>JACBWW010000001.1:21158426-21871668 GCA_020086605.1 Lanius collurio | reverse complement strand
GCTTTGATGAAGTGAGTTGCAGACAGGTTCAAACATGTCTTCTTCACCTTTTAAAATTGATTTCTAGAAATGTTGTTGAAGGAATCATAAGATATGTGCAGGAAAGGAAACAAGTCTCCTTGACATCAGTATGTTTTAATTTAGTGCTATGGCCTGTACAATGAAAATGAGTATTCTTAAGGCAAGGTGAGAAATCTATGAAAAACACATCTTGTTTGCCACAATATCAGTTGTGATACCTCTCTAGGATGATTTTAATTCCTTGTGTCAAATAACCCAGAGTAATGAAATCCCGTTACCTGATGTTAATGTGGTTTCTTCTCTACGAATACAAATTCATTTGCTTGAATTTTTTTTGGTTGCCATAGACTATCCTATTTCCAGGCAGGATGGAGGTTTCCCGCTTTTTGTTGAATATTTTGCAGATTCTTGGTTTATACTGAGTTGTAAGAATGTCCCTAATCTTGCCTCAGTTGCCAAATGCTCTTTCTTGCATAAATAAATCATAGCCAAGAACACTCAGGGGCACTTAACAAAAACTAATATGTAGTTTTCTCCTACTTCTGATGTGGTTACTGGACTGATTACTGTATCCTTATGTTACAGCTGTTTCATTAAATGGAATAGGCCAAGCACTGGCACCTCGCTTACATGTCCCTGTCATGTCTGCAGATCAGTAGGTGAGCAGCCAGTACTCAGACATGGCCTGAAGCGCAGTATGAGTGAGGAAAACCTACTCAGTGTGGTGTGAGCATATATTCTGTCAATTCCATTGAAAAATCAAATGTAGAAAAATCCACAGGAGGCTCTACAATAAGATCTCTTCAGGTTATTAAATTATCTTCAATTTTACACATTTTCTTCATTTCAGCTTCTTTTGTTTTCACTGCATGTTTACAAGTGTGTTGATTCATGTTGCTGCATGATCCATGTATTTTTAGATATTGCAGACAATTTCTTCTGAAGACGCAGTTCAGGAAGGTTGATCATCTTTTTAGTGTGTGCTATTGATCCTCTGGAGCAAGGATCTCTTTGTACAGACTTCCAAGTGGACGCTTAAAGCAAAGTGGGTTTGTGAGTGAAGGCTTACATACTATCCTGCTGTTTAGATATCACTTGTTTAGTCCTTCAATTTAAATATCAGTTTATCAAAAAGTTCTTATTTGTAACTGTTGCTCTCAGTCTGAAGTAAGATAAAGTAAAAATATATTGCAGCTGAAGCAGATGAGTCGTCTTCCATTGTGATAGGAAATGGTGTGATCTTTTGGATGAACTTGGAAGTCCTGATAACATGCAGTGAATCTCTGAACATCATTAAATTTGACATTTGGCTTAATATGTATGTTGACTACGTAGTCTTAATGAGCAGTTGGATAGAACTTTATTGTAAATGAAGACTTTGGTGATGAAACAATGAATGTTTAAGAGATAATGTCATTGTAGAGAGGTAGAAATAATTGTTCATATCAGCACTGAATCTTTTGTTTCCTTCTTTTGGGCTTTTTTACCAGTTATGAATAAAAAGTTTAGGTTTTTAATATATAACTGTTTGTTTTGTATATGAGTATATATACACACAGTATTTTCCTGTCTGTGTAGCCGTCAGAGCCATTCTTTGCTGACAGAGCACACTAGGAGGCAAAGGTCATAGTCTGAGGCGCTAAATCTCTCAGCAATTCCTTGCATTTACCTGGGGTTTCATCATCTCTTCTGAACTTCAGTTTTCCTGTCAGTCTTTCAGATCCAGATAACTTTCTGAGCCCAAGATCTGAAGTCACATCCTAAATGGAAACTACTCTTTTGAAGGTTTATAGACTCCTTTCAAAGACTTTGGTAATTGTCTGAGCAGAGATTATTAGCTCATTAGTAGTATTGCTGCCTGGAAAACCAGGAGAGGTCAGTGAGAAGTCTGAACTTCAAGCAAAATTTTACACTGGTTCTTAACTTCAGTATATGGCATATTTTTATAGTTTTCAATATTGTGAGCTTCTAGACATCAGTCTTATTCTGTACCTGTTCCACCTCACAGTACAGAAAAATCAGAAAAAGGCTAAGTAAGAGCAGAAAGGAAATAAAATGCCTTCTGGTTCAAATCTCTCTCTTGCTCTGAGGACAGAATAGCAGACATTATTATCACTAATAAGTTCTAGGACTGAAGAGAGTAAAAGAAACTTTCCAGAAACTGTGAAGAGACAGAAAAGCTTCCTTTTGTCTGGTTGCTCCAGCTGGGTAGAGCAACCCACTGAAGAATACCAACAGCTTTCAGATAGTCAGGGATAGGTAATGAATGTGTCACTGGTGGACTTCCCTGCAATTTCAGTGATCGATTCACCTTTCACCCCTACTTACCTGTTCCACACCACACAATATGTAGCACAGCACTGATGTTTTCTCTTCAGATTAATCTGTGAGAACACTTCAGTGTGTCCTGAAGTGCCTTGTTTGAATGGACTTTTACACAGTAGAAACTACAAAAATCTTTGGCAAAAAGCTACTTTCCTTTTCTTACATGTCATAGCAACACAGTTTTCTAGGGTGCTCAATTCAAGGACACCTGGAGATATGTTCACAAATAAATACAGTTGTGATGTTTTCGTTGGGTTTTGCTTGATTTTTTTACTTTTCTGAGAAAATCTTCATGCTCTCTATTTCTTCTTATGAGACGAATCATCCTCAGATGAAAGAAACCCAAGATTAAATAAAAAATATTCCAACAACTTTCAGGTTTGCCTTTCATCCAGCTGGTGGAATGTTCATAATACTATCTAAGCTGCTCTGAAGGTAAGAGGTAAGAAGGGAGAAGTGTGCTGTGGACAGCTATTTAATGAACTGCACACCATAGTTAAAGCAATACAACAGCTACCAACACCAAACTTGCAACATGGCCTGTGCAGGTTAACTCCCCAAATGTATGTTTGACTTCAAAGACACTTTTGAAAGAACTTGAGTCTTTAAAATCTGACCCAGTGGCTTGCTCTTTTTCTAACAATTTGAAAAAAAAATACATTTAATCAATGTTGTAATTGTTCGGTCCTTTTAATAATCCTTTTATAATCCTAATTATAGTCCTTTCTTTTTTCCAAAGGAAGAAAAAACCTGTATTTTGAAGCTAACATTGTTATCACTCTTTAAATGTTGTCCCCAACTGTATTTAGTAAGTCATCACATTCAAAATGCATCCCAGATCTTTTCTTCATACTGCACTGGCTAATGCTGACCTTAAGATTGCTGTTGGTTATTTTTACTGAGGAGAGAAAGACTCCAGCAATTTCCTGCAGCAAATTTCATAATAAATAGTATTTTTTTTTGTGATTACAGTTGATATATATCTAGAATTACATGGGATAGTGTATCAAGGAGTTATTCAGCAACGGAACTAGGATTATATGGACTACTGTCTTGAAGAACTACTTGGAAATCAGGCTTAAACTCTCCATGGAAAGTTATGGATCTGAGCAGATGTTTATAAATTTAGTAAGAACTAATATTTCCATTTCAGGACTTTTCTGGTTATTTAACACTACTAGTATTGTCTTTATAGCTTTTATAATCTGTACTGCTCTAGGCATAAGTCAGTAGATGGATACATTAGGTAATTATTTTTCTACAAGTAGTATAATTTGGACATGAAACTACCCTGTGACATACCTTTACAAGATGCTGATTACACAATGTGTAGGGCCAAAGTAGTAACCTGGCAGTAAAAATCAGTTGCCAGTGTAGAGATGGGGATGGAAATCTAAGTTTTTGCACACTGTAATTTTCTCCTTTGTCTCCTTGTTAATTCTCTTTGGTTTTCATTTAACTAGAAATATGAAGTTCTTTATATTTTTAATTAGTTTTCTACCTATATTAGTACATTTTGTTTAAAAAGTTTGCTAAGGATACGGGGGCTTAGGCAATCATGCTTTTTCTGTCTTCTGACTTTTTCTGCAGTAATATTTCAGTCTTTTGGATAAGTTCCAGAAATTTGACAGACAAGGATAAGTGTGAAATTTATTGCATTTATAGGATCCTAGGATAGTTCACATGTCAAGGGGGCCTCAGGAGATCTCTAGTGCAACCTCTTGCTCAAAGCAGGGCCAGCCAAGGGTTCAGACCAGGTTATTCAGGGATTTGCCCAGATGGTACCTGGAATCCTCCAAGTGGAGGAGATGGTGTAGTGTATCTGGACTACCTGCAGCACTGCTGGGCTGTGTTGAGAAAACTTTCCCTTATACACAGTCCAAACCTTTCTATTTTCACCTTTTCCCTGTTTTTTCTCATCCCTGTTTCACACTGCTGTGAGGAGCCTGACAGTGGGAACATCAGCATTGCTGAGCTGCTGTTAGATCCCTCAGAGCTGTCTCTTAACCACAATAAACAGTCCCAGTTCTCTCAGCCTCTTCTCACAGGGCAGGTGCTCCAGCTCTGACCACCATGAGTGGCCTCCACCGACTTTGATCCGCTCTTTCAGTGTCTTTCCTGTTCTGGGGAAGAGAGGGGGCAAATCTGGCCCCAGTATTACACATGCATACCATCTTATGAGTACCTACTAAAGGATATGGTCACTTTTCTACATTTTCTCTATGTTCTGTAAAATAGGCAGCCTGATAGATGATAATGGTCATAAAGTCCAAGAATAAAAATACATGCATTAAGAATTAAACTTTTAATGGACACTGTATTTTCAGATGTACCCAAATTGAAAAGACCTTCAGTGCCTTATGGGACATCATGGAATCTAATCTTAAGGGAAGAATCTGTAAAAGACTTAATTTTATCAATATGGATGCTTTCATCAGTTCTCCAGTATAATTACATGTTATACATAAAAGTATTTTTTTTGTTTTCAGTCTGTAACATGACATATAGATGCTTTCCCCTCCTGAGAAACTCTAAATACCCATTTTTGTTCCTTCTCATACTGTGCCTGATTTTGCATGTCTCTGTCATTCCTTTTTGACTTGTCTTTCAGAATTCTTTCTGAATATTATTTTACTAGCCACTTTTCTTGCTTGAGAGCCGAGGTGATTCAGCTCGAGTTAATACTGTAACAACGCTTTTGGTGATTTTGAGTGTAGACAAATTCAGTTTGTATCTGTCTACAACAAATGACATGAACATGTAGATTTGACTCACAATTATATAACAGGTATTACATTCATCAATGGCAGAGGTATTGCTTTACTTGTCTGATGTAATAAGAATTACTACCTTATCTTCCCTGAATCACCCCAACTAGCTGTGTGAGTTAATGAGTATGTGTACATAAAGTCAAGGAATGTTAATACAATGTGAGTGTGTTTCTGGGTGAATATGGTGAGCCTGTGGCTAATTTTTCAGTGCTTATGGCTGAGTGTACTGTCGTTAAAACCCCTCCCAACTCCTGTCAGACACTCAGTGTTTTTACTTTTAAATTAGCAGTTCTCAGGGGTTTGGATGTAGTTTTCATTACTGAAAACTTCTTAGGATGTTCCCTGTTGCAAGAACTCCCTATTGCAACAAAGGACGTCATGGCGAGGCATCCCAACAGTTCCCTTCTCATCAATTAACTTCATTTTAATTTGTCCAGCTGGTTTTATTGAGCCATCTGCTTTTTCTTTTCCATGACTCAAAATCCAATAGCCCTGCTTTCAATTAAAATGTAATGCATAGACAGAAAACAAGTCTTCATGTATATTTTAATTATTTTCTGTTTCTAAAAATATGCTGGTATTTTTTGTTAACACCATTGTAGGTATTCACTGTTCCAGTTGTGTAATTTTGTAATGAACTTTAAATTTAAAAAGCTCTCTCTAGATTAGAACTGTCAGTGATTTAGTGATTGTTATTTTTAACTGGCATTGTCTCATTCTTCCTCTTGCAGTTCAAACATTCTTTCCTTAACCTGCAGAAAAAGTGTGCTTCTCAGAGGACTAGATGAGCTTGATATACATAATAGTACATGCATGCAAGAAGTTCGTGATGCTCCCATTATGGAAATCATTCCCATTAATAGAAACATATGATTGTTTCAGAGGGCCTGGCCTTGCTAACAGCAGCTCATGATTCTTGATTGAAACAGTGCCTGGACTGCAAATGCAAAGGCAAGAAAAGCCAGATAGGTAAGGTACAAGATAGGCTGCATAATTCCTTTAAGTGGGAGGCAAATGTTGACAGCAGAAAGAATTGTGTCGATTTAAATTTTTTTAGTGGGTTGGACAGACTGACAAGAAGAACATTATTTTTTGAAGAGTTTTGACATGACTCTTAAGTGTAGAAAAAGGATGTTTTTACTGTGGGATGCCTAATTGTAATAGAAAAAATGTATTCATGAGAGAAGTTTTGTAATAGGTGTCAAGGACTTTGAAGAGAAATATAATTAGCATAATTTTATTGGCACTGTAAAAGTAAAGCAGGGAATACTGAAAAAGATCTACTAACTTACTTTTCCGTTTTATAAATCCATGAAGGAAGAAAAAGCTACTCCCCTCAAAAAAATCCATATAAGCGGGCTGAGAATATTTCTAGAATTTTACAGCTCAAAGTCTGGAGACAGCTGAAGATAAATTTTCATAGGGAATAATGTCTCTAAAAAGATATAGGTGTAAATGTCTTTTTGTCTCTGATACTTCTCTAGTGGGAACCTCTTCTTGCATGACTGAAATATGCATGTTTTCTTCCAGTTGAGAGGGATGAGATATATGTGTATTGTACAGAAGCAAGTGCAAAAGTACTGTGTTAATGTTAAACGGCAAAAATGAGGCATGTTTGAGGATTGATACTGGAGAAGGTGGTTGAATAGCTCTGTGTCTCCCTGCTTTAATTCAGTTAGCTCAGAGCAAGAGTAGAAAATACATGAAGTTTCTTCTTGAAATGCTTTATTTTCTCTTTTTATCTAAGATCAGTGATGCAGAAAAAGTACCATTGAGGACCTTGTGTTTGTGCTCTGTGAAGGAATGCTGTTTATCATGGACATTCTGTTTCCACTGGTGTAGTGGGTTGATGTTGTCTAGATGCCAGGCACTCAGAAAAGCCACTCACTCCACTCTGGAGCTGGACAGAGGAGAGAAAATTTAACAAAAGGTTTATGGGTTGAGATAAATGACCAGGAGAAAACACTCATCAATTACCATCAAAGGCAAAACAGGCTCAACTTAGAGATATAACGTGAATTTATTGCTAGCAAAATAACAGCAGCATTATGAGAAGTAAAATAAAACCATAGAAACACCTTTCCCTACTCCATCCTGCCTCCGTCCCAGCTCTGCCTCCTGTGCCAGCAGCCCAAGGAGACAGGGAATGGGGGTTGTGATCAGCTCATTACCTGTAGCTTCTCCCACTGCTCACAGACAGGAGTCCTTCCCCTGCTGCACCTTGGGGTCCCTCCCATGGGAGACAGTTCTCCCTGAACATTTCCAGCGTGAGTTCATCGCACAAGAAGCAGCTCCCTGTGAGCTGCTGCAATGTGAGCTCATCCCATGGGCAAAGGTCCCCTTCAAACTGCTGCT
Organism: Lanius collurio; assembly: GCA_020086605.1. Taxonomy (NCBI): domain Eukaryota; kingdom Metazoa; phylum Chordata; class Aves; order Passeriformes; family Laniidae; genus Lanius; species Lanius collurio. The sequence continues at coordinate 21,864,196 of JACBWW010000001.1, read as the reverse complement.
CTTCCACTAGGTGCAGTCCTTCAAGGACAAGCTGCTCCAGCATGGGTCCCTCACTCACCCTAGGTTTCCCACGTGGTTGCAGCCTCCTCTCAAGCAGCCATCTGCTCTGGGATGGGGCTCCTCCATGGGATGCAGGTGGATCTCTGCATCCCTATGGATCATCATAGGCTGCAGGGGGACAGCCTGCTTCACCATGGTCTTTACCACAGGCTGCAGGGGAATCTGGGCTCTGGTGCCTGGAGCATCCTCCTCCCCCTCCTTCTTCACTGACCTTGGTGTCTGCATAGGTGTTCTTTTCACATGTTCTCACTCTGCTCTTCTCTGGCTGCAGTAACAACTGCCCCACCATTTTTGTTTTCTCTCTTCTTAAATGTGTTATCACAGAGGTGTTACCCCCATTTCTCGTTGGCCTAGCCTTGGCAAGCAGCACATACATCTTTGGAGCCACCAAGGATTGACTCTGCCAGACACTGAGGAAACTTCTGGCAGCTTCTCACAGGAGCCACCCCTGTAGCCCCCTCAGTGTCCAAAACCAAGTCATGCAAACCTAATACAGCTGGTCACAAAATCCTATACTGCCTAATACAGCTGATCACAAAATCCTGTACTGCCTATAGCTTTCTGTAAGCAGCAGCACATGTTCCCCTGCACTGGGAACACAGTCTGCAGCCAGCAGCAAGCTACTGAAGTCGAGCATTAAAGAGCGGCCTGCTCTTAATGGGACAGCATTTGGGCTGCCACCAGTGCCAGGGACCATCCTGGGGAACATGAGTGACACTGGAGTGTGTTGGCATGTCCCAGTTCTCAGAGCAGGATAGTGACTGTCCTTTTCTGACATGTGTAGGAATGTACTCAAAAGCTGTGGGGCTGGGCCACCATCTCTCAGTGACTCTGCTTGAGCAGGTGAGGTTGGACTAGATGACCTCTGGAGGTCCTTTCCCGTCTCCAGTGTTCTCTGGTTCTGTGACTCAAAACACATGCAAGCCAGGAAAGCACATTTAGGTTTCATGACATGGGAAGGTTTGAATGATTCCATATTCTCATGAAGAGCCAGGTTTGTCTCCCAGAAATCAATTATCCATGTGGCAGCCACCTCTTTTGTTTCCTTTGGGGAATTTATCAGTGACTGCCCAGAAAACTAACAAGCTAAACACAAACATGAGGAGCACAATGAGTGTGACATCTCACTAAAGACATTGGTTCTGTTTTTGTGGCATGTGTTGCAGGTGACCATAGTTTTCCAAGTTGGCAAGTCACAATTTACAGCTAAAGCAATTAGCTGCACGTCACTGCTGTGAGCTAGCAAGTTGGCAGCTTGATCCTGGCTTGGATTCCCTCATGAGACTTGTCTTAATGCTTCTTTTCTGTGGTGGCACTACTCATGGAGTGACGTGAGGATTGTCTACAGCAGAGCCTGACTGGAGTTCAATACAAAAATTGAATACATTTTGTCTTGCTCCAGTAATTAATGTATTGCTTCTGTCTTTTGAGAAGACTCCTCTTTTGCTCCAGTTTTACTTGAAAGTAACAGTTCTTGGCACACCACTATTTTTTGATGATTTTGGGAGTCTTTGGCCATAGTCTGAAGAGCCTGTAGCCTGTACTGCCACTCTGGGCATTAAACCTAAGGCTTTATACAGGGCATACCATGAGGGCAAATTTCTCTGTGAAGGCTTTGGGGATTATTTTTAAAGTCTCTTAAGAAGAAGGAGAAGGAAAGGCTTTTCAGAGACTTGCTACCAGTCATTAGATTTGGATCGGCATTATAGGCAGTGCCTCTGAGACAGAGTAATTGTAAATTAACTTCACTTTTCACTGCTATCTTGTGAGAAGAGTGGTAATAGGACCAGTTACTTTGGTGGATGTTTGGGATAAAGCATAAGAAAACAGATGTGGAAGGACAGGAGATTTCCTAATAAGCCCTTGGTGTCTTTGGTACCAGGGCAGAAAGAAAAAGTTGATCACACTGTGGAAACCCCATATAGGGAACAAAGGCACCCCCATACAAAATATTCAGTACCACATTTTACAGACAAGTGTGTAACATAGAACAGAATGACAAAAGCAGCACTGAAGTGTCATGCCTGTTACCCTCCTAACTTAAAAAGGCCTTGCAAGGGTGTCTTTAGATTTTCAGATGCAATTTTTGATGGAGAATAGATGCTTGGCCCCAGCCTTGAGCATTGGATTTGACTTTATTTTTGCAACTGTTAGTAGGGCTGTTTTTATCTAGAGTAGTATCATTCCTGACACTGGTAACAGGGCATACGGTAGTTCCCTTGTTGGTAGGACGGGCTACCAGGCTTGTGCCTGCCATGGCTGTGGACCTCCATGGGAATCAGTTCCTTGCCACCTGTGGTTCAGTGAAAGAAATCCGGCGCCCGCGCTGACGGCGCTCACTCCGCCCCGAGGAGCTTGGGATGTCCCGTTGGGGTCTTAGAGCTCGTCCCTCATCACGTTCCATCCTCCTTAGCTTCTCCCGCAGTGTTTGGTGCTGTGTGCTGCGGGATCTCCCCCGGGATCGGCTCCTTGGCACCTGCGGTTCGATGGAAGGAACTCGGTGTCCTTGCTGAAGGTGCTCACTCCTCTTTGGGGAGGCACGGATGCCCTGTTCAGTCCTTAAAGTCTGTCTCTCATAGTGCTTCATCCTCCTTGGATTCTCCTTCAGGGCCAGCATGCTCTGGAGCCTCCCTGTGGTTTGGCTCCTTGTCATATGTGGTTCTCTGTAAGAAATGTGGCGCCCCCGCTGTTGGTGCCTGCTCCTCCCTGAAGAGGCACGGATGTACCAGTCGTGCCTTAGAGCTTGTCCCTCTTCACGTTCCATCTCCCTTAGAGACTCCCTCAATGTTGGCCTGGTAGTGCTGCGTGACCTGTGCTGGGATCGGCTCCTTGCTGCCTTTGGTTCTATGAAAAAAACATGATGTTCTTGCTGACGGCGCTTACGCCTCCTTGAGAAGGCATGGACAGGCCATTTGCTCCTTGGAGATTGGCCCTTGTCACGGGCAGTGTTCCGAGCCCTGCTCTGCTGCCGTCTCCCACTGCTTGAGTGGTTGTAGCCCTGGGCCTGCTGGACCCTGCCACGGCTGTTGTGATGCTGCCTTGGACGCCTGCTTTGGCTCTTCTCTTGGGCTCTGCCACGGCTGCCACCACACCTGCCACCACAGGTGCCACTGTAAGGCTTGAGGTACTGGTGTCCTGAGGAAGGATACCACCACCATTCTGCAGACCAGGGCCCAGCTTCCCCTCCTTGAGTATGGCTGGCAGAGCTGCTGGACTCCCTGATGGAGTACACCTCAGAGTTACTGTCTCCCACCATGTGGAATATGTGTGGGAAAGGCAACTGGCATATCAGGCTCTCCATTCTTCTGTGGTACCACTCCACCATGCAGTAAAAACAGAGAGGGTGCCGACGCCAGCTCACAGAGGCTTGGTTATTAATGGTGTCCAGGCAGATTGGGCACCTTAGGTTCTCCGAAGCACGTGTACGTGCAGCCTGGGACACCTGGCTGGGGCTGGCAGCAGGGGAAGAGGTTCCACTTTCTGCCAAGTCTTCCTCCAAAGCCATTTTCCCCTGCAAACCAAAGAGATAAGCTGATGTGTCCCCTGGTACTGGGGACACAGTCTGCAGCCAGCAGCAAAGCTGCTGAAGTTGAGCATTAAAGAACTGCCCACTCTGCCTCAGGACAGCACTTGGGCTGCCACCAGTGCCAGGAACCATCCTGGGGCAGACGAGTGACACGCCAGTGACACTGGGTGTCTTGGCATGTTCTGGCTCTTGAGGCAGGATGGTAACTGACCTCTCTGATATGTGCAGGCAGGAGCTGGGAAAGCTGGTAAAGGGATTCCTGGCCTCTCAGCAACTGCAGCCAGAGCCTGGGTACATGGCAGGTTGGGACCAGCACCCCAGGCCTTGGTAGTGTCCTTGTCCAGCAAATCCCCTCTGTGCCCTTAGAAAGCACACAATGGGATGGGGGTCCTTTTTTCCCCCCACCTGCAGTTGTCCGTCCCCAATGGAGGAGGCCAGACACTGTGGCCTTTCGGGGCTTCCCCAAGCATCCAAAAGGCTTGTTGTCAAACACCTCACAATGACTCCCTGGTGACATCATGGGGCTTTCAGGGACCACACCCGGAAGACACAAGCTCCAGCCCCAAGGAATAAAAACTTCCAAGATAGCTATCTCACATGACTGCCCCACTGGCAAGCAAAATCCTAATGCCATATTTTTCGTATAAATTCACAAGTTTCACTGATCATACCTAGCCCTGTGTTCTGTTTTAGAAATAAACTATCTCAAGGTATTCTTCCTCTTCAGTCAACTTTGAAGGTCAAGAGAGGTGATTTTCCACTGGAGCAGTCTGTCTAGTGTGGGGCTCCCCAGCATAAGCAGAGATGGGCATACTGGAGAGTGTCAAGTAAAGGTTCACAAGGATGATGACGGGTCTAGTGCATCTCTTCTGTGAGGAAATGGCTAAGAGTGCTGTTTCCAAGCTGTCTGGAGAAGATACCTTAGGGGATCTTTCCCTTGAAGGGAAGGTACAAAGAAGACAGAGTTAGGCTTCTTCCAGGGGTGCCCAGTACCCAGAACTTCCCTCTGAATATTGGGGACCTTTTTTTTTTTTTTTTGCTGTGAAGGTGACCAAGCACTGTCAGGGTGCTTGTGGAATCTCCCTCCTTGGAGGTGATACTCAAAAGCTGTGGTCATGGGCTGGTTGCCACTGGTCCCTGGTGGAAACCTGATGTCTCCAGTGTCCTTGCTGCCTTCTGCTGCAGTAATCTGTGCCCTGTAGTTCTGGCCTTACAACCTGACCCTCATCACAATCCCGTCTCATTTGCTTCTCTCTCTGTGTTTGAACTTAAGTGCTTTGGGACCTCCCCTGAAATGGGCTCTGTTGTCTTTCATTCCCCGGACTAAACTTGACTCCTCACTGCTGTTTCTTGTGCCTTCCATAATAAGCTGGGACTAGTTCTTCTGGGTTTAGAGGTCAGCCCTCATCATGGAGTGAAACCAATTAAAGTGCAACAGCTTTTCTCAGTCTTGGTAGATCAACAAACTCTTGTTCACATAAGTCTGATAAGCCCAGCTGAAGTAGTCTTTCATTAACTTTAGCAAAGATGCCAAGTCCATTCAAAAATTTTTATGTACTCTCAGTCAGAAACAAAACACAAGACTGGGACTGGTTGCAAGGTAGACGATTCAAAGGGGACCATTTTGTCCTGACCTTTAGTACCCCTCCCTATTGACCTTACAGACTTTTAAATATCTTCAGCTTTCCAGGAGAAAGAGTTTAATTGTTTAGGAGGCCAATGGCATCCTGGCCTATTTCAGTGGCCAGTAGGACCAGAGCAGTGATTGTTCCCCTGTACTCAGCACTGGTGAGGCTGCACCTCGAGTGCTGTGTCCAGTTCTGCACCCTTCACAAAGACATTGAGGGACTGGAGCATGTCCAGAGAATGGCAACAGAGCTGGGGAAGGGTCTGGAGCACAAATCCGAGGAGGAGCAGCTGAGGGAGCTGCGGTTGTTTAGCCTGGAGAAAAGGAGGATGGGGGGGATTTTATTGCTCTCTTCAATTACCTGAAAGGAGGTTTTAGTAAAATGGGGGTTGGTTTCTTCTCTCAGGCAAGTAGTGACAGGACGAAAAGACATGGCCTAAGGCTGTGCCAGGGGAGGTTCAGGTTGAACAGCAGGAGCCATATCTTCACAAAAACAGTTATCGAGCGTTGGAACAGATTACCAGGGAAGTGGTGAGTAGCTCTGGGGGGGATGATTGTCCCTGGAAGTATATTTTAAAAGATGTGTAGATGTGGCCCTTAGAGATGTGGCTTAGTGGTGAACTTGGCAGAGCTCGATTAACAGCTGGACTTGATCACCTCCGAGGTCTTCTCCAACTTAAACTTACGTGGTTCTCATGAAAAATATATGTGTACATGTAGATTGACTTTCTAGAATTATCTCATTTAATACTGTTCACAAGACATTTGGGAAATTTCTTAATTATTCTTGGAACACTTTTTCCTCTTTATCCACCTTTGGCTCTCTCCTCTGTACCCCCATAGCACAACCCTTTGTATAATTGCATTGGATCTATTTTCAAAGAACTTTCTTTCTATTAAACTTGCCCAAAAGAAGTATTTTACTTAATTGATGCTTGCTGCTTTTCAGATTGATCTTCCAGTGAATGCAACATACCACATTTTTTTCCATGTATTCCAGAATTTTATGATAATCAAATGTTCTTCTGATGCTTTTAGAAACTGTAAACAACTTTTTAATCGTAAATTATTGACTGTGTATCCCATCTGAGGTCTTTTAGGTGTGTTCTCTGAAATGTTTTAAAAGAGCTTATGACTATAATATTAGAGAACTGTCTGCTGGTGCAGGCTTTAAATAAATTATTTGATATCATAAAGGCAGCATAAACATTTATTAACAAATCATGACATGGGCTGTTCTTTTCAATACATTTTTCCTTATGCTTGCTGGAAGTCAAAGAAACGTGTCTATGAACGTTAGAGCGTGCTGTTGCTGTGTTACTCCTTTCCACTCTCTCTTTCCAGTCCTTGAAGCCGCCTGTTTCTGAGACCCACAGCTGTCCCTTTTCAGCTATAATCCAGATATAATTAGCTCATTATAAGCATTGCCATTTTCTGTGCTTTCAACAATGTCACTGCTGCACAAGCAGCTTTTTCAATAGTACCTGTGCTGTCAGGGTACTCTCAGGCACTGTATGAGATGTTCTTTGCAGGATGATGAATTCAATTATTTGTTGTTATCCATTGCTTATAGAGCTTTAGGGAATAAAGAATTTAAAACGATTCTACCTGAATATACTTTTGTTTCTTTTTTTTTTTTTTGTAAATTTTAATGTTCTACAAATTAACAATTTTATATATATATCTCACAATTTTTTACTGCATTTCTTAATTGAATAATCTTTTCGAGCAAGAGTTAGCTTTATTTCTTATATTATTTTGTATAACCTTTAATTCAGAGGTATTTGAAAGGAAACTCAGTAACAACAAGAAGTTTCTTCAGTTTACTGGTATTTGTACTGAAAGTTATCCATTGCAGTTAGAATCCAGCTTAGTTCTGGCAGGTGACATTTACAAAAAGAATCAAGCTGTGATGATGTTATCCCCTTTAAAAGACTGATAGCTGGAATTGTAAACCTCATCTATTCCTACTCCTGCTGAGATCGTTTGACATCCCTTTCAGCCAGGGAAGAATTAGTTGTGGAGTGTGACCTGTGGCCTGTCACCTCTGCCTCTCAGCACTGCTGACTGTCCCAGTTCTCTTAAAGACAGCAGTCCCTGTCATTGAGTGCAAACAGCACAGGTGATCACTACAGTCTGTATAGCAATATGTAAGTTTAAACTTCCTAAGGATGACAATTATCATGTTACTGATTGTTCTGTTTCGTGATGTTTTTCAGAAATGGAAAAATTTCAGGGTTCAGAAGGCAAGAAGGAAGATGAAGAAAAGAAATATCTTGATGTTATCAGCAACAAAAACATAAAGCTGTCAGAGAGAGTTCTGATCCCTGTCAAACAATATCCAAAGGTACTGTAAATCTAGTCTAACGTGTGTTTAATATTTATTAAAATAATGATGAAAAAGTTAACCACTTCGTGACTCATAATAGGTAGGCTTTGTGATATTAAAAAAAAAAAAAAGAAATTAAGCTCCTATATAAGTTTACCTGTTAGCTATTACATGTTTTAGCTTCTCTCTCAGGGCCTTTCAGAAAAGTGGTTAGAGTGGATGAGATTTTTTTGCAACTCAGGTAGGTTTTGTAGATGGTCCTTAAGCAAACTGCTGAGGTTTTTTCTCAGTTGCTTTTTTATCACATGTATCATCCTTTTATAAAATAAAATACCAGTTACCAAAGAAAAAAATATTTCAGTGACTCTGAAAAGCTTCCTTGTAGAAGAGCTGGGGGATTTTCTCTGGTATAGTAAGTTTTAAAAGGTCAAGTGTCAGGATTACTGGAGGCTGTGACTGACAATGTTCATTACTACTGTTTATAAAAATCAAATGTCTTAGTACCTCAGACTTTCTTATTAATTCTCATTGCTACAGACTCTGATGTAGAAAAAGGATTTTATTTCTTGCAAAATTCAGCTGCTTGTTGGAAGTTTTGGTTATTATTTTTTGTAAGAGAATACTGATTTTTTTGGAACTTGGGTGTTTGTTTGGTTTTCTTGTACAGTTTCTTATTTTACATAAACAGTTGTTCTAATAGTATTCATACTGAAATGACAAACATCTTCATTTGTCTCAAGAGTATTTTTCCTTGCTGATTTATTATCACATGGTATTTGGTTCACCATTAGCCTTGATTACACTCAGAGCTTTTTGCTTTATACTTTCATCAGAGCAATAAATTACAATTGGTAAAAAGCTCATTAAACAAAATGAAAGGTGTAAAAAAATTGAGATTCGGTGATTCCAGATGACATTTACCTCCTGACTAGTGAATATAAAACTGAGATAATGTAATAATCCAAGTAGTAAAAACCTTAGAAACACATACAGTGATATAAGGAATTACTTTCTTGCTGCGTAGCTTGAGCTGCTTTGCCTTGATTTGTGATATTTTGTGTAAATGCTGTAGGTGACCTGAAGTTCTTAGTCAGGATGTAGTATTGCTGTAACTTCATAGCAGCAGTGTGATAATTATTCAGAATACTGTTTGATGTAGATAATAGAATGAAAGACAAAGTATTTAAAAGACAAAATGCTATCATCTATCCAAAATAGCACCTGCATATGATTAAATTAGCTTCATTTACTTTAATGAACTTACCACATTAATGAGTAGTAAAAGTTATAAGGCATTTTTTACAGCTTTTGAACAGTGGAGCAAAAAAATCAGAATTATAGACATTAAATAATTATTCAGTAATGTAGAATAATCTCCTGCAAGGCTTCTGTAGTTGATTTGCTAGCAGTATTCTGCACTGGGCCAGGACCTAGTCCCAGAAGTGCAGGTTTCCTGGTACCATCTCCAGTTACCACCTTTCAAGGATTGCGTCTGCTGTTTGTGTCTAACTACTGATTGCTTCATGCAGTGTCTTGTCTTTTTTCACAATAGTATCCATTAGTCAAATCAGTACCCAGTGGTTGCTTCAGATTGCTTTACAAATAACGGAAAAAAGTAGGAAATAATTAAAAGATTATTAGTTTTGTATGTTTGATAGAATATGGTGATAAGAGCAGTTGATCAGACTTGTATTTATAATCAGTTAAGATAATTACCATATGATATCACTTGAGAAGCATTTATATTTTAAAGAGTATTATTTAAAATCATTCATTTTTTGCTGATAAGCTCTTTTGGGCAGTGGTGGGTAAGCAGGGTTCTGTAAATCTGAAGAAAGTGTCCAAGGCTATAAAATTGTGGAAAAAAATTCTACCCACCTAAAAACCATCTAAAAGAACAGTTTACAGGCTCTCTATTTAGGAATGAGGGCAGCTCTTGGAAGACATTTGCTTTTACTTTAACTTCATGTAGAAATATAAATTCCTCCAAGGGAACCCTTGGCCTAAAAGTTTATTATGGTCTGTAGGCTAAGCTTCAATGACACCTGTAGAGACAGCAGCGTTTTAAAGTTTGAGCAAAAGTTAACACAAAAGGCTTCTAGTGGCTAAACAGCTCTTGAAGTTGCAGAAAAAGTGTTATGAAATTGTCTCTACTCAAGTACCCACAGTCTGGTGCAGACATAAGGAAAAGAATATGAAAGGCTGGGATTAGCAACAGGTGTCCTCTGTTACCTACTGAGGTAGGACACAGGCCTCCTTCCTCTGCTATAAAACAGGGATCTAAAATAGAGGTGGGGCATTGATTGATACTTCAGCAATGATCTTTTCTGAGATTAATTATTTTAAATACTAGCAGCTCAGGTGAAAACAGCATTTCATTCACACACACTCTATTATGCAGTAGATGTTTTTAATGCAGTTATAAATTCTCTTGAAACAGTGATGCAGTGTCTTGTGATTGTTTTTCCTTCTTTCTGTCCCATAATGCCTTTTTTTTTTCTTTTGTGATATGTGAATTCCAACTAAGACTTACATGAAAATACCTTAGGGTTTGTTTGAAAAGAGTTTGGCACAGATCACTTGAATGATGTATTTCAAATCAGATATGGGAAAAGTGTGTCATTTAAAAAGAAAGAAAAAAAGAAATAGAAATCTGACATTATCTTGTTGCTAAAAAACAAAAGTGTGAATTTAGCTGCTTGATGAGAAACTTTGTCATTTGCATGGCAATAAAGATTTTTGCCATTGACTTACCTGTAGTTTGGCTTCTATTGTTTTCTATAGTTCCTACCTTTTTCTATGATAACTTTTTTAGGAGGCATCTAAACTGGGCTTTGCAAGTTTGCTCCTTTGCACAGTTTAAGAATTTGAGAGCTTGTTTAAAGCCTTAGGTTTATGTGGCACATAAAATAGGAAGGTTGTGTTTGCAAACTTGTCTAGTACACATTCTAAGTTAAAATGTTGCTGACTTTACTAAAATTCTGCCCCCTTTATCCCTGGCTTCAACTCAGCTGGATTTCAGCCATTAGGGAATGGCTCAGTTTGTTAATTTCTTTTGCTTTCTGTGAGTGCAGATATATGAAATACCTGACAAGTCAAAAATAAACAGTATGTGTATAAAAGTCTTAAAAATTGTGGTGCATCTGTCTTGGTTTGACCTCAGCCAGCAACCAAGCCCCATGCAGATACTCACTCACTCCTACACCAGTGGGGTGGGAGACAGAACAGTGGGCTGAGACAAGACAGTTCAGTAGCTAAAGCAAAACTTGTGCATGGAAGGGAAGCAAAACCAGGAATGTCTTCAGTGCTTCCCATGGATAGGCAGATGTTCAGCCATCTCCAGAGAGCAGGGCCCCATCACGTGTCACGGTGACTTGGGAAGACAAACACCGTCACTCCAAACATCTCCTTCTCCCACCTTAATGTGCTGGGCATGACATCATAGGGTTTGGGATACTCCCTTGGTATTGGGGATCAGCTCTCTCAGCTGACCCCTCCCAACTTCTTGAGCACTCCCAGCCTCCTCACAGGTCAGGTGGGGTGAGGAGCAGGAAAGCCTTGACATGGTAAATGCTGCTCAGCAATATCAAAACCAGTTGTATGTTATCATGCTAATATGATATAATAGGATATACTCATATGTCCACTAAATGGATTAACAAGAAAATAGAAAATTTCTAAGGGGAGTGGGACCCAGGCTGTTAATCTGCTGAATGAGTAGCCAGGACTTCTCTCTGTGATTTATACTGTTTAAATGAAATAAGTAAGAAGGAACATTTGATATATCACTAATCCTGTTGACATTTCAGGAGACTAAAGCAACCCCCAACATTTTTAATAAGCAAAAAAAAAGCTAATTTTCTAACTACAGAATGGAGATTTTTATTTGACCTGCCAGTATTTTTTGTCTCCTATGCAAGACAAGAAAAGCCTTTATACTTGGCACAATACTAGAATTTAGACTGATGCCAAACTAAAGATTTTGCTGGTTCTGTATTTCAGCTGAGTTCTTTAAAGAAAAGTCTGAACATTGGGATGTGGAAAATTATAAATTTACACAAAATGTATTGTACTGAAATTGATCCTGCAAATAGTTGTATAAATAAAGAATGTTTTCTCATACATCTTGAAAGATTTCTACCCCTACCTGGTCTTAATGAAATAACTGAACATGCATCTTTGTAAGAAAATACTGCTTTTTACTTTATAAATGTATGGGGAAACTTCAAAATTCCTTTTCAGTTGAGGCCAATTTAATTTTCATATTCAAGTGTAATTGTCTCTCAGAATCTCTGATGTACACAACACCAGGAATAATAAGGGCAAAAACTTCTTTAGGTACTGTGTTTAATCTGGAATTTTTTAATATTTAATTTTTCATTAAGTTTCTATTTCTAGAGTCAGTGATACACAGAAAATTATTCCAGAAAATTTATATAAAGTGTTTTAGTACTTAAGGTTCATAAAAATCTAATGAAAAGATACTTGAATAAATATGATTCAGTAATGAAAGACCAGGCCCTATTAAGCACTCAGATATTATAAGAAGGATCCTTGAGTTTCCTAATACTTAATTTCTGCTTCTTACCTAATTCCCTATTAATGTATAGTTTCCATTTTTATCATTAATTATATTTCAGATATACTAGCAGAAATATTTCAAAATTCAAATTACAGTTTTTCAGTATTTTTTTACTTTTTTGCTTCAAATACAGATCTGTAACACTTGAAGAGAGGAAGGTTGGAAGAGGATTTATCTTCATTTTTGTTTGTCTCAATATCTTCCTGTACTTTAGCTGAGAGAAAAGACAAAACCACTCAAACCTCAAAATCTCATTCTACTTTTCCAAAATTTTCTTGTGAGTGGTGCAATTCTGCTATTCAGTGCAGTTTTTCAGTATTTCTAATTGTGCTCAAGACCCAAAACAGATACGAATCTTGTGTTCTGCATTTCATGACAACAGGCATCTGGAAAATTCAGACAAATACTTCAGCTGTACTTTCAGTAAAGTACATGAAAAAATATCACACACAAATCTTTTTTTCCTGACTAATTTAGGACCTGATCTTTCATCCATCTCTCTATTTACCTTTTCCAGTAACCTCAGGAAATGAACCTTGAGTCTAGTGCTTCTGGGGCCAATGCCAATCTTGCAGAGCTCTTGAATGGTTACAGGAAATACCTTTTATTATATAAATTAATTTCTGTCCTTGTTTTTGTTTATGCTTTATTTGTATTCATAACACTGCTGTTGGAATCAGCTCCCACAGCATTAACTACCTTACTAATCATGCTGAGAAATTATACTCTGTACAGACCTCTATAAAAATTGTTTCTGATTGTAGAGTATAAAGTGTATTCCAGACAGAATATAGAGATTTGCCTGTTTCATTTAACTATCCATGGCTGTATAAATCTTTAGCAATATCATTAAAACAGCAATAACATAGTTAAAAACAAGTAGTACAAAAAAATATTCTCAACATTAGGACTTCTTTCCCCTTTGATTGCATGATTTTGAAAGAGTTCTCATGAGGTATCTTTCCTTTATTTATGCATGAAAATACATAGTTCAGCCTCCATCCTTTACTGTTTTCTTCCTTTAACTCATTCTTAAAATTATAAGTAGGGACACTAAATTGCTGCTTAGTGATTTATTGGGACTTACTCAGTGCTGTTACAGTGGAATGTGGTCTTGCCTTCCATATTTCAAGTCAGACTTTTAGAGTAGTTATAATTTACTACTGCATATTGCAGAGCAGTCAAAGGCCAAAACTAAGATGGAGACACCCTTTGTACTCAATAACCTAATAAGTACACTGGGCTTTCTCCAAGGAGCTGACACTCTGGAAAACACAACACAGGTAGAAAACAAGACAAATAAAAATATCATGAAAAGAAGGCTGGTAGCAACTGTGTGAAATACAAAGTCCTAGCCACTCCCCAGTGGGAATGTTTGTCATGACTCTTTTTTTCTAAGCCATCAAAACTTAAATGCCTCTCTAGTCTTTGTTATTCCTATTTGACAGGCGAAGAAAAATATACTTTATGACACTGCTTTAATAAAGTAAGTTTGAGAGTGGGCAGGAATTCACCCTGCATAAACCAAGTTTTAATCAGGAGCATGATTTCATGTTAATGGTATACAGGTTGAGTATATTGGATTGTGACCATGTGCTCCACCTACATCCAAAGATATTTGAGGTTTTCTTTGCAATTACAGCAGCATCGTTTCTTTCTCTCCTCTTTGTATTAATGAATGATTTGGGGGCTAAATTTTGTCTTCAGTATCATCAGTACAAGTTCAGTATTTTCAGAGGTGCAGGAACTTAGTACTTCTGTTCAACAAATCAATGTGATTACACAGAAGCTTCTTATTTAAAATATGCATCACCTCTTTGGGCGTCATGTGGGAACTCACACATCTTCTAATTTGTACAATAATAGCTACTTATCACCTCTTGTGTATTAGATTTACTTAGACATTATAGTACTTTTACATATTTATACATAACCTATATATAGTTCACCTACTTATACTTACTTAACACAGTACTTATACATTTATTAACTTATCTAAAATACAGCAATACACACTTACTTATCACAGTACTTATACATTTACTAACTTACCCATAATACAGCACATATACATTTTGCAACTGATGTGCATGAGATTACACATTACTTGATTGGTCTCTTTGCTTTGTCCAAGTGCTCCACACACACTTTTCAGATAATACAATGGGTTCCTAATCCAGTGCAGCACAGCCCTTTTTATCTGTTCCTTGCTGTCTTGGTATTTTAGCCTTTCAGCTTCTCTTTTCCTAATTCCAGTATGGCACAGTTTATCTTTCAGTACCTTTTAGTCCTTGATGTTCCACATGCAGGCAAGCAGAGTCTAGATAATGGAAGCAACGAAACCCATCCAGTGATCAGCAGCCAGGTTAGTCCAGGAAATCCCAACAATAAGACAGCACAGAGAACCAACACAAGCCCTTCTGACCTTTTCTTTTTTTTCTCTGAATGAGCCTTCTGACTGGGCTTAAAAACCCTCCAGGAGCTGACCTGCTACACCTGAAGGTGGAGGGCCAGGTGAAGCTGGTGAGGGTAATTCCAGCCTCATCTCACTCTAAGGGCTCCAATAGGAATAACTAAAGATAGCTTGGCTGGGGCACACTATCAGGATTTAAAACACCTTACAACACAAAGGAATCTGCTTTTGGAATCTGAGGGGAGTTCAGCAAGCAAGTCTGTCAGTGGTTTATGTTAAGAAAGAATCTAGCTCACTTCTACTTATCTGTGTTGCTGCTTAAGGACTAGAAAAGGTCATGAACAGTAAACAATAAACTTTATGTCTAAATATACAGTGAATCAGATGTAATAAAGCTTTCAAATTGGACCTATGCTTCATGAGAACTGTAAAGCAAACTATTGGTTAGAGTGAGATTTTTCACAGTACTCTTGACTTCAACAGGAGAAGAACTAAGCCAGTGATGTGTCTGATCAAAAAGCTCACCTGTTTGTGATCAGTTTTGGATGACTTGTTACTACTTGTTTTCTTGCTAGCTTTTAAGTGGATTAGTTGCCAGTTACATAAGTTGGCGTTTATAGCATCCACATCTTAAAGTTGCAGGGCAGTAGAAAAAAAGACTTTATGGCAAACTGCTTCTGTTACATGTGTGGGCTTTTCTATATCCTTAGAAATTCAAGTTTAAAAAATTCTTGAGGTGTACAAGTAATAGGTATTACGTTGTTGTACTATCAACACTGTTTGTAGCACAAATCCCAAACACAGCACCATACTGTGTGTTATGAAGAAAATTATCTCTAGCTAGCCGTATTTAATACAGCTTTTCCCTTTGAAATGCTGCTATCATATAAGATGTGAGATTTTCCATATTTTAGTTGTGGTACTATTTCATATACATATTTCTAATAATAATAATAGTAATGCTTTTAATAAGGAAATACAGTACTGTATAAATGTCATGCTTTTTTTGTTACATTCTTCTTTTGTGTTAGCAGAGAATTAAAGAACAGTAAACTGAAAACTTTAAGCAAAGTAGTAGGGTTTAAAGAATGTTTTGGAACCCTGTTAAAGTTGCTATTAAAATGAATATTTACTTCCTTTCAAACATTTAAAAAAGATTCATTATTTAAAAGAAAAAATACACATTGGATTCTTAAAAATTACTGTAACAGGTAGTTGCTGGTCATTTTTTCATATGCCTCGGTTACTCAAGTCTAAACTTATGAAATGTGGTGTAACTTCCGAATCTGTGTGGGCTAAGCAGTTCCTGAAAGCAAATATATTTTGTCTTACACAAACACTCCTGAAGCATGTTTTTACCTCTTGAAGCTGAAGATGAAATCTGTTTCGTGGCTCTTCAGGTTTTTTCTCTGTTCAAGTGGCATTACAAGGTCACTTTAAAGTAGTCACTAATGTAATTTTTAATAATTCTCATCTAAAGTTAGCTAAACTTTTTGAAAATTGCTTATAAAACATAAACACAAGAGCTGCTTTGATCCTTTTGCAATAGACCTAATGCCTCGACAGGAGGTAATACAGCTCATCATAGAACAATTCAAGTTTCAGTGGTACCTAAGTACACAAGCAGTTCCTTGAACTTCGGAGCTAAGGAAGCATTTTTGTGCACATCTGTGTCTTTTGCTTAGCTATGAGCTCTGATTGGATGTTTTGCTGATGGGTATAATAACAAAAATTTTGTCTTCTGTGGATTTTCAGAACTCTTGCAGCATGAGCTTAAGGCACAGTATTTGCCTTAGTTTGAACATGTTCTTTTGTCCAGGTCTATGCTCTCTCCAGACTTCAAAGATCTTACTTGTCTTTGAAACAGCCTCCTATTTCAAACTGACTTGAAGTCAAGCTTTGAGGTCAGTGGTTACTAGGGAAAAAGACTGCACAAGACAGATGATCACCTTGCCTTGATTCCCTATGAAAGGCTTGGAAATTACATGCCCCATGGGTAATTTGTCTCCTCACACAGGAGAAGGCCAATTACAGCAACAGGGACGTACAGGCAGCCTTCTCCAAAGCCTGTGTGCCACAAACAGCGTGAATGTGAGTTTTCTGGACCAGTTAGTTCAGTGACAAGGTTTTCCTCCTGTTCAGGACTGTCATTTGAATGGTTCTGTAACTCCTTTGCAATGTCATGGATTTTGGTGGCTTTCTCCCTGTTTCTCAAGCTTCCCACATATCATTAGAAAACTTAAAAACATAATTATTTGTTGCTCTATAGAGGAGTATGGTGATGAAAGGAATTTACACTCAAAATGCTCTTACTTGCTCAGTTGCAGCTATTTAGCCTAGAGTGTGTGTGACCTCAGCCACCTTTTTTCCTGCTTTTTTACTCACATTCAGCAAACAAAATCAACAGGTAACATCTTCATATAATGCAAATGGAAAGGATATGTTCTAATAGGGAAGAAATCTGTTTCATAAATAAATCTTTCATGTTTTATTAGAATATGTATGTGTGGTTTTTATTAAAACTTTTTAAAAAGATGTCTTCCATTTTCAACGTAGATAGCTTGGTAGTCGTATCGGTGTATAAACATTTTCAGAAACACAAAGAATCAATTGCAAACATGTTCACTTGATAGATTCAGATTTTCAATTAACAGTAGAATTACCTGTTCATCTGTGGTTACAACAGGTTATCTGTGTTTTTTTTAAAACTGTTATCCATGGCTTGGGATTGTGAGTCAGAAGAAAAATACTACAAACTGGGAGGAAACTATGACATCCCTCTTTTATTTCAAGAAATTTAGTAATTCATAGTTCTGTCACTCATACATTCTTAAAAGAAGACCAGGAAGAGACAATTCTTCTGTCACTTTTCTTGATATGAAGTCACAGTTTTGTTCCAACAGGGTGAATTTAGAACAGGTGATAACTATATCAAAAATATGTTTCCATCTACCTTCATAATCCTACCACTCAGGTAAGGGGTGGGTAGCACTAAGGTAAGTACTGTCTGATGAGAGAAACTCTTTATTGTCCGTGTCAGCTCAGCAAGAGAGAATTAAATCTTCATCTGGTTACTTTTACCCAAGGAAAATTCACTGAAGCAATGTTTAATGAAATATTAAAAGAAAAATTATACAGGCTATAGAGAATTTCTCAATAATGATAATAATAATAAAAATGAACATGCCTCTTAGGAATTAAATAAATTTAATGTTAGATTCGAATATCTTATTTCTGTCATTTATTGAGAAAGAAACTTGTGGGTAGCAGAAAGCCAGAAAAAGCCCTCTTTTTCTTAAAAAGAGCAATTTGTTGCTGCTTTTACCAGCTGTGAATTCTTGCTGTCTATTTTTTTTTTCTTTTTTCTTTTTTTTTCCTCTGGTACATTGGGAATACTGTTTCAGATTGTATAACCTTAGGCTGCTCCTTATCACCTTGCTTTAAATACTTGTTTTTATGATTGAATGAAAGTGGCCTTTGGAAGAAATAGAATTTTTTCTGTGTAAGCTGTAAAATTTTACTTCAGTTACTCGCATCTATACCAGATACTGTAAATGCATAAGTTTATATATAAATAAGAAAGTGAATAATTAAGACCATGTTTTATGTCATACCTCAGCATGATGCAAGATGTTGCTTTTTTTGTTTTGCTAGTTTTCAGGCCCAAGAGTCTGCATTCTCAGTGAAGCATGTCCAATGAAATTTGTCATGTTGCCTGGAATAATCAACATACTTATGTGGGCAGCTTATCTGCAGATTTCCAAGGTATCCAAGTACTTTATTGGATACCAGAAATCACACTGTCTTTTTCTAGATAAATGTGTTCACATATGAAACTTAAAACACTGATGTATGGTGGCTTTATTGCCAGCATCACCTGACATTTGCTGTTTATGAAACTCTTCTTACTCATGATAGTATTTAGATATTTCTTTAGTGTAAACCTAAAGAGAAACATCCAGAGATCCCTAGTAGCTTATCTGGGTGGGAAGATGATGAAGGTGGTTATTATATACAGCAACTATTGTCTCCAAACTTTGCAAAAATAAGCACTTTTAAGTCCAAGCATAAAAGTCACATTTCGACTGGGTTTTTTCCTGCTGAATTATCTTGGTTTAGTCACAATTTGCTTGTGATTTACACCATGTAGCAGACAAGGGAGTTACAAAATTGAAAAGTAATTTCAAATTTAAGCCATTTTTAGGAAAGTGTCGCTAATGAAGCAATTAACAACCATGTTGTGCACTCCTGTAAGAGTAGCTAACTCACATGGAGCAGAATTATAAACCCTGGAATGAGGGGTTCGTAATGTAAGCGCTGACACTAACAGAGCTGTAGAGGCAGGAGTGGTGTCACTGTAATTAGCTTAGTGCTAGTACAAATCATGTTTTATTATTCTTTCAGCCTCTGCAAGAAGAGATGGCTTATTTCTTTCAAATATAATTGCATTTGTCACATTTTTTGATATTGCAAAAATGATACAAGCATAAAAATGCAAGATGGCTTTCAGAACACTTAACATCACATTGTTTGAAATATTGGAGAGGAGAGATGATGGGTGAAAAAGTGGAAAACAAAAACAAAGCTTTCAAATTTTAAGGTATTTTCTGTCTTTTTTTTTTTAAGGATTCCTTTTCAGAAAAGAATTGGATGATGGGTACAGAAAAAGTGTTCTCTCATGGTTATACTTGAAGGATGACATACAGGGAGAAAGGAGTCTCTAAATCCTCTCATGATTATTCCCTCAATGAAGAGAGAAAATTCTTTTTTTTTTTCTCAGGAGCAGATTACCAGAACACACCATGTCTCTGCAAGGGTGTGTTTTGTTAGGCTCAGGCTCAAGCTCACAGATGAAGTGCATGGAGTCAGTTGTGTCTGCTGGAGCAGAGCTAGGTGCAGTAGTGCTCCACAATGCTGAATTTGTCTTCTTAGTCACAAAGTTCACGCAGTCTGTTCTAGAGTGAAACTGCCAAAATTTTCTTCACTTTCAAGATAAGGGATATATAAGCTGGGAAAGGAATGACAATGGGACAACCAGTGTGTTCTCCTGCTGCCAGCAGAAAATGATTGCCTGCGTGCCTGTGTCTCATTTTAATTCTCCAAATATAAGGTGACACAGACAAACCAGATCAGAGGAGGACTGCCAGGATCACCAGTGGCTGGAGCACTTGCTCTGTGTGGAGAGGCTGAGGGAGCTGTCCTGAATAAGTCAGGAGGCAGGGTTGTCTTTGTAGGACTAAGCTGCCTCCCTAATGGCTGCAGGGAAGGTGTTGAGGAGACACTTCACAATGGTGCATCTTGGGGGAGTAAGAGGGAGCAGGTGTAGCTTGAAACGAGAAGTGTTCAGACTGGATAAAGAGGAGACTTTATCAGCATGAGAAGAACAGTGAAGCCAAGGAGCAGGTTGCCTAGAGAGGCTGAACTGATAGAGAGCATTCAAATAGAATTTGGCTGCAAAGCATTAAAACATAGTATCTTTAAACTGTCTTGCAGAGGTTTTTATCAGGTTTTCATTTCTTTAATCCCTAGTAATCTAGTTGCAATAGCTATGAGTTCACTAAGGTATTGCCAGCTGAAGACTCAGATTTCTGAGTGGGTTGAGTAACTTCAGTGCTCTTACATATCTTTGTTGTTAGCAGAATGCAAGTATTCAATTTAGAAGTGATTTAGGTATACCAAGAAGTGCTCACAGGTGTAGAAATACTCTTATTTCTGTCCAGGATAATGTTGCTAGGGTTTTAGATTATACAGAAAGCCGGCATTTCAACCTAGGAAATTAATTAATAAAGGGGGAAAAAGCCAATTTTTTTTTCTCCCACTATCAAAAAGTGTCATTCAAAACAGAGAGAGGAATTAATAAAAGTGATACCAGTATAAAGAGCTATCTTATATAGCAGGGACTTAATTGCTTTCATGTAGCAGCTGGCAAGAAAAAGCTGCCAAACAAATCACTTCTAATAGCAGATATTCAGTGCAATGAAGAAACAAGAATATTTTTGAATAATGTATTTTTTTTTTCATTTCTGAGGTATTAGGAATGCTGTAATCTCAAAACATCTTTTTAGTTAGACCAGTAAATGAATGCTAATTACAGGAGGTATCTATTCATTTGAACTTTCTGCTGCAAATGGTATCATAAGGGGTGAATTAGCTGGTACGAGAAACATTGATAGCTATGTTCTGGGAAAGGAGACTTAAAAATAACTTCTGAGTAAACATTTTGACTTTTATTTATCACCGAAGAATGTGATCAATCATTGAAGTACTTTGGAAACTATAACAAATTCTGCAAATGCATTGCCCTTTCATGCTTGTCATGTTTGGCTAAAGGTACTGCAGGAACAACAGTGGGACAAGTCCCGTCATCCCAGTCAGACAGGGATGGAAATGGAGAGGAGGGGTTCTCCTAGAAAGGATTCCAACTCAACCATGTCCCCTGTGTTCTCCCAAAACCCACATGTGAGTAGACTGTATGGTGTACAGTTTTAGAGGGAAGCACTCAGTAAAAGTGCATTTTTTAACTGAGAGTATTTATTTTGCTTGTAGATCAGTGTTAAAAAGTTCCCTTATCCTTCTAAGACCAGAATCTTACTTAAAGAATTAGAGAAAAGGCTTTTCTAGGGTAAATAATTTAATCCTAAATGTTTGTATGTAAAATAGGTTCCCTAAAAGCACAATTTTGTCTTTTTTTTATTAGAAAGCAGACAACTTCTACTGTAAATTTAGTGAAATGGAAACACCTAAGAAAAAGTAGTTACAGCACTCTTGGAAGTACCACCTAAATAGAGAACCTGATCAAAAAACATTGAAAGCCATTGGAAAAGCCTCTCCTGCTCAGCTCTTTCTCTAACAGTGCTTGTTTGAAGGTGATAGCTCTCTTTGCCCATGCATCTTCTTACACCATGGAACCACCATCTTATTCCCTGCTACTTGCACGTTTTCTGAAAGCAGAGCCTCATAGGTCCACTTTTCTTTCCAAATTTCTGTATAAAATCAATGAAAGTTACTATAGAATAATAAACTATTTGGAGACTCAAAACCAAATGTTTGTTGCGTAAAGAATGCACGTGTGTGCACACACGTAGGAGGACCTTTTAAGATGAGCAATTCACATGACATACAAGCTGACAAAATTTGGCTAATTTTACCATCCTCAGCGTGGGAAAGATTTGTATTGCATAGGGACAGTATGCAAAGATTGCACAAACTGCCCAACAGATAATCATAAGAAAAATAGTTTATTAATACATAGTGCTATCCTGTACAAAAACAAATAAAAAAATCACACCGGATTGTATGTAATGTTAGGGTTTTATAACAAACTAAATTATTCTTTTCCAATGGAAATATGCTTTTAAGTTTTTATTGTAAACGGCGTCCTTGTGTCTAGAAAGCTGGATCACTATCAGCTTCTGTGTCACCCACCTCCCCCCCGCAAAAAAAGGCATATATATAGCTTTTTCATGTGACAGTGAGAAAATAAAAGTCAATTTTGCTTACAGGTTAATTTCTTGATAAAGGATAAGGATGATGGGGATGTACTGACAGTGTAGAACAAGCTGCTTCATGCATTTAAGAAAGGCGTCTGAGCTGTATTACAACTGCTGCAAACCAAGGCTTGGAACAGACTAAAGAGAGCTGTAGAGGTCATCTTTAATTTAAGTTACTGTGTTGTTACACCAGCAGCACTTAATGCTTGGTGTTTTCTGGCAGTCACTGTTAACTTCAGTTGTTATTTGAAAAATTCTTTAGTACTTTGGCAGTAGTGGCTTCAGTGTTGCTAAGGGTCAAGCTTCAGTTTCAAATAGTTTGGGTTTTTTTCCCCAATGTGCTAGTTTGACTGCTCTCAGTGTATGCTGTTGTAAAGGTGGTGTTTTTAAAAACTGAAAAAAAATAAATACAGAATAGATTTATGGAAGTTACTTTGAGATTTAATTGCTTCTTCATTTACTGTGTAGTGGGTAGGGTTCTTTATCAGTGTGATTAAATAGATATAGCAATGCAAAATCTAGTCTTTTAATCCCTCTCCTCCTCTCCCCTTTATTGGCATGATGCTCTTGAACTGTTTTTGCAGCTATGATAGACACATCCAGCACACAGTACATTCATGATACGCACATCTTGGATGTAACATCCCAAAACCAGACTCCAGCTTTTACAGGAGAACAAGACTGGGCAGTTCTGAAGTACTTTGAGGAAGTTTCTCCTTTAAATCAGAGACTCTGTTGCCAGAATCTGATGTCCTGCAGTCATCACTGCTCTTTGGATTTTACAGGGAGTGATTACATCTGTAACTATTCATATTATTACTTATATTTGGATAAGTAGCCTGCAGAAACTTTTTTCTCATCACATTTTTATGTTTAAAACATATGATGTTTAGTGTTACCTATTATATAGTAGTATTTGTATATGAAGACTGCATTTATGTCATAAAGTGAACAAACAAGTCATTGAGGACACTTACCACAACAAATTTTTTGGGGTTTTGGGGATGTGGGTTTTTGGTTCAAATGAGATCTCTGTGGAAACAGGTACTAGCCTGAAGTGACATTCAAAAATAAATACTCAAGTATAACAGCTTGAGATTAATGGCATATTAGGAATTTGATGATGGCATTGCAAAGATTTTTATATATGTTAGATTTTTATGTGATCTGTTAAGTTTTTCTGAAGATACTGCAAGCATTCTTCAGATGCATAAAAACAGTTTCTTTTTTCTATAATAAAGACTCCATTTAAAGCAAGGAAAGTGCAAAAGAGAAGGGATACTGTAGAGTCTGCTGTGAGGTACTGTTCAAGCTTATTGTGAACACATTCTCTTCAACTGTTAATTTCTGCCTGAAAGAAATAGTTGTAGCATCAAGGTGTTATTCTGCTGATTAAAGTAACCTGCAAGCTATTAAAAAATAGAGTCTCTAACATCAATGAGTAAATTATAAGTAATTTTTTTTTCTTCAGTAAATACACTGTTTCTCATTTTCTGAATAATTGCCTCCTTCATATATTTTTAACTAGGAAAATTGGGGGAAAACACAGGCTATCTCAGTCTGGTGCTATATCTGCGCTTAAGAAGTGTGTACGGAAATATCAAATACTTCACTCAGGGCTTGAATGGTGAAAAAATATAGACTTTGATTCACTAATGTGTAACTTAACTTTGAAGTTTCTTGGTTTTCCAGCCTCTGTAGTCTGTTAGTTATTCGAGAAATGAGCTAAGTTAAAGTTGGCCATTTATCAGCCAGTGCAATAAATGGCTTCCAATGAGCACCAGCAAGCACAGTATCCACAAGATATTGTGGATTAACTGCTCACCTTAGTTTTAGGCAATATTCAATTGCAGTGTTTCTGTAAAAGTCATTTATTACTGTTAAATAACTTAGAGGGAGAATGTTTTGGTGGGGAGCTAAACATGGGCACATCCTAAATTTTTCCTGGATGTCAGGGGGAATATTTTTAGAAATTTACAGAAGGATAGAAGTAACAGTACTTCCAACAATTATTATCAACTCAGTTTGCAGTAAGTCATAAAGAAAAGTAGTGTACTGGTCTTAAATTAAAAGGAAATTAAAAAAAAATTAGAAGATGAGAAAACATAGAAGAATTGTATAGTTTTTCTTTCCACGCAACAGAAGGCCAATGGTTATTTTGAAGCTCTAAGGATTTTTTTTTGAGGAGTGTGGTTAGAAGATGTAGTAGATTGCATGTGAATTGTTATTACTGTGTTATTCTGGCATCCAGTGTATTTGTCAAGCTCTAAATGAAATTTTCAACTCAGGAAGTTTAAGGTCATCATTTGACATACATCTTGTGTTAATTCAAAAAACAGTGAAAAGTGGTTGTTATTGTATCCATCTGTAGCAGTGGAAAGCAATTGTAGTAGGTTTTGGAATAAATACATATTAGATGACACACATTTTTCAGCTGAGTCTGACATTTGACTTCATGAATAAAAAAGACCCTATTAATCATGAGGTGATAGAGTCACATACATTGTATTTATCATTCTTGTTGAAGAGTAAAGTTGTCTCTTGTTTAATGTTTTGATGAAGTGCACAGTAATTATACAGAACAAATAAGTCAAGAAAGTGAAGATACACAGTTAACTTGTGTGGAAGCTTAAATGTTGGTCTCCCAACTTTTATGTTACTATGTACAAATGATAGTGTGTGCAAATAGGGAATGTCATTTCTTCCTCTGTAATTGAGCAGTATGTATATAGGAATGTGTATGTGAATAATAGTTAATTCCATGGCCTCAAAACAACTTAAGCTAACTATATATACTTGATATCCAGCATTGGATATGCTCATGTAATCTACAGAAAGTATGCAAGGACTCTGCAGCAAGAATATAAAAACAGTATTTTCAAACCATCTTTAATAGTATAAATGAACAACAGCTCAGTACCACAATACTCATTCCCTGGAGCTGACACAGCATGTTGGCATGTATAACCAGAGTACATGGGGAGGTGTCAATTGTCACTTAGCTGGGAGCACAAGACTGTGGATATTTATTGAAATAGTCATTTTTGATCTATACCAGATAATCTTTAATTCTGGGTAGGCTTTCAAATATGACCTGGCTCATATTCCCCTTGAAGCAAGCAGAAGTCATGACTACCAGGCATTTATTCTGATATGCAAGTGTAGTGATTTGATTATTTCAGTTGATTTGTAATAATGGTTTAGTACCTCTGGTTTGTACACTCCGTCCAACCTCATTTTGTACATATTATGCACAGCTCTTGGGTATTCTTGAATGTTTTACCTATACCATTAGTGTCTTCAAGGAAAGGGAAGATTCAAACACTTATAATGATGAGCTGATTGCATAAATTACCTTCTAGTCTTTCTGCTGTAAGACAGTTTTTTTTCTTCTCCCCTTTTCACACCTCTTCCATCATTTTCCTTTGACACTTAATGCATTTTATTCAGGGCTGAAGCTTTTCTGTAAGTAATAGAAGTAATATTATAACAAATACTGAAAATTTGGGACCTTGTCTTACTAAGCTGGACTACTCGAAGTCAAAGGATCACAGACTGTACTCCTTTAACAAAATATGAAGGAGCAGAGAAGCTCTAAGTGTTTAACAAACCTGTGCTTTCTTAAGTCTTAAGATCTTAGATTCTTTTCTAAATCTTCCTACCTCTTGTTGAGCTATCCTCTCTAGTAATGTTTTACTGCTACTCCATATTTCTCTTCTTCTGTCTTAAAAGTACTGAAGTATGTCAGTGTCTCTTCTTTAGGTGTGTAACAGGACATTGTTGAAAACCACATTCCATAAAAGTGGCTTTAAACTTTATGGATAACAAGGTGTGCCAGTAACAAAGGGTATTTGCTATTTTTCCTTTTCATTATTTTTGAATAACAGTATACAAGCCCTATGTGCTATAGAAGTGGTCTTCTAACTCTTGGTTGATACCAAAATACACTGTAAGATAGGAGTTATCAATATGGTCAACAGGGTGACAGACTCCATCTATTAGAGCTGAAAACAAACTGGAGAGCTAAAATGAGCTACAGCAGGGCTGGCAGCATCATTTCCATAATCCTTTTAAAATATTTTGGAAGATTTTTCTAATAGCTGTATTTTTCTGAGAGCTGCTGTTTTCTTCTTCCTCTTGCACATACCATGATTTCTAGCTCTTGAGCTTTTGTCCTGTGACCTAAGTCTATCATAGGTTGTTGGTGACTATTTTGTGTCTTTTTGTGTGCAGGAGAAAGAGATGCTTTGTGAGCTACTGTATAGTACAAGTGTGCATTCAGACTCAACGATCCACGTGGTCCTTCTCAGTTCTGTGTGACTGTGAAAACTCCCACATTTTTTCATATCACTGTTTAGGGAAATCTAGGGAAATTGGAAATCAGCCCTTTTCTCCCCCAAGCCCATCACTGCCTCTGTGTGCAGGCAGCTGTAAGCATCAGACCTGAATGAGTTCTGGCAGGAGGGAGAGGCACAGGTGACTGCCTTGTAGCACTCATGAGCAGAGCTCTGCGTCTGCCTAGGGATAGCAGCGGGACATCTTCACCTGCCATTGGCCACTGCTAATGCCAGTTTTTTGCCCAGTAAGACATAAACTATGAAAGCAATTTTTGAGGCCATAAACTAGAATTTAGTGGGAGCTGAAATTATAAATAATATATGATGAGTAATACATAATGCATTACCTTTTTATCAGCTGTTCTGCGTTACAGGACACACAAACCAAAGCAGCAATAAAGTAGCTGCTAATTAACCACTGCAGGTCTCTCTCTCTTTGCAGCCCTTTCTGTACTCTTGCTTAGCATCCCTTAGTGCAGTTCTAAAAGCTGTTTTGCTGATGCTCTTACTAGAAAGTAGTTACCCGGTCTGACTGGTTTTCCAAACTGTTAGGAGGCTATAGGTAAGTGTCTGATGGGTTTTTAGGTGCCTGAAGTGATCTGCACACAGGTTTCTCCCAGTTTAAAGGACGTTCATTCCCTGCTTTTTCAGATATATTTAAAAATACTACAAAACATCTGCCCATACCTGTGCATAGCAGATTACATGTGTGAAATGCACAGTCTCAAGCATTGCCTTGCATGTGAAGTGCCAAGTCATTAGCAGATGCAGTCCCAGTAATACCAAGGGCACAGCTTTTTTCTTGGCTTCTTTCTAATTGTAAAACTCTGTGGAAGCCAGACTGCATAACAGGTGTTGCCCTTTTACTTTTGTATTCATTATACAGCAGACACCGATTATGTGTTTGTTTTGTCCACCCTTTAGTTAGTTATCCTTCACACATTCTTGTCTTTCCATCTGTCTATTTCAGATAGACCAGTTTTGTCTCTATGATACCTAACTCTTCTTTTATGTTTTCCTAACAGCAGATGATATGGATTCTTGTCTATATGTAGTATTCTGTCCTGACTAAATATTTGTAGCATTTCTATGCATGACCTGCATATGGACACGTTCATTCTTTTCAGGTACACTTTTATCTTTATGGAAAGGAAACAAAAGTTATTTCTTCATGCATTAGAATGAAGGCAGAAAAAAAGTGTTAATAATTCTGTACAAGATTTTTATGCAATTTATTATTCATATGTTTATTTAGTACTGGAAAAAAAATCATTATATTGCTCCAATGGAAAGTAATTTGTGAGCTGGAGATTAGAGCAGTGGTATATTTCTTTCAATAAAATCTTGCAGATTTATAAACATCAGTATGTCTAAGACCTCATACAAAGTTAGCAATGTCTTTTAAAGATGTATTGTTGCAGTAGCAGCATATTTGTGGAAATAATAAGGGACTATATGCCACTTCTGAACTGCACCTGCAATTTGCACTGATGTCTGTTCAAGAAGTACCTGAATGGGTTTAGTCTCTGTGCCCTCTGAAACTGAGGTCAGCCAAAAATTGCCTGTCCATTTCAGTGCCCCATAAAGATTTGGTGACTTAAAAGTTCCTGCCTTTCTAAGTAGGGCAGATCAAAGAGAAAATGACAGTATTGCTATAGAAATATTATACTTAGTGGATAGAAGCCATTAGCAGGAATTTCCTGTCCTCTTGCCAGTTTCATGACTGATATCATGGCTTGTGATTCCTGCTTTTTAAGCCATGTTAAAATAATTTTCTCCCAGGCAATCCACTAAGTAGTAACTAATCTTGAAAGTAATACATTCTTCTTAATATAGTTTTAGGAACCTCTTATAGCTTGACATACTTTTTTTTCTCTTCTTGATTATACCAAATGAAATACACTTTCATTTTGAAAAAAATAAAGATACAATTTTGAGTACTTGATACATTCAAATGATACAGCAAGAATAAACTGTCGTCATTCCATTTTGAACCTAGAAAATCTTGCTGACAAGTAATCTGTCACATTATGTCATATCACAGAAATTTCCATCTTGTATAATGATCTCCGGTTATTACAGGAGGATGAATGCAGCAGCAGGACATTTCTACATAATATTTAGTCCTATGTAATATTTAGTCCATCTGTATAGCTTTATAAGTTCTTCCCACAAAGATTATTTTTCTTTTTTTTTTCATTTTAATTCCTCATGCCTTCAATGCCTTCTTAACAGGGTTTGTTTCAGTGAGTATTAAAATTGAGAGACAATAAGCAAACCTCCCATTTGTCTTTAAGGCAAGATAACTACTTACTCAACTTTCAGTTGAATTGTGGTCACTGAAGCATTTTGCTGCTTCTGATTAGTCCCACAGAGTGTGAGCATCCCCATCTTCTCAGTTCAAAGGAGTCATTAAAATCTGGGTAAGCTGTGATGATGTATGAGCTATGAGTATGTAAATTCCCTGTTAGCAAATGCATTCTTCATCTTGTCAATTTTTTGCTACCTGCTGCTAGCTCTGTAGGTAACTCTGTGCAGCTGATTGAGGAAAAACGCAAAAAGCAGATTGCTTGTAAAGACATAGTAGAGGTGATCCCTACATGTTCATAATTAGGCTTCTTTGGAAGACCTTGTATTAAAACTGGTTTTCATGTTACTTGGATAGCATAACAATGGAACACAGTGTCTGTTCTTCTGTCTCCACCTTACCACAGAGAAATATATGATTCTACTTAATCTTAATGCAGCTTTAGAATAGAATAAATAGCATAGAACTGGCAAGTTTGAGGTGCACATTATGTCTTGCTGTATGTTCAAAAAATGATTTTCAGAGTAAATTCTCAGATGTCATGAAGTATTTAAGATAGTTTCTTGTCATTATTAATTCATGATGTAACTGAGACTTTTCCACTGGATTGTGTTGGTTTCTCTGTAGCAGTTCAGCAAAATAAAAGTACTCCTGCTATACTTAGAAGTGACCTGCTGTATCAGTTATTTGTTTTCCAGCTGATGGAAATAGGTTTTCCTCTTAGACATAATGATCCTCATACACACAGTGAGTGTAGAGTGATACTACTGGTGCACAGCCATGCAATCAGCTCTTTGTTTGAGCATCATCATAATGACAGCATAGCAAAGGGTATTTCCTGTCAGAATTACACCTTTTAAGTTCAACAGGCCAGTTGAGGATGGCTCTTTTTGTTTTCATTACTACAGATTCTTTTCCTTTTTGCTTGTTTCAGATTCCTAGAAATAATTTTTTTATGAGCATTTTGAAAACATTTTGGGTATTTTCAGAAAAAAGAGTACGTAATTCTGATGATTACCACTTGCTTACTAGCCTCAAAGATTGTTTCTTGTAAAGACAATGTCTTTGAAATTCACAATTATTAAAAATTAAAAGGACAAAGAAAATACAAAGCATAATTGTGTCCAGCTAGGAAAAAAATGAC
Organism: Lanius collurio; assembly: GCA_020086605.1. Lineage (NCBI taxonomy): Eukaryota > Metazoa > Chordata > Aves > Passeriformes > Laniidae > Lanius > Lanius collurio. Next base: position 21,834,380 of record JACBWW010000001.1, on the reverse strand, counting down.
TATATATTGCACTCCTAATTAGCCATAATATGTGCTTTTAGCAGTCATTGATTTATCAGTATGTTTCATTTAATGAAATCTAGATGATTGTTGTTTTCAGCTGAACAGTGAGGCACTCTGCATGCACCTAGCTGGGTGGTCATAGGAGAGTCCCAAATGGCAGGTGCATGTTTTACAAGTACTCTTTATAGATACTGAGACATTCCATATGATTATTAATGAATCAGAGTAGAACTATTTCACGGCAATAAGCAAATCAGTTTGAGAAGGTTTTCTCAAATTATTTATTTTGTACCAAGATTGTTTCAGTTACCAGTGTGAGGGGTTTTGCACAGCTGGTGAGCGTTTCTAGGACTGTGTCTCATTCATACTGCCTAGTTGGCAGAGGCAACTCTTTTTTAATCTATTTTGGAAAAAAAATGAAACAACCCTAAACCAGTTTAGAAAACCCGATGTTTGTTAAAAAAATCATTGAAATGAAGACCTACCCAACTGCATTCTTTCCTTTTGTTGATTGCTATAAATTAATAACAGCACACATGTCTATTTTTCCTCTCAAAATCTTGAAATTTGTATTTGCTGAAGAGATAATAACATCTTTTCTTCATGCTAGATTAGCTATACATTAAAAGCATGTCTATAAAGAAGTAAATATCTAATGTATAGTTTTTGAAAAAGTGTTCTGTGTGCAGTTGTTAGTTTCTGTGACTTCGTGTTTGGCTTTTTGGAACTTCTGTTTAATTTTTTTAACCAAGCTTTGTGTCATGGGAACATGAAATCCATTGTCCACCTATTAAGATTTGTAGATAGGTTGGTGAGAAGAAGGGATGGTGAGATTTTTTTCGATATTAAGAACCGCTAATTTCCTAACAGGCACAAATTGACAGTCTTTAATCAAAGCCTGAAAAATGTGTTTTAATGCATACTATGCCAGCATTTAATATTTACTATTTTTGATATTTATTTTTAAGATTTATTAACAGCAGTTAGTATCAGGTTATGCAGTACTTCAGACCTTATATTAATCTCTTTGTGAACATGTCAGACAAATGTGGCTTGAAAACAGGGGCACAAAGTTTGCCTGGGTGGTTCTTGATATAATGAGGAAAAAAGTACTGAGCCCATACCAAAGAGAAGTCTGGTATTCTTTGATTTCTAAGAGATTATTTCTCCTAATTTTTATTACTAACTGTCCAGGTCTCTTTGGAGAAAGGATCTTAGGAAATGCACATGTTTGAACACAAGCTTATGCCAGTGGCCACTGGAATTACTTACTCTTCCAGGACTCTCGTTGCTGAGGGGTAGTTTGAGGATAGGCAGAGGATACTACTCAGTCTTCTCCTACCCCACGGCAGATTTGTAATGCATGATGGATTTCACCAGTGACAGTTTCCCTAAGGCCACTGAGGCAGTGGGGAGCAGGTGTAGAAGGAAACAAACTGTGCTGTGTAAATCAGCAAGACCATTTAGTGGTGTCACCCTAGATTAGTAGCAACTGTCTGGTGTTTGGAGATAGCACAGCTTTTAGTGTAGCATGGGGCTGACAGAGAAAATGAAATGTTGGCAAAAAGAGCACATTGGCAGCTATTGTTCTTTTAAAAGGATCTCTCCTATTACAGAAGTCCTCTTGATTTCAAGATCTCTTATAAAAGATCTTGAACATGAATTCATTTTAGTGGCCATGAACAACTGAACATCTGTTTTATGTATATTTATATGGTGGAACTTTATCCTGTATTGCTGTATTAAAATAAATTTCCCTCTGTACTTGGCACTGGTGAGGCTGCACATCAAGTACTGTGTCTGGCTCTGGACCCCTCACAGGTGAGAGTCAGCCTCTTCCCCCAGGCAACCAATGACAGGACAAGAGGAAATGTACTCAAGCTGTGCCAGAGGAGGTTCAGGTTGGACATCAGGAAGAATTTTTCCATGGAAAGGATTCTTAAGCATTGGAAGTGTCTGTCCAGGGAAGTGGTGAAGTCAGTGTCCCTGAAGGTCTTCCAGAAATAACTGGACATGGCACTTAGTGCTGAGGTCAATTTGGCATGGTTCTGTTTGGTCAAAGGTTGGACTCAATGATCATGGAGGTCATTTCCAATCTCACTGATTCTATGATTCTGTGATAATCATTGGCATTACAATAAAGCAGTTCCTTCACAAATGACTTGCTTTTATATTGTCTGGTATCTGATTAAACATGCTTATCAAGAATGCTCAAAGTTGTTGAAAATATTCCTTCATACAAAGAAGGAAAGGTTTAATGAATTAGTATTACTGAACAGCGTGTCCAGCTGTTCTGGACCATTTTCAGAAAAAAGATCAGTTGCTTAGGGACATCAAGCTTCTGCACTATTTCAGTGTCTGACCCCCCTCTTGGTAAAGAAAGGCCGCCTGATGTTTAGTGTAAACCACTAGTGGCACAGCTTGAGTCATTCCCATGGGCCCTGTTACTGGACACCAGGGAGAAGAGCTCAGCACCTCCCTCTCTACTTCATCTCACCTGGAAGCTGCACAGAGCAATGAGGTCACTCTTGAGCCTCTTTTCTTCCAAACCTGACAAGCCCAGAGTCCTTATCTGCTGCTTTTAAGACATACCATCCATCCCCGCCACCAGCTTTGTAGTCCTCATCTGGACACCTTCGAGGACCTTCACATCTTTCTTAAATTGTGAGGCCCAGAACTGCAGGTGGTTCTCCAGGTGACATTGCACTAACACTGAGTACAGCAGGATGGTCACCTCTCCTGACTGGCTGATGATGCTGTGTTTGATGCACCCCAGCATGGGTTTGTCCTCCTGCCTGCCCAGACTCTCACTGCTGACTGATGTGGATTCTGCTGCTGACCAGCGCCCACAGATCTCTTACTTTGGAGCTTCTCTCCCGCCACTTCTCTAGCAGTTTATAGTTGGGACCAGCATTACTCCATTCTAAGTGCAGAATCCAGCATTTTGACCTGTTAAATGTCATGCCATTAAGCATATCCCAGTTCTCCAGTCTATGTAGATCCCTCTTCAAGCCTCTTGTTCCTCGGGAGAGTCAACTGCACTTCTCAGTTTGGTATCATTGCTGGTAGTGCACTTGATAATTGCCAAGAAGAATTGGCACATCTCAAATTGTTTTGGAGACTACTTAGATTACTTTTTCAAAATATTGAAAAAATCTTTCCAATTTATCTTATAATTGCATTTAAAACATATTAGATCATTCATATCAATACATTACTGTTGTCTGAAAACATGAAACTAAACCATAGTTCAAATAAGTTTGTTGTCATATTTGAGTTGCAACAGCTTCCAACAAGTACAGGTTGAAACATCTGTTTCTCGGAGAAGAAGATGTGTTAAGGAAATACCTCAGCTACATAATTTAAATTCATGAACTCATAAAATAATGTGAAATAATAGAACCCATAAACCTAAACAAAAGAAAATAAAATGTAAAAAAAATTTTCAAATCATTGACATTCTTAAAATATCCAAGTAATAGGTTATAAACTACTTCATAAGTTAATAATAGAGTTTCACTTCTTTTTTGTTTTATTCAGAAGAGGAAAAATAAGGAATTTCTTTTATAGCAAAAGCTACTTACTGTGAAAGGTTCCATTTTGAAATTCTTTTGAAGACATTTTTAGAAAGTACTATAATTCAAACAAACCCTAAGTTTTCCCAAGTGGTGTAGAATGCAGTTAATATGCAAGAAGACTTCATAGATAATTTGTTTTTTAAAACATTTTCATGGTAGCCTTCGGTATGACTTACTGACAGGTTTTGTTTCTGTTGCCATGGGGGGAGATCCCACTTCCAGTTTAACATTTTTTCTCTAAGTATCATGACATCCCTCTTAGAAAAGAAAGCAAGTATTTATAATACTTTGCTTGGTCATTAAAATCATGCTCTTCAAGGAGTGCAGTACAGGTCATCAGGTTTTTATAGGCTATATGCTGTTCAAAAGAGAGATGGTGTAGTTTTTAAGCTTAAGGTATCATAGCTGTACCTCTCTGCTTCCTCATTTACCACAAATAAATTTTTCTTCCTGAAAGTTCCATTAATGTTCCTTTATATCCTCAGAGCGTGCTTGCCTTATGTTAAAGTGTCTTCATCTCAATAATTATGGTGTTTCACTGAAGTAAGAAGTATTTATTTAAACAAAATATTTGATACTTCTGAATTTGCAACAGGTTAATATGGTAAATATGAAAAAATGTTAAAGAATCTGACTAATACTACAGTTGATACAGCAGTGATTGGTGTAATTAATTTTTTCCCAAATATTTTCTCTTGCACAGCGTAACTCCACAAAATCTATACCATCTGGCTGAAAAATCCCCCATCTAGCTGTGGTGGAAAGGTGATATTTTGTCTTTAAAATAACAGTTAATTTGTCACTCAGGACTGTAGAATAATCACCTCTGCTCAACAGCCAGCCTTCATTTCAGTGTCAGAAAGGGTTTATAAGGTATTCAGTTTCACTGTGTTTAAAAAACACCAAAAAAAAAAAAAAAAAAAAAAAAAAAGCATAAGACTTGGATTTCTACACTTGGAATGAAAGGAACATGTTTGCTCAGGGATTCTTTGGAGAATTAAGTGTAATGAATTTTGTTGTCCTAATTAGTTCTGTATTTATTTGGTTCAGAAGTTAATTCAAATTAGGACCACATCAGTTCTGAGCAAATGTGTCCAAACAAGAGCTAAATGCAATTTAACTCCTCCACTTCATAATTCATTTTAAATACATTTTTGATACCACTGTAAACAAGCTTTAGTCTTTTAAGTAACACCTTCCTCCCTGGCGCATCTAGCAGTTGTTTATGCTAGATTTTCTTTGCCATTTTATATACAGAGAAGATGTGCTGGAACCCATGATGCTGAGCTGTGAGGTGTCCCCACAAGGGCTGTCTCGGGTGGATTTGAGGAGGACTGCACGCCTGGAAGGCTGTTGTCTTGCGGCTGATTGCGGTGCCAGACTGTGTGAGATACGGCGCCCTTGTGGGTGCTGGGCTCAGCCTTCCACCTGCAGCCTGCTGGCAGCTTGCTCTGCAGCTGCTGCTCCTGTGGTGCTTCCCCGTGCCCTTTATGGCTGTGCTTTCACGGGTGCCTAGTGTGGCTTTATAGCACTTCTCCCAGGTAATCTGATGCAGCCAAAATTTCTCTGTGCTCGCTTGGAAGTCCAGACCAAAGTGAAGCTCTTTGCCTTGCCTCTAATCTCTAGTGAGAGACTCAGTATTGGCATGGGGCAGTCCATCTCTCAACATTATCTTCTTCTTTAACTCTTGTCCTGTGTGTAGTCCACGACAAGAAACTTAATTTTCCATCCCATGGCTTCTAAGCTTCTTTATTAGTATCCTGATAGGGACTACACCCAGCACATACAGAAAGAAAAAGATGAAATACAGTCATCCACAGTTTTCCCAAGTCATCTAAATGTTTCTGGTAGGTTCATTTTGATATTTATAAAAGGTTGAATATGCATCATTCAGACTCTGTGAAATATTGCTTCATTTTTCTTTCCAAAATACATTAATTAGCATTCATTTGACCCATAGAATTCTCGGTCTTTGACTCTATTTGTTTTTTGTATTGAATTGCATATTTTTCATTTCACATAATCGTTGTTTTTAATAAAATAGTGTACTTTATTACCAAGTATTTGTAAAATGGGGTGTGCAAAACTCCTTAGGTTTTGTGATGTACTCCAAATTGCTTTTTCATTCTGCTGCTACCAGTAACATGGTGGTTGGCTTAGTTGGGTAGAAGGGGGAAGGCCATATTTTGTTGTTCTTCCCTCCAAACACTTTAATTACATTTGTTTGGAAAGTTATCTTTTCTTACAGTTTTTAAAAAGTGCTTTAGGCAAAGAAATTCATTCTCTCTCCCTTTTAACTTTATAATAGTAAACGATAGTCTTGTCTCAGCCTTACAGAGAACAAAATTTAACTGATTAATATTTATGTGTAATACCTGAAACACTGAATGACTTTGTTATAGGAAATTCTTTTTTAACACAAACATGTCACAGGGTTTTAAGAGTCTTACAGCATTAATGTAATCAAGATGAAACTTTAATACAGCACAGAAGATAAATATTTTGCTGTTGGATTTGAGCTGTAACCAAAACAAACATAGCAAATCCAGCAGTGCTAGTGCCTGCAGGCTCTGTGGCTTGCTGGTACGGTCTAGCCATGTCCTTAGCATAGCATCTCCTGTGTCTGTAAAAAGATGATTAAAAATGCATCTTGGAAATCACTCCTGGCCCAGTTAATTCCCAAGGATTGCTTGGATACTGTTGGAGAAAGCTCATTGACTGGCCCAAGGCCTTGCCTGACCAGTTGTAACAATGCTTGCATTGCCCATGGCCAGCTATAGCATTAGGTTTGTCTCCTGACAGTGTTCATGCAGATATACAGCCTGTAAAGTCCCCTCTGCTTCGTGGCTTAATAATTTCCAAAATCCAAGCAGAAGCTGCTTGACCGCAGAACCGAGAGCACGTGAACTCATCACTTCTGTACAACGAGTCATTATGATCACACAGAAGCTTTAAAATCTTCTAAAATATACATCACCTCTTTGGGCATCATGCAGGAACTCACACTTGTTCCAATTTTTTCTTAATACACAAAAGAGGTGATAAGTAGGTATTTTGCTTACTTATCTTATACTTACACATTTTACCCACTTTTACATACTTATGCATAACCTGTACTGTTCACTTATACATCTTACTCTATTCTTACCTAATACAGTACATATACATTTTACCAACTTATCACATATACATTTTACAACTGTAGCGCATGAGATTACACCTTCCTTGATCAGTCCCCCTACTTTGTCCAAGAGCTCTGCACACACTTTTCAGAAAATAAAATTGGTTGAAGTCCCCTGTGGCACAGTCTTTTTTTATCTATTCCTTACTGTCTTGGTACTTAGCTTTTCAGCTTCTTCTTTCCCCATTCTTTTTCAAATTAGCAAAATTTACCTTTACAGTCCTTGAAGCTCCAGATCCAGGCAAGCACAGTCAAGATAATGGCAGCAACAAAACCCATCCAATAATCAGCAGCCAAGTTAATCCAGGAAATCCAAACAACCAGACAGCAAAGAACAGAGACCAGATACAATCCTACCCTACCTCTCTTCTCACTAAACCTTCTGACTGGGCTTAAAAACCCTCCAGGAGCTGACCTGCTACACCTGAAGGTGGAGGGCCAGGTGAAGCTGCTGAGGGTAATTCCAGCCTGGTCTCCCTCTGAGGGCTCCAATAGGCATAACTAAAGATGGTTTGGCTGGGGCACACTATCATGATTCAAAACACCTTACAACAGGAGAGCAATTACTCTGTCCACTTGTGCCAATATGGAGAAATGGATTCTTCAAATCTGTGCAGACGCTTAATCCAAATGACAGCATGGTCATTGCACTGAAATTATTTTGAATTAAATGAGCTGTAGTGCATCAAAATGAATATTTGAAACATAGAGAACAGGCCTGTGTTGCATATGTATAATGTATATTTTAGTTAGCTAAAGTTGTAATTCTCTGTTTTATAGTTCATATACTATTTCCTTTGGGACACTGCTCCCCATTGTAATATATCTCACTAAGTCATGGCAATTTATAACCTCCTTGTATATATCTATATAAGATAATTTTGATTATGCCAAAATAGAATAAATGGATTTAAACAGAAATTGAATGTTTGGCAAGGCTAGAACAGAGTCTTTATTTCTGAAGTTTTTCATAAATAGTATTCTGTCTTAGTATTTCAAATATGTAGTGAGGTTTTTTTTAACAGGATAATGAGATTGAAAATGCCATGTCACCTGAAAGGAAACCGATCTGATTAGATGTGTACAGTCACTTTAAACAAGTAAGGATTCATAGTAATTAGCTAAATGTGTTAGAACTGCTAATGATACAGGCTAAGACAAAGAGCTAAGAGAGAAAACACATGCTAGATATCGTTGTAATCAATAATTTTTTCTGGCTTGTATTTTCCAGTAGTATGGGGAAATCTCAGTTATATGGAACCATTTTGTATAGAATAGGAAGGTATTTATAGCTCCTAACAAATTGCTATTTCTGCTTAGAGCTTGATTTGTTTTCAGAGATGCTGTACTAAATTTTGCTTGGAGACATTGGTACATTGATTACTTCTAGTTTTCAGGTCAATGGGGACTGTGCTCTGCTTATAAAAAAATGAGAGGTTACAGTAAAACATCTTTGATGGAGTTAATTTAAGATACAAGGACTTATTTATATACATGTGGGTCTACTGACAATGGCATTTAAAATCTTATAGTATAAAACAAAAAATATTGATTAGCTGTGAAAGCTGTCATTTTGCCGTTTACAAGAGCACTTTGAAGCCATTTATATGAAAATTAGGAGAAACTGATTACATTGAATGTTTCATTAATTTTATGTAATGACATTTTTTCCCGAAGTATGCAGTAGGCTCAGATTGTGCAAATTAACAGTAATTGTTAGTAAAAGACTATTTTGCCACGTTTTCTGAAGACTTCCCATAAATCCTGTGCTGTAAACATCTGACTCAGTTTCTTTTTGACTCATTTCTTATCTTCTCCATGTCTTCTAATGTTATCTAAACCAATTTGTTTGCTTAATGTTAATAGTAGATAGTTCTTCATCACTTAATAAGCACCTCTCAAAAATAATTAAGGAGTTTGCCAGCTACCTCATGCCTATGGCCTATAAGTGCCTCAAAGCTCTATAAAGCTAGAATAAATATTTTAAAAACATATATTTTACAGATGAACCTTGATCTCTAATCTGTATTTTCTCATCTATATATGTTAGATCTATACCTAATCTGATCTAATAACAAACACATTTTCACTTATTCAGTCTGTTCTGGTGAATTCTGTCATATTGTAAATAAATGTTATGCTTTTCAGTGACAAAATTAAAAAGGAGTTGTAATTAATGTTACTATTTGAAAAGGCTATTTCACAAATATATAACTTTCAATTTAGCTTCTAAGTCTAAATCTACACTGAAAGGCTATAAAGTGCTATCTTCGAAAATTAAGGTTACAAGAAATGAATAATAACCTTATTTTAGATTATGTCTTACAAAGTATACATCAGATCATTAATCACTGTGTTTTTGTAAATCAATAGGAAAAGCAGAGATAGCCCCATTCTTCACTCTCCTTTTCTTTTTTTTCCATTTGAAGCAGACCAATATGAGTGTGAGTTGTATGAGAACCAGTGTTTTAAGCACTACTTCTATAACATTAGTTACATTGCATTCTTGTCTTAGTCCTAAAAATATGAGAATTCCTGGACAAATAGAGGAGTAGGATTAGGCCTTCAGCCTGGTTTTATAAGTTGCAGTCTGAAGAAACGCAAGGAATTCATTAATTTGTCATATTCTATCTGGATGAAATAAAAAACACACATTGACATCTCTTCCTGAATAGCAGAAGAAAACATGCCACCACAGATGGATTGTAGTTAATTTTTTAGGGATGATAACTTATTTAAATGAACACTATAATTTATTTAATTGCCATCACTGTTATAAATTGCTGTCTTTGCATCTGAACAAATTCTCTTGATACGACTCCAGAGCACTGTCAAAACTGCATCTTTAAAGCTTAATATTTAGATCAAAGTGTTCTTCAAAAATATATTTCTAATAAACTTCAGTCTTCAACTAAAATACGAGGGTTCTGTATGTATGCCTGAAGTTTGAAAGGAGACTATAATACTATATCTCAAAATTTAGCAAAAAATGTAACTACTTTTGGAGTATAATATAGTATGAACAATATGGTGGTGTCTTTTATTTTGTTTTGTTTTTTCTAAGACTTTTTGCAACATTTTGGTGGCAGTTCACAGGATGAACATAGCATGTGATTTATAAAAAGATGGTAATACTTGCTTCGCTACATCTATTTCAAACTCTTGCAAAATATTACAAAGGACATTATAATCTATTTCCTGCATGACTTCTGCTGTGGTTTTGCTCTTCCAGCAGTGACCAGCACTGGATACCTAAAACCAAAATAGAGTCAAGTCAAACTATGCAGAGATACATCCCCAGAATATTACCCCAACTTCCAACAAAACTGTCCTGAGCTCAGCGTCGTTTCTTCTGGTGAATCTTCTGGTCAATCTTTCTTAAAACTCAAATTTTGATGATTCCAGTGCAGAAAACTTATGCTGGTTCTGTAACTGCTGCTTGCAAGGGTATCCTGTTTCCCCCTGAGTTTTCCTGATAAAATTTCCAAGGGCTTATAATCAGCACATCATTTTATTTATAAAGGTGGAATGTTTTTTGATGTATTTTATATTTATTTACATGGAATTTCAGCTTTGATTGTATCACCAAGTGTCATAAGATGTAGTTTTTTTATAGCCAGTCCAGCCGTCAGAGCCTTGACTTACCTTAGCATCATCAGTAAAGTCTGTTTTCTCACTGTTCTTTGCTTTGTCTGGCTTCAATCTCCTACTGAATCTCTGAAAGACTTGACTAATTCCTCTCAGTGTGAATACTGAAGATTTACTACACATTTTCTCCAGCATTTAAACATATTTTCAATTTCCATGAGAGGCCCTTCCTTCTAATACCACGTCAGCCTGTTCTTTTGGAAATCAGGTGTCTGGTTATCAGTTTATTTTCTTGTCCAGGTTAGTTTGTTCTTTAGAGAACACTGACAGATGCCTGAGAAATTATTTTTCTTTAAAATGGCCATCTTAGCTCTTTACCTATCTAATGTATTTATTTTAGTGTTCACTAAATGTATTGTTTATTCTGATTTTTAGTTATTTAATAGGAAAATCTTAGAAAATTTTTATTGCACTGCCTTCCTCCCAACCACCTGTCACAGTTTCCTCCATTATGAACCCAGAGGGAGAAAAAGTATTTTATTTTTGTGTTCTGACCTCCTCTTTCTTGAATCCTCCTTTTATAGCCTGAACATCTGTTAGCCCTACCAGCTCTCTGTCTGGCTTCCAAGTCTCTGAATAATGTTTTATTTTCTTCTTTTGTACTTCTCCAAGTTTTTGCTCCAAGTTTTCTTTTACTTGCTTTATGTGGATTTGACTTTGTTTTTTTTTTGGCTAATAGTTTATGGTCCTTTTTTTTTTTCTTTGTTTGAATACAATGTCAGATTTTAGAAAGATCTTTTTCTTGAATTTAAGAATTGAGTTAAATATTATTCTGTACCCTGCATATGCCATCTCTTTGATTTTTAGGCATACCCACAGCTGGATCCCTTGTACTTCAGAGCAGGTCTCTTATCTTTGTACAGACTCTTCCTATCCTGGGTGTGGCCTCAGTTCCAGGTGTCTCTCAGTTCTTCATCCTGACACCACTGTTTCAGACCATGACTGTAGCTTTGCCTCAGAGCATCCCCATCTCTCTGAGTCTGCACTTGCCATAATGAGAATGTGGCAAAGGCTGCTGCTGTGCAGGCCACAGCTTTCAGCTCCCAAATGACCTACATTTCATCTCTGGAAGTTCTGCCCTGCATCCCTTGGCTGTTTCTTTCTCCTCAGAGCCACCAGTACAGGTCTCTATCTGTGTCGTGGTTATAAATATTCTGTGGTGTTTCTGAGAGAATAGTAAAGTTCTAGGCTCACCAGGCTTGACTGCTGTGACACTGGAATTCATCAGATGAAAGCCCCTTTAGGATTTGGGCATCCATGTTTGTTAGCAAGCATGGAGTTCATTTCTTTTGTATTTGCTAAAAATTAATGAGACAGCTGCTTTCATTATTCTAAGCAGGGGATGTACAGGCCTAGGAATAACCAAACATGTAAGGCTCATACTCAGCATCTACAAGCATTTGACAAGCCTTAGTCTGGAAATTACACTTTTACAATATACTCATAATACTAATATTGTAATTATAACAAAATGGAAAATGCCACATGCCATAAGAAAAAACATGGCAAGGGTGAAAGTTGTCATCTGGGGCAAATCTCTATGAATTTAAATGATTTACACAAAAATCAATGTTACACACTGATTTTAAAATAAATAATCTTTTCATAAAACAACTTCTCATATTAATCTAGTGGTGTAAGTATATAACACTTTGTGATTTTGAGGATGATGCTATCAATGTGAGAATGTGTTTGCTCAGTCGTCAACATCATTGGATAGTGTTTTAAGTGGAGAAGATTACATGAGTGAATAGTTGTCCACTGATTTCATTGTTGCTGCAGGTTGAGGTGCACTGTTCTGTTCTTATTTTGGTGGAATATTATTTATAGGTGTATTCAGTTTTAAGGGGAATATAATTGTTTTGTAAATAAATTTTCAGTGGGAAAACAATGCCAGTAAATGGAACAAATCCTTAGTTTTTACTTTTAAGAATCTATCAGTTTGTTTGCTCTACTTTGCTATAATCTCAGTGTTTAAGACATATATGCTCTTTATCACATAAAAAAGCTTCAAAGCAGTTTTGAGATTTACACAGAACATAATGTTCCATATAAACTTGCACTCATATTTCCCCTCAGTGTCTGTTGGAAATTAATTATCCTTATTGTTTCACATAGTTTTTGTCACATATTTCTTGTCATCATTTTTGTTCATTTCAGTGCCTACTGTATTTGCAGATAGACAGGGAATATAAGTGCTTGAGGGTTGCAAATCAAAACATTTCCTCATTTGTAACACTTGAATGCAGTGATTTCCTGGAGGAACATGAAAGAGTACTCAAAGATGCAGGTTCCCAGGAGGACTAGAAGGTGTTCTTCTGTTCATTGCAGGACCTAGACAGTGAGCTCCAGGCCTGGAATTTATGGCTTTTGTACATGTAAATGTGTGTGAGACACCAGAGTTCACAGAGTTTCTGAATGAACGAGGCAGTAAACTGGAGATGAACAGCAGCTCAAGGCAGAGGACAGTGTGGAAATGGGACTGATGTGCTTGAAAATTCAGCATCCAGACTCGAGTCACACCAATTGGTCAGTTGCCACTGTGAAAGTGAGTTTCACAGCCTGGATCATCTTCCTAGATACCAAGTCTATTGTTTGGGTACGGCTAACTGTGTCACTTCAACCCTTCCAGGAGAGCTTCACTGACCAGCTAGAGCTCAGGACATATTGCCTTGACAAGGTGAATCAAAAATATTCACTGCCTTCATATTGGTGGCTCTCTTTAATATGTATTTTGCAAACACATTCATCCTTCTTGAAGGTTGTAGATGTGCTAAAGCAAGGCAGCTTTGATGGAATAAATATTAAGTTTAAACCAGGTGGTTATTAATTATACCTGAGGCATTTCTTAATCTTGTGTTAGAGGAGAATTCAATATTACCTCTATAATATTCTTTTAAGTGCGAATCAGATCTTAGCTGGGGTTGCGAGAATAAAAAAAATATGCAAGTGGAAAAACTAGCAGATTGATTAATATTTTATCAGGTCGGGGCATCCAAACTGCAGTTTTGTTCATCCAGGAGTTGTATCTCAATTGCAAGACTGTTGGATATTACAGCCTGCATTATTCACTCAGGCCCTCCAGCTCATGCTTGCCATCTCATTTGTCACACACTGCATGTCTTGATCTTTCAAGGTGTTGTCCTGAAAGTACTTTTTTTCTGTGTTACATTAACAAAGTCTCAAGCACAATTATGTTGTTTGCACGGGAATGCCATCAGCAGAGTATTACAAATGAGTCTCAGGTTTTTGGATTCTCTTGATGCTCAAGTACTGTAAAACTCCGTAATTTCTATTTTTTTAATGAGAATGAGTAGATATTCTGAATTGCAATTAGTGAGTGCTATGAGCTATCAACTTGGCAAATCATGAATTCACAAATCATAGGATCATGGAATGGTTTGGTTTGAAGGGACCTTTAAGTTCCAACCTGTCTGCCTTTCACTTGACCAGGTTGCTCAGAACCTCATCCAACCTGGCCTTGAACACTGCTGGAGAAGTGGCATCTGCAGCTTCTCTGGGCAGCCTGTCTCATTGTCTCACCACCCTCACAGTAAAGCCTTTTTTTCTTTTATCTGCTTTTAATCTACCCTTCTTCTGTTTAAAGCCATTCTGCCTTGTTCTGTCACTCTATGCCCATGTTAGTAGTTCATTTCCATCTCTCTTGTTGGGTCCCTTCAGGTACTGGAAGGCTGCTCTAAGGTCTCCCCAGGGCCCCTTTTTCTCCAGGCTGAGCAACCTCAGCTCTCTCAGTTTATCTTCATAGGAGAGGTGCTCCAGCCTTCTGATTATCTACATGGCCTCCTCTAGACTCACTCCAACAACCAAATGCTGATAATGGGGGGAAGAAGTTGTATTTGTTTTATGCTTATTTTAGCACAGTGATTGATTTTTTACAGTTAGCATATCTGTGTCATTGAAATCAAATTACAGAGAGATTACTCTCTATATATATTAAGTTTGGGGTTGCAATCAGCAGTGTTAAATGAAATGTAAATTCAGTAAATGCAGTTAGCCCTGTGTACTGTGGAGGAGGAGACTCTGCAGGTCCTCTGGTCTGCATGTTAAAATGCAAGATGGGGCAGTTCCAGTTTGGAGAATGGACAGCCTCTTTCTGAGCCCAGTATGTTACCTGTAGAAACAAATGGAAAGCTCTCTGTCAGATAATGGAGTTAATGCTGGCTATTTTCTTTCCGTAAGCTCATCACTGTGAGAAAAAAAACTAAGAAAAGGAGTCTATTCAGTTACTGTGCAGTCTGTTCTTCCAACAGATTGCTGCAGGAGGTAGCTTTTGAGAATCAGTTCATGAAGAGTGGCAATTTACTTAATGATATTTATCCTGTGTTGTCCCTGTTTGTATTCTATCCTGTCACATCTGACTGAACAGACAAATAGAGCACAAGATCTCTTCTTCTAAATTTGTATAATTTTCACCTGAATTATAATTGAAATCAGACAGATGTCTTACCTGAGCTCTTTGGGAACAGAATTCAGCAGTGGTTTGAGTCTTTGAATTAACTGAGTATCAACTGTTCCCACCTTGTCAATGTTATTTTGGAATGCTTTGCTGCTCTTCAAATATTTTTTGTACCACTATCTCAGATCAGCCCAAGACCTCGGTAAAAAAATCTTGATGGATACTTGGTTTTCTTCTCTAAGTATAGGAGAAGTAGAAGATAATGAGATGGGAAAAGTCACATTTTATTTTCTTGATATTTTCCTTAGTATCAAAGAATGAAAAAAATAAAGCAGTATAGAAAATTCATCAGGGGAAGGTGAAAAAACTAGAATTTCATAAAGTAATTTGGAATGCTTTCACAGGCTTCTTTAATTTCCACAGAGCTATGTGTGTTTGCATATGTCAATCACTTTAAAGTAATACTTTACTTTGATTATGAATGTGACTTGAGAATAAAATTGTTTGCATGGTACTCAGTATATGTAAACTGATACTTAAATGCTGCTGTAAGTATAGTTACTTTAATAGCAAAAGGCAAAATCAAGTTGACTAACAGAGTTTTTATTAGATTAATATAAACCATTTGTGATTTAATACAATGGTGTCTGCAAAATTAGATATGGATGTATGTTAAATCAGTTCATTAACACACTGAGTCCAAATTAACTGTTGTTATAATTTCCTTGACTGATACGAAATTTGTGTTTTATGCTACATTTGAGTAGTCCACTAACATATATGGGAAAGATGCATTATTTTTCTGGTTGGGTATTCAACCCCAATTTATCCTGTTTCTTGTTGACTTAGAGCTTATCTTGACAAATATAACATCTGGCAAAGAGAAATCTTTCACATAATATGAAATCATATTCGGCTCAGTAACAGTAAGGTGATGTGCATGAAAGTCCCACTGTATTAAAACTTCTTTAGATCTTCCTTTTGCATTACAAACTCTTCAAGTTAGAAAAAAAGTTGTTAGGTTGCTGCCAGTTAGCAAAGAGCAGATGGTGTTTATTACTGTGACCAGTAAATTGTGTATCTGTGGGAGTAATAAGCCCAATTAGCCAAATGTTGATTGTGCTTTTAAGTGTTTTAGTCTTGGTACCTATCTCCATACCTGTGAGTATACTCAGTATAAACTTCTTTGTGCACTTTGGCAAAAGCTCAGCGGTGCATTTCTGCAGCCTGAATTGTTGGCATTTGTATAAATGCCATTTTAGAGAATGTCTTGCAAATGAGACAGTCTTAGGCACACAATTCCAAGAACTTCTTTTTACTTATTTCGTATTTTATTTTCCTGTAAAAAGTAAAAGTTGACTACTTCAAGCTTGGATAGAATAAATGTTAAAAGCCAGGTGGCTTTGTGTCCTAAAGAATCCTCTTGCTTTAGTCAATAAAATACAACTTCAGTACAAAGGAAAGTCAGCATACTCTGCAGTTTTTAAAGATAGTGCTCTTCTTGCACAGTTTCCCAGTAAGGAATAGTGAGCCATCAAAGAACTTCCCGACCTTTTAAGAGGCGTGGATTGGGATCAGTCACGACCTCTGACTGGTGACCGGTTTGGAAGACCAGGTTGCTCAGAGCCCCATCCAGCCTTGCCTTGAACATTAGGATCCTCTCTCATTTCTGAGTTGCAAAAGCAGGCTCTGGTCTGGTCTTTCTGTCAGCAGAAGCCGGTGCTGCTGCACCTGCTTTGAGTAATAATATTCTCTTTGATAACTGAGCCTGATGATTTTAACAGCAGTAGTTTCAGCAGTCACTTCCTCACAATCCAAATAAGCAGTAATAGCTACATCCATTCAGCACGGTCTGGTTTGGGTTTTTTTAACACACTTGACAGCTCTTCAGGGTCAAGATCATGTCTTCCTGCATGGCTGTGCAGTGCCTGGTACAATGAGTCTCTTTGGATACCTCTCTAATTAAATAATAAACTTTTTGCAATTAGCAGCTTGTTAATTCAGGATTTAATATAGATCCACAACTTTAATTTGTTCCTTGGCTTTTCCTCAATTACCTCACATTAGATTTAAAAACAGAACCACATAAAATAAAATGCTTGGGTGTTTTACAGATGAGCAGATTTTAATAAATAACACCGCTAATGCATGTATTAGAGAAAGAGCCATTCAAATTTTCCTGACTTAAGAAAGTTTAACTAAATGAGGGTGTATCAGCACCATTTTTTTCTTTTTATCAGAAAATTTATTTTCATTTTAAGGCTCATTTAATTTGCTTTATTTGAAGTCCACAACTTGTTGCCAAAATTCTGGCTGAAAACTACTAAAAGTTAAGGGGATATTTTTCCTATCTCAGTGTAGACTTATATCTAGAAGATTTTTGTCTGGAGTTGCTGACCATCTGTTTCATGGAGTTATGCCAAAAGTATATTTTCACTGTAGATTTAGATGCTTGCAGTGAGCTAGTAAATAGCCAGACAAGTATTGCAGCATCTCCTTCAAGTACACCATAAATACAAGTTCCCAGCACTTCTCAAGATAAAAAAGGTGTAATAAAACTCCATTTATTTCTAAGGTAAATTTTCTAGTCACAGTAGCTTTAATAATTCCAACTTTGTTAATCAGATTTAATTTATTCTTGAAGTGATTCCACTGATTTAAACCTGAAATTAATTTGGCCTAGAGTTTTCAAGAAGCTGTATTTTCCCTTTGAGCATTTAATTTTTCTGTGCACAGCCTGGCATTGGGTTGTTGTTCAAAGCCTAACAAAGAGATGAGACCCAGTGTGCTCTGTAGGAAAGGACAGCTTTCTCTTTTGGTTCTGGGATCGCTGCAGAAACATTACAACACTGTAAGAAAGCAGTAGTACACATTCTTTGGAGTAGATCTCCAGGGCCTCTCTGGAGTACATTCATTTTCTTCTGCTGTTTGCTGTTTCCTGACATACCCTGCTAAAGTAGAGCCATGCAAAGTTCAGTCCTACCAAACAGGTGTCTCGGAAGCTCTTCTCCAAGAGACAGCAAACATCACATCGTGTTGCTGTAGTAAAAAATAAGGTTGTATGTTTATCTGGAACATTAAATTCATTTTGCTAAAGCCATAACTACTGTATATTGCATGGGGTAAGCACTATATATAGAGGGAGACAAACCTGAACTCTGCAGAATCTGCTGAGGGATAGAAGATAGGGGATAGGGAATAGGAAATAGGATAGTCCAGTAGGAAGGGACCTACAATGCTCAGTCCAAATGCCTGACCAATTCAGGGCTGACCAAAAGTTAAAGCATGTAATTAAAGGCACTGTCATGCTTACAAAATGTTGAGAATAATAAAATTTGCCTTCATAATAGTCCAGTACTGCCTTAACATGAAGTCCCTTGTGTATATCGAAAGATACTTTTAAAATAAATAGTGTTCTAAATTAAATGAACTACCAGAAATCCTAGAATAGGACCTTAATTATAGGCAGTCTCAAGCAGTAAGGTTTTATTCAGGAGTAACTTTGTCTTCTCCCCTTTTCTTTAGAACAGGATTGAATTTAGAAAGATTCTTCCCCATCCCCACCCCCCCATCCTGCTCTTCATGAATAAGGACAGGATTTTGTGAGGATAAGTAGCTCTGAAAATGGAGTGACACTTTTTCTCTCCACAAAGGAACTGATAGCAATGGTGAACAAAACACACTGAGAAATAACAAACTTGTTTCATGTTGTCAAGCCAGGGCCGTTTTTGTTTTGCTGCTTCTAGAAGAAATTAATTTCTTCTCCCAGTTCAGGGCTTTGTTCTGCTTTATCTTACAGCTGGAAACATTTGTCTTATCCTATTCATTATTTATCTAGGTTTTGTTACTGCTATGAACACTGATCTGTGTATAAAACAGAAACAGTCACTGACACAAACATTTTTTTTTGAATGATAAGCATATTCCTTTGTTCTGGTTGTAAAACCCTATTAAATTACAATTTATAAAGTAAGAAATGTTACAGTCCTAGTAGAAATATATTTGGGCTGCATCAAACAGGGAAACAAATATTCCTCTAAATGTAAACATGTATTTTCTACCAGTCATTGTAGTTAGCTTGTGGCTTGAATAATAATGCTGTAAACTATACCTAAGAATTTTTATACCTGTCGTATGCTGTCCTGAGGTAGTTTGAACAAAAACCTTGATGAAAACTGAGGAGCCAGAGTTTTGGCTTTGAGCATCTCACTGTCTGATTGCTTTGGTGGGGTGAAGTGTGAAAGTAATCAGGATGCAGATAAATCTGCTGAAACTGTGTGTATATATTGGTTGGGGAAGATATTGGAGATACTGGCTGTAGATAAAGGAAAATCTATCGACCTGTATTCTCTGTCAGGTTTTATTTTGCAGAGGAGAAGGTTATTGCACAGCTGTTGATACATGAAGCATCATGTGCATTTGATTATAAGTAAAGCATCCCCCGCTTTCACCTGATCACTTTTTCCCTGAAGACATGCATCATCTCCCCCAGACAAATGAGAAGAAAACCTGAGAAGAAAATATACAAAATCTCTGCCATAAACCAGGAAGGTTTTCTACACACGAACAGAAAGCCTAGTTCATGTTCATAAACATGATTGAAAAGTTAAGCCACCTATAAAAACATCTGGTAACACAACAATATTTTTCAAGTGAAAGTCTGTTTGCTCCCCAGCAGTGAAAGCTTTCTGTTAATACTCTCTTCCTTGTGTCAGCACTTCTCAGCTATGCTCTCCTAATATGACCAGATACTATCCCAGAGACTTAGAGCTGCTATTATTTGGAGGAAATTTGTACACATGGCAGAATTGGATTGGATCTGAGATTGCAGAGTAAGATCTGCAGTTACAGCTGCTGTACCAGGAATGTGTGTTTGTGGGCAAGGCTCACCATTACGTGCAGTCCAGCTGCCTGAGTTTCCACATTTTCCTTCCCTGTCTCTATCCTCAGGTTGCATGTGCGCAAGTGTGTCTGTAATTGGAACCTAAACATCCCAGTATTAAAATCAGTTCTGCCCAGCATATCTTAATTTAAAAAACCAAGAGAAATTAAGTTGTTTTTCAGATTTCTTAAAGTTTCTGCTGTTCACTGCAATGTCCTCCTTCTTATGTGCTGCTTTTACTTATATGTGAACATAAAGCTTATAATTTTTGTAAGTAATTGAGTCAAAGTTACTCTACCAGTACTTTCAGATCTTGGGGAATTTTGGGATTATAGATGGTTGTTGCAGATGATTCTGGGGATATCCAGTGGCCTCAGACTGATGCTGGGAAGACTGAGCACAACAGTAGGATGCCTGATACAGTGCTGTGGCTTTTCTGCAACTTTAGACAAAACCAAACTAGGAGCACTTTAGTTTTTCAGTTGTAAATAACTGCTTCCTTCCTGATATGTGTTTTGTAGATAGTGGATGAAATGTCTATCTGCTACATAATCAATAGAATTAAAATCCCCAGCCACTTATTTCCTGGGAAGCGATTAAAATCCACTTAGTACGTAGCATGGCCTATGCTGGCCATGCTGCTCCTTTGCAGCAATATGTCACGGTAATGATTAGACAGATTATGAAGTGCTTAAATATAAATGGTCAACATAAATCTTCACAGAGTGTATTTTAATAGTTTTATTCCATTCAGAGAACAAATGTAATCAAGCTTTGGTTGGCCTTCTCATAGTTTCCTCCGAGTTTATGTAACTTTATAGTTCTTCCACCTTTTGAGGGGCAGCTTTTCTTAAGAAACACTGAAAGGATGCAGCAGGACATGGTTCTTGTCTGATTGGTGATGTATAAGTGTTACGAAAGATTTGGTGGTGTAACTTGTGACACCCTCCCTTCTGATGATAAGGAGGTCCCTTCAGAGGAACAAAAGCTGTGCTGTTTGCTCAGCCATCTCTAGTAAACCTTTATGTACATGGGATGGGTGATTACTGACATCTTATATCTACCAGTACATTAAGTCAACAGTCTAGTATTAAAGTTCAGTTCTTGACATTTCTTCCTCATTGTTTGGTTTATTTTCATACAAAAATGAATAATCAGTTTGAAGCCAACAACTTCTAAGCCATGCTTTCCCTGGAAGAAGCAGAACAACAGTTTGAAGACATAGGATTGTTGATACCTTGATTGGAACACTGACTCTAAATCCTACCCTATTTTGAAGAGTTGGTAACTTTTATTAATTCAACAGGTAGAGTTAGAAAAAAAGTACAAACACACAAGCTTGAAAAATCTGCTTTTGGAGCTTCAAATCATGCTGAATTTTCCTGCAAATGTTACCACTTAATACGTCCCCCACAGACACATTATCTTGCGGAAATCGATTATTTTGGTTTACGTGGCAGTAGATTTTACCCTACATATTTAATTTCCTGTGATTATATACTATTTTCTTAGATAGCCTAACCAGTATTTGAAGGAAGTTACAAATGATTTTTAATTAAGACACTGGACTAAAAGCCAGCTTGGGGTTTGGAGCACCTGGCATAATTCAAAGTTTGAGTGTTGCTGACATGGCTGATGCATTTGTGTTGTTATATTCTTGCTGGTTAAAGTGAAAACATGAAATGAATATTTCCCCATTTTTTCCATTTTTAAAATAGAAGGTAGTGCAAAACAAAGTATATTATAGCATCTTTATAGACATTTGTGAGTATTTTCAACAGCAACGTTTTCTTGATTTATATTTCTTACTGTCATATTCTTTCTCTCCAAAATAAAACCAAGGAAGTGCTGATAAAATGGCACCCCTTTTTCTTTGGCTATGCTTATTCTTTGTTGAAAGCCAGACCAGAATACTGTCTGTTCAGACTTGAACATAAGTCAGAAACATCTTAAGCAATGCTGATGATTTCCAGTCAGTTTCTGAAGACCACATACCACAGCATTTTAAAGGATGTTGGAAAAAATAAAAAATAATAAATTGAAGAGACTGTTGATTACAGAATAAACAAATTACTTAATAGACTCCCCCTTTTTGCTACTTTTTGTCAACATGATATTAGCACCTCATTTATTTATTGTTTTGCCTTTTGATTTTTCTGTGTGCATCTCTTCATACAAAAAAAACCCTGTTTTGTGAGTAACATAAAGTGTGCAGTGATTAGGCATATTAGCAGCGTGGCAGACAAAGCCCAGTGTTCTACAAAATCCTTTTAGAAATATCTTGATAACTTGAATATCTACTACAGTCTATTGATTGTGATTTATTCTGGTGCTGGTGAAACAGGTATTTGAAGCCGATACACAAAACAGAGTTTATTTTCAAGTTGATGTATGAAGCATCAATTGCTAAAAATCTCTGTAAAGCTCTAACTTTGCAGGATATATTACTTGCCAGTAGATCTGGCTTGGGAAAGAACATAGGCATTCTCTGGGTTTCACCAGTACCATCTCAGAACAAGTATCTTGTTTAGCAGTTTGCTAAACCTAGCGGCCACTGGCTTGTTCGTCCTGGAGAGGAGCCTCCTGGGCTTCCAGTAAACCATGAATGCTTTTACTGTCTTTCACACTACATGGGTGAATATCTTGGTTCTCCAGTCTTGTGTCTCTGTCAATTAGGCTCAAAGCTAAGTAGGAGTATTTCTTTTAAAGGGAAGTAAAATTTTCTTGTTTAATCCTTATGTTTATTTATTAAGTTTTTGGAAAAGTACTTGTGGGTCTTAAAGAGTTCTTTTATTTTCATTCTAGTTCAATTTTGTTGGGAAATTGCTTGGACCAAGAGGAAACTCTTTAAAGAGATTACAAGAAGAAACAGGTGCAAAAATGTCCATCCTGGGAAAAGGATCCATGAGGGATAAAGCTAAGGTACTGTGTCTGGATTCTGGTTGCAATTAGTGCTGAAACATACATTGGTTTAGGTGTTAACACTTAGATTGCCTGTCTGTTTGTTTATGACTCCATTAAAAGGCCTATAATGGACTCAGACTCCAAGGCTAGTTTGTTTTTTTAAGTTATGTCAATTGCTTAAATATAATTTTTTTCTTGCTATGCCAACCTTGCTTAGACCTCCACAGCTGCAATATTACTACTGTTATTTAAATAATTCACCTAAAAGAGAAACCAGTTTTAAGTTCATTTGTTCTGAGACAAGTCTCTTTCTCCTGATTCAGTAGAGCTTGTATATATTACTGCTGTAGTATTGGTGTACATAAATGGGTTTCTCTTTTGTTTTCTGTTTCATCAGAGATTTTTTTATTTTTTTAATTTTGACTATTTATTCAGGGTATAGTTCTAGGAAAAGATAACAAGGTGGACATTTTGCTTAAATGTGTGTAAAAATGCACTATAGATAAAAAAAAAAAAAGTGTTTGGAATCACAGCCCAGTCAATGCCCCTAAGTATTTATTTGCAGGTAAGTGTTACTCCTCCTCAGCCAGTTCTCCCCCTACCCCAGTTTATACACTGAGCATGATGTTCTGTGGAATGGAACATCCGTTTGGCTAGTTCAGGTCAGCTGTCCTGGCTGTCCTCCCTTCTGGCTTCTTCTGCAGCTCCTCACTGCCAGAGCATGAGACACTCAGAAGTCCTTGGCTTGAAGTAAACACTACTAGGCAACAACCCAAACATTTGTGTGTTACCAGTATTAATTATTCTCATACTAAATCCCAAACACAACAGTGTACCATTTACTAGGAAGAAAGTTAATCCTATCTCTACTAAAACAAGGACATTAAGGAAGCTTCATCTATATTTGACTCAAAGAACGACTGAGTGCATTGTGATGTCTTCTTTTAGAGTCTGTAGAACAGCAGTATTATGGTCAACACAGAAATAATGACTGCTAATTTCACTGTATTTTAACTGTATATGACCTTCAGTAGTGTTGTGCATTATTCTTTTCTGTCACCTGTCATTAATGTCAGTAGCTAAAATTATGAAAGCAATAATATGTCAAAATAAAGGAAAGACCAATCCAGATTTTTTGGTTGGCATTATTTGGTCTTGGTAATGTGTATCAGCAATCACATAGACATTAGGTGGTCTGCAATTGCAATATTGAAAAAATAAACCCACAGATTAAGCACACAGATTGTATTTAATTTTTCAGAGTTTTCTTTATGACATTTTAGTCAGAAATTTAGTGACACTTCAGTTATGATTATAAGATATTAAATTTTGAATATACTATTGATTTTATTTCCAAGTATCAACAGGTAAAATATTTTAATTACTTGTGTCTAACTTCTGGAATCATAAAAAAATATTTCCCTGGATGAGAGAATGTATGTTCTGCAAAGTAGCAGTAATTTACATCAGTGGTACATCTGATGACCACTCAGTCCATTCTCACCCAGCCACTCAGATTATTATTGCCAAGAGCATCAATTGCCCAGACAGGGAGGTGTGAAGATATTTAAACACATCAATAGATAAAGTCTTCCGATTTTGAGATTGCCCACTCTTCTGATCCTGTTGTTTGATTTTCATCTGATCATAATGAACAGTGCCAGCACAAGTTTCTGCATTCACTCATGAGTATGTCAGCAAAACTTGGGTGATTTTCTTTTCCTCTTCATAGGGTATTTAGTCCTTAAGAATAATCTGAAATTGAGTATGAACTTCATGAAAACTCATTCATATAAGACGGGTGTAAAAAACAAAGTTCTGAGGAAAACTGGCATTAAATGTTAGCAGTCATGGAAGCAAATTCTGTAGAGAAAGGCTCATAAGCAATTTATCTTGATCCAATTTAGACATTACTGACTCAAAAGAAGACAAAATCACTGTGCAATTACAGTGAGAGGTAGGAATTACCTGATTCATGTGCATCACTGTTACCAGTTCCAATTGAAAGAGTGTGAGAACAGTCTTGGGATGGGTAACAGTTACAATTAGCATCTCAGAGAGGCTGTTCTAGGTTGAAATACTGGTAAAACATAAAGAAAATGTGTGACTGTGTGCATAAATAATGGTGTGGATTGCTACATTGCCAAGGAAAATTCAACTTGTGGTTTTGTTGTCATAAAACAAGTGCACTAGTAGCATTTATAGAGTACTTTTTTGCTGATTTAAATACAAATTACCAGTCTGGAGGCTTTTTGTACCTTAAAAGAAATCAGCTTTTATATACTGGCTGATAGATCTTTGTTTTGCAGGCATATTCAAGAAAATTCTGTGTAATTACTGTCTAGAAACTAGAATTCCCTGAAAGCTGTCTGTTATGCCATGAGCCATAGTAGTCCCTGGACAGACTGCAGGCACATGTGCTTTTCACCTTCAGTCTGGTGCAGCTGGATGCTGAGTTGCATCAGAGAAGCAGAAACAGAATTGCTGCTCAAAAGCTCTAAATGCCCTAGATACTGAAGTGTTCAAAAAGAACTGACCCACTGATTTGAGAATTTTTAGTGCCAAAAGGACAATAGGGAAGTTCTTGGTTCAGCAGTGAACCACTGTAGAGTTATTGTGGTCATATGGAGGGGCAATTTCCGTGTCTGGGAATCAGATTATATCAACAGAGGTATGTCTGCTCTTCAGAATTGCCTTACCTTTTTTGAAGAAATCTGTGGGTAAATTTTAGACACTAAAGATTTTAGGCTGTTTCCTTCCAGAGCAACAGGGAGCACTTGATAAGAGTGACTTGAGATTTCTGAGTATCTGCTGTGCCTACAGTGTAGGGACAGGATAGATTAATTTGAAAAGGCAATGCAATTTACTTAAAATGTATTATATGAACAGTTCCAATTGTGCACAAAATACCACAGTGCTAATGTATGTCACACAGAAGGTTGTGTTAGAAAAAGAGATGTTAGAAGAGATGGCCAAATACAACTGCATCAGTATTGCAGAATGTTATCTGGGATATGAGGAAAACTTGCAGTTCTTCCAGAGCAGTGTGGCTAATGTGAGTACTTAAATCTCTCTGCTTAAGTTAATGCCACGGGCTCAAGAGAATTTTACTGAAGCAGAAAGATGCTACAGTATTCTGACAGGCCAAAGAAGCACTGTCATAAAACATGGAAGTCCATCCACTAGACATAGCAGATGACAAGTATCTGGCTGGCTTTTCGATACTCTTGATTTGGCTTCTAAAACTGTAGCTAAAATTTGAAATCTTTCTTAGCTGTGTTTTTAAATTGCAGAGAAGGTATTGTTCCACATATTGAGCGTAGCCATGACCACTGAGAACTGTGCCCAATGTGAGAGCACAGCTGTTTTCCAGTGACTTTTTAGAACAGGTTGAGCTCTCACTGTTGGCTTATGTGCTTTCACCAAAAGTTGCCATCCCTCTGGTAATACATTACTATATATATGCAGAGACACTTTTCAGTACAGGTAGGGATGAGATTAAACATAGTCATGTTGATTTCCTTTGTTTTTGGTTCTTTTCCATTTCTTCTTTTTGCAAGCATGGGAAGTGATTGTAAAGTTAAACAATCAACCTGAAATGACAGGAGAAATCTCATTACAAGTGGAATAAATTTTTTGCTTTCATAAAAAGATGCAGATTTTCTCCTTTTCAACCATGGAATAAATACTTTTCACTGTGCAATTAAAAATAATACTCATGCAGTGAGCTGGTGTAGGAACTCAGCACTTCTGTACATCAAATCAATGTGATTACACAGAAACTTTACAGCTCTCAAAAATATGCATCACCCCTTTGGTCATCATGTGGGAACTCACACATCTTCTAGTTTTACAATAATAGCTACATATCAGCTCTTGTGTGTATTATACTTACACATTTTACTATTTAACATACTTATGCATAACCTATACAGTTCACTTACTGTGTATTATACTTACTTATCCTATACTTACACATTTTACTACTTTTACATACTATGCATAGCCTATACAGTTGACTTACTTATACTTACTTAACACAGCACTTCTACCTAAGACAGTACTTACACATTTTACAACTTATCCATAATACAGCACATACACATTTTGCAACTGCTGTGCATGAGATTACACATTACTTGATTAGTCCCTCTACTCTAAGAGCTCCACACACTTTTCAGAAAATACAATTGGTTCTTAATGCTGTCCAGCACAGTCTTCTTTATCTATTCCTTGCTTTCTTGGTATTTTAGCCTTTCAGCTTCTCCTTTCCCAATTCCAATTTAGCACAGTTTATCTATCAGTACCTTTCAGTCCTTGATGCTCCAGATTCAGGCAAGCAGAGTCAAAATGACAGCAGCAACAAAACCCATCCAGTGATCAGCAGCCAAGTTAGTCCAGGAAAAAAATCCAAACAACAAGAGAGCAGAGACAAACTCCTCTCACCTCTCTTTTTCTTCTTCCCCCACCAAACCTTCAGACTGGGCTTAAAAACCCTCCAGGAGCTGACCTGCTATACCTGAAGGTAGAGGGCCAGGTGAAGCTGGTGAGGGTAATTCCAGCCTGGTCTCACTCTGAGGGCTCCAATAGGAATAACTAAAGATGGTTTAGCTGGGGCACACTATCATGATCCAAAACACCTTACAACAAGCTGGAGCAGCTTTTAGTTACATATACTATAGCAGTAAGATCATGGATTCTCTTTAAAAGAGTCAGAAAAATACATAGCAATGTTTCTTAACCACTTCTGCTTTAGCTAGTTCCCTGAGAGTTTAATAGGAGAGTCTTGGGACCATTTCTCCATGCTCCCTACTTTTAGATTATTTATGTTAATGGTATTTTTTTTAAATTCACATAAACAATACACCAACGAGCAACAAATATGCACTAGATAGTACACATAATTTGATGTTTGTGTTTGGTGGAACTTCAGAACATCATATGTGAGAAAGCACAATGACAATGATTTCATGCAGATGGGAGTAAAATGAACATTTTTGTAAGAAAACAAAGAATGTTTAGAGCTAGAAATAAAATACTCTTAGTGCTGTCATTAGAACTGCTTTTAAGGGCTGTATGAGTGAAACATTCTGGTGCTTGGGGAATGTATTTGGGAACTCCTCTCCCTTCTCTGTTTCCCAAAGAACCCTCTAGTGACTGCAGAGAAAATACTGTTCTGAGGGGCACTGGGACCTCACCCTTAAGGACAGGGGTGGAAACAGAACAGCAGCGTTAAACTCAGTCCAGCCATGGTACTGCTGCAAAATGACACCGTCTCTTTTTGTTACGTTTGTTCTTCAGAGGTGAATTATGCAGAGTAGGTTAAACCAGATGTGGTGAGGCTTGCCTGGAATGATTCTAGGTAGCATTATACCATTAATTAGGTGGTATGGATAATGCTGGTAAAAGAAGGCATATTAAGGTCATGACCCCAGAATAATAACTGAAATGGTGAAGGAAGCATAGAAAAGGCAAAAATGTTGAGAAAGGCAAAAGGACTGGCTAAAAAAAAATAAATGGCAGGCATAAATCTTTTACAAAAGAAAAGCCTTACCTTGTACAAAATTTTATCTTTTGGCTTTCCCATTGCATGAGTAACTTTATATAGTGAACATTCAAAGAAAAAGATGGAAATTTTCCAGTGAACACAAAATCCTTTAGAAAAGAGCTATGTGGAGGCTTCAAAATTCTGAAACAAAGTTTGTGAGGGAAATCTTGCAAACATACTAGAAAATATTTAGGGCAAAATATTTGTGCTTTCTTTTTTTTTTTAAAGAAATTTTTATTTTAAAAGTAACCTAAGGGAGTCTGTTTGGAAGAGCAGACTAACCTAAGAATAATAGAATGTTTTGATTTTGCTTTAATAACATATTAAGTGTTCACAAAGATTTTTGTTTACTTTTCATTTTATTAAAGAAATGAAAAATGGATTTTTGACCTGCTTATGTTTTCCTGAAAACTAGTTGTTCATTACCTGTGAGACACTTATAGGATTGATCAGTTATTTAAACTGAAAGGGCTCACATTGTCTTTGCTCTAAACATATTCTCGGACCACATTTTACTTACATGGAGCAGCATTTGGAAATTGCTGTATGTTCTGATAAAAAGGTTATATATTAGATTTAAAAAAGCTAAAATGTTGATTTTTACAGTAGCACATATGCTGTCAGACACACATGAAGGAAAATGTAAGTCACAGTGTTTGCATTAAATCTTCTGAATACTGATTAATAATTGCCCAATATAAAACTTTTTAACTTAGAGAGATCCTATCAACATCACATCCTGTTTTGCACACTTTCTGTTTATTGCCCATTTCTCTCATTGCTTAAACTTCCATTTACTTATGTCTTTTGACTTGGCTATTGAAAGGATGCTGTTAGGAAAGATTGATGTTGCCTTCCTATAAAACATGGGAAATTAGAGAACACACTTGCACTGCAGCTTTGAAAAATCCCATCAACTACCTGTCTATGACTCAGTGTAACTGAGCACTTTTAACTGCCTTCTTTAAGTTTTAATTTTTGTTAAAACTAGTTCTTAAGGAAAGAGGAGATAATTGCAATTGAACTACCTGCCTTTCATTGATTTGTAGGTTAAGTGCTTTCCAAAGAAGGTCCACTGTCACTGGACAACACATTTCCTGCTGGACAGAATTTGTTGCATTACCTCTTCTTCATAAGAAATACCAAGTATTAAGAACTTGGTTGCAACTAAAAAGATCTGAAATCAGCACACACAGAAACTACTGAAATGAAATTATAAGCATGCTGGTTTACAGCTGTGTTATGTGAGTGCCTTAAAAAGATTTTGAAAATATAGGATAGTTTCAGTGGACACTTCCCTGCAAATTCTAAGTGCTGTGAAGTCAGTCCTGCAACCTTTAAATAAATGTTTAAATATTGTACAGGATTAAGTCCATATGTAATGTAAATAGTGCCCAATAGCTTTTTGGTTTGGAGCACAATACTTTTTTTCATTAGGTCATGGGTGGAAAGAAAATAGTGGAAAGTAAATTCTCTGATAGGATTCTCTTGACTTCATTGTTTTTTCAAGAAAATTATAAAATAACACTCAGCCCAAAAAGGAAGAAAAAAAGTTGCAGGTTTTGTCTATAGGATGTTGTGATCCAAGCATTGCATTATATTCTTTCCCAATGCTATTGCTTTACTGAAACGTGAGACCAAAGGTGTTGTCTTTAGTGTCCAGAGTTTTAAAAGCCTTTGAGTGTCCTGCCTGCTAAAGTGTTTAAGGTCATGCAGTATGCGATGTTTTTTTCCAAGTGAGAGTGGCAGCATTCTCGATAAGAATAAGAAGTTACAAAATACTTTAGGAAGTTAAAAAAAAAAAACAACCAAAAAACCAAAACCAACCAAAAATCACCTGGTGGTCTGTTGCACCAGGTTTTATGCTGGTGCCACTCCATTTGTGCCTGTAAGGTTTCTTGCTCTGGCTTATGACAATGGTAGTTTAGCTCAATGTGTTGCCAGGAATTTCATCTCCTGTAGTTGGAGATAGAAATTTGGGAATTTCTATAAAAACTCCATTTTAGTTTTTTAAAAGATAACTTTGAGATTTACTTCCAGCATGCTGGGAATTTTGATTTGGACCTTATGCAAATTCTCTGAAATGTTAATTTCTTAGGTAAAGCATTTCTGTTCCTTTAAGTACTCTATTATCATCTTCAGCTGGAAAATCTGTAAGGGAACGATAGAGGAATGTGGCATTGCATTTAGAAAACTACCTCACAGCCAGGAGCATCAATAGCTAGTTTTAAATCAGTAATTGGTGCTCACCCATTTTGTCTTTTTTTTGCTAGGTTTTCCTTTTCTGTTTTTAGAAGTTGTAGGGACTTTGTATTTTTATGTCTACAGCCATGGTACCTTACAGCTTTCAGCCATTTCATCCCACAGTTTTATGACCAAGAGCAGGATTAGACCCTCAGCTTGTCTTCAAGATGTGAGCAGAAGTTACAGCAGCACATTGCTTCTGCTGCAGCAGTTTTTTCCCCTTCCTAAATATCTCCAGCTTCCTGATATGAGCTGCTGTGGGTCTATAAGGACGATAACAAACCAGCAACAAAGAAAAAATTCTAGGAGAAGGAAACAAACAAAAAACAGACTACCCCATCTTTCGAAACTGAAATCTTCCAGGATCATTTGCAAAAAAGTGTTAACTCTTTAAATCCTGCTGTAATCTGCATTCTCTCAGTTTTTCCTTTAAGTGAGCACGTCAAAGGTGCCAAGGGCTTTCACACTCTAAAGCTGGGTTTTACCTGAAAAAAACATTCTGAATGAAATACTTTCTCCTTATACAGAGAAATCATAAATCTGTTGGCAGGCACAGATTAAAAGAAGATATCATCTTTATCGCTGTTTCCTCCAGTGTTACTTGTATTTTAGCAACTTCCAGCTGCTCAGCCACCCCAGTTTCTTGGAAAATACCTCTGTGTATCACCCCTAGTGAGTTGTAAACTCCTTTTCTCCCTGATAGGGGAGGCAGTTTGAGGTAGATACAGATCACAACAAATATTTCTTAGAACAGCTTTTATTGTAGAAACATTTACTGATTCTACTAAGAACTACAATTGTTTAGGTTTTTACTAATGTCAGATAATTATTCCCACAAGGTATTCACCTTATTGAGTCTCACATCTGAATTGCAGTCTCACAATTACCTGGTAAGAGCAACATTTGAGAAGACAGTTCTATATACTTAGAAAATAGAGGGCATTCATGGCAGGTCAGTTGTAGGTGTTCAGAAAGTCTGTCAGAGGATCCTTTATTCCATCAAAGCCATGTGTGACCCCACAGTCATCATCTGCATAGAGCAGTCATCTTGGATACAGGCTGAGTTACAGAACACGTGTGGACATAAGTGTGTGCTACTTCACCAGCACCAGTAGTGTCCAGGGCTTGCCAGTCCTTGGGAAGCTTTCATGCATCACCTTCTCAGCACGTACTGTTCCTTCCTTTGTTTGCCTTGTAAACTTAGAGGTGCCTATACAATCAATTCGTGTACATGAAACTTTCATGAAAAATGCTTTTTCCATTGCTTCTCTTAGGTGTCTTAAGTCCATGCATCCTCTGCCCCCTCTTATGTTTCACCAGCTCCTCAGACCTGTGCAAATCAGCTTGTTTCCTGAAGGTTGGTCCTTCTCTTTTCTTCAGAAAACTCCGTGTTACCCAGGGTGCAGCACTTAGAAAAAAACAAGTCCTCTTCTCTGCTTCTCAGCCATATTCTTTTAACTAAATTTGTATTTTTGGATATTACAGAGTGCTTTCAGTCATTTATCCTTCCTCTGGCACAAAAAGAATATGTTTATTCAGTGAGATTCTTTCTAGATGTGGAGTCATAAACCTCCTAATTTCTTGTCATATCCCTGCATATTTTGATATTTATGCCTCTTGCCTCTCTGCTCTCTATGGGACTAATGCCTTTCCCAAGAACATTTGTAGCACCACATTCCTGGCAGAAAGGAGCATTGTTTGTTTCATAGTTTTTGCAGGTTCCATTAGTTAGCTATCTGTCTGACTTACTGGCTGAAGTGGAATCAAGCTCAAAAATATGAAGTCCTTGAGCCAAAAGAGTTAACTGTCTCCACAGGGATAAATTCTTCCCTTCCTGATATTCAAATGGTCCTGTCTGCATACCTGAGCCAGGAGATGCCTTCTTAGTTCCATATGTATCAGAAAGCTTATCTGTGTTAACAGGCATCTCCCAGAAATTTTGGGTTTGGAACCTGGCTAGAAAGAGCAACTGCCTCTTTTCCTTCAACTTATGCAGTTTTAAATGATCTGCAGCAGAATAGTGCCTGGCTCTTTCAGTTTATGGTATGAAATTTTGGAAATCCATTTGTTTACATTTCTCTCAAGTTTATTTGTTTCTTTGCAGTATGGATTTTTCCTTGCAAAGGTGGTTTGTTATATTTATGTCAAAGATTTACAGTTACATCTCTCTCTGAATTTTAGAATTCATTTAAGTACATAGTCCATTTTGCTGCAGAGAAAACAGCCTTTACCCCAATTCCTTTTGGGTTAAGAATGGATCTGCTTTTTTTGACTGAATGGGTAACCACTCTGACCTTGCTTAGTGGAATTAGGCTTAAGGTAGGCTTTTTGCAAGTTTTGTTATCAGTATGTATATGTGGAGAGAGAAAGAAAGATGTGTGCGTGATATATTACTCCAGTTCATGGCTGAACATTAAGTCTCTCTGTGTTAGCCAGTGTCTTCTTTTTTCTTCTACACAGTGACTAGGGATGTCTGTCTCTTAACCATTTTAAATTCCCATGCTATTTAATGTTCAGCTCTTCTATCACTAAAAGATGCACAGTCACCTGGAAAGTCTTAAGATCGATTTGTAACCCATTTCCTAAATGTTTCTACAGATAGCTAGGACTTCCATTTTAAAAGTTTACATCACTTACATTTTAAGAGGAGTATAGCTGAAGTTAAATCTCTCTGTGATTATTAGTCAAAAATTAGTCCACAGTATTCTTTTGATATAAAACCCGCTGCCTTCTCAAGTCATACTTAAATAAGCCTCCAGATCATTCCATGGCCTGAATGGGGGTGATGTACCACCTTTTTTTTTTTTTTTTCTGCTGAGTTTCATGCAGCATGTAAAGACAAAGCATCAGTACCAAAGCATTTTTTGGTTTGGAAAAACATATCCACATTGGAAAAAGATACCAGTATCAGATGCCACCAAATCACTGCTTCCTGCCCATACATGAGGCAGTGCAGCTCCGTGTCTCTGGAACAGTGACTTCCACCTTGCTTGAGTCTCTCAAGTTCTAGAAAAATCTTTTCTCTAGACATGTGACGTGTGGTTTGCACTGCCTGTAAGCTCTGACCTGCACTTCAGAATCTTGGTCTGAAGATTGGGCACTGGGGCAGTCTGTTGATTTCTCCAGTCAGGTTCCAGTTGTTCTCTGCATTTTCTGCCTTGTACTTCTACACTGTAGGAGTATGTGAACAGGATATTTTTTGTCTCATTAGAGAAGTTGTTTATGTGTCTCAGTAAGCAACCTGTTCCTGCCCTCATGGCAGCTGGAAATTTTTTAGTTGCACTTCTGTAAAAAATGGTACTTGTGAGTTTGTGTCAGCAGACTTTTAGAGCATTCTGATATTATAGCTAGAGCCCAATTTACTGCAGCTAATTTTCATGTAGTTACATACTCACATCTACACAGTGTCAGTTTCTGAAAAGGGACACAGGTTGTTGCACAAGGTAAATGTTGTTCCCCAGTTACTGGAGTTTTGTTTTCAGTGGTGCAAGATCTTGACTATCAGCAGAGTCAAGAATTAGCTATCAGGAATTGCTGGGTGACAGGAGCATCATATTTATCTCTTTACCACTTCTTATCCAGTATCTCCCTGAGGCAAAGGTAACAAAAAGACCTTGGTGAAGGTTGCTCTGGTGGTGTTTTGCTCAGTAAAGATTCCCTAGGAGAGAAAAATCCTAAATTGAGCAAAGGAAAAAAAAAACTTCATGGCCTTTTTGTCCCTCAGAGACAAATTTTTGACTATAAACTTTGGGCTGTAAATATTGGAAACAGTCTGCCTCATTGATTCTGTAACTTATTTGTCTGTGAGTTCTTGAAAAAACCTATAAATACCAAACAATTTGTGCAAGTTTTGCGTGCTTATTAAAAGAAACCGAACTGAAGTATCTGATCTTTTTGATATTATTCTAGTTTTAAGGAATTTGTTTGGTATTAAATAAAAAAGACTTTAGTTTCTTCATACACATGGAATATTGGAACACAAGGGTTTATTTTAAATTTGAAAAATTAAATTGGCAGAAAAATTGAGATTACCATATCTTCCTACCCTAGACCTGTATTAATTATTGATGAAAAATTAAAGTTCATAGATGGGTTACATGCCAAGACAGGTTAAAACAACCAGGAAAGTGGGACACTCGTTTAAGTACTTTAACTGTTTGTCATTTAAATAAAACTTGAAAATTGTTGGAGTATTCTTCTTTGATGCTTAAGGAGGTCCATAAGCTCTCCTCTAACACTCTGAGAGTCCCAAGTGCATTTCTTGTACTGCCGAAGCCAGTGGCAGTTTTTCCAATGACCAGTGCAAGGAATAAATCACTCTTAGTATTTACCTGAGTGAGCAAATGAAATTCAAATGCAATCACCAGATAGTTCTCTATTAATTTTTAGACTAGAGCTCCATTCTGGAGAGTGAGGTGTTAGAGTGGTTGTAGAGATTCAACATGATATATCAATTCAGGTATCTCCTACTAGCACAATTCATGGAGTAATGTGATGCTTCCATGTAATTAGGGATGACATTTTCAAAACAGAATATCCAAGAGGGCAATTTAGCTATGTGCTAAAAATTTTGTACTCTGAAGCTGATAGTTAGGAAAATTGCATTGTTCTCACAGAAGAATCACATCAGGCCTCAAGCAGATGCTGTTTTATTACTGATGTAACACAGTAGTGATATTAAAAGTCTTCATCACCTCCCTTGAATGTAATGTTAAAACAGACTTACATATTTCATTGTTCTGACAGGACATTTGTAAGACTTACACTGTTGGGTTTAAAAAGATAGGACACATTCTTCTCTTCCTACAGAATTAGGCTGCTTCCAAAGGGCAAAAGATTGAGGTAGTGCTTCAGCTCTATTCTTTCGGAGTTGAAGGTGATAGAAGACCATGAAACTTTAAAGAAGGCAATGCAAAGAAGTGGCAAGAGAGGAATGTGGGAAGGGTTAAGATAGCCCTTAGCAAAGCAAAATATGTATTATTTGAAGTAGTGAAAATTAATGTTTAGTAATTTTTTTACCTGGAAACAATTTAAATTTTTTGTCTGTGGAATATTGTAAGATTTTCGAAATGTCTACATATGTATTATGCATTAGAAACATGCTGCCAAGTGACTCAGCTGCAATCTCCCCTCTGTCTGCAATAGTGCCAATTTGACACCGAGAAGTCTGAGTTTCACATGCAGACCTGTGCCAAACTCTTCTTGATTTCAGCTCACTCGTATTTTGTTGGTCAGAGAACCAGTTGGTGCATGTTGGCAGTGTCTGGTTGCTGCCACTGCCACTCCTGTGCCTCGTGTCTCCCAAGAGGTTTGGTTGTGTTTGGTTGTGCACCCAGCTGGGAGATCCCCTTCTCCTGCACGTGGCATTTGCAATCCTGAACAGCATTGTCAGGGTGAGTCCTGTCATTAACATCACTGCCTGTGAACAGGCAGTGAGTTTTCTTAAAAAAAAATAGACATGGGAAGAAATAAAGCACCACATTGATGTATAGAGGTGGGAAGATAAAACAAGAGAGACAATGAAATTAAATTAACTCAATTGCTTACAACAATTTGGGGGACCAAATATCTTTTCAAACTGATGTTTTTTCCCATCTGTACATTTTCAGAACAATGACTTATATTCCAAAGTATTTTATTTATCTACATGCAGCTTCATAAAAACCAGGTTTGATCTTGCTGAGTTTTGTTTTACGATTATTGTTCTTCCTGTTTTACATATAGATAAATGCAGAAGGAACTGCTTTGAATTATTTGTAACAATTACATTAAATCCCAGTTTTCCATGCATAATGTTATCTGTACTCTTGAGGATCATGATAAATACTTTTAATAAACTTTAATGGCTACTCTTACAAGGAATTTTGCATTGCCACAATAGAGGCAGCATTACAGTAAATTAAATTACAGTGCACACAATTAAATAGAATAATGAAAAAAAAAAATCAGACTCGGAGCAACAACTCTTTGGAGTCCCCTGAAATTCAATTCCACAAGAAACATAATAGAAGAATATGGTGAGTGGAATTTAGATTGCTAAGTTAGATATTATTTAGTTTGTAATATCTTCATCAGGGATTAATGTTCTCTTGTTCAGAGACATTGATTAGTCTCTGCATCATTTTTCAGATTGATTACTGTTGTAGCGTAGCATTCTTTTTTCACTTATCTACCCAACATCAATATAACTTTAGAGGTATAACTTCATCACAGTACAGTTGTTATGCAATCCACAATAATTTCTGGCTTCTCAATAAGAGCTTTAAGGAAATCTGTACAGATTTAATTTGAGTTTATAGCCATTTATTACAAGAAAAACCACCCTATCTTCCTTTCATCTTCTCTGAAAAAAAAATTCTCAGACAGAAGTATTCTCTGACAAGCTTTTTTCCAAGAATGCTTGAGTATGAGATACATTTGTGTTTTCTCAAACATAGCTAAAGTAAGGCATATGTGCATCTCTGACAGTTATGATTTTGAATATGCAGTTAAATCAGAAAGTATGAAATTAGCATTGCAAGTGATAATATTTAATTTTTCCTCATTTTTCTAGTTTCTGTTATTTTGATTGGAGGTGAACATGAATTCAATCCAGTATGGAGCTGGCATTTGGAGTCAGCAGGACTATGAAGTTTTCCTTTATTTTCCACCACTGTGCGGCTCTGATTTTATTTCTCAGATTCTTGCTTTCCTCACAGTAAAGGATAACAGCTCTTGTCCCTCTAATTTAGAGGTGTCTGCAGAGAATTAACTTGTTGGTAATTAACAATCTTTTTACAAATGCAGCATGTTACTGCACTAAATTCACAGTTATCCGAGTTTAGATGAATGAGCTGTTATCACAGTTTTCCAAGTTTAGATGAATGAGCTGGCTTTCAGGCTCTTTTGCCTATTTTTTTACTGATATGATATTTTATATATATGTGAACTCAGATATTCCATTCGTTTGAATCAGATCGAGTCCATTTATAATCCAAAATAGAATGAATTTTTATTTTTGCAGAATTCAGGGAGGAGACAGGAGGAGTAGAAGTTAGTGATTAAAGTCAACACAAAGCCTTACCCTAATCCCTTCCTCCTGTCATCTGCCTATCACAGTCTCTGAGACATTTCTTTGAAACCAAGTCTTTAGAAGTAACCCTACCACTTACTGGACCCTGCTCTCATAAACTGTGTTTAGAAGACATAGGAACGCAGCTGGAATTTTTTAAATTTATGAATGTGGAAATGCTTTGCTGGATTTTGGCCTTACAGGCAAGTCTTTCCTTCATGTGCTTACAAACCCTACTGTGAAAGTCAATGGCTGCACTGTGTGTTTGTTCTTTGGTGCTCCAACAGATGAATGATTTAGGGGGTGTCTGTAAACTCTAAATAATTCACTTCAGAGTCATTTTTATGAAATGAGGAAAAAAAAAATAAATACAAACTTCTCTGTTTTTCTGTCCAGCTGCAGGTCCTGCTTCATCTCCTCATATTGAAAATGGCTGTTACCAAATGCTTTTTATCTGGCTTGAGAGAGAAAGAAAAGGGATGTTTCTTTTGTTTTATGTTTTTAATCTTTCTCCAGGGGTCTATTTAAAGAATAAGGAGATATAGGGAATGTCCAGTAAGTAGTACTTCTTTAATTAAAAATATAATTAGCCATCCGTATAACTCTCAACTCCAGTGTAACACTGGTTATATTGAGTCTCTAGCTGTTAAGATACTTGGTCCACGGTTACATATATAAGTCCAAAAGTAATGTTGCACATTTTTTTAAATTGATCTAACAAATATGTACTCTTGAATAGCTTGACAATAAATTATTAATTCTGTTTTCCTATTTCAAGACCAAACCCTGGGTGTCACCTGTTGCAAACAGAATTTATATTATAGTTTGTTCTTTTGAAGATTTAGCTGCAGTTGCTAAAACATGCTCTACAGAAATGAATCTCTTGCAATCATCACTTAGGTAGATATGGGAAGCTTTTTCTTCAACTAAAGTTTTAAATAGAAGGCTCAATCATGGTGCTGAAAAGTTTGTGGTAAAAAAATGATGTGATATTAAACCTTGAATTAATGTTTTTTACCCCCTTCGTGATCCAGATGCTGGATAATTTGTGATGAGGACCTAATTGCAGCCTTACAGTAGCTGAAGGCTGCAAACAAATTACAACGAAGTACACGTACAACAAAGATGGAGCCTGTTTGCTTACAAGAGCTTGTAGTGACAGGACAAGGGGTGATGGCTTCAAACTGAAAGAGGGCAGGTTTACATTAGATAGTAGGAAGAAATTCTTGTCTCTGGGGGTGGTGAGACATGAACAGGTTGCCCGGGAAACTTGTGGATGCCCTGTCTCCGGAAGAGTTCAGAGCTGGATGAAGCTCTGAGCAACCTGGTATAGTGGAAGATGTCCCTGCCCATAGCAAGGGGGTGGGAACTAGATGACCTTTAAGGTCTCTTCCAACCCAAACTATTCTGTGAGTCCATGACTCTGTGATATGAGTCCCCATGTTTAACAATTCCTGTATTTGAAATGGCTATCTTTGGTTTTGTCTGTTTTCTGCCACATTCTCTCCTGTCTTTCTTATTACATTAGCAGAGTGACATACTGAATCTGCAGATTTGCTTTCCCTTTCATGATAGGGAGAGCTATCACTACTTCTTGTTCTAAAGTTTGTAGGGGAAGCATTACTATTATATATTCTGCATAAAAATTTTTAAAATGTAGTGGGTGAACTTATAAAATATGGAGTTTTTTAATGAGGTCCACATACAGTAACTCCTATGGGGTTTTTTCTTTTCTTTTTTTCAATTTATTACTTTTCTGCTTAGTGTACAAAATATACAATATGCATTACAATTTATAGGTGCATATTCAGCTACAATACTTCTAATGCAAGTTCATGATTAAATGAAAATGGTTACATTCATTCCATTGAAGTATATCAGTACTATGGATTGCTAG
This sequence comes from Lanius collurio, assembly GCA_020086605.1. Taxonomy (NCBI): domain Eukaryota; kingdom Metazoa; phylum Chordata; class Aves; order Passeriformes; family Laniidae; genus Lanius; species Lanius collurio. Next base: position 21,795,027 of record JACBWW010000001.1, on the reverse strand, counting down.
AATAGTTTATTAAAAAGGTTCCAAAAGTACTTCAAGTATACCGAAAAAGATGTTATTCAGCATTAGGATATATGGAATTTTGGCTTAATACATGTACAAAAATACATTTCAAATTTATACTGGCAGTCTGTTAATGAAGGGAATAGTCTATAATTAAAAACAGATGAAAGAATTTGACAAGTGTAGCACAAGAATGCAGAAAAGAACCCTGCTATATAAACTTAAATTACTTCTCTCACATGGGTTTCAGTGAGAAAGGGCTTATGGTAGATCATAGACCATGTTATTGTTGTATGGCCTTTTGTTTCAAAATTGGGCTTCTCCGTGTCACAACTATAAATTTTTCTTATATAGCAATAAGGGCAAATTTTCACATTTTGTTTTAAACTATTTTTAGAATGTACTACAGCAGTGGAATCTAGGAGTTGTCGTATTACAATGAATAATTAATTCATCTAGTGTCATTTCCTGGCTCTGGAAATAGTATTCAGTGGTTTATAAAATTGAGAGGGGAAAGAGGAGCAAATAATATTCTTGGATAATTGAAAAAGCTAGTGTGATTGAGGAGAGAATTTGTTTCACTCACACTTAAGTTATTACTGTATACCATGAAATACAGTATCAAATAACTTTTCATAATACATTGGCTAGCACAGAAGCATATGTTATGTGTCTCCATTCAGCGTGCCTAATTAAATTTTGCTAAGACATTTGTGGAAAGATTTCTTGTTGCATTGTGTGAAGAAATGTCTTTAGAGAGAAAAAAAAAAAAACAAACAAAAAAAGGACAACTCTTTTTTGTCTTTGGAATACATTTTATGTATGGGGTGAAAGTTTGGGAGGAGTATTGTAGGCAAATATTAGAAGAGATTCCAGATCCCAGAAAGGGAATGTAAGAATCTTTTCAGATAAGAATTGCAACAAAGCTATAACAAGTGGTACCAATCTAATGGGGTTTTCTATCTTGAGTTTGATTTATTTCTTTCATTTTCTGTAAGTTAGAGAAAAGGGTTTATAGACTCAAAGGAAGCATCATTGCATTAAGACTCAAATATTATGGAGCATGAAAAACTGGGATTTCTTCCATATGCCATGACATATTTATGATAGTTTGTTCCTTTGTTTCTGTGATTTGTGATGTATCCTCTCATTTTAATTTAAAATATAGAAAAGTCATTCTTTATATGTTGAATTGGCCACAATTGAGTGTCATTAAGAAGCATGTGCTTGTGGACTAGTGTGAGTGTATCTGAGTGATTGGAAATGTTAGCAATTATTCTGTCAGCTTTTGGCATCTCAAGGGATAAAAGCAGAAATGCTTAGACTACACATAAAGTTGTAATTCTATATTGTTTATTCTTTATACTTTTTTTAGATGTCTTTGGTGACTGGATTGCTGTAGTCATTAGTTGGAATTTTGAGCTGCTTGTAGTTATTTACATGTGTTTGGGTTTTGTTGGTCTTTTTTTTTTTTAGGGTAGAATTTTATTTCTGTCTTGTTTATTACTTTATTCTAAGTTCAGAAGTGTTATTTAATCTGGACGATGTCTAACCCTTTAGATAGTTGTTCTTTTTGTACCTGCACAGTCCCTGGTGTGGACCTGACATGCATATGCTAAGTTCAGCAAACAATGTGCATGTCTCTGAAGTTTCAGTAAGCTCAGCCATAAAAGCAGGAGAAACTTCACCTTTTTCATGAGCTGCTGTTCATGTCACTGCAGGTGAACTCACTGCTGCATTCTGCCCTCCTTCAGGAGAGGCTGTTGGGCTCTGCTGGCTAGCCCAGGAGCGAGCAGTGCTCTCATTGAGCTAGCGAAGGTCCATGCCTGAGATCAGGTGGTGCAAATGCTACTTCAATGTGTGCAACACCGCATTTCATAAGAATGACCTCAAGCTACTTCTTTAGGCCAGCAGTGGTAATATATACCTATGGAGTATAGTGAAATAGTGGGATGAAAACTTGGACATGAGCCAGCAATGTGCGCTTGCAGTCCAGAAAACCAGCCCCATCCTGGGCTGCATCAAGAGCAGCACAGCCAGCAGGGCAAGGCAGGAGATTCTGCCTGGGACTCCACTCTCATTAGACCCTACCTGGGGTACTGTGCCCTGCTCTGGGCTCCCAGCATGTGAAACACATGGACAACTTAGAGTGGCTCCAGACAGCTGGATCACCTCTCCTATGGAGAAATGCTGAGAGAGCAGGGGCTGCTCAGCCTGGAGAAGAGAAGGCTCTGAGGAGCCTTCTACATATGAAGGGGGCTCACGAATCAGACACAGAAATCCTTTTTCCCTGAGCCTGTAGTGACTGTACAAGGAACAATGTATTTCAACTGAGAAAGGGTAGGTTTAGAGTGGACACGAGTAAGACATTTTTTATGATGAGGGTGTTGAGGAACTGCAACAGGTTGCCCAGAGAAGAGTAGGTGTCCTATCCCTGGAGGTGTTCATGGCCAAGCTGAATGGGGCTTTGAGCATCCTGGTCTAATGGAAGATGTCCCTACCCAGTAACAGGAGTTGGAGATTGATCTTGAAGGTCCCTTCCAACCCAAACCATTCTGTTATTCTATGATGAAAATGCAGATTTAGTTTGCAAAGTCTAAAAGATGCCTGGATGTGCAACATCCAGCCTCAATGTTTATGTCTATCTTCATGGGTAGTGTGATCATAAAGCTTGACTTTGAATTTGAACTCATATTTAAAAAAAGTCCTGGTATGTTCAGGTAACTTCTTCAGCAACTTTGGAAGGGGTTCAGTAGAAGAAAATCTCCAATGTCATTTATTTCCCTTCTGCTTTTACTGCTCAAATAGATACCAGTCGAGGAAATCTCTACTGTCTCATTTTAAGTCTGAAAAAAAATCAGTAGTATAGTTTTCAGTTTTGCACATGATTCTTACCTAGTTAGATTATTATTATTATTTCCAGATCTTCCCATTCTTTGTCCTGTACCATAGTTTTTAATGTATTCATATGCATTTCAATATCTCATTAACAGGCTTGAGTGGGATAAATTTTTGACAGGCTGTAATGTCATCACTGGAGAGAACTTTTTTATTGAGCATGAGAAAGATAAGGATTTTGTACAAAAAAATAAGTTTTTTCTTACCTTAATCAGGCATTAAGATCAATGTTACCAAAGATGGGTAAGAGTAGTAGTTCCTAAGTAAGAATAATAGTTCCTAAGTACTAGATTACTGTTTATAGTTTCCTAAATTTTCATTGAAAAATAAAAAAAATAGGCTACTTGTCTCTCATTGACTATGATTATATGCAAAAGAACATAATAAATCACAAATTGCAGTTATTATGTAACTATATATCATTATCTTATTATATCTTTTTAAACTTTTGCCTGTCTTCTACAATGAAAAATGTAATTATATCTTCATTTTTAATTGCTTCACTTTATTTTTCTGTTGTTACAAAATCCTATGAATATGAATACAATTTCAAAAGTAGTTGGAGCGTTCTTTTTAGACATTCCATAAACATGTTTCTGGCAGACTATTGGTTTAGGTGATTGGCTTTTAAATACTAAATACTGCATTTTGATTTTATTTTGACATGGGTAGGAAAGACTTGTCAAGTAGCTTTAGTAAAAGTGACATCATGAAGTACTTTTGCAACATAATATAAAAAGAACGTTGAAATATAAAGTGATACTTTCTTAGAGAATGTGTTGGTTGCAATGTGGTATGAAATATTCTGCAGGACAGCATATAATTTTCTTTTCAATTTTTATATGAACTCTGAAACTAAAAATGGTTCTGAAAACAGAAAATAATCATATTTTAAATAACATCATTTGTCCATTATAAACTTTTGAAAAAAAGAAGTATCATGACCAACATATTTAGCTGCATTAAAAAGGAATAATTGCATTAATATGAGTATAGTATTATCTCTCTCATGGTACATCAGAAGACATAGACTTCTAAAAAAATTTAATAAAGCTAGTAAGTGGATGTGGTTTTCACCCAAAAAGAATGTCGTCTACTAGAGATTGAATAATGTGTAATTTGGGAAAAAATAAACAACCCTCTACCTGCCAAGGCCATTCAAGCCTTGGAAATGGTTTTATTATCAGGGTCCTGCTCTGCTTTCTCTTCTGCAGTCCATCTTCTCCACTGCCACTGACCAAACGAAGTTTTGGCTATCTCATGTAAATTCCTGCTCTGCATAAATACAGCTCCTGCTTCAGAGGCATAAATGTAGTTTGGTATATGGAAACAAAGTGCATAAACCCTTGTTGGAATGGGTGGTGATTTAATGAGCATTATCACTAGGGTGCAATTATCTCTTCATCTTACAAAATACAGACATCTGTCTTAAGGCAAGCTGAATTATTCTCTGGTCAGTGTTGAGTGTTGATTTGCTTAAACATGAGTGTCTAGTGCGATTTAAAGTGCCTGAAGTTATCTCATGTGCCCTGTACTGTGAACTCTGACCTTCATGTCCCACATACTTTACTCCGACCTTTTATGTTTGTTCAACTTTGCATATTCACTGGTGTGTCCTGGCATGTTCCATGTTCTGTGCCTTGTACTGCTTGGATAATTGCCTGTCTTGTCTGTAATATGGTTCTTGGCATATGGCTAGGATTGTGGACCAAGTATTCTATCAAAACTGAGGAGGTTAATGTTATTTCTGTGACTACTGCTAATTTTTTAAATTCTTTTTCATTTCTTCTGTCTTGGTTTTATTTGCCGCCCGGTTACCCTTACCTGCACGTTTCTTTATTTCATATAATGTTTAGAAATTTTTAAATCCTTCTTGTAGCTCTGATAAATACTCTGAATGTCAGTTTCATCATGTCTGCATGTTTAAACAGAGTTGCTTTAATATCTGGTTCTTCAATTTCTCAGTATTTTCAATCCCCAGTTTTGCTGCTAGACTGAACTTCTCAGTCTTCTAGATGTTTTGCCAGCTATTCAGTAGTATTCATTTCAGGCCACCAGCATTGCTGCTGTGTACACAGCAGTTGTCTTACTTGCTGTGTCCTTTCTTGTTGTGCTTCAAAGCCCTTTTCTCTTCTCTAATCGCTGCGCTCTGGCAGCCTGGGGCTCAGAAGAGCAGGCATGGTGCCAAGTTCTAACAAGCTGTTGGTCTTGATTTCCAGAGCAAACCTTATGAAAGGGTGCTGTGGATAACATGGCCAGTGTTAGGGAGCACAGATAAGTGTTTTTTCATATGCACACACTGTTTGCATTACCAAAACTCACAGGGGATTGGCAGCAGCCACTGCGTCGCTGTTCTGCCGCCTGTCCTGTCCATGGCCCCAGGGTGCCATCTTCTAAAGGATGTGCAAGGAGACATGGCTCTGTAAAGTTCACAGAGTTATTACTTTCATTGAGGAAATTGCCTTTTAAAGCATAATATTGCACACGAGAATCCAGATTTTCCTCCAAGAATTGATTGCTTAAGAAAGGAGGTACAGAGTGGCACTTCCTCCTTGGTGAGGAAGGAAAAGCCAATCTGTCAGTTGCCTGCAGCCTCCTGACCAGTCTGCAGTGCCATTCAAATCCCACTGGGAAATTCTGGAAATCCTGGAAAGATGAGGTGGCAGAAGATAGCTTAAAGTGATGTTATTCAGTAGATACGAGGCACTATCCTACAAAATGGGAATATACAAATAAACATCAAAGCCCTGTCAGAAGTGTCTTCTCACCTGGGCCTGTCCCGGGGAGTAGCTCTTCCATATTTTGATTTTCTGTTTCTCAGTAGACAGAAGGCGTGCTTCCTGGCCACGCACTCATTCTAGAAAGTTCTAAGCTATAATAGAATGCTTAATTCATTTATTTTTGCCTACATGGAATAACTATAAAGAACTAACAAAGAATATCCTCAGTGCCTGTAGTCAGGAAAATATTCATGACGCTTGGGAGCATGGCTGATAAATCATTCTTGTGAATTAAACATTTTTCTGCTTGCTTTAGTTTTGAACAATTCTTGTCCTCAAGCATGCATCAGATATTCTTCTGTCTTTCATGTCTGAGTGCTATTGATAAAAACATAATTTTTTAAGTAAGCTGGAGTATTCATCTGATTAATCATCTTTACTGATTTTTGCCATTCCTTTTAATGCAGAGGTAGTGAAAGAGATTTTTAATACCTTTTCATATATACTGAGGTGTATTTCTGTCTGATGACAACTTTCATGCCATGAAACCCAATATTTATATTGGAAGTGGTCTTATGTGCCACATCTCTGCAACCGTGGTGTAAGGTCATAGGAAAGACTGAAGTCTGTCCTCCTCACCCTCTTTTCTGGCAGTTTGAAATGTGTTGTAATAAAGGGATAACTTTGGAGAAATGTCCTCTCAAACAACAGAAATACTTAGATCAGAAGATGCTGTTCTTTGTTTTGCATCTGGTCACTGAATTTTCTTCCAAGGCAAATCTGCCAGGTTGACATTATCCCCTTCCAACCCACAAGTCATCCGACAGGCTCGTTGACCTGCCCACTGCAGTGCTGTACATATTTTGTTATTTCCCTTGCATTTTTTGTAATGCTTCACATTACATCTTCAAATCAAATTTGAATTCCTTAAGAAAAATAAGAGGTGTGGGGTGAGAAATAGGGGTTCATGAGCCTAGAAATGAGTACTATAAAAATACTTGTGTAATTTTAAAAGAGGGTTTGCCTTTTATAAATAATTAGAACTTAAACATTAAGTTTAAGAAAAATTAATAAAACTAACTAGAAAATTATTGAGAAAAAATTAATGACCAAGGACCATGATCACTTAATTTCGAGAAAGCTGGTAGCACTCCAGCAATGTCAACGGGGATTTCAAAGGTTTGACATGAAAACACATGGTTTTAGAGCACCTGGCTACAAGGCAGGGTGCTGGGGAAAGGTAGGCTGGGTATTTATTTAAAAAGTGTTTTAGTTTAGTCCCAGCCAACAACTCAGCACCACCCAGCCACTCTCTCCCTGACTGCTGGGATAGGGCGACAGAGTAGAAGGGGTAAAAATGAGAAAACCCATGGGTTGAGATGAAGACAGTTTAATAAGTAAAGCAGAAGCTACACATTCAAGCAAAACAAACTAAGGAATTACTTTACCACTTCCCGTGGTCACTTTGCAGGTGCTCAGCCTTCCCCAGGATAGCAGGGCTTCATCATATGTAAGGATTACCTGTGAAGAAGTCTGGAAAGGGACTCGAAGGGTATGTAGTGATAGGACATGGAACAACAGCTTTAAATTGAAAGAGAGTAGATTAGGATTGGATGTTAGGAAGAAATTCTTTACTGTGAGGGTGGTAAGACAATGGAATGGGTTGCCCAGAGAAGTCATGGACTCCTCATCCCTGGAAGTGTTCAAGGCCAAGTTGGATGGGGCTTTCAGCAACCTTGTCTAGTGGGAGGTGTCTCTGGCCACAGCAAGGGAGTTGGAACTAGGTGGTCTTTAAAGTTCCTTCCAAACCACACCATTTTATGAAGACATGCACCATCATTTCCAAAGTCCCCCTCTTCTTTCTTCTTGCCCCAGCTTTATATGCTGAACATGATGCCATCTGGTATGGAATGTCTGTTGGGTCAATTGGGATGTGCTGTCCCCATTGAGTTGTGTCTCCTCCCAGCTCCCGAGGACCTCCAGCCTCCTCGCTGGTGTGGTAGGGTGAGGAGCAGAAAAGGCCTTGGCTCGCTCTTCAGCAATAGCAAAAACATCTTGGTATTGCCAACACTGTTTCCAGCACGGTCCAGAAGATTGCCAAAATAACTTACACTGTGAAGAAACTGAACTTTATCCCAGCCCACACCAGGGCAGGGAACCAGTGGAGCAGGCACAGGGAGAGTTACTAGGTCTTACGTATTCATTCCTTTTCTAGGAGCCTCCTCAGTATTTGAACAATCAAATTTTGCTAGAAAGCTTTAGAATCACATCCAGAAATACCCTTGGTAATCCACTTTAGCTGATTCCTTGTGCCTAAAATGCTCATCCACTCAAGAAAGTGAAATAACATTCTGGTCAATAAACACTAGGGAAATTCAGCTCACTAGCTGATCCCAAGTAAAAGGCATTGATATCAAAGAATCTGCTACTAGGTACTTTGGGAGAAAAAAGCAAAGGTCAATATTCAGTAAATTAAATACTCATTGCAGATTATTTACATAGCTCTACTTTGTACCCGTAAATTAGAGACCTTTCAAACCAAAACCTGTGCCATTGCTGCCATGTTAACAAATTAATGTATGCAATGTAATATGAGCAATAAAGCCCTTTAAAAAAATCAAATTACTTCAGACAAGACTAGTAAAATTTTAGTTTTTTTAGAATGATCCTAGAAAACTGAAAGTTGTTAAGCCCTGTGGTGTCTAAAGGAGGCTTTTCCTTTGTGCAGCCTGCTCTTGGTGAACCCAGGAACAAAGTACTTATATTGGAAATTGCTGCATGCGAGATTTCATTAATTCCTGATTGTACAACTTGGTATGCTGTTTCCCATTTTATTGTAGCTCTAGTGACCAGATAACTTTCGGGTAATTTAAGAAATCACTTGAGAAAGGTTAGCCATTTAAGCAGTGTTTCTTTATTCTTTAGGTATTTAAATTGCTATGACCTTCTCAGCAGCTAACATATTGGACTTTCCTAAGTACTTGGAAAGTAATTGGGTTTTAGCTTTAAGAAAAAGACAGATATTAATTTCAAAACATATTGGATATGGATCCATTCACTTCTCAAAAGGAGGAAAAACTTCTCAACAAAATTATAATGGCATTTATCCTCTGGAAAATAGCATCATGAAATTAGGTCTCCGGGGACAGGTCCCAGAGTCTGTAAGCCCACCCAGCATGCTGTGACATGGAGATTTTTTTTGTTTTTTTCTACGTAGTCCAGTTTTGACATTGTGGCATTGCATGTAATTTGGACTAGATCCAGACCTATACCAGCCAAGTATGCACTTCACCAGGTTGTCCCATGAGGTGTTAACGATTCCCCTTATTGTCATCTTGGAGTTCCTTTGTCCAAGGGACTATTTTCACAGTGTACCTATTCTCTGGGATTTAAGGTAAAAAGGAAAAAGAGAGGAGAGATGAGGAGTTGCACTGGGGCCGCTTTCCATTTCATAGGGAGGATTTTGAGATACTTGACACTGTGGGACACAGAAGCTGGACAAGGTCCCTACAGTAGTATTTCCATGGGCCCAGAATAATTTGGTTGCATTCAGATGAGAAGAAGAATGGAGGATGAAGGACAGAGGTGGTCTATGGACTGCTTTTTAAGTCCATGGATGATCACTGCTGTGGATAATGCTGTTGTCATACTGATGCATGTTTTCTGAACTTCTTCTTCCAGTTTTTCTCCCCAGAGGACTCTGTGGCTTAATGCAGAGTAAAGCTAACACACTGGGTTGTTTGAGTGGGCAGTTGTCCATCCTTTGCTGCTGCACAGTGCTCCTTCTGCCTCCTCAGAGCAGGCAGTGTCTTTGTTTCTAGACCTGGAGCTGGCAGGTTCTGTGGGTTGTGCTGGTTCCTGTGCCCGTCCCTGAGCAATGCTCCACTCCCTGTGGGCTCAGAAGGTAGAAGTCCAGGAAGAAGTAATAATTGAGTGCATGAGTAATTGTTACAAGATCAATAACAGATGTATTTAGGATTGCTCTATTTCATTAATTTTCAGTGCAGAGGCTGGGCTGCATTCAGCAGTTTTACAAACTGGCTTTTCTCTTCAAATAAGGTGTCAATGATAACCTCTTCTCCTAATCACCTCTGGAAAAAAAGGGTCCCTTAGCCAGGCCATACCCAGTACTATCCATGTTCTGCACTGGTATGGTGAAACTCTCATCTATCCATTAACAAAGGCAAATATTTACAAGGAAAGTCTTTTTAAAAGAAGAAATCATGCATCATCTTAATGCACATAATGTAAAGACTAATGAGGGCTTTTGGAATGCACTCAGTACTGTAGCCCCTCTTCAGTGCATCACTGTATAGAAAATAACTCTGCCATGAGAGATGTTACCCCTGTCACTCTGTGTTTCTCTCACTCTCCTGGTCTGCTGTTGGCCACTCTTTTTGCTGGCTTTCAGCCCACAGTCCTCAGACCCGTCCCCAGCCAAATCTGAAAGCTCTCCTGAGATGGAGGTGGAGGCCATCTCATCCAGAGCAGTGCTCCAGTCCCTCTTGCTTTGTTTAAAGATGAATGTGGAAGCATTATGTTACTCAGCATTTTCTTAGGCAGTGTGTGCTTATAAGGAGTACCTATGTTTTATTTCTCCTCATACAAGCAGAAAATTTTCCCATTCGCTTTCAACAAAAGACAGACTGTGCAACAGCAGTTTTCTTTCCCCTAAGGATGGCAGCCTGTCATCTCTATTAATCTTCCACACATTATTGTCACCTGCATGCTTTGTTCAAGTATGATGAATTTTTACACCAAATACAGAAAACTAGTGATATTTGAAAGTAATCCTCCTGACAGACAGTTGTGGACAGGGTTAAATTTGTGCCATATAGTGAGCCCTATGGCTGTTTTCTTTTTCTTCGTTTTTTTTGGTTACTGAAGGATTTTTAAAACTCAGTAACAAAATTTCCAGGGAGTGTTTCCCTGTTTCTTTCTTTTTGTTGGATGTGATGTTACATACTTTATAAAGTCATTCTGTGAAGTTCAAAGGGATATTTGTCCATTCAAAGTTGTAAACATTCATTAGAGTCCACATTACTGAGGCCATTCGTAGGGCAGCAGCCAGTGCATTTAATCCAAATGGGATCTCTGAGCTGTCATCAGAATAGAAAAGGTTGAATAATGGGTGTTCCCATTCACATTGCTGTTTTTCTTTCATAGTTTTGTTGTGTTGTTTGGTTGTTTTTTTGTGTTTTGTTTTTTTTTTTGTTTGTTTGTTTTACATTACTTTCAATTGAAATGGGCCTTGATTGTTTTTGTTACTCAGGTTATATTGTTGGTGTATGCTGGAGGTTTCCAGTGATGCATAGCAGTGGACTTTATTGTACATTAAAGAATTATGTGCCATAGCATTGAGATCATATTATTTATTCAAGTCATTTTGTGAGATGCTGACTTAATGCCATTTAAACAATGCTTATGTGGGTTGTGAATTAAATTGTCCTTGCATTTATATTAGTATTGCCTCTAACTGAAAACTTTATTTTCAAAATGAAGAGGAAGTATTAAAGCTGCTTTTCCCACTAAGTTGTTTACTATTACATGTAATTAATAGCTATGTTAAGTATTCTAGTTAAAATTGTTTTCCTGCCTTTTTTATTCCTCCCAGCCATCTACCCATTATTATTAAAAATGTGGTTTGGTTAGGATGATTTTTGCTGAGGTTTCAGTTGTAGTGCCCTACTGACTTTTTTCATGGCTGAAATTGAGCTCAGTACCTATATTCCAAGGTACGGCATAGATATTTCTTGGAAGTGTCATTCTCTGTAAAAATGTATTATTTTCTTGGATATTTTGCAATCTGCTGTTGTAATAGCAAGTTACAGAATTATTGCCTCCCTGTTCCAAGTTGAAAGAAACCTTTGTTAAAAACAGTGAAATATAAATGGTCAGTTATACCTCTTGGCAGTACTGCAAACTTGAAAACTTTAGATCCAAATATTTCTTTCAAAGTTGTACAGTTTTTAGTACCAGCTCCTGCCATTTTACAGAACCAGGCAGGGAGAGCAGAAGAGGATTTGTAAAGAAGGAAACCTTAAAACGGCAAGTGAAGGGAAAATGTTTAGCTTTGCTGTTAATTAAGCATTTCCAAATTTGTTTCTGTAATATAAAGATACAAAATTGCCCTCCATCCCCCTTATTTTCCTGCCACACCATTTAGTATTATCCCTTTGGGATTGGTGAGAACCAGTGAGGAAAAACAACATTAGCAAACTCATCAGGTTGTACATTCTCATCAGGAGAAGGAGAGCTGTCCTAGCCCTGGACTGTGTGGCCCCAGTTGGAGGGTCCATCTCCTTCTCTAGGGGACATTGTTCCCCAGGGTGATGCTCAGATGAAGCAAACCCAGATGTATTATGGTTTGCTGTTTGTGGAGGGTAGCATCAAAGCAGTTCTTTGTTGGGATGGAAAGTAGGGAAGGAAACTGCTCCCAGAAGTACTCTGTGAGACAGAGTTCCTCGGGACTCTTGGGTTACTGGAGCAGCTTATGGGCTGTGCTGTGTTCAGGTTGATCCATCTCCCCTCGCTGAATCACTGGTGCAGGACCATGAGACGAGTTCCTCTAAGCTGAGCTTAGAGTACACATGCTCTCAGGTCTTTGTCCTGTGCTCGAGGTCTGGAAAATGATAGGAAAACAGACAACCAACCAGACAACAGCCCTACAACCGAACAATTTATAATATGTTCATTTCTGTAATAAATGAAGTGAGATGGAGTCAAGCAAGCAAGAGAACAACACATTTTTTTCAGGAAAAATTCATTAAAACAGACAAGAACATGGGGGAAATAAACCACATCTGTGTATAAATATAATGGGATTCTTTTTTTCATGTAGTACAAAATAATATTGTTAATGAAAGATATTTCACTATCAGCTTAGGAAAGGCAGTTTGTATAAGTAGAGTTACTTTGACAGCTAAATGTGATTAAATAAGCAAAACTGAAGTAAAAGAAAGTGTATCCAGTTTGAATACAGAATTTTAAAATTCCTGCCATATTTTTTCTAATATCTTCATGGAAATCAAAATGAAACTTACAGGCACTTGAGTCTTTTCATTCCTGACAATTTCAACTGCTGGCAGCCAGTGCCTGTTGTCTTGGACTGATGATTGGAAAAACATTAAATAAAAGAAATAGCAACATTAGCTGGTTGGATTTCTTATTTCTTAAAACTAACATGGCCTTAATTTAAGACTGTTTTCACCCTATAGGAAGTCTAGTTTTTTGAACCATTCTGTACAAAGCTAAGCTAAAATGAAAGGCATACTATAACGTGTATTTATGTAATATCTAATGCCTCTGAATAAAAAAAAAATTAATTTTGCAAACCATATCCTATTTTTCATTCTTTTTTTATTTTCTGAGTATTTTATGTAAGTAAAAATACAATTAAAACATAAAACTTACAATGTGACTCATATCCTGTATTACATTGTGATATCCTAATAGAATGCACTTGAAAATCTTGTTACTTTTCATTATTTTGTTTCATGTTGAAAATTGAAAAGTGTATTCATCATGTGTCTAATCATAAACAACACTACTCCATTCTGCAAAAGAAGCAAATGCTCTGCTTTTAATTGGCTGACATATTGTAAATCCATAGTGCTGCCAGTTTTGTTGGTGTAAACAGGTTTGAAGGACAATGACATTTGCAGAAGTGGCCTCATAGTTACTTAACTCATTTTTATGTCATATATACAGGTACATGATATAAAATAGCAATATTATTTTTCATCTTGATAATACAGTACTTACTGTGATGATCTAATTGAAAGAATCATTCTTTAATGCCAGAAAGCTGTCAGCCATGCCTAACGAGGAACATAGAAAGTCACAATGGACGTTTGGAAAATTCAGTAGCAAAATAATTGGTGCAAAATTGCAATTCAGCAAAGCTCTAATGACCATGTGCATAATCTCTTGAAATTTCTATTATGCCCACTTTATGTTAAGTACTTTGGCTTTACAGATTTATTGAGAGCCAGATGTGGGAACAGGCTGCACAGCTCATGCCAAATGGTTTGCTTTAAATGACAGCCCACCTCTGGTCACTGATGGGCGAACAGAGCGAAGCACCGTGTGCAGTGCAGGGTGGGATGTGCTGCTCAGGCACTCACAGGCCATGAGCTGAGCACTGTCAGTCACTGGTAGTGACATCAGCTCTATTTTGGAACAGCCAGGAAGTTGTTGTGCACAGGCAACAGCAGGCATCTCATTTGGATTCATGGGGAAACTGGCCCAGGAAAGCTCACAGGCACAAAGGATTCAGTTGGAGGAGGAGGAAAAAGTGACCAAGGAAACCTGGACAGGCACTTGGTGGTCCTGTAGTGAACAGTGCAAATTAATTACATAGTTGTATCTGTGTGTGCATTTTAAGTATACTTTGAAGTACTTAGGGAGAATTTGATTCTGATACTAACATTAAATTTAAAAATTATGTGCTTCAATCGTAAGTTTTACTGGAGTTTCTCATTCTTCATTTTATCCCATTGTACATGCCTTAATGTTATTGCTGCACTACCATCCATTTTACTCTTTACTTCGTATTGATGGGAAATTGCACAGTAAAAATATATATATATACATAAATATATGTATATATTTATTATTTTTCTAAAATACAAGTAGAAGAGGAAATAAAAGTACAGATATTATGAAAAATGCAAAACAAATCTGTATGTTTGGGCTTTATTTTTCTCCTAAAAAAAGCATTTCGTATTTAAGCAGTTCACATGTCAGTAAAAATAATCAAGTAACTTACCAGCACTCTGGCAAGGCATTGCTTCTACAAAAAAGGATATAGCAGCTATCTCATACATTACCTGAAGCTCCAAATACTCTGACTGACTGTGCTGGTAGGCAACAGAGATTGTAAAAGTTTGAATAAATTAGTGAAGCTTCAGCATATGTTTAATGCTAAAGTGCTAACCTAAGGAAGGATGATGTTAGAACTGACCATAACAACTCTCTGTCAGATCACACTTCCCTGCTCTAGAGGGGGACTTGCTCCTGCTCTGTCTGTAATCATATTACATGGCCATTTTAATGACCTGATTAAACTCTTACGAATGAGTTCTGCTCCCATTACTAGCATCTGAAGGCTCTCTCCTGAAAGAAATAATCTCTGGTAGTTAGCAATTTAGTCCTTCAGTTTTATTTTTCTTCCTTTTTTTTTCCCTTTAATTTTTTTTTTAATAGAGAACATATATCCCTTCTAAATCTACTAGGCAAAAAGTGCAAGCTATTTCAAATGTCTCTTCTGAAAGATACTCTTGGTACTTCTGACCATCCTAGTAATTTGTCTTTGCAGCTATTCCATCTTGAATCCTAAGCTCATCCATACTACATAGGCTGCAGTAGCTGTTTTCAGTGAAAGATTTTTGATCAATATGTCTCATTCTGCAACAAGCAAAATTAATTATAAATACTGCAACGAACAACTCACTTCATTTATTACTTGGCTTAGAAACATGAAGCCAGATTATACCAACATTTACACACACAATGTTTTCCAAGGATGTAAGTAAATGACTTAGTACTTCTGCCAGGAAAATTATAAAAGAGAATCTAAATAAAAATGCTTATTTTTCAATGCAGTATAATTTACATAGAACACAGCAATAGATAGTTAGAAATTCAGAATTAAATATGAAGTACTATATTAAATAATACATAATTTTGATGGGAATTTCAGTATTTCTAAACTATAAGTTTATTCAATATATCTAGTAAAATATTGTGTATGTTTTTTTCATTTACATTTTCTGAGGCCACATGCAATTTCACTGTTGTGTTAATTTTGTAGATATGCTTTCAGAGATGCAATGTCTATGACAAGAGGCATTTGGCTGAGAAGAAAAGTGTACTCATCTATATAAGCCCAGCTAAGCATTGCATAAGTCCTTTTAGTCCTGAAATAGTGTATGCAGATGCTTTCAGGGACTGGCCAGGAAAAAATTAATACATTAAGCACTGTGATCCTGAGCCCTGGGGCTCCTGTGTTGGTGAATAATGCAGAGGATAACAGTACATTTTGCTTCTAGCTTTTGTGATTTCTCTCTGTTGCCTCTGTATTCAGATCTTTTTCGTTTACAAGGTTTGGTTTTTGTTTGTTTTGGTTTTTTTTTTTCATTTAATTAAACCTGAGCACAAGTGGCATTTTCAAAATAAGAGCATTTCAAGCTGTGGTAGAACCTGGAATGCAACTCTTTTGTTAGTCACAATTTTAAATGTTGTTACTAATTCATATTCACTTCACAACCACAGAGAAGCCATTGTAAATTTCCTGGATGGTTCTAATGGAGCCGCTTTCCTTTCACTCCTTAATCTCACTCTCTCCTAAATTGGTAGTGACAGTGTAAGTCCATATTCAGAGCATGTGCTTTTAAGGGACATATCATGGTTGATTTTTTGAAAAGTAGTCATTGAGTCACAGTAGGGGGACTGAGTGCCTTTAATTCAGGATTTATATAATTAATTGAGAAGGCAGGACAGGCCTCCAAGGAAAGCTAAGATAACCTAATGTGCTCTGTATTTTTCTGTTCTCAGTGTAGGAATAATTGTGGTACTGTGCCTAAAGCCGAGCAGATGGTAGGCAGACTCAAGTGTCTGAATTTATGTGGGAGGTGGGGTTTCACAGCTGATACTTCTATCCAGTTGAGATTTAGAAGCTGCAGTATCTTTGGGGGAATCAACCCCTGAATGGAAAGAGTAGTTGCCTCTGGGAAGTGTGGATGTGATTTGACTTCAACAGGCAGCCTTGCAGCTGTGCTGTATAGAAGAGTCATGTACCCATGAATTGGAAGACAGACACACTTGAGGACCTTGCAAAGTAAAGAGGAAAAATACTTTTTCCACTTATTTTGAGTCATTCTGAAAGAAGGGTTGCTCTAATCATGCCATGAGAGAGACAAAATATGAGACAGCAAGACTAATTGTGGCTCTGGGGTTTATTTTTCCTTTTTTCCTAAAAGTAGGATGCCAGTTCTGCTCAGTTAGTGGAAATGAACTGTGAATGGAAGACATCAGCTCTGTGCTAAGCTTGAGATAATGAATGCACCTTCCAGCAGACAGAAGTAGTGTTTTGCTGTGCTGCAAATAGTGTTACAGCTATGCAGCACCTGCCTTTCAGCTGCTGTATGTGAGTTCATCCTGGGCTGAGGGTACAGCACACCATCTGAACATGTTCTCCTCAGCCAAGTGAAAAGGAGACTGCTGGGAGAATGAGTTGTGCCTTCTGATCACTGTGAGAAGAAGTTTCTGTCTATTCCGAGCCTTCAGAAACCAGCTGGTGCTACCCAGTTTGCTCTTTGAGACCTTTGGCATTCAACATAGCTGATTGTGTTCTTCCTTACCTTTCATTTTCAAGTAATGACAAAACTAATGAAACATGAGCTTAAAACATGATTTTTCAGATTAAGAGCACAAGGGCAAATGAATGGGTATAGCTGTCCAACACTTACAGGTTTGTGAAGATGTGACATCATATTCCATGGAATGTGCTGGACTACAAAGGGCAGGAAAGCGTATTCAAATAGAAAATAATTATTAAAATCTTTTAAACTTTCTAAAGTCATAATTTTAAAGTCAGGCTGTAACTCCTTTTCAATATTCTATTGCTGTTTCTTAAATTTGTCTTTCAATGTCTACCCTTGCACCAACAAGGAGGACTCTCCTAGTGCTTCCAGCTTCTTACTTGTTCTCTGTGATTGGGTAATGTCCTTTCTGCATCTTTTAGAGGAAGAAATAAGTAGTGTTTCTCCAGTTTGTTCACAGAAAATATGTGCCACACACCCTCTACCTGAACGTGATAGGAAATAACAAAAAGGAAGTTTTCTTGTTTCTGAAACTGAAGCTTTCCTTTAAAAGTCCTAACTCCAAATAAGACCTTTTTTCTTGGCTTCCTCCTGTGAAGACTTTCACATGGACTCCTATGTCTCTTGCCTCTGTTTTTCTTTTGTTGAGAGGCAAAAAGACCTCTAGGTGCAGCCAAATGGGTCCTGGTCCTACATTATCTTCCGTCTTGCAGATAAAAGCATCACACTGGATTGTTTCATTTTTCCGTTCAGGAGTCTTGTATGCCTGCTGTTTTTAAGCTCTCATTAGGCAATGGGGTGTGATGTGTTTTTTCATATAGCCCAAATGGGTGACATCCAGCATGACTACCAGGTCTGATAGCCACTGGTGAAAGATAAAGGCCCTGGCAGATGTAACCTGTCTCCAGCACAGACTTTGTTGAACAACTCTCATAGCTGTTCCACCAGTTTTGGTTTCCAGAACTGCTGGTGGCACATGAATGTCAGTGCTTGGGTCTCGAGCTCGCTCGCAAGGCTGCCCCAGAGGCTGTGCCAGGCTGCTCCTGTGGACACCAAGCAGCCTGCACAAAACCAGATAACAGTCAGCAAAACCATACTGCTCAACCTTCTGGCCATGCCTGATCAATGTCTCATGGTTTTCAATTTGTCAGAAACCAGAGCTTATCAGGCAACAGTGAAGTAGCTGCAGCGATCACCTCAAAAGCTAAAAAAGATGTGAGATAATCTGGTGCTATGCTCTAAAACCACCATTATCCATTATGCAGAGCACAGTCACATCCCTTTCCTAATCCTCTATGAGCAGAAAATCAGCAATTAAGATCTTAAAGGCCTTCAGTTTGCTTATACAAACCTAAGTAAACAAGGTACCAAAAAAGAGAAACTTACTGTTTTCTACCTCAGTTACTGCATTTTATGTACCCTTTCCTTCTAGACCTCTAACTCTTTTTCCCCTGAAAATGAAAGCTGAAATTCTGTGAGTAGGGAACAGGAGGATTCTGTTTCCAAGTCACCTGTTTCTTTATGAACACACTTGGGAAACACATAAAAAGATTCCCCCAAGATTATGTTTGCAGATATGTTCTACCCATCTGTGTAGAAGAAAATGAATGGTAATAAGAGAAATAAAATAAAAAGCAGTCTACTGGAAACTGCAAGAAAAAAATCCCGATCTATTTAGATGAGCGCTCTAATGAGCTATACTGGAGACACTAAAAGAGACTGTTGTGCTTAAAACATTTGTCAATCATGTTGACCAAAAAGGTTGCAGACTTAGAGGATGCAGATTTTCAAATGCGAAACCAGAATGGTTTGATTTTTCAATGCAGACCAAGTCTGAATTAAAACACCTGCATGCTGTGCTTAGATTCAAAAAGTGATAGAAACAGTGGGTGGCTCAAAAGATACAGCATGGATTGATTACAAAACTAGGCAGGAGTCACAGGCCTCATGTGCTGGCAAATGTGATGATTTATTTCATCTTGGACTTTGTTTATGCCCTAATCCTTTGCTCTGTCCTGAAAGTAAAAAGTAGAATATTCTCAAAACCAAGCTTTTAGGATTTTTAACAGCGTGTTTTGTACTAGTGCATTTCAAGGGGGTTGTTACAAAGCAAAGGAAAATCCTTCAGTTAAGATTAATGCATGGCACTTTGTAGCAATGCATCCATCTAAGTTCTGTGTTCACAAATTAAAATAAAAGTTAAATCTAAACCAACCCATCGCACCAACACATACCCCAAAGGCTTCCTTTGGCTTTCAGGCAATCTCAGGGAGCCGCACCTTTTGAAATAATGTTGGACTGGCTGGGTCTGGCAGGCAGCCTGTCCTCTGCTCGCCACCACCCTGCTGGGACTTTCTAACACAGCCTCATGTTCTTTATTTTTTTTTTTTTCCTAGAAAAATGTTATGCAATGGCATGCAAAATATTGTGTAATAATAGCAATAATATTTGCTGACATTACATTAATTTCAGAAAATAGATATAATCACAGCTTCTTTACTTCTTAAATATTTCCTTACTGTTATTATCAGTAGAGCTTCAATAAGATAAGCAAGAAGAAAGTACACTGGACCTCCTTAAAGTTACAAATATTTCAGAAACATGTTCTGATCTAGGGAAAAGGAGTCTGAACTTCACAGCAATGCCACTGCATTTCTGCATTCCTGTCAATACTTGCATAATCTGAAAAAAACAGCTTTTTCTGCTTTGTGTGCAAAGGAAATTTGGCAGACCTCAGTTTTTTAACCTCTCCTTTCTACTCATTGTCGAGAGACTGTACCATTCTGTGTGATAGAAGATGCTAGCAATTCTTGGTCAAATATATTCTCCGTGTTGGAATGAGAGAAGAGCACAGAACTAAGCACAAAGGTTTTGAACTTCAGTCCTGCCAGCAGTCTGAAGTTGGGGTTTTGGATAGTCCAGAATTGTTGCAGCATTATATGCAGATTACATTTATTTTCCATAATATTCTCCTGAAAGGGATGTTTAATTTCTCTTCCCACACAGCAGGATGCTACAGTTGCTGATCTGTGTTTCCATAGATCCAGAAGAATCAGATCTGTCTCTATGGCAAACATAGTGGTTCATCTCATTTGTTACCCTCACCTTGAAGAGATGGTGGCAGAAAGACTGAAAACCCACATGTGAGTGGATTAGAGGGTTTGTGGGCAGTGGACTCTTGGGGACCCTGTGCTCAGTTGCCCTCGTGCCTCTCTCACTGGGTGCTGGTAGCAGAGCCAGGTGACCTGGTGACCCCAGCAGAGACAGGCACTGATGAATGCAGCCTGCCAAAACAGCATCTGCAAGGAATCACTGACAAGAGGATTTCTTTGCCACTGAACATTTCTAGCAGAAACCTCTGACAGAATAGGATTCAGAGAGATGCTAGGGAGGAAAAAAAAAAAAAGGCAAGCATCTTTCCTTCCTTGTTATGCATTTTATGGATAAGTCCCTGTCAGGTGGAGATCTCTCTGTGATGGTGAAGGAGGGATGTGCCAAGGAAACACATATGCAGTCTGGTGCCAGAGGAGACATTGCAGCCCCTGGGACAGGGCACAAGGAGCAAGGGAGGGATAGCAGAAGACTGGAGGCAAGTGAGCCAAAGGGTGGTAATCCCCATCATGGCCAGGAGTCGAGGAGCACAGTTAATGGAAATTTGTCATGCTCTGCTTACCAGAGAGGCATCTTAAGTGCTTTTTCCAGACTCCTCCGTGCGTCTGAGGGGAGTGCAGTAATGTAACATGATGGCCACAGTGCCATTGTTCAGACTGCAGAGGAGCAGAACCTGTCCTTTCATGAGAGATTTACTGATTCTGAAAGGATATAATTGGTAAATGACAGCTGAGAGAGGGTTAATTAATCAGCTGCTATGGTGCAGCAGCATTCCCACAGGTCCCTGGAGCCTGAGCACCATGTGGCTTTTCTGCTGGGGAACTCCATCACTGTCAAACTCCTCAGTAACTTAGATAAAATGAAAATAGGACAAAAGGAGTTGCTCATAATTAGGTATATCATCTCTCTTAAATCACAGCAGAATCTGTTGGCCAGTGTTGCTTTTGCAATCGCTTTTTATGAGTGAAATAAGAATTACATTGTGCTTCAGAAAAAATAGGTATGAAGCTAGTAATAGTAACATCTCAGCCAGCATTTGCCTGATTGCTTAGGTTTCCCCCTCTTTCTTTGCTCTCCATGTCACCAGCAGTGCAACATCTAGGTCAGTTGTAAAATACTGAAATTTTCATTCAGCACTCCCAGTGAAAAGAGGTAATGCTTAAATATGTATTTGGAAGAGAAAATTGGTATAAACAATGTTTCAGATTCATTCTGGATCTGTTATCTTTTCCTGAGCAGTTAAAATGATATCTGTAATCTGTCAGTCAGTTTCCAAAGCACTGCCATCAGTCTTTAAACTTGTCCAACATGGCTCTAGTACTTTCCATTTTTTTCCTTCATCCCCATAACTTTTATAAAAGAATCCAACTGTTGCTACATGCTTTCTTTTCACATTTTCATAGTTACCAATTGTATTTTGATTTCTTCTTTATTAATATGATTTGGATGGATCCAGAAAGATACTTAGATCCATAAACTGGTTTATTCAACTAAATTCCCAAGTCATCTTGAACACCAGCCTCAGCTGCAGATGTTTGTTTCCACTGAGAGTTCCATGTGATTCATTTAGGCTTAAATACCTAACTTCTGAATGCCTAAGTCAAGGTAAATGAATCCCACTCAAGGGACACAAATTACTGTTTACCTGTCCTATAAATGTATTTTCAAACGGGGACCTTTGTCTCAGATCCAACATGTCAGCAAAGACCTGGGGTTGCTCACGTCTGGGGAGGGAGATTATGCTGTCTTTAAAGAACTTGAGTAATCTGGTCTTTGCACACTTTGACTCAAAACCCTTAACATTTAGATAGAAAAGGTAGCACAATGAGCTAAGTCTACTAGGAGCTGAAGCTTTGCTGAGTTTCTGTAGTGCGTGTATTCCTTATTTAGGAAATATTTTTTATTTTTCCCTTTTTCCAACTTAGGAGAAAAAGGGAGAAAAAACAAGAAATGTATTTATTTCAGCATTTAATATCAGTCATAGCATTTGAGGATGTTCATACAATGATAAAAATATCCTCATCTTTTGTCTCAAATCTATGGAGAAAGTCTGCCATAAACAGGGTTACTGTTCAATTTTATTTTACGTTCATTTGTACTGATATTGAAAATGAACAGCAAGGGAGACCACAGGTGCTAAAGCAGTAAAAAACTGGAAAACAAATAAAATGCTTCATTTTCAGCCAGAGGCAGGTTACAGTGTTTCCTGGGAAGAAGCTTTTAATAGAAAGAAATTTTGTGGTAAACTGATGGTGACATTAGGCAAAATTTACTGTAATAGACTAATTTAATCTGCATATTTTGTGATTATCTGAGATATGGCTACTATGTAATGAAAACTTTGCAACACTCAAAGCCTGTGCACAAGGTTATTTCTTCTTGCATAAATCTGAGCACATAAAGGGGGTTGGAGGAGTGCTTTAAATTGCCAAGGATGATCAGGATGATAAAACTTAAGTGCAAAATGAATATTAATTTTTAGTGCAGTAAAATTAGCTGACTCTGAAGACTGCAGGTACTTAACCTTTTCTGGAGTACAATTATCTGTTTTAAACTAAAGTTTAAAATTATTTTACTCTTTTCAATTTTATGTATATTTGGTGTTTTGGTGCTAGTCCATTCTGGTTTGGATGCTGTGCGAGTGCTCATGAGAGATGGGGAGTTCTGGGTAGAGGATCCGGAGCAGTGTGCTGTGAGCTTTTAGAGGAAGTGCCCTGGCTGCACTTAGTCACTGACATCTTGGCATGGCCAGTTTAGTACCAATGACATCTTCAGCCCAGGTTGAGCTCCTCTGAAGTGAGTGCATACCTGGTGTTTTCTTTGAGGCACTAAAAAGAACAGTGTGAAATTCTGAATGTTGGACTTCCTGGAAGCCCTGGCCATCCTTCAGGCTACTTTCTTTGTGATTCTGGGATTTGTGTGTACCTTGCAAAGGAGTCAATCTGCCTTCCATTGAGGATGTATCTTTGTTCTTAGGTAAACAATGTATTCTGAAAATTTGCAGTGAGGAACACTGAAGTTTCCATTGGGTCACAGAGTAAGTTACCCTAGCCAAAAGCTACCATCACCACCTCAGCCAAGTTATCTCAAAGTAAACAAACTTGACAGAACACATTTTGACTTCCTTTACTTTTCCTTTACAAGTGATAGCTTCTTAAATTACTCTCTCATGGTACAAAGTTCAGGTCAGGTCCAGACTGCACAGCCAAGGAGGTGCTGTTAGCTGAATTGTACACGGTCTGAGTACTCTGCACATTCCATGAAAATGAGCCTTTAGTAAATTTCTATTAGAACAGGTATAATCACTAGTCATTAAAAAATCACGTCTTTTGCTCAGATTCATTTACGGCTTATAATGGACTAATAGCCTTACAGATTTCCCTTATGAGAAGATTAGAAAACGTGTTCTTCGTCTTTGCAGAGCAAATCCCCATCATAGCTGAGATGACCGAGAATCTATTTGCAAGCTATTTTATTTGCAGTCAGTACATCAGTCAGCTAGAAAATCATGATAGTTCCCCAGCACAAGAAAGACAAGTCCAGAGGAGGGCCACTGAGTTGTTTAGAGGGATGAAGCACCTCTCCTGTGAAGAAGAGCTGAGAGAACTGGGATTGTTCAGCCTGGAAAAGAAGCTTAAGGTTGATGTAATTGTGGCCTTCCAGTAACTGAAGGGAGCTTACAAGAAAGATGGAGAGGGACTTTTCACAAGAGCATGTAGTGACAGGGTAAGGGAGAATGGATTCAAACTGGTAGTAGGCTTAGATTAGATATTAGGAAAAAATTCTTTACTGCAAGGGTTGTGTGGCACTGGAACAGGTTGCCCCAAGAAATTGTGGATGCCCAATCCCTGAAAGTGTTCAAAGCCAGTTTGGATGGAGCTCTGAACAACCTGGTCTAATGGAAGGTGTCCCTACCCATGGCAGGGTTGTTGGAACAAGATGATCTCTAAGGACCCTTCCAACCCAAACCATTCTATAATTCATTCTATGATTTTATGATATATGTAATATTGTTATAAGATACTCATCATGTGTCAACTATTTCTGACATTTTTGTGAGAAATAGTCCAAGAACTTGCAAACTCATTAATATTTATTTGTCTAAATGAATATAATGTGATTAATTAGATTTTCTAGATGGTAGAGGAACAAGTAATTGTGCCGTTGAAAAGCGTGGTTTTATTTTTTATCATTACGCAAAACCTAAATCTACAAGAAAAGAAAAAGTGAGACCTGCAAAATCATGTGTGACTCTCACATGGGAGAGAGAGAGAGCTCAGAGAAAAGATATTTTTGTGAAGAAGAGTGGCACACTGGTTGGTTTTTCAGTTATTTGATTTATCTTTAATTTGAAACATTTTCATCTGTGTAAATGCCATTAGAGTACAGTGTTTTCCAATTATTTATTAACTTCCTTTCCCTCTTCCACTCCTCAGAGTTCAGTTTGTCTCTGCCATTGTGGCTTCCCTCCACTGATGTGGTTTCCACATCACTGCATGAGAATCAAGGGGATACAAGAAAATAGTGGTCTCTTCTAAATTTGTGGTAGGATACTCAAATCCATTTACTGCTTTTGTTTGCAATGTTGTGGTTAATCAAGGGACAGCCTTAAGGAAATAATTATTGACAATCAGCCAGAAAAATGAACTTTATAATGCAGTTTATCAGACAGGTCTTTAAACTGCTGGAAGCCAAACCATCTCCATTACCTTGCCTTGGCCAATATGGCATTAAGGGAGAAGTCACTTCCCTTGTATCCACTGTTCAGGGAAGTACATTATCTATATCACAGGTTCCATAGCATTTCAAGGTGCAAAATGCTAACATGGATTCCTGCACAATGGTGGAGTCTTGATAGAAAAAGCAATGGGGAATTAAATGGGATCATCAGTTTGAGCTTTTAAACCTTGGGCTTGCAGGGGCTTCCTGGTTGGATTTGAAAGGGTTAGTCAAAGGCATAACAACATTATCCTTCAGAAAGTCCTGATGCGTGGAAGGAGTGGAGGAGGTTGCCACCACAGGAGGTGAGGAGGTGAAGGCAGCCGACAGTTCTCCACACACCTTGCAGCAGGCACGATTCCTGAATTTGCAGCTGAAAGTGGTTGTAAATTGCTCTCCTCTGCACTCTCTCAGCCCTGATTATAATGAGCAATCAGAGTGGCTGAAGTGTTGCCTTGCTATCTAGATGAAGCACCTGTAGTATTACTTTGAGCTCATTTGAATGCTAATTAGTAATAGGATCTTTAACATCAGAAGTGGGTTCCATATTTGTCACCTAACCACTGTAAGCATATACATCTATGTGATAGGTGATAAAAGATACATCAGCAAGCAATTGCAACTGTCACAGAACAAAAACATGATAGATCCACATAGTGGGGGGTTTTCTCTATGTATGCAACACATCGTGCCCCATGTTCATGGGTTCACTGTTCCAAATGAGACAGGAAAACAAAAGAATGCATGAAGTCTACAACTCCTGAAAGTTGCAGATTGAAAAGTTTGGGTAAGAACATAAAAAATAGTGAAAATTGAGAGGCTTTTCAAGAATTAATTGTTTAAGGACATCCTGAACTGCAGGAACATCAAGATTGCCAAGACATTGGTATTTAGCATCTCATATGAAAATATTTTCATATTTGTAATAATTCTTTACATCTTGATCTGTTTTGTTTCTCAACTTTTTTAGATTGGGACACCAAAATGGGCTAGTAGAGGTTTTGCAATTTCATTTATCTTCCTTTCTTAAAAATTGCCTAATAGAAAATACCATTGAACAAATTCTTATTGACATTGATTGAACAATTGATATTGAACAAACACTGAGCAAATTCTTTCTGTAGATCTGAATGTAATGCCTTCAAGATCTTTCTCCTGAAATAACATTATCTGGAGTCTGTGCACACAGAAAGAGGTGGTCTTTATCACTGGAGAATTTTTATTACTCTTCAACTCATTTTCTGGATCACTTATGAATAGTTTAACAGAACACGTTCCCAAATAGTTCTTGAGGGATTCATCTAGCAACTTCTCTAAAATGAACACCTATTTCCTGACTTCCTTAATGTGTAACTTTGATGAGCTCTCTAACTGCTGCCTCATTAAGGAAAAGGGCAGCAGCGCCACCTGTGTATCCAATAGGAGTGTATTGGGAACATCTGTCTTACTTAGTCCCTTGTTACTTTATGAATCCCAGAGAAGCTTAAGCATGAAAGAATTATGAGATCTCCTTCACCCTCATGTGGTGCTACTGCCCAGACACTTCAGTCTGAGGAATATTACTGTGGACAGTTCGGGCATCTGTAGATTGCAGGGATAAGAAGCAACTGAAGAGGAAATTAGGTGGCCACAATTCGGTGTTTAGGCTCCAAATCATGCCCAAATCTTGAGTGTTTGAGTTCCTTTGAAGATATAAGCTAAGTGAGTGGGTTACACAGATTGGGAAAGGTCTCTTTATGTTGGCACCTACAGTAGCAATTAGGCTTTGAAGTAAAACCTACATGCATCAGTGGATCTGTTCTCTAGGCCTGTATTGGGGAAGCATCCTTCATCAAGTGAGTGGTTAAGCAGGTGTTTCCTTTCAAGTGTGTATTTGGAGCCTTCATCATGAAATTGGGTTTAAGTATAAATAAATTAATTGCCAAAGACAAGTTCCAGGCTTGTTTATAGTCAAAGTTAAGTGCACACATTAGACCTTGCCTGATGGATTGTTTCAAAATACAAGTCATTTGTTCTTCTTTTGCATATAATGGCTTACACGTGGATTTTTCCCTCCAGAACTTTCTCCATGGTAGAAATATTCTTTCTACTATTTCCTTCAAGTGACCAAAACCAAAGTCTTTTAAGTACTTGACTACTCTACAATTGGAAGTCACTTATATTTCAGTTCAACAGTGTGTGGCAAAACAATTCATTCAGAGCCTGGAGAACTGCAAAACATTTCTTTTCATACAAGTCCTTATTCTTAAAAACAGAATATCTCTTGCAAATCTGGTGACACTAGTGATATTTGGTATTGGAAGAACAAAAAAAATGTGTTCTTGTAGGACTAATATAATCATAATGAAACTTAATAACAGAGAAGGGACAAAAAGGTGATGCAGATATTTAATATAAATTTTCCTGTTTGTACATTTTAAATAACCATTACTGTTTTTTATTAAATACAGTTTTTGAGAACACTATATACATAACAGGTACAAAGATTAAATATTTCCTGAATAATAAGAATTGTTGGTAAATAAATTATTGCCAGTTTATGGAATTCATAGCATAAATACAGTTAACCTTCAAGATGACTGATAATTTGTCATCAGCTAGCTTGTTGAATTACCTAAAACATTAGTAGAGTTTTCTAGTGTCTATTACATTTGTATCACTTTAAGGTGACTGTTCATGTTCTCTCTCTAAAAAAGAAGGGATTAAAATTTATAAAACTCTTGACTCCAAACATAATGAGATAGAGCTAGATTGCTGTAAGAGAACCAGTAAAATGATTTCTGGAAAGTAAAAATGACAGCAGAGGAAAAAAAGTACATTCTCCTCCAACCAGCGTAAATGAAGTCATATCTGCTTTCCTCAAATAGTGTTTCTCTTCTGCCAAAGGCTTGTTGCTTTATTTTTGACACAGTAAGCTCTTAAAGCTCTTACAATGTCATCAGCCTTTATTATATCTCTCTACTCTTCATTTTTTCAAATCACTAAATAACTGTATTTATCCTTTTGAATGTGGTGATTTGGCATTGGCTGTCAGCAGCCTGGGTGTAGTTGAGCAAAACCCTATATCATAGTGAGGAGCCCTTCCTAAAGGGATGTGGAAGCTTGGGAATACAGTCTGTGCTCATTAGTTTTGATCCTTTTGTGCAGAGACTCATCCTCAGCTGTAGCTGTAGCCATCACAGTTTACACTGTGGCAGAGCCCAAGCTGTTGTTTATACCCCGAGATAGGCACATCTGTAATCTAGCTTTGGTGGAACTAAGAAGTGCATTGAAAGCAGAAGGCCTCATCCAGATATATACTTAGGTTTAAAATTAGACAGATATAGCTGAAAAAAAAATCTCTGTGTCCCAAGAGTGCTTTTCAGAACTGGTCCTTAAAGAAAATTAGTTCCTCGTGTTGTCTTTCGACTGGCACTGCTAGCCCTGTGTTCCGGTGAATATGGTGCTGCCATCTCCTGTTGCAGGTTGCAGGCTTTGTGCTAAAACCATAGCACAGGGCTGGGACCTGCCAGCCATCCTCTGGACTGCTCAGGGTCTGCCCCCAGCTCCCTTGGAGCTTGCTGACTTCTAGTAGCCCTTATCTAATGGCTGAGTAATTCTTACCTACACTGCTTTTCTTTTTGCCTAGGTTTGTACTATATCTGTAATTAATGGTAGCAATAATAAGTCATTCTGTATGGAGGGTGCTGCTATGGCCCTAGAATAAAACTGCAGCACAGGGGAGTACAGGGTTGTGATAGAAGTGGAGACATTGAAAACAAAGACATTGGATGATAAGGAAGGCTCCGGGATTGCAAGTGAGGACTGGTCATCAAGGTCAGCTGCAGGTCATTAAAGGGACAGAACATTGGGATCTGGGTAAAATCACTTCATGAGTAACAAAGAAAGCAAAGAAAGCATACACAAGCAGTTGTAAAACTTAACATATTTAATGAATTTTGATGGGAAATGGAATTGCTAAACAATGGAGAAAATACGATGTATGTAGCATGTTCACCATCCTAAGAATAACCCTTGGTGCTTCCTGGAGAGAGGAGGAAGAAATTACTGCTGTTGGTATTACGTGTCTGTAGTGGGTTGACTTCATCTGGATGCCAGGCACCAACCAAAGCCTCTCTATCACTCCCCTCCACAATTGCACAGGGGAGAGAAAATATAACAAAGGATTCATGGGTTGAGGTAAGGACAGAGAGAGATCTCATCAAATACTGTGAAGGGCAAAACAGGCTAGAATTAGAGATTTTAATTGTTGCTATCAAAATCAGAGCAGGATAATGAGAAGCAAAATAAGACCTTAAAACTACCTTTCTCCCCACTTCTCCCTCCTTCCCAGCTCTACCTCCTCTCCCACAGTGGCGCAGGGAGACGGGAAATGGGGGTTACAGTCCTCTTAGTCCACCACAGGTTGTTTCTGCCACTGCTCAGGGAGAAGAGTTCTTCCTTCCAGTGTGGGGGCCCTCCAGGAGACAGTCCTCCATGAATTTTTCCAACATTAGTCAATCCCAGAGGCAACTCTGCATAAACTGCTGCAGTGTGGGTTGCTGTTCCATAGGATGCTGTCCTTCAAAGACAGGCTGCTCCACCATGGGTACCCCACAGAGAAACAAGTCCTGCCAGGAAGCCTGCTCCAGCATGGGCTTCTCTCCCCAGGTCCCTGCCAGGAGCCTGCTCCAGCAGGGACACAGTCTCCTCTCAGGCATCCACCTACTCCAGCATGGGTCTTCTCCATGGGCTGCAGGTGGATCTCTGCATTCCCCTGGTCCTCCATGGGCTGCACCAGGGGCTGCAGGGGAATCTCTGGCACCTGGAGCACCTCCTGCCCCTCCTTCTGCACTGACCTTGGTGTCTGCAGAGCTGCTCCTCTCATATGTTGTCACTCTGCTCTTCCCTGGCTACAATTACATCTGAGCAATAACTTTTTCTTTCTTCTCCTTAAGTATGTTACCACAGAGGTGTTAGCACCATTTCTGCTTGGCCCAACCTGGCAGGTCCGTCTTGGAGCCATCTGGGATTGGCTCTGCAAGACGCTGAGGAAGTTTCTGGCAGCTTCTCACAGAAGCCAGCCCTTTACCCTCTCCAATATCAAAATCTGGCCATGCAAACTCAATGCAATGTCTTGTACCAAAGAATTGAGGGTACTGCAACTCACATCAGTGTTTTCCTCTCCCAAGTGAAGCCATTAACCTTCAGATGCCCAGGGCAGTGGAAGGTGAGCATAACACCAGGGAAAGACTCAGAAACTAGAAAGTTAGTTGATGTGTCAATTTTTCCTGCATGGAATTTAAGCTGCAATCATTAGTATGGAACTAGACTTCTAATAAATCTTTGATTAAGGAAAAAAAAAAAAAAGAAAAAGACTTCTTTTATGTTTTTGCCCAGAGTAAAAGTGTAACATCTTGTTTGGAGTTCAGGCAACCTACACTGTAACTTGGTTGCAACAAATTGCTAATTAGCCTCTCATAAATAAAAGCATGACATTTTCTGCCCTCACTAATTAAGGCAAAGTCTTCTTCCTGAATCTGAAGGCATCTGAATTGCAGTGATCCTGAGTTGTGATCATAAGTTTTAAGATGAACATAATCCTAGGAAGCATCTTTAGGTATAGTAATCAGGCATTTCTTGAGGATCTTTGATTTCCTACATAAGCTTTGCAAACTTGCAATTTACTGATTGTATTCAATGAACATATTTGGCTTGGTTAATTCTAGGAGCAGTTGTTCAATGCCCAGGTGGTTCTTACCTATGCTGTTTTAGCTTCTGCTTAGATTTGTACAAGTGTAGAAACTTTATAGGTCTGTGAACTCTATTGCTGCTCTTAGTTTTCTGGCAGGGTATTTAAGCACAGATCACTAGCTTTTGGTCACAGTGGTCACTGTCTGTTGCCTCAGTTTTGACACCTAACATTTTAGTGTGTTAAGCTTTCCTGAACTTTTTCTTTCCCCCAAAGAATTTTTATATTTTTTTTCATTTAACTTTCATGTCAGATGTTAGTGGTGTTTCAATAGTGGTTGTCTCAACATCACATTCTTCTGCTGATTAGTCTTTTTTTTTTCACTGCTCTAACCAAAAAGATGATCTAGGTATGGTTTAGTACCTCCTGGCTGTTTTATTGTATTTCATTATAAAAATCATCAGGACATAAAGCACTGAAGGACCTGTTTGCCCAAGACAGTACTGAATGTACACAATTCTCTGCTCCATTTTACCAAAGTAACAGTGAAAATTTTAATAATGACTCAAGTATAGAAAAATTATTGTTGTCACCTGTATCTCCAGTTATTTCCTCTGCTGTAGGCAATGTACTTTCTAATGCCTGCATTTCATAATGGGATCTCTATGGCTAACTGCAGATGTTTGCACTCTCTTTGCACTACTGTGTGAGCTCTCCTCACACATTCACCACCTCCATCTTCTTTATTCTTCTTCCTGGAGTGAGAATAACTGGTTTAAAACAAGAGTCAAGGAGCAGCTAAGGTATTTTAGCTTCATTCTCTACTCTGCTGAATCCCCTTCCGATGCTTTATCCATTATCAAATTGTGACTCTTTTATTTTTTTTTTTTCATTATTTTCTCCCCTGATGGGCCCTTGGAGCTGAAAGACTTTTAACTCCAAAACCAGAATCACCGAGAAATTAGTTCACTGTTACTTTTATTACAACTGGTGTGGCAGACGATATTTTGGTTTTTTTTCATTTATGTCCAGATTAAAAATTAATAGGTTTGCATTTTTTAAACTACATGCTCGTTAATTTTCTTCTGTAGCATTGCCCATTGATCTTGTGAATAATGCCTGTGTAGCAGCAGCCCTGTTATTATCATCTCTGTCTAGTCTCTGCACTATGCTTTTCTTTGTAAATTCTTTCAAGATATGAAATTCATTGCAATTCTCATATTGTTCCTCAAGCACCCATTGTTTCTTTTCGTAGCTATGTTTGTTTCATTATAGGAAGTTCTTTGTCTTGTATTCATGAAATTTATCTCTGAAATCTACACAGTTCCTACTGCAAGTTTATTTTCTATTATTCTTTGATACCCTGTTATTTCAGTGTTAGTAGGACACTTCTTATTCAACAATGTGGACTATATAGCCTTGTTTTCTGTGCAAACTCCATTTCTTTCAACTTTATTCCGGTATTTTTATTCAAGCACTTTGGACAGGCTTACAGACAGAAAGCAGTTCTTTGTCCACACACATCCTTTTAAAACATTAAGACTCCTTTCACATCCTGTTGTAAGGTGTTTTGAATCATGATAGTGTGCCCCAGCCAAACCATCTTTAGTTATTCCTATTGGAGCCCTCAGAGTGAGACCAGGCTGGAATTACCCTCAGCAGCTTCACCTGGCCCTCCACCTTCAGGTGTAGCAGGTCAGCTCCTGGAGGGTTTTTAAGCCCAGTCAGAAGTTTCAGTCAGGATAGGTGAACAAGTGAAGAGAGGGGTAGGATAGGTTTGTGCCTGCTTTCTGTCCTTTGCTGTCTGGTTGTTTAGATTTCCTGGACTAACTTGGCTGCTGATCACTGGATGATGGGTTTTGTTGCTGCCATTATCTTGACTCTGCTTGCCTAGATCTGGAGCATCAAGGGCTGAAAGGTAAACTGTGCTAAATTAAAAAAGACTGGGAAAGAATAAGCTGAAAAACTAAGTACCAAGACAGCAAGGAATAGATAAAAAAAGGACTGTGCCCCATGGGACTACAACTAATCTTTTTTTCTGAAACGTGTATGCAGAGCTCTTGGAAAAAGTAGAGGTGAACGCTCATGCACTGCAGTTGCAAAATCTATTTGTGCTGTATTATGGACAGGGTAGTAAAATGTAGAAGTACTGTGTTAAGTAAGTGAAAAGTATAAGTAAGTAAAATGTGTATTAGGTAAAAATAGAGTAAGATGTATAAGTAGTGAGTAATGTATAAGTAAGCTAAATATACAAGAAAGGTATTATGTCAAAGTTGGAAGATATGAGAGTTCCTCCATGACATCCAAAGAGGTGATGCATATTTTAGAATATTTTAAAGCTTCTGCATAATCAGAATGATTTGTTGTACAGATGTGCTGAGTTCCTGCAACATCCAGAGATAATTGATCATTTTTCTTGGCCTTTACATTCCTATCATTTACATACTTCCCTTTTACAGTTTTACAGAGGTCAGTACTCCTAACGTTTCTGCTATAGAGTTTTATAGGTCATTTGCTTTGGCCAACTGGAATTTATAAAACACAGTAGGTGTTTCAAAATACCTGTTATCCTTATGAGGGAGTGGGTTATAAAGCCACGCATCACATTGAGGGTGGATGGACTTCAGCACTGTGTGACAGACGCTCTCAGGCAGCAAATGAGAATGAAGGAAGACTAAAGCACATAGGATGAGGGAAACTGACTTTTGACACTCTTGAGAGATGAAGGGAATTGACATGTAGATGATTTTGGTAGCAGGCATCGGTGTAAATTAGTCAAAGCTAAAATAAGTATAGTTAATGCAGAATTAAATAAGCTAAATCAGTAAGAATTATAATCTGTTGTTCCAATTTTTATATCTTAGCTAAATTTTCATAAGCTATTATTTTAGTATGTACTAAAAAACTATAACCTCTTCACCATTTTCAATAAAATTAGTTTACTTCTTTTTCTGTATATACATATAGTCTTCTAAATTATATTTATCAAAATATTTTTGAAAACTGAGAGTTCAGCGCCTCATTTCTTTAGCATTACTTATGGCTATCTTGTGTAGTAATGGCATAGATTTTCCATTACATTGTTGTAGACAGTGCCATTAACATGATCACTATTTTATGTCTTCAATTTTTATGGGGCAGTAACTACTATGAATGCATTTTGCAATTTGCATTTGCTATCTCAAAGCTTTGTGTAAGAAAGCGAATTGACACTTCAGAACACTAACATGAAGTAGGATTGTTAGGTTTATTTTATAACTAGAAAATTTGGACTCAAAGATGTTTGAGCTATAGCTGGGTGAGGTGATCTGCCATCTGAGCTGGTGTAGACTGCATTGCATAGGTACTCTATATTGGCACTGGGACTGAAACTCGGACATCACTGAGTATTGAGAGCAGCTCAGGGGCACTCAGCATGACAAGCACATGGATCTGTCTGAGCAAGTCCCAAGGAGGGCCATGGAGATGATCAATGCTGAAGCCCTTCTGCTATGAAGAGAACTTGGGTTGCTCAGCCTGGAAAAGAGAAGGCTCAGGGTAAATTTATGGCACCTTTCAAGTACAAAAAGAGGGCAAGAAAGCCAAAGAGGGACTTTGTCAAAAGGCACATAGTGAGGGGACAAGGAGTAGTGGCTTTAAATGGAATAAGAGTAGGTTTTAAATTAAACTTCAGGAAAGGTTCTTCACTGTGGATGTGGTGAGACACTGGAGCGGTTTTGCTGGAGAAGTTGTGGATGCCTTGTCCCTAGGCATGTTTAATGCCACACTGGATGGGGCCCTGAGCAACCTGAGCTAGTGGAAGGTGTCTCTGTTCATGACAGGGGTGCTGGAACTGGATAGTCTTTAGGTCCTTTCACACCCAAACCATCCTGCAATTCTATGTCTTGGATAAATGTCCTAGGGCACATTTTTCTGTGGTGGTACTAAAATGTACAGGCTGCAGATAGTTGTTGAAGAACCTTAAGACTTTACTAAACAATAGCATTCCAAAATGGTTAAATGAATCTTTATTTTATGGGATTTTTTAAGAGCTAAGATTCAAACAGATGAATGCAGCTTTTCCGTTATAGATTTAATATGTCAGTATTTCCTTTTGGAGTATTTAGCATTTTTTCACTGTGCTGATTAAAATCTGTTTTAGATGATAATTATGCTAGGTTTATTATTCAAACACTCAAAAGTGATTTTTAAATCTTTAAGTGGCTTGAACTAGACTTTTATTTCTCAAAGTATTTAAAAGTCTGCTTATAGTTTGTCCTTCTGTCATGTTATCTGTGGTGCTAAATCACTGCAAAATTGGTAGATTTTCAATTCTAAAAAATAAATCCACCCTTTCTTCACAGGAGGAAGAACTAAGGAAAAGTGGAGAAGCCAAATACGCGCACTTGAGTGATGAACTCCATGTATTAATTGAAGTGTTTGCTCCACCTGGGGAGGCATATTCTCGGATGAGTCATGCTTTGGAAGAAATAAAAAAATTCCTGGTTCCTGTAAGTCACTTGTAACATTCTTCTGTGACAGATTATGTTTTTGTTGCATTGAGTTTGTTCCTTCATTAGACTAATTAAAAAAAACCCCTTCTACATGTTCTGTTGAACTTTCATCTTTCATTCTTTTGTCCCAGGGAGATGCCGAACAGGCCATTAAGTGTCACAGGTGATGATGCCCTGATGTATTTTCTAGGTATTTTATTATTTCCATTTGTCAATTTTTTTTGCTTTTCTTTCTTTTCCTTTCTGGCAGAACTGGTAGATTACTTTTGTCTTCTGATTGCAGACATTAGTCATTTGTATGAGAGTACACTTTCAAGATTTTTGAATTTTTAAATATGTGGAGACATTTTAGTACATGTAACAGTTTATCTAAATATCCATCTGATGAAGTTAATGAATTTCTTGTGGAGGAAACAGCATGAGCAAAGCATTCCTAAGACATTTCTGTTCAGCTTGAATCAGACCACAGTTCAGCAATCTTCCATCAGCTAGGAGAGTGCAGAAAAGTACTCTAGAGCTGTGAACTTTTTCAATTTGATTTTTACTAAATATATGATTTTCTGAAATAGTTACTTTCATGTCTATTAATTTTCCTCAATTTCTCTGAAATTTGTTTTTTCCACATTTACACTTATAATATGCTATTTTCTAACTTAAATTTGTCTTAGAATTGAAGCATA
Organism: Lanius collurio; assembly: GCA_020086605.1. Lineage (NCBI taxonomy): Eukaryota > Metazoa > Chordata > Aves > Passeriformes > Laniidae > Lanius > Lanius collurio. The sequence continues at coordinate 21,759,411 of JACBWW010000001.1, read as the reverse complement.
TGCATACTAAATATTAAGTAGTACTACAATTACATGAGTTGTTTCTGAGGTCTGTCCTGAGAGTTCTTAGTGCTTTAAAAATGTTCAGAACTTGCATCCCTTAAAAAGAATATGATGAGAGCTTGTTTCTATTTTGGATTTAAAAAATTAAGTGTGGTAACTGTTCGTGTCTTTTGATAATAATGGAAGGATTCAACGAGTGCCTTTTTGTCATGAGTAATATGAAGCTAAGATAAGAGATGTTCAGGTGAGGCATATGAATAATTGCATGACAGAATTTCAATGTTTTTTTTTGGTGTGGGCTTCTTGGTGGGGGAAAAGGGGAATATGTTACAAGCAAAATAGTGAAGTAGACTATTTAAATGTTCAAATTTTTAAGAGCAAATAAACTTTTTTTAAGAACACAAACTAAGAAACTTAAAATTTTTATTTAAAAGAAATATCCAGATGTTTATTTTTAACAAAGTTTATTGGCATCAGGTAAGTGCCCAGAAATAAGCTACACTTTAAATAATTCAAATCTTTCTGATTCTTCCTTCTCATCTCCTTATTATGTTTCTAGTTTAGGAACACTGGTGATAAAATATTATTTAAAATTATTTGAAATAACTGTGAGACAAGAATGCATTTTCTTTTTCATGATTTCTGACTTTGTTGAACATATAATAATTGGAATAAATTAGGTCAATATTGTAATGCTGGCAGCATATCGTGGAATGACATTTTGGCTGCGAGGTAATGGTAAAGATTTGCCAAGCCATTACACTGGAAGAAAATTTATCATTAAGTAGCAGGTTCCTGAAAAGTCCGGAGTGTTGCAAATTAAAATGATAACAGGGCCAATTATAAAGTTTGCCAGTCTTTGTCCTTTGGGTAACCCTATTTCCAGTTGTTTATGACTTTCCTAAACTTTAGCTTGTTTCTGTAAGAGATTCCTGTTTAAAGTTACCTTCTTAAGTCCTTTTCATTCTGGAAGAGAGCACTTGCATTCCAGCATGGTGCAGTGATGATGGAACCTGGATTTTAATATCTATCATGTATTCTGTTCAGCCTGAGTGAATAAGGGAGAGGGATCAGTGTGTTTTGGGTGTAGTATTAAATTTTTTGTAAATTTTCAGCATCTGTGCAAGCATATATTTTGTGTGACACATTATTTATTTGTAAGAATTATATGTGTTCTCCAGCACACGTATAACTGCTACACTGGAGGAAATATAAAACTAGGTTCTTTGAGATTTTGAGCATGGTTGACAACAGCAGTAACAGACCCTGTCATAGAAGGCCACTGAATTTGTCAGGCTTGATTTGCCCTTAGTGAAGCTGAGTTAGCTGTCACCATTCACCACCTCATTTTACATGGGTCTTCGTGAAGCTTCCAGGAGGCTTTGTTTCCATGATCTTTCTGACCTGAGGTGAGGGTGAAAGAGCTGTGGTTCCCTGTGTCTTCCTTATTTCTCTTTTTGAAAGTGGGGGTTACTTTTCTCCTTTTCCAGTCAGTGGGAGCTTCAGTGGCCTGATATGACTTCTCAAATATAATGGATAGTGGCTTAGCTAGTTCCTCAGCCAGTTCCCTCAGAATGAGCAGATGCATATTGTCAGCTCCCATGGACTTGGGCACCTTCAGGTTCCTTAGATGTTCTTGAATCTGATCCTTTCCTAATAGTGGGCAATTCTTCATTCCCCCAGTCCCCACCTGTGCCTCCTGCAGCCTGGGTGGGGTGGCTGGAGCACTTGTCCGTGAAGGAAGAAGTCATTGATTCCCTCAGCATTCTCCATGTCCTGGGTAGCCAGGTCTCCTGTTCTGTTCTGGAGAGGGCCCTCGTTTTCCCTAGTTTTCCGTTTATTGCTGATGTACTTTTCCTGTTGCCCTTGACAACCTTGGCCAATTTTAATTCTGTCAGGGCTTTAGCTTTCCTAAGCTGATCCCTGGCTGCTTGGGCAATTTCTGTATTCCTCTCAGGCTACCTGTACTTGCATCTACCCTCTGTTGGCTTCCTTTTCGAGTTTGTCCAGGAGCTTCTTCTTCATTCACATAAACGTCCTGTCATTTTTGCCTGACTTCCTCTTCATTGTGATGAAGCTCCCTCCTGAGCTTGGCAGAGGTGATCCTTGAACATTAACCAGTTTTTTTGTGCCCTTCTTCCCTCCAGGGAGTCATAATCACTCCAAACACATAACTTTATGACTTGTTAGTTTTATCTCCTATCCTTCATTTCAGATTTACAAAGCAATTATTAACTGACTGGTTGCAACATGTTTATAAGGTTTTGCTCTCAAAAAGATTGCACTAGATGATCTCCTTTTTATTCCCTATTTGCAACATCTCTTGAATTTGTTTTATGATGTTTTGTTGTTTATAAGACTTAATTTATTGCAGCAATGAATATTGGGATTGCATGACAGGCATAAAACAGTAGAATATAACAGTTTTATTTATACCAAATCAAGGATGTAATAAACTATTCAAATGAGTTTTCACATTGCTTATGAATTTTGTGAAGATTACATGAAATACTGTCCTCAGAAATTGCACTGATCATGTCAGTGAAACAGAATAATGTTTTTATACTTTATCCAGAAGTTTTAGTGAGACTGAATTTTAAGATAAATGCTCAGAAAACATAATGGAAAAGTAGATAAATGTAGAACAGGACTGGGAAAAAAATAACTGAACATTTACTAACTAAAGCAAAGTTTTCATGAAATTTTGATTTAAATGTGGTTACTTCATTTTTACCTTCAACGCAATAATAGGTATCATATTAACATATCTTATAACATATTTTCACTAGTGCAGATTTTACCTTCAAGTCGGCGTTAGAAACCACTTTTGGCACTGTCTGTCCCAAAAGTTAACACATTTCAAAGCTGCAGCTTGCTCTCAGGTGGTGTGTTGGGCTCCCTCCAGGAGGTGTTTGTTTGGGTGCACAACTGAACCCCAGTGTCTGCAGCCCTTGGTAGCTGACACACTCCCCAAGCCGAGCTGCTTCGTTTGGGTCTGTGGCTTCCATTTTGCAAATGGCGCGAGGTCTGTGTGGGTGCTGCCAGCGGGATGTTGGTAACTGGTTGATTTTTGTAACTGACTTTGCCAGTTCTTTGGTGGGTTTTATGCAAAATTAGAGCTTTGTGGGGTGTCATATCCAATTACTAGCTAGAAACTGTTCCACTTTTATTTGATGTTTACTCAGTATGAAAATTGAAATATGACAGATCAAAAGACCCATGATTAAGTAAATAGGATTAATCTCAGTGTTTTGAAACGCAACTGCCTGCTCCAATGTTTTTCTGTCAACATAGTAAAAAAAGAACTAGAATGTGCTCCTCAAGTCAGGGTTTTGCATTAATGATCACATTTGGAACTGATGCAAACATAATGGAAATTATCCGGTATTAGCTATGTGGAAACTACAAACAGTAGGGATGCCTAGGAGGAGGATGTGTTTTTCAGGTTCACCTTTGTGGCCAACACAGATTTGGTAAAACCCATATGTATCTGACAGCCAAGTACTTCTGATGCTAAACTGCCAGGGACCTAGGTCTGGGTGAGGAACCTAAGGCTGATGTTGGATTTCAGTGCCTCAGAATGGGATGCAGGGTCAACAAACTAGAAGGGGAGACTGGGGAACAGGAGAGGGGAAGAGAGCCTAGAAGCTTTTCAAGCTTTAAAATCTGCTGATTTTTAAAGGTTCACAGCTATTAAACCCAGTTAAATTTTTTCACTGTTTATGGCCAATGAAACTCTACATTAGTCTCGTTAGATAGAATTAGATAATTTTGATGTACATCCAAGCATACAAATATATTTTATGAACAAACTCTTAATTTCCATGTAGTAAGAAGCTGTACTGTCTTTAGGAGTTCTGTGCTTTCTAACACGTGCAGAATCTTTTTCTGATTCACATTTTTATCCCTTTAAGCAAAGCATTTTTATTTGACATGGTTAGCATCCTTTGGGAGAATGAGGAAAGCAGATACTGATCATTCATTTTACGTATGAGTGCTCTGTAATAGGGAGCTATTATGTAGAGGGCAGATTGCAGCTGCGGTGACATGACCACTTTAAAAAGATTGTTTACAACTGTGTGGTCAGATGATCAGAAATTGAACCAATTGCCATTTTAAAAGCTGCTGTCCAACATATTTGCATACATTATCCTAGCCACTTGTATCTGCTTTAAAATGAGGCATATTGGCACCGCTCAAGGGCTGGGAATAAACACATGGTCATGTAATGCAGTCCATTTGATGGACAATCCCTGGTGATCATCTGCCTGTACAGTTATCTGAGGGTGTTTATCAGATTGGATTCTGTTATTAGAAATCGCTGTGGTGAGGCAGCAGGTGAATGCAGAGTTTAATGCTGTCTTTAATTCAGGCTACAATGTCTTCCAGACTTTCTTGTATGTGCCTAAATATCTTACTGTTTAACTTCAATCCTTTATCTCACCTTGCTCCATACTATTGATTAAGATAATTTTCTTGCCAATCATTTGAGAATATTATCTGTTCTCACTGGCCCAGCTAATTAAAGATGAAATATCACTAAGGAGGAAGAGCCTTTTAGTGAAATAAAAATTTACTAATTTCACACTGGAAGTTATTTGTATCAAAACTATTTATGAAAAAATTGAGATCTATGGGAAATTGAAAACAGCTTTGAGGCCAATTTGTTTCAGTGGAACAATTAAAAGATCTTAAAGTGGGGTTTAGTTGCTTGAGGGTCTTTTTCCATCTAATGTTGCAAAAGAAATTCTTTTACTTCAAACATACATTTACAGTATGTATAGGAACTCATATGGTAGAGAGCAAAGTTACAGATAATCTGTGTACATACAGCACACAGTACCAGTTCTGTCAGTTTTAGCTATATAACATTTGTTTTCCACATTTTTTATGAGCTGTCTGAATTTCTTCTGTGCTACAGTATAATGTGAAATCTCTATTTACATACCATTTCATGCTCTGGGGTTTTGTAATCTTATGTTTGTTTCTAAATAAGCTACAGTGTGGGTGGGGGGGATGGCAGTCTTTTTTTCCTCTTTGAAAGAACTTCAACAGGCAAAATATTTCCCTAAAATGACACTGAGCAGCAGCACAGCTGCATCTCTAAAATACATCTTTTATGCCTGTCAAAGTAAATAATTTACACTTGCACATTCTGCAAAAATACTTGCAGTAATAAATAATTAGTATAGTAATTATTTTAAAACTGTGCTGAGGAAAAATTTTAGCAGCTGTTTTAGCTGTGCTGGATTTTGCTTCTCCCAGTGTGCAACATCTCTGGCAATTTCACACACAAGTTTTGATAATCAAGAAAATAAAATTCAGAGATTGTCAAGGCCTAAAATGTCATAGCATACCTGTTCACAGGTTTTTTTTTCCAAAACATTGGTTAATAAATCAAATCATTATGAATACATTCAAACATCAGTGTACTCAAGAGAGTCATCACAACTTGTGGACTGTGTTTGTTGACTTTTCATAGATGCTGAAGTTTTTCCTAATAATGATGCTGGCTGATTGAGCAGCACTTGTGTTGTTTAAATCACTTATTTTGAGCTTGATGAAAATGATCCTAAATCTTACCCTCAAAGTGAACATTTGGGAATGGAGATGTATACTAAAAATGTTCAATTTTTTCAATTCAAAAATAAATTCCATTATTTTTCAACTGACTGAATTTTTTTATAGTTATTGATATACAGTAGCAACTGCTGGTTCTTTCTGCTGTAAAGCTATAAAAGGGATAGCAGTACAAAGAGCACATATTTCCTCAAATATATTCATATTTGTCATGAAGAGTGGGTCATCTGTTGACATGCCAGACTAACATTATCTTTTTCCTAGGCTTACCCCTGGATGCTTCAAGGGGATATAGATACTTTGCTGCATCTTGCATGCTTTAAGGGTTGGTACTCCCACTATGAGTGGATTAAGACCTTTTTAGGTATTCCAAGACTTAGTCTGTGAAAGCAATTCCTTGATGATGTCTTTGACACACAAAGGAATCAATATGAGGCACGGCCTCACTGTCAGAGCCAGCCCTTTCAGATCAACCTGAGGCATGAACCTGAGCAGGGATTTCACACTGGCCATTAAGCTGAGCGTGATATTGAGATGTTGCTGTAGTCTAAAGAAATATTTACAAGTTGCTTGGTGAGTCTATATTCATCAGCAATTTTAGGTTTGTCTTGCTGCTTCCTCTTCCTAAGGCAGTTTTTCAGCAGTGGCAGATCAGAAAAAATTATTTCAATGCAGGTGATAGAATTCATGCAGAAAAACTTGAATCACACAGTGTTGCTTGTGTTCTTTTCATTGCTGGTCTGTAATGTGTAGCAAGACGTTTGCTGTGGTACAGCACATTAGACTGTTCACCTTAGCAGGACCACCAGACCCTCCTGCACGTGGCATTTCATGTAAGAGCTCTGTGTGAGCACAAATTTGCTCAGTCAACTCCACAATAAAGGTTGGTTGTTTGACCCAGTGAAGAGGCTGCAGCTATATGGTTTGTAAATAACATTCCATGTGGTTCTGTATAAAAGTAGGCATAAAAAAGTGTATTTAAAATAATTGGTTTCCATGCAAATAATTACTTTGTAACCATGCCAAAAAAAAAATGTGCACTACACATCACATATATTAGTATTTTTTTTTCCCCCTCAGACATCAATATGAGGCAAGAAAAGGATAATATTTGGTTAAAAAATATGACTGAAAGCAAGAAGATAAGATTCTTATTTTAGCTCTTTCAAGGAATTGGTTATTGGCTTAACCAGGTTACTTTATCTTGCAGGTGACTTACCTCTCACATATATCAGAAAAATGATAATTGGATTTTTAAGGTTTAATCCATTTGTGAAGATACACTTAAATAAAAAAATATATTTTCGTTCTGTCATTCACATTGAAAACCATACTGCAGATCCTACAGTGTGTTGGGGTTTGTTACTATTTTCTTTATTTATTTTTAAAATAGTTTTCCTTTCTAAAGGGGGAATGTGGGTTTTGGTGTTATTAGTTAACCTTATATTTTTTTTTTTTAATGTAGCAAAAATCAGTGTAGTCAGTTCTGAGGTTGCTGAGTTATGATCACTTAGGAAAGCATGAAAGCAAAAGCAAAAATGCAGAGTAATCTTACCTCAGTTGTGTTCTTTCGGCTTCCAGCAGTCAAGGATGCAATCTTCTCAAGGCTGCAGCCAAGACCATTGGGCCTTATACCCTGTGGTAACTTTTACTTCTCTTCCCTCAGTTTGTCAAGGGTTTTTTTGAACCTTAGTTAAGATTTTGGCCTCAGAAAAACTTCAGATTGCAGTGTTTGACAGTTCAGTTATGCATTGAGTGTAAAACCAAAAATAAAACGCTAAATTCCACTTCCTCTTGTTTGTTTTAAAGCAGTTTCATATGAGTTAGTAAGTGCCCTCATCTTCATGCATGATTAAAAGCAGAGGATAATTTCACACCCTTCCTCACTCTTATATTGCTCTGGATTTGTTTCTTTTCTAGCCTCTAACTTTTATTGCACAGAAACAGAAGTAGCTCTGGTTTTCCATTGCATCCTTCTGACTTTCTCTCTCTTCCTTAGTTTACCTCTTTTATTTTTCTGTTGGGATAGGATAGCACAAAGTAGCTCATCTTAGTAGTCAAGAAGCAGTCCAGTAGTGGAATGGATTTTCTGTTGTTTTGTAGTTTAGTGTCAGGGCTTTTTCTAGTGCTGTTTACCATTATTCCTGCTTGCACTGATTTGATATTTTTGAATGGCATTTGTAAAAAATCCAGGGCATCTTCGTTTAATGATAATAGCTAATTAAGAGCTATTTATTTTCACTATTTTGTTGTTTATCAATACTTCAATTTATTTGTTTTCATGGCATTACTTTGCATTTATCATCCCTCAGTTTTTCTGCCAGTTTTATTTCTAGTAATAGAGTATAATGAGACCTTTCAGCAATTCTCTGCAATAACCTTTAGATTTTATTGCTTTGAATTATTTAATTGAAATACTATCACTTCACTATTCAAAATTTGTAATAAAATTTATAAATATGGTGAGCAGACCAGATTCTTTAATCACTCAATCTCTTTGCCTCAGAAAAGAGAAAATTATAATAACAGTCCAGCTATTTCTAATATTCTTTCTCCTCTAACCAAGAGAGAATTATTGATCAACAAAGTGCTCTGTTTTAGCGTTTGACAACTTTTGGTGTGGCTGATGTGAGTTTTGATCTCCGTGGATGGAGATGTTTGAATATGGATGTCTCATTTGCTCTGTGCCAAGCCATACGATATAAATTTGTTTAGAAATAATCTACATGATGGATAAAAATACATTCATCCACAGAATGTCCTTCTCCAAGACAGTAAGTTGCCTGTATACCTTCAGCATGTGCAAACATGAGGATTTAGTAAGTAAAGAATATATATTTGTATATATTCCTGATGTTTTAAAAAGGTTTTAAGTCTCTTAATGGCAAGGAATAATATGACAAAGCTTCATTGGTTTGAGAGATTTTTAAAAGAAAAACTATATTTAAATATCAAGTTGAAAAGGAAAGATTGGTGGTTGATTATGAAAACAGCTTTTGACATTAAAAAAACCCCAGCTTTAGTTTAATATGGTTTTGGTTCAGCCTCAGTAATGAAGGGATGGTAAAAACTTAGGAGCAATGACAATGTAAAAATCAGGAAAGATGCAAAAGACAGATTAATGGCAATCAAGTTTATAAAATAAAAATTCCATATTTATTTGAATATTTGTGAAGGAAATATTTGTCAGCAATGCAGTGATAATACAAATGAGTTTAGAGAACACAGTAGAAATAAAAGGCATCCTAAAAATATACAGACTTCAATCTGTAGTAGAGATGGTAGCATTATCAGTCATTAATGATGTAGAAAAATCAGGATGTTTCCATAAATATTGGTTGTGTAGCTGGAAAAACAAAGAGTGGTATACTTGCATTTTACAGAAATGATGTAATACTTTGCAGTTACTAGTATAGTAATGTTAGTTTTTGGAAAAAAATCAGGAATGTAGAGAAGAGTCAAAGTGCACTGGTATAAGAGCAGCAGCACTTCTTTCTAATGGCTGATGTCTCATCCTTTGTGTTTCATATTTGGATTTTGGTTGTTTGGGTAGGGGGAGTGTTCTCAGTCTGAAGCTTTTATGTATACCAGACAGTCACCACTTCATTCTTGGGTGGATTTTTTTGGCTCACCTTATGTGGGCATTTGCTCTTAGTAAGGGCATGTACAGTATCTTCTTCAGGGAGTAGATTAGCACTTCCATGAAAATGGGAAGGATTGACTGTTCTAGGACTACAGGACATCTGTCAGATACAGCTGCAGTTGACCAGTGAGTCAAAAGTTAATTGTGTTGGAATGATAAGCAATGGAATAAAAATGTGGCCAGAGGAAGAAAAACTTGCAGTGGCAGCAAGACTGTGTGGTGATGGTGCCATGGCCAGCCTGGCAGGAATCATTCACTGAATGGCAGGGAAAGATTGCAGTCTATTAAAAAAATAGAGAAAATAATCTAACCACTACTTTGATATTCTTATGTCACAATGAAAAATTAGTCAACATATCCCCGTTCCTGTTCAGTGAGAGTTTGTTGATAAAACTGTGTTAGTGACATTAAATTCCATTAAACATCTATCCATATCTATGATGTGACAGGGCTGAAACTTTCTTAATAAGAACACTTCTCTTACTATATGTGTCTGTAGCAATCTACTTCAGGAGTTGATGTGTGAAACGCCTTTGTCTGCCAAACCTGCTTTGTGTATCAAATTTTGAAGATGGAGATTTGCATCTTGATAGTAGATGATTTCATACCAACACAGCGGGTTCTTTTGAGGGAGACCTACACAGATGGCGCAATACTTAGACCCTGTAGCAAAACCTGTAGCCATTTAACAGATGAAGAGACTTCCTGCATGAGAGTGGTAGTTCAAAATATGTTCCCAGCCATCAGCCTACTTACACCAGCATAAAAAAGTGCTGATAATTAGGATGAATCTTAAAAGCTGCCTGCCTTCTAAGTTTACATGGCTCACTTTGGAAACATCGAGGTGAGAGACAAAACCTTAAGATATAAACTAAGTGTGAAACTGGAAAAGGCTTTTAGTAGGAGAGGAGGCATTCCAGAGCTGTCCATATGTCATTAACTGCAAAGGGAAAGTGTTTGTGACTTGGATTAAAATAGAAGGGAATTTTCATAGGTAAATAAGCCTGTTTTTTGAAAGAAAGTCTATACAAAGCATGATCTTTCTAAAGAATCCTATGATGACTAGATATTAGTGATACAGTTTGTTCAGGGATGACTGAGGCTATTATGCAGAAAGAGTGAGGCAGTCCCAAGACTGTAAATGGGACTCAGTTGGGAATGATGGCCCAGAATATTACTAGCTAGTAGAGACAGGAGCTCATTCAGAGAGGAAGGCTGAGGATAGATGCAGGAATCAACAAAAGTATGCTTAAGAAATAACTCATGTTGCATATTTTAATTACTTGAGTACAATTACTACCTCTTTGCTTGTGTTTTCTCTTAGCTGTTTGAAAACTCTTTGTTGCATGCAGTTTCTTTTTTCACTTCCTAATTACTAAACATGGGAAGACATTTGAATTCTCTGCTTTTGACATGCTAGAAGAAGGTTTGTGTCTGTTGGACACCAACTCAGCTGCTGCGTTATTTCCATGTTGGTGTAACTTGTGAATGACCCAGTGAGTAACAACTCAGTTACAGTGCTGTTGAAAATTTTTAGAGCCAGATTGGAGGGAAGCGAGTGTTGTGGTTTGACACAACTAAGCATCAAGCACACAAAAAATCAGTTATTTTATAAGGAAAACAAAATAAGAAAATATTGAGGAAAACTAGATAGCTGTAAGGCAAAACAGGTTCAAACTTAAACGGCTGCAGTACAAGGAGAAAGTTTTATTACTAACAGAATTAAAAGTTAAAAGATATAACAAGAAATTAAAACAAACCAACCCCCCCCTTCTTCTCAGCACTTCACTCTTTTTCTTAACTAGCACAAAAAATAACACAACACAGGATTCTAGTCAGTGTTACAGTTCTCAAAAAGTCTCTTTCTTATGCTTAAGGAAAAAAGGGTTTCTTCTTGCTTCACTGGTTCCTCAAACTGCCCCCAACAACAGACCTGCCCGGAAAGAAACAATCTGCTGTGGTGGAACACATCTCTTCTATGAAAAAATATCAGTTTTTTCACACTGCCACACCTGGGCCATCACATGGGGTTATCAGTCTTTTTAAGGATGGGTTATTTTGGCAAGAACACAAAGGCTTTTTTTTCTGCTACAAGTCCTTAAAAGCCTCTCACTGCTTCTATATAGCCTGGCATAGGCACTCTCTCTTCACAGTCTTTACAGGCCACACGTGAATCTTCCATCCCCCTGTGCACTCCAAATGGATTGAAGAGACAAACAGTTTGAGATATTACAGTTTCTTACCACCACATGCCAGAAGTATTTTTAAGCTCCACGCGAGGAACGCGGCACCGCCCCTTTTCTCCGCCGCCATTTTCAGCTCGGTCTCACATGGCTCACTCTCTCTCTGACTCTGAAGCCTCTATGTTGAAGAATGTTCTTGTTCAGGCTTTATGGTGAAGCAAGCCTCACTCTCTTTGTGCTGCTGGCTGCGTGGTGTTTTCTTCAGTTCAGCCCGAAGTGTGCTGGCTGCAGAAAGGAGGCTTCCGCCGGTCCCAAGAAGCTGCTCTGGAAAGATTTTAGCTGTGTGCCAGTCCATGGCTGGGTTTAGCTGTCTGGGCTCTGGGATGGTTCCCTCCCCGCCGACCCAGGGTCTGTGCTGCGGCATCAGGGAGAGGAGAAGGGGGACGGGGCCTTGGCAGGGCCCGGAGGCTCCGAGGCCGCCCCACCTCCCTCAGGCGGGCTGGAACAAGAGGAACTCCCACCTTTCTGTGCGGTTTAAATGTGTAAATTGTGAGAAGTGTTATTGGTCTAAAAATCTGTCTATCAACTCAGATTCAACCCACTACAGTGAGAAATTCTTGAAAGCAGACAAGCTCAGCGGGATCTGTGGCTATTTCTGATTAAGGTACATGCTCAATGTGTCTGTTTATAATGGATACTTACTGCGCAGGTCAGTAAAAGAAGGAACTGAAAACAGTGGAAAAGTCCTTTTTTTTTTCCAGAATTTTCCTTTTGATTGTTGATTTACTTTTATAAACTCTGTTAAAATGCAGAAATAAGACACTGAACAGTAGTTAAAGCTGGATTCTAATTTGACACAATGAACAGACATAGACTGTCCAAGAGCTGTCAGTGGAACAACTGTCAGAAAAACACAGACAAAAGGTGACATTTTTCCAACCAATATGGGCTTCAAAAAGTCATGGGGAATTTTGCAGAGGATAAAAAAGGTCACTTTTGGAGTAACATTTGATAGTCATTTGTTGTTTTCATTGTTTGCTTTACATCATTATTACTTTTGAAGAAGTGAACAAATACCACCTTGTTCTAAAGACATATTCCTGAGTGGTTTTAATCTAGTCATGAGTCCTGAGCCTGTCGGATTTCCTTAGGTGCCAAACACATATGGGCCACTGAGTTAAAACAGATGGTGAAAAGCAACCAAGAGCTGTAAAATAACTGTAGTTATAGTGGGTTTGGAAAACCAGAGCTATTATCTCAGAAGGGCTAAGAAAATTCCCTCAATATCAGAAAGGGGAATTGCTTGTCTAACATCATGGTAAATCACAGGATAAACAACTGTTATCTCTGCCCAGTCATTGCCCTTAAACTGATCAGTTAAAAATCAATGAAAGAAACCAATGCTAAATTAAACAAAGATTTTCTCTGATTCGGATTGAGATTTCTCTTGTGCTTTTAAACACATCAGAACAACTGATTGTGCCTTGGCTATTGGCTGGTCTACACCTGTATTGTGCTTTGAAAAGCACTTAATAGAGTTATGTGAGTCCGTAAAATGAGCTGCATCCAGAGTAGGAGCTTGCATACCCAGCTGAAGGCACAGGTGATACAAAGCTCTGGAAAAAATATTTGGGCAATGGGAATCCTGACAGTGTCCTTGACTACTACATATTGTGTGCTACACTGGGTGATTAATGTTATACAATGGGATGAGTCCCTGATATGCATATCTGCAGAAGAATGTGGGTTTTCCATCACCATATGTCTCCCAAACAGTGAATATGTTGCAGTATGTTTAAAAAGATCTTTAATTTGGTTAATTGGTCTTCACTCTGAGGTCAACTTTTTGCATGGTCAGAAATCATGCTTTCTGCTGGATTGCAAAAGCCTGTTTTGCTTTGTAGTGCAGTCGTGTATTGCGATATCACTTAAGAATAATTTTTTTCTGTCACATTTCAAACTCGCAGCTGAGTCATATTCTAAGTATTAAAATAGGATACAAACAAAATCTAAATGTTATCTCATTTTCTGCCAAACCCTAGTCTGTTTTTTAGTTGAAGGCTATTTATATGGTATATCAATTAAATCTCAACTCGTACTTCAGCTCTTTAATCAGTTCTGAGCTAGAAGTGATTTTATGTAGTTTAAGGCCAGCAGGAACAGAGAATCTACTTGATTTGTGTATGTTATTATATATTATTATAGTCTATGTATTGAGTTTCATATAATGATACATATTTCTGTACTTGCTAGGAAGTATATTGCTATAACACAGTGTGGTCTATTATTCTATAATGATGGCCTGTTAGATTCCACATTTAAAAAAATACATGTACATCCTTCTTACTGTCATTTTTATATTGCTTTTTTTTTTTTTTTCTCAGAGAGGCATTTAACCTAAATATTGTATTGCCTAGTGCCACTTTTTTTAATGTCTTTGGCATTTGGGTTATGAGGGTAGCTGAGGATACTCTTCAACAGCAATTACAACCTGGCTTCTTTCAGCAACAGTGTGGTTTTGTTGCAGTTAAATATTGTGATATCTTGCAGATATCCCCAAGACAGAGGCAGTCCCATTATACATATTTTTCTTCCTATGTAGTAAGAGCAGAAGGAATATTTTGTTTTCTTGCACAGATGAAGTGGTGAGTAACACATGCACAGCAATAGTCCATCCTTTTTTCTGAATAAAGCTCTAACTCCTGTTCTCCAAGAACCTGATTTTACTCCTGTGAACATTGTCCTTGCAGTAAATTACCATCTTCCTATCTCCTTTAGCCCCCACGAGACAGTGCTTAAAAGAAGGATCTTTTCTGCCCTATTTTTGGACACCTTTACATACAGTGTGCCAGTTGCTAGATCCTACCAGTGAATTTTCTTGCATCCTCTAAGTTGGTGTTTCACAGATCTGTAGGTGAGACCACATATAAAGGAGAAAAGAATGGAAAAAATAAAAATAAAAGAATGGGAAAGTTAAAGAAAACCAAGGGGGATAAATAATGCAAATTAAATTAAATTTAAATGAATTAACAAAAACTTAGGAATAGCACTGGAAAGATACTGTCTGTGGTTGCAGCATCTATGAGAAATTCAGATGCCTTGAATTTTTCCTGAAATTTGCATTTTCAGGAAAAGTAGCTTTTAAATGAGAGTACTGTAAATATTTCTATTATTTTAGTTATGAAAAATTAATTCAAAAGTGTATGAGAAAATAATTTTATATTGTTTATATTTTTCATTTTAAATGTGATGGACCATTTTTTAGAAGGACATATGCAATAACTGGTAAATGCAGTGTAAAAATTACACATTGACATTAATATATTGATGTGCATTTTTTTATTTCAAAGAAATTACAATTAATTATTATAGCGTGCTCACACTTTTGATAAAATATTAATAGATCTAATTTTGCAGAGATTGACAGGCCAGCTAGGGCTTGAATTCCCACTTGAATTTTTGCTCAGTGCTATTCAAAAGAACTATGTAAAATGTCACGATACATGCAGAGATACTGTAAGGACCAGCATAAAAATGTCATCTTTTCATGCATGTTGGTTGAGAAATAACTGGCCCTGGCTGTAAAATTTCAAAAAAAATAAAAATTAAAACAAACAAAAGCACACAGTAGTTGCCATGTTTTCATGAGTGAAGTCAGGGCTATTGGGAGAGGGTTAGAACTGCAAGGATGGTGAAGAGTCAGGAATAAGCACAGTTGGTAGAAAAGATCAAACGTGATAGAAAATATCAGATGACTCAGAGAAAAAGACACTAAATTGCATTTTTTATTTCTTTCCCTGACATCAATATTAAATGGTTTTGGAGAACAAGGGATGAACTCTCTTGTGAGTTAGTGTGCCTGACTTTGTCAGACTCTGGGACTGCTTCAGCTGGGACTCCTCTACCTGGGAATGACAGTTTGATTATGAGGTCTTTTCAGAAGTTCACTGATCATCTTTGTTCTGTTTTTGTATATATTTATTCTTCCCCAGACCCTCAATAGGGGTCTTCTACTTCTCAAACTAGAGTCTCCCTACATTTTTGCAACATTAATTCTGACTTCTTTGTTGAGTCTGGGGAAAATAGTGAGAAAATTAGGCAATTCCAAGCAATGTAATGCAGTTTAAAGCTACCTGGTGATACTTGCAGTTTGTGGGAAGTATGTTAAACTGGAGGAGAAGGCAAATAACTAAATCACGTTTTTACCTGGTATCATACCAAAATTTTTGTTGAAGTTGGTGAAGTGCAGAGTTCCACTGGGTACAAATTCCTCCAGTAAAAGTGTTGACAGACTTGAGACCATGAGATTGTGTTGCAGGGAAATAGAAGACTTGCTTGCATTTGTGTTGGATCTTTACCCTGAGATATGTGTAGCAGGAAAGGGTTTTATGTGCATGAATAAGAAGTTAAGGTGTGTGTCCATGGGCAGATGTCACAGCACTGATAAAGAGCCCAGAAGGCCTCTTTTACAATAATTTCTGTATGCTTTGAAAAGCTCTCGCCATGCTCAGAGGAGCAGTCAGCATTACAAAAACCAGGTCTGCAGATGAAGGCAAGATCCCCTGCCAGGCTTCAGATATCTTAGGGCTGTGATATTTTAGTGGAGTTGTGGAATATTTTAGTTACTTGTTGAATTAAAATCAGAGAAGTAATTTATTTTCTTTAAGGTTAAGTTGGAAAAGATGGAGCTCAATATTGCCACGAAGCCATGTATTTTAATGAAAAGCACTCTTTTTTTTTTTTTCATTACTTTAATAGGGTTTGCTTAGGTATATTCTTCTTTTGTAAAATTGCTAGTTGAATTTAAACATTGTAAGGCCATAAATATAAATCCCTGAACAACTGAACAGTCTCTTTTCCATTTAGAAAGCTTGATTTGGTGATTATATCCTCGGGAAATATCTCAGAGTGCTGCTAATGACATCTAATTTTCATGATGTTTGTGTCCCTGGGGTTTGGAAAAAATTCCTATTTCCTCCCTCCATGCAAAGAAATAAGGTACTTTATAGGAAAGCAAATGTAAATCTGTCCCCACATACATGTCCACCCAAACTCCACAATAGTCTGTATGAATCCTTTTTAAGAATACATACATCTTGAGCCAGACAGGGGCATATTGATACACTGACTCAAATTGTAGGACTGCACTTAACAAAGAGATGTAGTAAACATCTTGTAGATGATGACTGGCCGGTACAGAATTGTCCAAATTAAAATTGTAAAAATAATACCTCCCTTCATGTACAAGGATGTGTACAGTTATCGATATTGCAAGATTTTGTATCAGCACTGGGTTATTAGTGTATCAAATTAAAGATCAGCTGTTTAACTAGAGTGTAACTGATTAAATATTGAACATTTACTCTGTGTAATTTCATTACTTTCTTCCTTGTGATACTCTGCACATTGCAGTGTATCAATTTTCAGATATTTGGTGATTTTCTTTACTGTTTTTCTCTCTGACTTTCCCTTGTTATTTCCTAAGCTCCAGGAAAAGCTGGAATTTATAACAATGCTTGTCTAACTTTGCATTAAGTCTTTATCTTTCTTTTTATTACTTTAAATTAAGCATTCTGCTATGGTATAGTCAGGGGAAAATGATAAATTTACTTTTCACCCATTTTCTTAAATGACACTAATGCAGCTGTAACATCTATGTGTCAGAAACTTTCAAATAAAAAAAAAAATCAGTTGAAGGAGTAAAGATTGTATCTTAAATGTCTTAAAGCTGTATGAACCTTCTTGGTCAAGGGAGCCTCGGTTTTCCTCAAGGAAAAGCAAAACTTTAACTTTTGGAGATGAACATTGCATTTTTGTGCATTTTAGGTGTCCCAAATACCATCATGTAGTGGTAGTAAATCCATTCTACTGCCTTATGAGCCAAATAGTCAAGGCACTTGACTCATGCTTGCAGTACACAAATGTGCTGGGTAGGACAGGGGCTGGTGGCTGGGAGGGATCCCAAACACAGCAGCCAGTGTACTGAGAAAGGATGCTCAACAGCAAACTGAGACCAAGGGTGTGGGAGTTGCCCTTGGGGCTTTTTTTGGTGGAGTCAGCAAGGTGGGATTTAAATAACTTTGAATGGTAAATGCAATTTTGTACTAGTAGTACTAGATTTTCTTCTTCTGTTGTTTTGGAGGTTTTTTTCTGTTGTTTTCTTTTTGTTGGGGAGGGGGGGGGTGTTTTGTTGGGTTTTTTTTTTTGTTTTCCAGTATTGGAATCTGATAGCTGAGAGAAACTTCAGCAGTAAAGTATTTCATCATCAAGGAAAAAATGTAGGTCTTTTCTTTCCTTTCTTGTAGTTGAAACATATTTGGAGAAAATGTAGTACTTCCAATTTCCTTCAAAGTTCTATGATGATGACCTCTTGAATAGAGTGAACTTTTGAGTGATGCTTAATGTGTACATTGGAGCATTAAAACCATTTTGGTTTACTGATTTTGGATGGGCACAGGTCTTTTGAGGAAAGAAAGGCTGTTATTAGCCTCTGAGCCTCACAGACCACTTAACTGCCTGCAGGCATACCAATTAAGTGGAATTATCATCCCAATTAACCATTGTCCCTTGCCAGTCAAAACTCATTTGGTTTAATTCAGCTTCCTTGGAAAAGTCCTAATTAACCAGATTTCGTCATTATCTCTGTCCTGATTAAGTAAAGTGTACTGGTACAGCCTTCATTAATAAAGGATCATTTTCATTTTGTTACTGAAATAATTTTCGAAAATTATGGTTTATGGGTAGCATTCTCAGGTAGTGAATGTCTGGGTTTGGGTTTTTGTTCTAGTAGGTGCAGTCAGCTGAGTCAGTTAAAAGTCAGTGGAGCCACTGAAATAGGTAATTTCTTCTGGACTTGCCAAGAAAGTGTCATTTATAAAGAAAGGCAACAAAGGTGTTTGTATGTCCTGTTTTGGGCTGAAGATTTCATTGAGGTGTGATGTAGCCATGAAATTAGTACTTAGACTGGTGAAATCTGCCATTGCTTCTTGATCTCAAAAGATTTTTGCAGAGTCTCGTGAGCTGAGATGTGGAGCCAGATTTTTTGATCTATTTGGACACAGAGTTATGCACAGAAAGTCTCTGCCACACCAAAGACATTCAGATTATATTCAGTATTTAGTCACTTTGCTGTTTGCTTCAAGGTACAGTTTAGTTTGTTGACAGAGGACCTCTCTGGGTCTGTGCTCCTGGCTATGTGACCTGCTAATAAACATGAAACTGAGTTGCCTCCAAGTTGTGTGTGACCCTGATACTTCACATCACATCAATTAAACAAGATGATAGAAGTTGTTGGGAGGTGGGGGAGCTCTTGAATTTAAAAGCCTAAGATAGCTCATTCATTTTATTAATTATACTGTGAGTAGAGTTGCTTTTGTAATATTGTGTAGCTGAGTTTACTAATCAGTAAGGTTATAATGATTTCCATCCAAGAATATCAAATCTTGACTACACAAGAACATTTAGAAAAGGAGGTAGAAGTGAATCAGTTACAGGTAGAGAGTGAAGTTCTTCTGTAGATGTGTTCTAAATCAGGAATAAAGTATCTGAATACAATTCTGCACCCAGACATTTTCTGTGCTTTGTCATGACATCTTAAATGATTTGCCTGAACTTGCCTACACTTCCTTGTCAAAAATGTTGAGAGCCTTTCTGAAGCCTTGTATGGCTTGTTACCCTCACTTACTCAACACAGGCTGAAAATCAAGGAAACTTGGTCTTCAGTTCTGAACAGGATATTGCAGGAATTCATCCTGCTCCATGATTTGGCAGAGGTATGACCTGAATGTGCCAGCATATGATAAATATACATAGATGGAGTTTTCTGTGATACAGAGGTTTTCATAGTGGCTGTTCATAATCACATGTGTCATTCATACGTCGTTCACAACAGCCAGGTTTCCAAAACAGTCTCAGGACAAAGCACACAGGCCCTCAGCTTTCATTCCCTAATGTGTGATAGGTACCAGGGGGACTTGCCTGGCAGAAGGAGCTCTCATGAATGCCTGAAGCTCTACTTCTTTCAGCAACTCTGAATTTTTTGAATTAACCTTTTTTAGCATCTTCTTTTATGGCAGTCTGTCCCTGAGCTGAGAGGAGTCAGTACCAAGAGCCCCACATACAAGGAACAATCCCCACACTAACACAGAAAAAGCTAATCAATTCTAAAATATTAGGGACATTATTGTGCAAAATTGATAACCAAAACAACTGGGAGGTACGCAGACTCACAAAGAAAGAGAAGAAAAGCCTTTCAAATCTTTTCTGGGTGGCTTAGGTATCTCTGTTTATGTTTTGATCAGATAAAAGCTGTAGTGAAAGTGGAAAGAAAATGTCAGTAGCTTGATTGCTTTCACAGTTTTTATTGTGGGAGATATTAAAAACATTAACAATAGATAGTATCATAAGAGGTTTCTGATAACTTATAATTCTCTCAAGGCAGCTGGGAATAAAAAAACTTGAAAATGTTTCCTGAGTGAAAAATTTTTCTGTCACAATGAAATTTTCATTTTATGTCTTTTATGCTGTGACTTTTCTCACAGAAGTGGTTGGGATGTATTGAGTTAGGCAGTATTAAAAAAATTAATAATTCTCTGGAGTAATCCTTCAGCACTGTAACAGTTTAAAAACAGCTGAAACACACTGTTGTCACTCTTGTCATGCTGAGATGAAGTATTTTCATTCATGTTCTTGAGGTTTGCTAGTTCTCTGGATTTGCCTAAGTTTTTCAGTTTCTCAGACCCTCAATAACACATAAAATCCTAATTGGAAATCAACACACTTTGGTCAAGGATTATGGATTTGACATGTATCATCCTCAGAAGTGAGGGATCAATGTTCAGCTCATATTTGCCTATGTATATTTTGAAGATAAATGAAGTAAAATAGGTTTTACTTAATTTTCTGTTGACTGAATGTGTTGTATAGTTACACTGATGACAATATTTGAAAGTGTAAATAAAAATGACAAAATTACAAAGCCAGAATTTCAGGAATTAGGCTTCCAAGGATTAGCTAGGTACCCATATCCTTTTGGACATTGTTTCTGCAAGTAAACTGTGCAAGGTAATTTAAAATGGAAATGTTTTTTATCTGTGAACTCATAATTTATCACTTAAAAAAAATGCCAAATTTCACTCATTAATTGCTTTTTGTATTCAGGGCAAATGCAAGTTTAACTTTTGTTCATATGGAAAAGTGTAGAAATACAGTTTTTCACAATTTTTTCTTTGTTCTCACTGCTGTATACGCCATTATAACACATCAGTCTTCCTAGGAATTGAGCTCATTGCAAAAAAGTCAAGGAAAATAGTAGAAAAGCCTTTGAAGGATAAAGTATAATGCTTGAAATGGAAGCTTCTGAAGGCATGATAGGGAATTCCAGCACTCAAGAAGAAAAGCCTTGTAGAAAGCTGGAGTTTTTCCTGATTTTAATTGCTCTGATTTTTTTTTTCCTGAGTAGTACCATCAATAGGAAAACACCTGGCATGCAAACATGCTAATTATAACTTTGTGGGATTAATGATGGAAGAATGATGCAGGTAATCTCTATCCCCAGGCCAGTGCTGACTGTTCTTTTGAAAACAAAGTGTGCCCTATAAAAGAAGTCTAAAAATAGTATATGGCAAAATCCAAATTACAGATACTAAATTTGCTGTATTATTTTTGTCTGTAGCTTGTGAAAATGCTATTACATTAACTTGCATTTTTTTTGCTACTTCAAAAATAATTGCTATGCTCTGTTACAAAAATGTTTTGAATTTTTATCAGCATCCTGAAAGGAATAAGCCAGTCCAGATTTCACCAGAGAGTTATTACTGCCAACTCCAAATTGTAGCAGTTGGTTATAACCTTATCCCTTTCTTAATCCACAGATACCGTGTGTTTCTGTGAAGAAAAGTTCCAGAAATTCCCTACCTGTTGTGCAAAATATTTTCTTTCACCTGTCCAGCCTTATTCCTCCTAGCTTAATGGACAGCCATCTGCCACTTGGGTTGGGGGGTGTGGGCAGGGGGAGGGGTGAGGTTTGTTCTATTACAGTTCCTTATTCAGGATGATCAAATTATTTCATTATTTTTGTAAACCTCAGTCTTATCCTCTTCAATATTTACTGTGTACTTTTCTAAATATGTATGTTAATATTTTTTTAGCAATTTTAGATTAATGTAAAATTCTTAAATGTAGCATTTAAGACTATGGAGAACAATCAAAAGTCATCCTCAACTTTTTTATTTACAATGTTGTCAAAACACTTCTGGCAGCTGTGTAATCCCTTGAGGAGTGCTAAATCAAGTAATTGTAAGGATGAACTGTAGGGGTATGCAGTTCTCTCTTGTCAGTGAGTAACTTCTGCACTCTATTCTCTGGCAGTTCTTAAATTCATTGACATTTTAATTAATTGACCAAATTCATAGTTATTAAACAACTTAGACAAAATTAGAAGAGAAATTAAACTTTGGTTTTATCATTTTAGTATGATATTAACTCGTACTTGTATTCTGTAGCTGTGCCACATTGGGTGACCTTCACCCCTAGTTGCTTGTAGAGAACTGTGAGAGTTGTATAGTAATCCAGAAATACAGATAAGTATTTCATTATTCTACTTGCTGTATTTCAAGCTTAGAAAAACTGAAAATAAAAAGAAAAAGAAGCTCTCACAAGATGATGAAGCCAGGAGTTTTGGTAGGCTGACCCTTCTACTCTGGCCTCGTTATCGAATATAAATATATAAAAAGTCATGAGAGCATAAACCAAAGTACAGGAATTCTCTTGTCAAGGAATTTGAATAAATTCTAATTGTCAAGAATAAGAATTAACTTTTAGCTAAGGTTGTTAAACATTAAATCCTGAGATTTAAAGCACATATCCAGAGAGTAGCTCTCAGTTTAGGGGATACTAAATTCTTACCTGCAGGTTGTATTAGCACAACAGGAAGAGTGGCATGTGCCTTCACTCTTCCATAATGTTCTACTCATCTCCTAGTATGTGGATTGATGATTCACGTACCTGTGTAGAAAATGTGGTTCTGAATTCCATTGAGCTAGCTGATCTCAGACTCCCAGGGCAGAAGCTCCAGCAGAGAAGCTGTGGCTTCAGCTGTGGTGTTTTCCCTTCAGTAGTTTGCTCTTTCTGCTGTTTGAAGACAGCAGCACCAACAGGTACATTTTTGTGAGACACCAGATGCTGTAAATGTGTACCGGGCATGTGTGATACATAATGCAGAGCCTCTCACACCACTGCAGTAGACCTGGAGTTCAGAAATCAAGCAGAAGAGCTTGTACCATTTAAACCTTCATAGGTTGTGAATTATTGCCAAAAGAAAAACTTGTGCTCAAGAAAACCTTGGAAAAAAAAGAAGAAAAGGAAACTTCATGACTTTTGTTGCTTTCAAGATCAGATAAACCAGAGAAAGGTCAGGATGAAAAGGAAAAGGGCACATTTAATCTTGTGTGTACAAAAGTCTTGTTTTATCATGTACAGTTTATAAAGAGAAGGCAGACATTGTAATATTCAAATCTACTATTAAATTTTCCATTATTGCAAAGAAACTGTTTTGATCAATATTTTAATTTCACTTGGGCAGGATTGGGTAGAGATCTCAGCAGATGGTTGTCATAAACTCCATTCCTCATTTTGGAAGTAGCATTCAAATCTATCCAGCTTGGCACTAACTACACAGACTAATTTTCCTTTTTTTTTGTGCCAAAAGAAATAGAGCACAGAGAATATTTTTTCTAATTATTTTCAGATTTTATTAACCAATATCAGACCTGCTTGGCCTGTAGTTGCTCTATCCATAAATCTCCTATGTTTTACAGTTTTATCAGAAAAATTACAGTCAGTTACTAAGCAGCAGTGATTTAAATGACTGATTGTTAGCATTACTGGATAACTTAATTAGAATAATCTGTACATTTTCTTGGTACTACTGTTGGCCAGTGGTGAGTCTGGGTGAAATAGTTGTGCCTAAATTACAAGCTTTTTGAGAAGAGAGAAATTCAGAAGACATAAGGACAAAGTTGTCATTCTAAAAACTATTTAAGTAAAACTTGCTCTTATTTTTGTAGCACTTTTGATTTTTTTAATGGGGGAACAGTTCTTCACTGTATATTTGTGTGAAGGGAAGGAAAGTTGTACTGTCTGCAGAACATCCATTGTCCTCCTCATCCATTGCCTTGTTCCATACAGTATTGTGTTGGCAGGGTTGGCCCTCAGTTGGACAGGGAAGAGTAAATACAACAAAAGGCTCCTGGGTTGGGATAAGGACAGGGAGAGATCACTCAGCAGTTACTGTCATGAGCAAAACAGGCTTGACTTGGGGAAATTAGTTTAATTTATTACCATTCAAATCACAGTAGGATAGTGAGAAATAAAAACCAAATTTTAAAAACACTCACACTCATCCTTCTTCTTGGGCTCAGCTTCACTGTAGAATTCTCTTCCTCCTCCTCCAAGTGGCAGGAGGGGCATGGGGGAATGGGAGTCATGGTCAGTTCTTAACCTGTTGTCTCTGCTGTTCCTTCCTTCTTAGTGAGAGGATTCCTTGCACACTCTCCCCTCTCCAGTGTGGGGTCCCTCCAGGGGCTGCAGATGGATTCCTGCCCTGTAGGGCAGAGTGAAGGCATACTGGCCCCAGGAGATGTTTCTGAAATTCCATGACTGTCTGTTTAATTAGAACATTCTGAAGCTAAGGACACATTGTCTTCAGAAGTGCTTGTTAAGTAAGGTTAAAAATTACCTCTGACAGATATTAGATACCTCTGGAAGAGATTAAGTAGGTACAGAAAAGGATTGAGTACCAAACAAAAGCCAGGAGCTTCTTCCTTAGGCTGTCTTACCTGTGAACAAAGGTTTTTCATGTGCAAAAAACAGTATGGACAGCATTTCAGTCTTAAAGATTGATGATGAAAATAATGGATAGGATCTCAACAGAGAAATTGGAATATCCATGTTTTATGCCTTAAAAATGAAGACCATTGATATAACAATGTCAAAACCAGAGGAGGTGATTGCTCTGGATGCCCTAACACCAAGCTCCCGTCTTCTTTTCCACATTTGATTAAAGACAGCTGGTAAGCAGCAAAGGCAAACATCCTCTTTTGCATACTGGGACACAGGCACCCAGTGGTAAGAGCTGTGTGGCAGCAGTCTCACCACCTTCCCCCAGGGACTGAACCCTCTCTGTTGAAGAGGAAGGGAAAGCCAGGGTTGGGATGCAGATAGATCCCATCACCAGGTGATACCCATTAGAAATTCAACCCTTCTTCTCTTCCTCCACCTTATTCTCCTCCTTCACTATCTCCGAAGAAAGCAGATGTGTTTGTGTGATGTAGCTGTGTAATTTAAATCTCTCATCACTAGACTGACTACGCAGGAAATGAAGACTTTCAGGAATTGAATTTAAAAATGGTTGGCTTGGGTTTTGGTGTTTAATAACATGTATCCTCTGCTTCTTTGGCCTCTAACTGGTGTGGCTTAGTGGAGGAAGTTGATGTCTTGATAGTAGTGAAACTAATAATGCTATCAAAATTGATTTTTCTTTTCATCATTTATTGTATCATACAGTGACATAACTGGAATCATCTAAGATATGCCACTAAAAATAAGAACCCTACTTTAAATTTGTCTTTTTAACTCAGTCACTTGTAACTCAGTCACTCATCTCTCTTGAATCATTTGAAATATCTGATGTAACAAATTTGGACCCAAATGCCTCAAAACTTTTTTCCTTTAACAAATGGCTAACTCATAACTTTATTTAAAAATAAAACACAGAACTGTAGAAAATAGGATGGCCATTTCTTCTATGAAAAATGTTTTTTTCATCTCTGCACTTTGATAAGATGTTATGCTCTATTTCCTACCCTTGAGAAAGAAAATTTTCTATGTTCATCTTTGTGATACATGTGACTGATGTGTGAATCAGACAACAACCACCCAGAACTCAGCAATGTGAGATCTGGAAGAGTTTCTCTATAAAGTTCAGGTCTGGAAACACTGGTTGGCTTTAAGACCTACTGATGGGATAACAGAAACGAGGGAGTAAAAGTCCAAGAGAGTGAGCAATGATTGCTATTTCTGTTGGATCCAACTGAAATGTTATGTGCTTTGTAAACTGATATTTTAACTGATACAATTGTATAACGGAGAGAAAAATGAGCCCTTTATGATTATTCTCTTCAGGGCCAGGGGAAATTAATTTATTAAAAAAAGGTACCTGCCCTTTATGCTGTTACTGACATTTTTGAAAGCTTCACTGGCTGTTCTGCAATTACGCTAATGGCATCTTTGACCCAGTGTTCAATGTAGAAAGTGATGCTTAAGCTGTGCTTCTGTGAGTGGATTCCTCTTTCTGTTTCAAGCCTCTTAGTATTTAATTTTATAAGTATGCTAAAAAGGGGGGGGGGGGGGGAAAGTAATAATTAGTAGGAATAAAAGAATGCATTTTGCATTTGTACATATGCTACAAAAGTTTAAACTTCCCCATTTTTGCATTTTGCGTATGCAAAACTTTTTTTTAGTGCATCTGACATGGATCGGATGGATGGTTTGGATACAGGAAAGAGTAGGAAAGTCCCATAGGAGTTCTGTACCACTTGACTAGCAAATTTTGGCATCTTAAGTGGGTGCTAGTGATGATGCTGGTTTATGTCTTTTAGTCCTCGTGTCCATATATGTTCTTCGTAAAGAAAAGTCAGCTCCCCATGAACTTGTAGGTAACTTCCAGATGCTCAGGAACTTGTAGTCAAACATTGTGGTCAGGTAGGAATTACTGCTTTTGAGTCACTGTATAAACTTATAAAATATATTTAACATTTATGCCACTTGCTACTTAATTAGGAAAATTAGCATAATCATACTTAATTACTGTGCCATTTCATAAGGAGTTTGAGGATAAATTAGGTACAAGAGCTTGAAATATAAAAAGCTTTCTAAGTGGGTAATATGATCTACTTGTTCAGTCTGTTGACCTCAATTGATAATGAAGAAGCTGCAGCTAATAAACACATGGGAAAGATCTGTGTTAACTAATGATTTTTCTGCTATAATGGCTACTTACCAGTCTTTTCAAATTTTGAGAAAAGACTCAGTGATAACAAATCAGAAAGTTATATCAAAAGAGGAAAGAGAAGAGAAAACTGAATAGAATGCTTAATTCTTTTCTTAGTAATGACTTACAATTCTGTTGTCAGTCTTACATTAATAGTTTTCAAGGAGGACAGGGACCACTATTGACTGTAGCATATCGAGATGCTAAAATAAGCAGTGCCTCTTGAAATGTCACCTCATTTATGAATATGCTGTAGTATGTGTAAAGATATGTACATTATCATAACCTGTTGATGAAGTGCTGTAAAGATTGTTTTGCAAGAAAAAGTGTCCATGGACAAACTAGATCAAACAGGCACAGCAGGTGATGATGATGATACAAGTGACCCACTTAGGCAGGGAAAAAAAACCCACTTAGCTATGAAAAAGAAAACAGAGATGACTATGCTAAAAATAATAAACTTATTGAAATGCTTGTAGGACAAGGGTATATATAGGCCTAGCAACAGGTTGATGATTGGCAGGTCATTTATCTGTCATCTTGAGGAAAAAAATCTACTCTTTAGTAAAGAAGAAAGGGATATACTGAGCAGAAACAACATATTAGTATCCTTGTGGTGTCCACTGTTTTCCCAGGAGACAAAAATGCATGAATCTTTATAGAAGAATAAGGGAAGTGTTAGGAAAAGGAGTGTTTAGAAAGATTGTTAATATTAAACTATCTTCAGGAATCGTTACTCTTTTACATTCCCTTTCACTTGTCCTTCCTACAAGAATGATGATTCATCCATTCTAAAATAGCTGGATGCCATGTTTCAAGCTCCAAGTGCTGTGGTGGAGTGGCACCATCCTCCACTGTAAGTGGTTGTAGTTGGTTGATCCTGACTGGATACCAGGCACCCACCAAAGCCTCACTATCACTCCTTTCCACAGCTGGATAGGGGAGAGAAAATGTAACGGAGGGTTCACGAGTTGAGGTAAGGACAGAGAGAGATCACTCACCAAACACTGTCACAGGCAAAACAGACTAGAATTAGAGATATTAATTGAATTTATTACTAATAAATCAGAGCAGGATAATGAGAAGTAAAATAAGACCTTAAAAACGACCTCCTCCCACTCATTCCTTCCCAGCTCTACTTCTTCCCTCCAGCAGTGGAGGGAGACAGGGACTGTGACTTATGTTCAGTTCATCACAGGTTGTTCCTGCTGCTGATCAGCTCTTCTCCAAGAGTCCTTCCTCTGCTTCGGTGTGAGTCCATCCCACAGGAGACAGTTCTCCATGAACTGCTGCAGTGTGGGTCACTCTTCCATAGGGTGCAGTCCATATGCCCAACCTGCTCCAGCATGGGCTCCTCTCTCCATGGGTCTGCAGGTCCCTGCCAGGAGCCTGTTCCAGCATGGGCCTCCCATTGGGTCACAGCCTCCTCTCAGGCATTCACCTGCTCTGGTGTGGGTCTACTCCATGGTCTGCAGGAGGATCTCTGCATCCCTGTGATCCTCCATGGGCTGCAGGGGCACAGCTGCCTCACCATGGGCTGCACCAGGGGCTGCAGGGGAATCTCAGCTCTGGCACCTGGAGCACCTCCTGCCCCTCCTTCTGCACTGACCTTGGTGTCTGCAGAGCTGTTCCTCTCACATGTTCTCACTCTGTTCTTCTCTGGCCACAATTATATATGAGCAATAACTTTTTTTTTTTCTTCTTCTTCTTAACTATGTTAGCACAGAGACATTACCATCATTTCCGGTTGGCCCAGCCTTGACCAGCAGCATGTCCGGCTTTAGAGCCGCCAGGGATTGGCTCTGATGGACATGGAAGAAACTTCTGGCAGCTTCTCACAGAAGCCACTCCTGTAGCCCCCACACTACCAAAGCTTGGCTATGCCAAACCCAGTTTGGTGGTGTATGTGGGCCTTCACTGATCTCAGATAGTGGTGCTCTTCCATGTCTGTCATAGATGCCACGAGGGAGAAAAAATGTTTAATTCTTTCCTTTAGCAAACTCCTCCTAATTTTTGACAGAGAAAAATCATGTCTCCCTGGAAATAGAGTGGCAAGATTGGAATAGCAGGTGGAATTGAAATAACAGCATGAAAGCTGAATGATATTTAAAATTGCCAGAAGGTATAAATAGACCAGATGAAAAAGATGAGATTGAGAAAGTAGTGATTACAAGGTGAGCAGGTGTCTGGAAAAAGAAGAGGAACTTACTCCCAGACAGCTGTGGCCTTGCAAAACCCATGGCCAGACTTGTTGCAGACCAACAGGTCAGACAGCAGCAGTGGCAGAGAGCAGCTGCTGGGGAGGACAGAGATAGTCCAACAGGTGCTGCTGGAGTCTCTGGGACACAGCAACATCCTGACAAGGCCTTGTCTCAGTGATGTGCCCCATGGCACCATTGAAATGCCTGTGGAGTCTGTGTCTGCCCAAGTGTGCCTTTGCTAAGGTCAGTACTTGTTTGACAGGTCTTGATTTTGTGGTGACTTTGTTTCTTATGTCTCCTTGTTTACTCGCTTGTGGCATTTGGTGCACCATCTGTTTCTTCCCTTTCTGCTTTTTCTGTTTTTTAACATCATAAGTCATGTTCAGTGTAAATATATGTATACTTTTCATCTAGTGTTTTAAATAGTTTGTGGGTTTGATTAGCGAAGAGTTTAAGTGCTTACCCTTTCTTTGACCTTCAGACAAATAGCCAGATTTCAGTCTTGTTTACCCTTAGAGTCTAAGTAACTCTGTTGGGTGTCATGCAATTCCACTGTATGCTACTATAAATAGCAAGATAATTTCACCAAGATACAGGATTCACACTCTTTCCACCTGGACATGGGACAGACAGATGCATGGCAGTTCAGGAAGAGCCCTATGTCTCTTCTGTGCTGCTCAGGGCTCACAGCCTCCGTGCTGGTCATGGCCACAGACACCACCATGTCAGCGTGATTGCAGGGGCAGCAGGAGGGGAGCTGTCAGAACTGGATGGCAGCTACCACCTCCATTTTGCTACAGAAACTTTTGTTTGACAATTCATGCTTGCTTTCAGCTTTAATTCTACCATATGATGGCTCAGATTTATGCTCAGAAGCTCCAGTACTTTTTCTGCCATCCCAATCTTCTGCCATCCTTGTAGTCTGGCTTCTAGGACCATCTTGCCTCCATCTCTTAGTGATGTTGCATACTTGTTAACAATACCAGTTCCTTTTAATGTATTTTAAGTGGTGATTTTCTGATTGAGAACTGCAAGATATCACTGGCCTCATTTTCTTGCAGATTTTAGGAGAGAAACAGAAGGCCACACTTGTGTCCTCTAAATAGTCAGAGTATCAGGGCTCGCACAACTTCACAAGCAACATCAGCAAGTTATTTCTTTGTTGCTCCGTGCTTGGGTCATGCCAGCTCCTATCATTGTCAGAACTGATGTGCTCTGCAGAACAGGGAAAGAACAGCAAGTCTCCACAAATTTGTGCTGAGATGAGCATTTAAAGAATAGGCTGTTTCTCTTAAGATGTCAGAAATGCTGAAGGACAGCAGCATCAGGAGGCAGGTGGGGAAGCAGAAAAAAAAACCTGTATGTAAGAGATCAGCAGCCAAAACAACACCTTTTTTCACTAGAAAATAAACTTGTAGGTTACCTTGTTTTGTCACAGCAGTGGGTGAGGGAAGCATTTGAGAAGCCCTGGGAAGCAAACTGGTGTTTGGGAACTTGTTCCTCTTGGAGGCCACTTGTGGTTTTTTGTTGACCACAGCAGCTGTAGCACCCCAGCATCAGTGCTTTTGTATCTTTTTCTCTTTAACTAATGTTAATAAAAAGTGAGAGCTAGATGATAGAAGTGATAATTGACAGCTTCTAGGTTTAGTGACAAGTATAATAATAATAATTCTGTTTGCCATCTGATGCATACAGTGTTTCTTTCTAATGCTTGTAATGCTTTTCATAAGTGACATGTCTAACCAAAAGTCTTTTTTCATTATATTAAATTTCTCATCCACCTTATTTAAAAATCTCTTACATAAACATGTATTAGAGTAATTGAAGTAAACAGGTATTAAATATATAAGCAAGAACTTATTTCTGCACACAATCAGTGACGAAACTCATTAAAGAATATTGTTATTTACTACTTTCATGGTTCAAGTTAATTAATTAGTAAAAACATTTTAAACCAAAACTGAACAAAAATTTTCTGGTTTTCATTTTATTTTTTGTTTCATAGTTTTTTTGCTTGTATGTGTACGTGTTAAACTGCAGTTTCGTTTTGGTAATTCTAGTCCTTTGTGAAGGTTGGGAACTACAGCATGTATCCTCTAATACTGCATTCATATAGGAGGAGCAGACTTGAGCACATATACTGCTTCCACAGGCTTTGTGCTACTTGTCCCAGACCTCTACCACATAATAAAGGGGAAGCAAAGATGGGAGGATAGTGTCACCAGAGATATTGCAAGGTACTCACTAGCCATTGTAAGTGCATACCCGCAGCTTCACATACATAGCCCCTGGATAATGTGAAAAATCAGAGCAAACAAGCTGCCAGTACAAGTCATTGCACATGTTGGTAACGCAAGGAGCAGATTACCCTGGAATCCTCTCTTTCTGATTTTCATGTCTTCCCTATCCCTCCAGATAATCCCCACCATCTTTTTTTGTCTCTCCTTTCCCCATTGAATAATCTCCAGTAACTCCAAGCTAAATTCCTTTCCTCAGTTCATATAAGTATAAATTTTTCCTGGCCTGAGTGTGGTGAGCAGATTTTTTTTCTGTCCAGGACAAAAAAGTGGGAAGAAATTCAAGACCTAGAAAGGTAGCAGTTTCAGAGTTTTTCCCACAAACAGAACAGAATATGACTGAGTTAAAGGAAGACAGGGCTTTTTTCCTCTGGATTTTCTTAACTGGATTTCTCACAAGTGTTTTGATGGGGGTGGGAAGGAAATTCTCAAACAACACACCTTTCTTCACTGACATGCCTTTGCAACAATCAGATTGCACTATGAGCTCTGACTTTCCAGGGGAAAGACTAGAAATGTTACATTTGCTTTTTAATAAGAAGTTATGACTTCTTATTTCCAGTATTTCTTCGGTGTGCCAGACAGTGATTACTGGAACTGCCACAACCTCATATGTTTACTGGAAGAATATTCAATAACTTCTGATATGCTGTTCTTAAAACTTGTGTTAAAGGCATTCAGATTGATTTTTGTTAGGAGAATTGACTGAAATCAGATGTCACTTTCTCTGGTTTACTTTCCTCTGATTTTTCTGTTAGGTAGAAAAATAAATGTAATTTGTAATGGAAACCATCTCCGTCCTTTTCTGTATCACTGAACAGAAATTTCCTGACAAGTATTTGCATATGGTGTTGCTTCCTATAGAATACATAAGAAGCAGCTACTTCTCCTGCTGCATTTAGAGCAATGATGAATATTCCGTCAGCCTTGGAGTAAAAATCGAGAAACCTGTGTTTTCAGCTGCCTTTAAACATGTGTATGCTTGTTCAGGTGTTTAAGTAAGCAGAGGAAGAGCATTACAATACTGTAGAATGTAAATGGGTTGCAACTGTTCTATACTAATAACTGTTCTTGGTCTGTAGGATGACACATTCTGTGGTCATCTTCCTAAAACAATTTTGAAACCTTTATAGCAAACATATTTTGCCAGCTGATTCATTTCCATGAATGCAGACATAGCATTTTATTTCATTGTAACAAACCAGTTCTGTTTGAGTAACAGAAACTGTAATTATTAAACCTTCCCGATAGTTTTCTGAACTTTGCTGAGCCAAAGTCCAAGAATGACAGGGATTACTTATGAAGACACTGATGTGATAAATGCCTTTTTATTTGCTCCAGGCTAAATGGTACATCTAAAACATTGGTCTAAATAGCTCTGCCAAGGTCACTTTATGGCCAGTGCCCAGCAGACATCACATGGAAGTGTTCTGTAATTTAGACTATATTTGAATTTTTGTAGTTTGGCCTTTGAAAGCTTTCATGTACCTTTCCTGTCAGGCTAATAGATTTAAGAGATCTGGGTGAATGAGCAATCTTGTTGTGTTAGATGGCTAGCATGTTGTATAGCTGACACTTTTCCTATATAGTTACTGAATAAACCACCAATTTTTTCTGACCTAAAGGAATGAAAAAAAAGAAAAAAAAAACACAAAAGCACTAAACTCGTCACAGACATGTACAACTAAGTACAAGGCAAACTGATCTATTTTAAATATGCCTATCCTACTGGAAAGAACAAAACAAATATCAAAACCAGAAGCAAAATTAAAAAAACAAGTTTATAGATCAGATACTACATATATGTCCTTACATGACAGTTTCCAGTCTACTCAAGACTGTCTTAGATGATATCTAAAAGACTTTATTCAGTTCAAAGGTATTACCCTGTTTTTCTTAAAGAAAATTCCTGCACATTCAGGTAAATATCCCTGCACATTCAGGACATATCTCAAAACCATTCCCATTTTCTTATATTTTAGGTGTGTTTTATTCTGAAGACAATTTACACTTTCAGGCAGAGACAGATATTGCACATCCACATGTTACTCAGTTAAATGTTCACTTTGTTTACATGTTTAGTCAGATTTTAAATACCTGCAAAACTGAAAGCAATTTTAAAAATAAACATGTAATAGAAGGGTCAGTCAACAAGTCCTAACTATGTTTCTTTCTTAGTTTTGATTTGCATAAATGCAAATAAACTCCAACTGTAGCACCAACTTCACATCATACAAATAAGAATATGCATGGAGCCATTCACTTGTTGCAGGGCAGATCAGTGCCAGTTAGTGGAGCTGGAAAATACTCAAAAAAACCTAATTGAAAAAATAAAGACTAAAATCAAACTCAGAAAGAAGACTGTCAGCATTATATGTAAGTGAACAAAAGATGATTGAGATAACTTCTAGTTACAGTGATCATCACAAAAAGTCATTATTTTCCGATTCCTCCTCTACTGCAGTGATTCTGATAGAATAACTGTATTTGATACAGAATAAGGATCTTTTAATGCTGTTCTTCAAATAATTGATATCTCAATATGGATACTATTATTGCAAAAACTCCTTTAAGTTGCTAAAGTAAGTATAATCTGACCAGCAGAGAGCTAACCGAAAATATTTTGTGTGGCTTTGAAAAAAAGAGGCTAATCACTAAGTCATTAGAATTCTGTCTTAAAAACAGATAATAGAAAATTGATTAATATTTTTTGATTTTCCTATTTGTATCATGCAGACTAGACAAATTCTCTAAAAGAGTACATATCTATAATAACACACAAATCATCTGGAAGTCTTTTCATATATGGGTATTTTTCTCTATATATGCATATGTGTATGTATATGTAGACATACACATATATATATTTATACATATATATAGGTGGTTTTATGTTTTCCAGCTTTTAAATAGCACTGCATTCTCAGCCTAGGGGGATGACA
This sequence comes from Lanius collurio, assembly GCA_020086605.1. Taxonomy (NCBI): domain Eukaryota; kingdom Metazoa; phylum Chordata; class Aves; order Passeriformes; family Laniidae; genus Lanius; species Lanius collurio. The sequence goes on along the minus strand of JACBWW010000001.1, from coordinate 21,725,513 downwards.
TGTAATACTGAATACTTTAACCAAACATAATTGCTGCAAAATGTCCTCATGCCGAATTGGCTTCAGTGCAACGGTGTAATCATGTGTACTTAATCATAGGCAGAAAATGCTAAAACAGTGAAGGAAAATCTCTTCCTTATGCAATTTGTTATCTGAAAGCTTAAGTGGACCTTAACTGATGGGTAATAGCACAAAACACCATTATCATGTTATTATTAAAGCTGGTATGTTCTAAAATAAAACCATATTATCCATCATATAGAACTTAATCTTTTATTCCATGAAATGAAAAAAAAAAAAAAATCAGTCTGTTACAGGGTGGTTCACACAACTAAAAAACCCTCTTTCTAATGTGATAATGAGAGAAATAAAAATCTGTGGATGTGATCCAGATGGAAGCCATTGCTATGAAATTTTCATTTTGGAAGGCAGTGTGCTTGAGATCCATTTTCCTTTCACCCTTTAACCTTGACAAATCCTCTGTACAGCTGTATACCATGTATAGAATGAAAGAGTACACCTGCGCAAAAAATGTGTGATATTATGAAAACTTCATTAGACATTTCTGTGGAGCTGGACTGTTCTAGTACTCAACCCTAGATACACATAATTAATTTCAAATTAGGAACTGGTGAACTGGTTTGTTATTGCATCTTCTTGGTCTGTGCCAGATGAATGTGAAATATATAAACTGTAATTTTATATCAGATGTGGTACCTGTGCTAAAATGAGAAGTACTGATAATGTATGATGATTTATATTATACTTCTACTTCAAAAACCTATTTAATCACATCAGTGTCTTAAATAGATGAGCATTTTTCCATAACTTATACATCTGGTGTATTAACTTTAACTGGGTGTTGCAGTACTCTGCTGTCTTAATGCAGGAATTTCATTATCCAACATCTGCTTTAGAAGGTAGCTTGTAATATCACTAGTGACAGCTACATCCATAGTTTCCACTGGAGCAATATATTGTTTTTCCCCATCAGCACTCAGGGCTGAATAGGAAACAACTCAAATCATGGAACAAAACAATGAACAAAGATGATGAACTTGGAAAGATACTGATTTTACAGATAATTAAGCTATTGTGTCAGATTTCCACAATGAGAAACAAAACCATTGTCCTTATGGGACAAAAGAGAATCTAGCCTTTCTCATAGGTTAGTGTGAAAATCATGTTCTAGCACTCCTCCTGTCCAAGTTATGGTAGCCTGTAGGCTCAGATCACTGGCATTAAACTAAGATTCAAGCTATTTGTTAAACTTTTTACAGAAAACACTGCACATATTTCTTCTTTTCTAGTGTTAAACCCTGAAGTTTTCCCATAAAGCAGGATTTTAGCCCTTAATTGCTATAGAACAACTCTATTTTGCATTAATGAAACCATGAACTATTTGGCAGTGCAGAAGACCAATATACAAATTTATATATCAGCTGACAGATTAGAAATATTTACAGTTAGAATACATATAATTTAGAGAATGACAAAACAGAATCCAAGGATCTTGTTCCCAGGAAATAAATTGCATAATCCAGTACTGAATGTTTTTATTGTCTAATTTTTAAATTTAATGCATTCATTACGCATATGAATTCACTTAGGCTTTCTTAGATTTTGTATGCCATGCAACAGAATTGTTTATGAAGCTGCCTTAATATAATTCAAAGACGTAAAAAGGAAAAGTTAAAAATTAATTCCCATTTAAAATCTTGCCTTGATTGCAGACAGACCTGCTTGTCTGTGAAAATGTTTCTTTGGCTGCCAGTGGTATATGCAAAATACACCACTTTCAAAAAATTTGTATTTTTCTAACATAAATCATCAACATTTCTGCATTTGAAATGTCCTTTTGAACTGAAAATAAAAAAGCTTCAGACTTTTCCTTTTGTTGCTGTAATTTAGAAAAACATCCTGTATTGAATAAAAAAGTTTGATACTTTGTTAACTTATGACTGTGTTTAAAAACAGGAAGAGGAAACATGTGCCATGCTGAAAAATACAAATGTATTTTCACAGCAATGAACAGTAGTAGTTCCTTTCAAAATCTGTATTTGTGAATACAAGATGAGTGCAAGTACAGGCACACACAATTGCACATGGAACAAACAGATTTATAACTCTGTGCAAGAAGTTTTTTGTGTTTCCAGAGTTTTGTGGCTACATGACCTGTGCTTTCAAAACATGGCTGTAAATGCAGGCTGCTTACAACATGCCAATAAACCCTAGCAAGTCTTAGCTGGGCATTTTCTAATACGATGATCTGAAACTTGCATGGCAAGAAAATCTCAGACCTAAAAGAAATAGAACTATTATGAAGATTAAATTGCATCTTAAAGGAGGTGTGATTCTGTGAATGTGAATTAATTTACATTTGCAGGAGAATGTGATGACAGTTTAACAGACTTACTCAAAATTACTTCAGCCCACATTTTGGGAGTGTGTAATTCAGCATAAGAAATTAGTCATTCAGCAGCAGAGTTTTGCATGGGTTCCTAGTATGAACCTGAAACTTGTTTTTAAGCCATCAAATAATTTACAACATAGGATTCCTCTCACAAAATAAGAATATGGTTGAAGGGACCTCCAGATGTCATCTGGTCATCTGGTTCAACCCCTTCCAGGTACCCAAGACTGTGTCCAGACAGCTCTTGAATTTCTCCAAAGATGGAGACTCCACAACATCTCTGGGCAACCTGTGCCACTGTTCAGAATCCTCACAAAAAAAACCAGCTAACCAACCAACAACAACAAAAAAAAAGTTTTGCATGATCAGATTGAACTTCATGTTTTAATTTGCCACTGTTTCCTCTTGTCCTGTCAGTGGGCTCTACTGAGTAGAGTTTGGCTCCCTCTTCTTCATTCCCTCCCCTCAGATATTTATACACATTGATGAGATCCCCCTAAGCCTTCTGCTCTCCAGGCTGAACAGCCCCAACTCTCATAGCCTCACCTCATGTGAAAGATGCCTCAGTCCCTTAATCATCTCAGTGGTTCTCACTCCAATGGACTCAATCCAGTAGCTCTGTATCTTTCTACTTGGAGTCCTCTCACTGACCACAGCCAGCTGTGGCCTCACCAGTGCTGAGTGGACAGGAAAAATCTCCTCCCTTGGCCTCCTAGCAGTCCTCTTCCTAAGGCAGTCCTCATTGGCCTGAGGGCACCCTGGTGGTTCCTTGTGAGCTTGTTTATCAGAGCCCCGAAGTCCTTTTCTGCAAAGCTTCAGGAAACTGCTTTCAGGCCCCTGAGACTCCAGGAGGTGCTGCTGCCTGCCCAGCCTCCCCCCCAGTTGTAGGACCTTGCACTTATCTAAATTTATGAGATTCCTCTTTGCCCATTTCTCAGCATAGCAGGATCTCTCTGAATGGTGGCACAACCCTCTGGTGACACTCCTCCCTGCTGTGTCACCTGTGAACTTGCTGAGGGAGTGCTCTGTCCCGTCATCCACTCATGAGCAATTCATGAATTGAACAGTGCTGGACCCAGCACCGACCCCTGGAGTCCTGAGCAGGAGTGACTTGCCACCTGCTGAACTTTTGGCCAAGTTCCCTGGGCGCACTCCCAGACCATTGAAAATACAAGTTCACCTGCTCACATCTTTCTAAAAATTATTGTCTACTTACGTACTCATCAGTGCTTGATAATCTGATGTCTTAATGGGGTTTAGGGGGTTTTCTTGGTAATGTTTGGAAATTCTCTTTTCCAAATCTTCAAACTTACGGCCTGGATAGGAAGAAAAAAAAAAAAAAAGCGTTAGTAGGAGTTAATTAGGAAGAAACAAGTGGGTTTTTTCCAAAAAAAGAAAACAAAATTATAATTCCACTAACTGTAAATGATGTTTGGGGAAACAGAAAATTCTGAAATTACACAGTGCCAGGAGTCCCACTGGGATATACAGAAGACATGCTCTAATTAGTCATGCTTGAGTCTTCAACCGGTCCCTGAGCTCCCCTCAGATGTTTTGGTTTAAGAGAAGATACGGGAAAAAGGCAACAAATTTTCACAATACTGTGTTGATTGTATAAAACTGAACTGCTGGTGGATTGCATTGCATTCTGTAGCACATGAAGCTTTTTGCCTTGTTCTGGATATTTTAAGTTGGTGCTGGGAAATGGCCCTAGAGAGATGAAGGTAAGATTGCTTTGCCATCAGAACAAAACCTGGGGAAATGTGAAGTGCTCCTGGTTTGTGCAGAGCACCCGGCAGTGTTTGAAAAGATACTGGACAGATTTCTGTAGTGTATCTTCAATTTGTTTATATCTAGGTTTATGCTTAAACATTCAACAAGAGCTGATATACTTACAAACATTCTTCCAGACACTGATCTCTGCCAGTCTGAAATCAACTCACATGAAAGCAATCAGTGAAGTGAGATTGCCACTTAAAATGAAAAGACCTGGTGCACTTCTCAGACAGATGCAGAAATGTGGCATTTTTAAGTCTGGGCTTGTAATAAGAGTTGTTTGAAGGTTTCCAAATATTGAAAAATCTGTGGGCTATGCTTGGTAAGAGAGGAAAACTAACTTATTGATCAGTAATATGTATTGCAGTATTTGAAAAAGGTTCTTCTAACAGCTCTCTCAGTTTACTCTTGCTTCAAAATCCTTTTCATAAGGATATGGAGGATAGTTCTTATTATACTTCAGGAGCATAGGAGACATTCAAGGGCAGCAGTTTATTACAGCAGAGTCCAGAATCTCCAGAGAGAAGGTAGAACCACTTGAAATTAAATGAATTAATTGAAGTTTTGCTTTTGTTTTGCTCCTGTCCTTTCTACAGAAGGAAGTATAGGATTGGGATTGACTTGCTTTTGGGGTTCTTGAGATTGAAGAATCCCGGGACAGAGGACAGAACTTGCCAAATATTTTAAAATAAAATTAAATTCACAGTCATGGAGTTAGCATGAAAATGATGATGGTGATTGTCCAGAGAGCATTTTTTGGAATTAGTGTCAAATTCTTCCTTTAGCAGAGAGAAAGAGAAGGATTCTCAAAGGAAAGAGTACAAGCAAGAAGAGGTGTCTGATACCTGTCTTCTCATTGTTGTTATGTGTAGGAAAATAAAGCTAATGGTTTATATGTTGGTGAACAGATGTACAGGAGCAGATTTGAGAGCAGTTCAAATTTCCCAGTTATTTGCCTGAAATCACAAATTGTAGTGATGAAAACACTCTGGGTTTTTAACAACGATATCAGGTGTGTTAGTTCTCAACATTCCTTAGTGAGGCTCTGGCATGATAGCAGGAAAGCCTGGATATCACAATTTCAGGTTAAGACAGAAATTTTCAACCCAGGTTATTTATAGAAGGTTTAAGGAATCGAGGAGAATCATGAGGTTTTTACCCAATCCACTTAGCCTAGGTGGTAATGAGTGTAAATAACTGTGGGTTATTGAGACCTGCCCAGCAGAGAGCTGGGTTGGAGACTTTAATCTCATAAACCCCAGGTCTGGAAAGCTTAAATTCAATAAAATAATCTGCCTTTGCTGCTAAGTAGGATTAGTTGCAGCTACTGGAAGCTGAGAATATTCAGCACCTTGAAGTCATATGTGTTTGCCTTGGCTTGCTATGCTGAATATAAATGCATAATGAGACATTGATGTCCATTACCTATCCAGATTAATCATTGAAACACATGGCAAACATTTAAAATTTAATTATATAATTTTCATTTTAATTAAATACATTTCAGTTAAAATAATTGATCATTCAAATTACAAAAAAAAAATAATAAAAAGAAATAAATTAGTCTCAGTTCATTCCATTTGTAGTACTCTTTCCCTTCAAAAAAACAAGAGATGGAGTTATTGTTATTTCTTTAGTGTCCTCTCATATTCTCTATGATTAAGCAAAACATTATATTGAAAGACGAGGTATTTAGTGGTCCTAAACTTGAAACATTTAATTAAATTTAGAACATTTTTCTTGAATTGAATGGAAAACCAGAAGGAATGTCTAGCATAGATTTCCACCATGCTTCTAAAATCCATAATGTAGAACTGGGTTAATTTTGGGTAAATATAATAATTTGTAACTAATGGGTTCACAATCACTAGTATTCAGTTCCACATAATTCCACTGTAAGTCTGTATAATTTTTTGGTTGGAAACATGCAGAGTAGGGTGACAGCTATTTACTGATGTTTTGATGTTGATAGCTCACCACAGACTTTATAGCAGCATAGAAGACAGGTAAGGAATCATCCTTCAGGTGAAATTTTTTGTATTCATATCACAGCTGAGGCTTATTAGCACTACCGATTATTTCTAGATAAAAAATTAATGAAATCACATTTTTAGCTATATGACTAAAACTCCTGTATCTCCACAACTTGTCACCTGCCTCAGCTTTTAGTCACAGAAAAACACTGAAATCAGTGGGATCTTGTTTCATGGTCAATAATACAGGGTTGATATCAAACCCCAGTTGTGATTCTGGAGTGAAATCGGGTAAGACTTGAGGTCTCAAGGTTCTGAGTGCCTGGTTTGGGTGTGCTTGTGGGGTTTGTATGAGTGAGGTAACTGTCCTGAGCACAGATGGAGTCAGTGGCACTCACACATGGGCCCTGAATAAACATTCCACATTTGTGCTGAATGGAAAATCTGCTTGGAAAATTCAGCTAATGTGGCACTTGGTTAACTGCTTCTGGGATCCTCTTTCCAGATGGAATTACTGAGTCCACCTTTAAGGTGGCACTGAGCTCAGCAAAGTACTTCAGGGCATAGGAGTTGTGCTTACTCGTATAACACTTCCTCAATCTGGCCTTGTGTTTTGAGGATAAAAAAGAAAAGGTGAGACCTTAAGTCTCATTTCTTAATTACTCAGCCATATTTTCACTATCCCAATTCAGATTGTGACTTTAGGAAAGGAAATTTATGGCCAGGATAATGTTAGCCATATTACTAATTAATAGTATTGACTTAATAACCAGTTGTCAATATATGCTGTATTTTAAATGCCTATACTTGCTTTCACACAGATTTGATAAACAGTTACAGAAATTTCTTGGTTTAGCTGTTCAGGAAAGACTGAAGAATATAGTTCTAATATAAAAGAGTGATTAACATCTCCCTTGGAAAAAGTTCTTTGAGCATTCCTTTCACCCAGTCCTCATGTGTGCACTTTCTGCTATAACAAAAGAAAAATAAAAAATAATTCATCTCTGTGAATTTAAAAAAAAGGTAATTTAATAATTCCCTTTTTGTCGATTTCTGACTCACAGCACAGAATTAAATTTATTAAGGCTTTTCTTTGATAAGGGTTCAGAGTAGTAGCTTCAAAGAGACCTAGACAATTTGATACATTTCAGCGATGCACATTCATAATAAGCAGGGAGGACAACCATATATGTTCTTATATGCCATTTAAATATTGTAAATATTGTAAATATATGTATATATGGTATAATTATTAGAAATATTTTAAAATATAGGTATTATTTTAAAAATGTTAAAATGTTTGCAAGTGCAAAACTGAATGGATTGCAGTAAGAAGGAGCTAGGTAGGGTTACTTTTAAAATACTTTGATATGTCTATAACAGTATAATAATGTGTAATGGAAAGATAATAATGTGTAATGGAGAGAAATTGAACTCATGTTTTCCAAGCCTATTTTACCTCTTTCCCCTCTTTTCCTTTTCAGTACCATGTATAATTACTGATCACATTTCTTGGAAATTACAAAAATGTATTGAATTCTGTTAAAATTCCTGAAATCTTCTTCAACACATGCTACAGGAAAAAAAAAAGGAGACACTGTAAATATCCTGGTGGATAAACATTTAAAGGGTTTGTGCAATAGCAAAATAAAATTATATTCAACTTAAATAACAAATATGGACCTGATTACATTTTTGTCATGCTATATATTAAATTGTTTAGCTTGAAACTCTGACAGTACTTTCACCTAGATCTGGCTGCAATAATTACTTACTCAGTTTTATACACTTTATTCCCAGTCTTTCATATACCATGTATTTCAAGAAGATCAGAGAGACACTTGGGAATGAGTGTATCTGTAGTTGATATATGGTCTAAGCTTTTCCTTGTAAGTTATTTTCTACTTCTTGTTACTCCTTATCATTTCTTTAATAATCTTTCCTTTTGTCTCAAATCTCATTCTGAAAAAAGCAAACTTAAAACATCTTACACCTGATGTATACCTTTCTAATGGGGTTATTAAATCAGCTGTTTTAAACCTGCATATTTGTTGCTGATTTGTTGAGCTTGCCATTCGCTTTGGTTTTCCACTGACATGATTTCAGCTTTTCTTGTTTCTTCTCCTTTCACTATTTTTTATTTATTTATATATTTCTGCTCTTTCTCACATGAACTTAGGCATAAACTTCAGAAAGCTAAATCTATAGTAATATTTTTTGTTTCTATGATGGTTCAGACAGTGACTCTGGGGTTAAATAGCAGCATTCTTTCACTGTCTTTTCCTCATGCTTATTGAATTTAGTATGGAGATGGGGACTCCTGGCATACCTGCTTGTTCTCCTGTGATTGTCCTCTGTACCATTACACTGGCTATCCATAAATATATCAGCAGTGAAACTAATTTAGATTATAGCAGTTCAAACCAAGCAGATTGAAAGTATCTTTGATTCCAGCGGTGAAAATTGCTCTTGTGTTTTTATGATGCTATTACAGACCATCTTCACAGCATGTATCTTCTTCTTTTTTTTGCCTTACTATGCAAAAAAGTCTTGGCACTGGATGGGATGTGCTATGCTGTTTAGTTTGGGTCAGTCAGATTGCTGTGTGGGAGGAGTGCATGAGAAAGAGAGATACTGTGTTTTCTGTCCCAGCCTCTGGCTACAGAAAATGCCCAGGCACTGCTGCTGCCTTCCAAAGCCAAGACTTCTATGGCAACCTGAGGTTCTCAGAATGAGTTTCTGTCTCCATCCTTTCTTTTGCTCTCAGTACAGCTTTGCCACCAGTTTGTTCTCTGCCAAGCAGCTGTGTCAGGCAGCGATGGTGCTCGTGCAGTGCCCTCAGGAGTGGAGACAATGCTGCTCCAGTCAGAGCATCAGTGACCTGTGTGATCTTGTTTATTCTAAGCCTACAAAAAAACTTCATAGATACAGACTATGGCTAAATTGGATGATCAAAGAGATAGTCAGGGTTCCTAAAGGGTCCTGCATGCAGCAGAATCTAGACCAGAACCTGGGTTAGTCTGGAGCAATCTGTTTTCTAGAAAAATGGAGGACCAAGCACACAGGCCATGCTACCATTCCCACAGCTCCTCTGTCAAGAGAATGCTGACTATAATGAATCACCCTTCTGCCAGCTTCTGCTCCCAGGATGTTACAACTCGGTCTGTGGCAACTGAAATTTAAGATGTTCTTTATCTCCTGACTTATGGTTATTAATAGATTTCAGTATATCCTAGCAGCATTATTAAGAAATTTCTGCTCTGCATCTGTAAAACAGACTTAGTACTTGCCAAGACAGTCCTTACTCCAAGAACAGCTCATGTTATTGTAATCCTATATTGCAATAACTAAAAAAACCCACTAAAATTGCTTTAAAAACTAGTTCCTGTGTCACATATCAAGTTCAGTCACAATATGCTATCAACCTGTACAGATTATCACCTAATAGGATTTTTTAAACTTCAGAAATGATTCAGAAGCTATAAAAGAAAGAACACTCCACAGACCTGTAGTAAGATACTTTCTTGTCCAGATTTCTCATTCTTGGTTGTCCTTTTTAGTCTTCTCAGGTCTAGCAGCATGTTTTGTTTACTGTGCCACATGGGACTGAGGGAGTATGTCTGTAGCCAGGCTGGATGAGACAGGCACATTAAACAAGAGTAAACACGTCTGAATTTTGTTGGCTGCTGTTGCCCTCCCTGTTATCCTTGACTAGGGAGCTGCAAACCTACAGCAGTGGGTTAGCACCCACCTAGCATAGCTGGAATAAAAAAGGTTGCATGTATAGCTTAATATTTATGTTGGGTCCAGTGTAAATTATAGTAGACAGTTACTCCAGCCTGAAGAGCAGGTAATCATCTCATTAGTAGCAGAGCTTCAACAACCAGCTGGAGAGCAGTGGCATTCCTACTCCTCTCCCTGCCTGCTTTGAAGCAAGTGGGTTTTCCTGGAGAAAGACCAGCCATATCACATCTCTTCCTTCCTAGAAACCAGTGTAAACATCCAGCAGGAATCCATAACAATTTCTTTAGGATTACGTGGCTACACCACTGTTCCTGCAGCCTGCTATATGCCCTCTGTTCATATTACCAATTCCCTTATAGGTCTCCTTCAAGTGACAGCTGTAAATAAGCACAAGTCTCTGGCAGCCAGAGCTCACTTGGAATTAAATTCAGGGATAGGGAGCTGTCAGCTAACCGACTTCTGTGGCAGCATAGCCATCATTTGAATGAATTACAGACCACAGTATCCATTTGTGTGGGGCCTGTGAGCAAGAGGGGTGGAACAAATTGGGGTAAATGGCTGAAATTTAATACAGGCTTCTGCAAGTTTTTCAAAAGCCACGTACCCATCTTCAGTGTGATTGTTTTGTGTGGTTTAGAGCATTTCCATGTAAACTGCAATAATCTTCTGTTGAAAGGTCTCTTTAGTGTGAAAAGCAAAATTTAGATTGATTATACAATTAACTGAGACTTATTTTGCTCTGTTCTATCAAAGACTAAAATATCTGGGTCAGAGTTTCTCAGCACTTTGCCTGTGTACAATTTCCACCCTGGGACTGGCAGCTTCTCTTCAGATGTCGAGGAGAAAACACCCTCCTCCCTTCCATACTGCTTGTAGAGAGCAGTGCCCCATGCTGATGATGCCAGGCAGATTTAATTGTGCATGCTCAAAGAGAAAAATGACATCCACGCTTGGGTGAGTGCTCTCTGTGGCAAGCTGACAAATCCCCCAGCTGTCAACTAACCTCAAAGGCAAGTGTACATGGCTCTAGCTTATGTCTGCTTGCTTTCTGCCCATAGGCATTTAGAAGCTGAAACTCATATTGGCTGCAACACATTCAAACTGCTACTGAAAAAAATGTATGGTCTGTTTTATGTGTTTCAATCTCTAAGGGTGAGTCACACAATTAAGGTTTATTTTTCAGACAGACAGTAAGCAGGTAAAGACAGCACCTTTTGCAAACGGGGCAAGTTAAAGTGCATAATGTTTATGGCTATGGCTCTGGCTAAGTTGCTGATTGCTTAGAGAAAGTAATTTCTTCCTTGGGCTCAGATGGATTATATTTATATTTTTATGTATTTATTGGGGTCTGCCAGAGAACTACATGCATACAAAATGGCCTTATTTGAATGCCAGTATATATAGGCAAATGCAAGAAGGCATGTGTTGCTAATGCAGTACTGGAGTCATTCTGGCAGAAGCTTTGTCACTTGTGGTGCACTGCAGGCTGTCCATCTAAACCCATCATTACCTGGCACCTATGCTCTGGTGCGATAACCAGAACAATCTGTGAATGGGCAAAGAGCCATCCTAACAGATGGCTTTGACTGTAGGTAACCAGGAAACCATGCATATACATTAAACATGGGTTCAGAGAGCGTGGGTGTTATCGAGAAGCATTCTAACAGCTCTGGGGTTTGATCTCCATACACTGTTGAGAACATACATCATACCCATCAGACACCTGCGGAGGGTGGGCCAGAGCCAGTTCCCCCAGTTTTGATGAACTTTGTAGGGATTGCTTGTTTGGGCATGGGCTCAGCTACAGATGAATCTTCTGTTTTGCAGTGAACTTCAAATCAGTATTAGAAAGACAAAGCATGAATCTTAAGGATGCAGTTCACAGAATCATAGAATGGCTTGGGTTGGAAGGGACCTTAAAGATCACCTAGTTCAAACCACCTCCCACTAGACCAGGTTGTTCAGAGACCCATCTGACCTGGCCTTGAACAATGCCAGGGGATGGGTCATCTACAACATTTCTGGGCAGCCTGGCCCGTTGCCTCACCACAATCACAATAAATATTTTTTTTCTAAATCTAATCTAAACCTACTCTTTCAGTTTGAAAGTAGTCCTGTGACTTTGTGCCCTTTTTAAGAAGTGTCTCTCCATCTTTCTCATATGGTCCCCTCAGATACTGGAATGACACAATTAGATCATGCCAAAGCCTTCTCCATATCTTTACCAGGCTGAACAATCACAGCTGTCTCAGCCTTTCCTCACAGGAGAGTTGCTCCCTCCCTCTGATCATCTTGGTGTCCCTCCTCTGGGCTTGTTCCAATAAGTCCATGTCCTTCCTGTGCTGGGGACCCCAGAGTTGATGCAGCACTAGAGGTGGGGTCTCACTAGAACGGGGCAGTGGGACAGGATCCCCTCCCTTGCCTTGCAGGCTACGCTGCTTTTGGTGCAGCCCAGCATAGGTTTGGCTTTAAGGGGTGCAAGTTGACCTTGCCAAGTCATGTCCAGCCTCTCATCCACCAGCCCTGCCAAGTCCTTCCCATCAGGGCTGCTCTCAATCTGCTCGTTCCCCCAGCCTGGATTGATGCCAGGGGCTCCCCTGACCCAGGTGCAGCAACTTATTTACATGCCCTCCTGAGGCACTGTCTCACCCAAATTCTAGGTGATGGAGAGAGCTATCCAGCCTACCTGGCGCAATTGTTCTAAATTTCCTAAGCTGACCCTGATAAATGCTATTGATATGTGCAGGAAAAAGTTCATTATGTTTATATTTGAGTGCACTGGAGTCTTGAAACAGGATTTTACAACATAAAACAGTAACAGGAAATGCCAAATATCTCTTGTCAACTCAATTTTGTTCATCAAGTACTTCTAGTACTGAGTAGCCACTACTATTTTTTTGTAACAGCCTTATATTAAAGCACTCAACTAAAAAGTGGGAATTCCAAGGTTCTTGACCTCTTCAGTGTACTGAACTGCAGATCCTGACCCCATGAGTCCAGATGAGTGGTTCTCACTATGATCTGAAGCTGAAGAATAGCACAGTTCACCCTTGTAAGGCCACAGAGAACACAAAGAAGCGGGGACTCCAGGAACTCCTCATCGCCAGTTCTTTTCACAGTGTTTTTTAGTGCTTCCCCATATGCAGAAGGGGACATGGACAGTGTCTCTTTTAGTGTCCAAAATAAGAATGGATCTAAAACCAAATCAAAGGGCTATATTCCCATCACCTATCTCCATCTAAAATTCACTGTGTCTTCTGTGCCTCATTTTCTGGCTGGGAGTTTTCTGAAGCATGTACTCAATGGAAATTTTAGCCTGATTTAAGCTGCCTGAAAATAGTCCCAAGGCAGCACCAACAGAATGTAGGGGAGATTGTCTAGCTTCAGTGAATCTGTGCAAGTACACAGAGCCCTGAAACCCTTTTGCTGATGTGAGGAACTGGGCAGGATGCAGAAATGCTGCAGGAGTCCAAATCCATCTCCTCTTCCCTTTCTGCTGTCTGAGCACAGGAAGAGAGTGTGGCAGGATGGGCAAACATATATCAGGGAATGTGGTGCTCTATGCTGGCAACACAGAGCTTCAGAAGATGTTACATGTGTAGGAGTGATAAGAGTGTGCCCTATTCAGGCTTCAAAATTGTCAGTGTGAAATATTATGGTTATCATTTTAGATTTTCCATGTATAACTCTGCATTCTCAAGGTAGTTTGAGTTTAACCTAAATTACTGTCCCTAACTATCTGGTAAGAATGAAAGTCAGTTGTCACAGATAAGAGTAATGATATTTATTAATAGAATTATAATAGAACTTAAATGTGCAGAGTACATCAGGACAGGAGATCACACTCCTGAAGGGATTGATTTATCCTTGACTTCTATGAGCCTTTGTTATGGTAATGATAGATATATATTCCCCAAATCTTTTGGTGTTTCTATGCCTTACCCTTTGATTTCTTTATTAACTCTCCTCCCTTGTCACTACATGTTCTTGTTAATTCAGATCAGGTTTTGCAACGTGTCTCATACTTTGCTATTTTTTACCCAAATGGTTTATTGAGTTCTCTAGCAGCTTCTGTGCTTTGCTGCACTTCCTGTCACTGCTGCCAAAAGGGCCCCTGGGTGAGTTGCCACCAGTCAGACTGATTTCCTTTGGAAAACCTGGACATGAGTTTCCTTTGTTCCTACAACAGTCAAGGCAACCAGCCTAATTAATCACTCCTAACCTTCATTAATAAATATAATTGTGGTAATTTGGGGTAAACATGTTGATGTTTTCTGGACTACTGAATGTTTTATCTAAACCTGCAGTTATGTTTTTAGGCATTTACATAAATACAGCAATTTGTGGTGGCCCTGGGTGCTATGACTCTGCTGATGTAAATCCTTGGCATTTCTAAAGTCAAGATGTATGTTTAGGTAAATAGTCTGGGCACAGGTGGTTAGCTCCCTGTGTTTGTAAACACTGACCACCATGATACAAGTCAATTGCACCCTCCTTATCAGCAGTAAATGGAAAAGCTGTTTATAAGTAGTAATGTCTTTAAGGATATAAACAGGAGTATAACATATAGGTTAATATACATTATCAGCTGTAAGAATAGCTATAAGACTATTAGAAAGCTATAAGAAAAGTTATTAAGTACAGGACATTTTTCATGAGCTTATTTTAACGTAAAAAAAGAGGTGGCTTTTGGAGGATTTTTTTTCAGAAACAAAATATACTACTGTAGTGTGCAGCTACTTCCTTGTACTTGATTCAGTATAGGTGTGTCCTGCAACATTATTTACTCTTTCTTGGGACTAGATACGTATATGAAACATCAGCAGCATAATTTTGTCATGTGCTAGACTCTGAACTCAGATACAATTAAATATTCATCAGGATAGATACCCTGGCTCTAGCTATACTTGTAGCAGCTATGAAACATTAATTCAGTGTTATGTTTCTGTTTAATGGAAGAGACTAAATAAGCATTTCTGGTGAAAATTTCAGGTTTCAGGTTTAGAAATTGTGATCCCTACTATGCTTTTTAAGGAGCCCATAAGATAAATTATCTATATAAAGTTGTATTTTTTAATCAAATCTTTGTCTTTTACGAGTCCTGTCCCAGCATCTTCCATGTACTTTGCTATCTTTACCATGTCATTTCAAAATATACTGTTTCTTAACTGAACATGCAGCAAATAACCTGCAGGCTAAAAAAGGGCATTGCATAACAGAATGGTGAAGTTTTGCAGATCTTGTTGCATATTATAAATTTTATTTGGATTTCCTATTTTGTCGATACTAAGATTTTAAATTATGTTTTTACCTGAGGGAGGAAGAGTGTCCTAGAGGCAATTTTTAGTAGAATTCATTTATACAGCAATATTCCAAAAGAGAGAGGTTAAGGCAGCTACACAGAAATTCCAATTTCTGTCCCTTGCAGGTCCTTTCTCTTTTTCTTTTTGCCCACATTTTCCTCTTACAAGATGTACCTGCATTATTAATGAAGTTCAGTCTCAGCACCAATGTGGAATCTGGAGGGTAAACTCAATCAGCAAGTTTGAAGTCCTAATCCCTGTAAAGCCAGGATGAATAACAGATGATATTAAGAGGGCACAGTAGATGGTACCTGTTCCAACAATTGCTGTAAATGCGATCTCATTGATTTTGTTTTCCCTCTGTATTTTACAGAGTACATTGATTTAGAAGATGTCTTTGGCTTATAACCGTTAGTTTTAGAAGGATAGAAAAATGTGCAAAAAAAACTTAGAGATGGTAAGAAATGAAAGCCATTATCTATTTTATTAGCAAATTAGGGATTTGTTTTTAATTATGGCTGTGCTGCAATTATCACGCACTATATTGTATAAATAGGGTTCTTTTCTGAATTTTGTTAATAGATTTTTCTCCAGCTACACTCTTTAGAAATTTAGAAAGGAAATCGTGACCAGGCCTACACTCTCTTAGAACACAGGATCAGGATCATACCTTTAAACAGATTTCCTGGACCTCCTTAGGAAGAAGAAGGAGTGAGCAGGGCCTCAGTTCCAGCTCACCGTTCTCTTGGTCTTTAACTTGGCTAAAAGAGGTGTCACTTGTAATGCATTTTCAGGTGCTTGCATGACAGTCAATTCAGTTGCCTCTGGAAGGATGGAAGGACAGAAGAGCTGAAATTCAATAATCCTTTCTGTGTTGAAAGGATAATTAGCTGGCACACAGCTGTGCTGCCAGTGAGCCAGCTGCTGCAGTGGACTGTTAGTACAGTGATCAGCCCATAAAAAGCTGGATACAATGGAAGGAAGCTTTAAAAAAAGGAATTTCTGACAGAATAATTTTGACAGACATGGTAAAATAAGTAAAAAATGTCTATTATTATCTATTATAGTGAATGAGACACTCTACAGACCGAAAAGAGCAACTTCACATTCACATGCCTTGGTCCTCAAGGACTTCAACCTCCCCAACATCTGTTGAAGGAACAGCACAGCAGGGCAAATGTGTTCCTCGAATACCTTGAGGGTAACTTCCTTCTCCACGTGCTAGAGAAGCCACTGAGGAGATGCTCTATGCTGGTCTGTGTTCTCACCAGGAGGGAGGGTCTGGTGGGGAAGTTGAAGCTCAAGGGTAGCCTGGGCTGCCCATGAAATGATGGTTCAAGATCCTTAAGGCAGGGAGGAGAGTGCACAGCAAGGTCTCCTCTGGACATGAGGAGAGCAGACTTTGGTCTCTTCAGGGAGCTGCTTGGTGGAATGCAATTGAATAGAGCCCTGGAAGGAAGAGGGCTCTATTAACCAGTAGACATGGTTAATATTCAAGGATCACCTCTCCCAGTCATGCATTCCAATGAAGAGGAAGCCAACAAAGTATCCATGTCAGGGTGCTTGGAATTAGATCTTTAAGGTCCCTTCCAACCCAAACCATTTTATGAGTCTGTGATTCTACTTTGGATCAGTAAGTAAAGGAAGTTCATCTGGTGTTCTGTTTACTGAGCCAACAGAAACTGCAGTGTTGAAGTCAATACCCTGCTGACTTGGAATGAGTCTATTTTATTTCATTTAACAATTTTTTTATAGTAAACACAGCTTTGTTACTTGACTCCTACAGAGAGAGTTTCTTTCAGGATATACAGAACTGAAGACTACATTCAGTGATGCTAATTGGTATTGAATTAATCATCCAGTCATGCTAATGTGCAATATAAAATTTGTGCTTTAAGTGCATAAAAGTAGCCAGGGAGGTTTGCCAAAAATACCAAATACTTAAAAAACACATTTTTTTGTCTAATTACAAGTCGCTTGAAATTTTTACCTTTTGTGTATGAAAGTCCATTTGTATTTTACATACAGATACATTGTGTCTATGCCTTCTGTGCCTTTTGTATTTTATTTTGCACGTTCATGCTCTTTATGACCACCTTGACTCCCCATACATACAGATTTTTCTGTCCATATATTATTGGTAGTTGTCCACTCCCACATGTACAGTTTTTCAGCATACCAGTGATAATGCAGAGCAGTTCACCCAAATACCATCCATGGAATTTCTGGTTTGGGTGGTTTGTCAGCTTAGCCAAAATACAAAGTTTCAGAAAGTTTCACCTTTTGCATTTCAGGATTATAATGATGAAATTCGCCAAGAGCAGCTGAGAGAACTTTCATATTTGAATGGTTCTGAGGATTCATCACGTGGACGGGGCATTCGAGGAAGAGGGATCCGTGTGCCACCTGCAGCTCCTTCAAGGTGTGTTAACCTGGACTAAGTCAATAGCTCTACAAAGCGTAAGCAGTAGTAAAAAAAAAAAACATAGTTAAAAAAAAAAGACAATTGCATACATATCCTGGTCAGTAACCCAAAATATTTGTCTTCTGATAACCTGTATTGTCTGTATTGTAGATTTTCTGATCTACAGTTCACAGGGTACAGTGGGTGGTATACAAGTAATAAACAATAATAATAAACAACAAATGAGAGCAGATTGTGAAGACAGGAAAAGGATATTTCTAAGATTTATTGATCTAGTGAAAGGGATCCCTGTCCAAGGTAGGGGGTTTTGACTGGAGGATCTCTGAAGGTCCCTTCCGACACAAACCATTCCGTGATTCTGCAAGTCTAAAATCAGCTACTGCAACTTGTAGTAAAGTAATGAACATCACGAGCTAATGCAGTGGGTTTGGTTGTCTCAGCAGGGAGCAAGCCACAGTTCCTACTGCTACTGAAGACCATTCACAACTGTGGATATGGGTGTCATGCATGGCTTTTATACCTGACATTCACAATCTTACAAAAAGACAGCACACCCAGGAGCATACTTCTCTGAAACAAAACTGACAGGCTGATACAACCCTCATACATCCCCCTTCTTTTCGGCATTTGATATAATTACAAGTCTTTTTAAACAGCAACAGCTTCTTCTGACTTACTAATTAGTACAGCAGGGGAGATATAGCATAAATAGCCAGGAGGAGGCTAAACCTCTCTCCATGCTTGTCTATATGCTCTATTCTCTCTGTGCAGTGGGGGAAAGCAGAATCCCACGCTACCATTTTTTGTGCTGAACTAAATTAGATAGGGAGAAAAGTTATTCCTCTCCTTTTATATTCTTCCTTTATTTTGCCTTGCAAATTTCTGCTGTCCTGCAATGTCTTCTGCCAATACATTTCTCCTTCCCACCAATAAACATGAAAATGAGAATGATGACAGCTCCTGTAAAATCATTTGAGAGCAACAGAAAAGGCTTCTCATTTTCTTCATCTTCTAGAACTGCTTTGGAGTAATTCTGCAACTCTGTGAATTACAATGATTCAGAATTTTATTAGTACAAGCAACAAGAGGACCAGGTGTAAAAGGTACTGGATGGTTTAAAAATAATCCCTTTCCATAATATGAGATCTGCCTGAGATACTGCCTGAAAGTGCTTGACATTGTAGCTGCCAAAAGCCTAGTTATATGATGCTTTAAGTTGTAGTAAGAATGTGAGAGCCTTTAAAATGGGGTAGCACACACGTCTTCCCTCATTGTAGACGCCAGTGATCATTCCTTTTTGCTCCCCACAGGGGACGTGGGGGTGCCATTCCCCCGCCACTGCCTGGACGAGGTGCCCAAGCGCCCCGAGGAGCGCCGGTGACGCGTGGGGCGCTCCCTGTGCCGCCGGTGGCCAGGGGCGTTCCCACCCCCCGAGCCAGGGGCGCCCCGTCTGTGCCGGGGTACCGACCACCCCCGCCGCCCGCACACGAGGCCTATGAAGACTATGTAAGTAAATGCCTTCATTCACAGCGTGTGAGCCACGCTCTGCGAGGAACAAGTCTTTCTGAGATGGAGTAGTCCAGGCCAATAACCTCTCTGTCTGTAACGCTTTCCCTCCGCAGGTGAACGACAGTCTGGGTGATGCAATATGTCTGCAGGCCTGTGCTGGGTGATGTGGGTTCATAGATTTGCTCACAGCTTAGTTTTGGATATGAGAGATCATGCTGGATAGTTCTTGGGGTATTACAAAAGAGCCATACAGATATTCTAAAATTTTATACTTAAAGTCAGTTTTTGCTCTAACCAAGTTCCTAAGAATAACAGCTTGTATCCTTTATGAAAAAAGGGGGGTGAGGGAGAAGTTGTTGTTCCAAATCCTTTTCATTACGTATTTGTATTCAACATTGTGTTACAGATAAATAACAAATAGAAATTCAGGTTGTTTTCATGAAAGCTGATACAATGATGTATCTTTAGCCAGGAGCAGTACTAACTAACTGTCACCTTTACTTATGAGGTGTTAAAGTAATTGTGCTGTACACATCACAGCTTTCAAGTCATCCTCATTTATGTTTCATCCTGGAACTATCACTATAACAACAGATAGCCAAATAGGGAAGAAGGTGCTATCAAATATGATGTCTGAATTTTTCCAGCTATGGCAAGCCCAAGAGTAAGATGAACATCTGATCTGTTTCCTGATCCTACCACCAGGGAAAGATGCACTTTTGTTCAATTAATAATCTTCCTAGAACTGAGGGAAGGAAAATTAAACAGAAATTAATCTTTATTGTTAAAGCTTAACACAGCCATGTGTATATGTAGTGTAGCAACTAGATCACGGCCACTTCAAATCAGGGATGCACATTCTGTTAATTCTGAGAATTACAACTGAGCAACAGCAACAAAAAAGGAAAGAGAAAAAAGTCACTCCTGTATTATTTACCTCAACACAGTTTCCTTATTAAACCAGCTAAAATTCCTGCTAAGAAATGGAATTTCAAACGTATCACCTTCCTTGACAGACAGTATATTATTGTCTGTTAGTGTCAGAATGTATGAGATCCTCCTTTCTGTGCAGATACAGAACCCTTGTAATGTCAGATTAAGATTATAAGTGAAGTAATGTTTTTTTTTCATTTACAGTACTAGTAAATGTCCTAGGGTATTAAGTATCTTTTAGGGAGAATTTCTTGCACTTTTTATGGATAGTAAATATATGGAAAGCAGGAGGAGAAATTGAGGCAGCTGGATTATCAATGTTAGGAAGGCATTTAGCCAGTTCCCCATATTTTTGAAATGCCTCCACTCTCAGGCACACAAAATATATACATAATTAAAAGAGTGTTTAATTTGTAATACATTAGTCCAATAAAAATAAACATATGCATTTGGGGTTTTTTTTTCCCCCTTCTTAGATAGCCACAAAAAAAACATGCTTCCGTATAGGACGAAATTCACATGTTTTGGAGATCCTTCCATCTCCTGTGACCTTTCAACATCTATATTCCCGAGCTAGGAATAGATGAGATTGCTATCATGCACCAGTTTGGAATGAAAACTTCTTGTCATTTTATTAAAGTTTGTAAGTTCCATCTAAATCATTTTGGTATCTTATGGGCTGAGATAATAACTAGAACTCTGATGCTGTGCCAGTAGAAGGAAAAGTTCACTGTCACATATCTACATATGTATAATATGTAGATATAATGTATCATATACATATGTATAATATGTACATAATAAATTATCGTTTAGGGAAAATATTTTTATTTTTGCAGGAAGTAATCAACACAGTTTTTCTTTCTAAATAAACCATAAAATAAATCTGGCTGGATACTAAAAGCAAGAGGATCTGTTTGTTGACCTGCAGCAAATGTCATGTGTAATTGTTGTTCTTCCACACTTAATCCTACAGATGAAAAACTAATTTATAATGAATAATTTATCCAATTTACTTTTCTTTTTCTGCTTCTAAGCAACCGACAAATGTATTAGAATTTCCTTAGGAGTTTATATTTCTCATTTTTGATTATAGTATTGTACACCATTTTTTTTCCTACTATAGGCAAGCACCATTAGTTTGATTAGTGGTACATATGAATGCACTGTCATTGACTGTGAGTATCCATATTCTTTATTTTTCTTTGCTCCAGTGAAATATAGTTACTTAAATGTTGATCTGAAAGTGAATTCAAGAAATAGAATCAAATGGCTGCAGCAGATTTTTTTAAAATGTTTAGACAGCGTTTCCTGAAAAAAAATCTTTACCTATTTGCTGAGCACTACTAATCAGAGATTGTATTGACTGTTTGACCTTGAAACATCTAACAGTTCAAATCGGTTTGGATAGACATTTAAAAGTTTTGATTATCCAATATATAAATATTTTGAGGTTTCCTGATGGTCTTTCTGAGAATCTGTAAAAGCAGGTGTCTGAAGGTTTCTCAAGAAAAGTCCTGTCATTGTGGTGAATATATTCATGTGCGACATTTTGAATGTCAGGCCTAGCCAGAGGGAAAAACGTTTGGAACAACTTTCAGAAAAGAGGAGGGCTGGAGTGGGAAAGGGGAGTAACATACTTCATGCCTTTTTTTTTTTTACTTGCCTTTGAAACTTGCTTTATATTGGGTGTAGCCTAGGCAATATCTTATGGGAACTTCTTGCCTTCATGAAGAGGAGGTACTGACATTAGAAAATACATGCAAAGAGAAAGTAGTTACTATGTGAACCTTATTCACTTCAAAAGCACTTCATTGGGTGTGGATTTGGATGGAGAGTGTAACTGGCAGCTGCTGTGCAGCTTCTGAGGTCAAGAGGGGTGATCCTTGGTTTGTGACCTGTTGTGTTTTAACTCCAACCAACAACTAAGTCCCATGCAGGTGCTCACTTCCCTGGTGAGATAAAGGAGAGATTCAGAAGTGTGAAAGTAAGAAAACTCCTGGCTTGAGATGAGATAGTTGTAGTGGGTTGGAAGTAGCTGGATGCCAGGCACCCACAAAAGCCTCTCTATCACTCCTGTCTGCAACTGGACATGGGAGAGAAAATATAATGAAAGGTTTATGAGTTGAAATAAAAACTGGGAGATAATCACTCACTGAATACTGTCAAGAGCAAAACAGACTCAGTTTGGGGGTATTAATTGAATCAGCAGGATAATGAGAAGCAAAATAAGTCTTAAAAAGACACCTTCCCAACCACACCCCCGCCATATGCTGCCCAGCTCTGCCTTCTCCCCAGGGGCAGGGAGACAAGGGATGGGGGTTACAGTCAGTTCATCACAGGATGTTTCTGCTGCTGCTCAGGGAGAGGAGTCCTTCCCCTGCTTCCACAGGAGACAGTCCTCCATGAACTCTGACGTGAGTCCATCCCATGGCAGCAGTTCTCCACAAACTGTTCCAAAGTGGATCACTTTTTCCCAGGGTGTAGTCCTTCAGGCACAGTCTGCCCCAGCATGGGCTCCTCTCTCCACGGGTCTGCAGGTCCCTGCCAGGAGCCTGCTTCAGCATGGGCCTGCCATGGGGTCACAGCCTTTGCCAGTGCTGGTTCTGTCCCAGAGTCGGCTGTTACTGGCTCTGATGAACATGGGGGAATCTTCTAGAAGCTTCTCACAGAAGCCTCCCCTGTACCTCCACCACTATCAATAGCTGGCCACACAAACCCAGTGGAACAGTTACATGGGATAGAGAGCTGCCTGAATGGCAGATACCGGAGGGTCGTGATCAGTGGCACAGGTTCTGGTTGGAGGCCTGTCACTGCTGATGTCTGCCAAGGTTCAATACTGAGCCCAGTATTGTTTAAGTTATTAATCAGGGACTTGAATGAAGGAGCAGAGGCCTCCTCAGCAAGTTTGCTGATGACCAATACTCCAGAGGGCTGTGCAGACCTTGACAAGCTGGAGAGATGGGCAGAGAAGAAGTGAAAGTCAACAGAGGCAAATGCAGGGTCCTACACCTGGGGAGGAATAATGCCAGGCACCAGCAGAGGCTGGAAGCCAGCTTGCTGGAAAGCAGCTCTATGGAGAAGGACCTGAGGGGGCTCTAAAGGCTAAGGTCTTATTGGCAACTTATGAAACAGGCAATAGGCAGGTTGAGATTCATAATTTATACAGAAATGAAGAGTACTTGAGTATATCTGCTGTTATTGAGGCAATAAATAATGGAATCATAGAATCATAGAATGGTTTGAGTTGGAAGGGACCTTGCAGATCATCTAGTTCCACCCCCCTGCCATGGGCAGGGACACCTTTCACTAGACCAGGTTGCTCAAAGCCCATACAACCTGGCCTTTAACACTTTTAGGGATGGGGCAACTTGACTGGGCAAAGCCAGTATTCAGCACAGTATGTTCTGATCTGAGCATCCAGATTTTTCTTCTCAAGATAAAACCTAAATATTGGAAGGATGCTTAATCCAAATCTAAGCCAAAATCACTGGTGCTTTCAGATCCTTTTTTTGAGGGCATTTGACTCTGGATCTGTATTTTTTCCTTATGAATCAGAAGCTACTAATGAACTGTCCAGTGATATTTTTCTTTGCATTTTTTTAGAAGCTATGGTGAGCCTTTCTAAGAGGTCTGATGTGAGTTTTGAAGTGAATTATCACTTCTTCCCTTACACCAGAGGGAAAGAATAACCAAAAGAGAGTACATTTGGGACTAAAATACACATTGCTTTTATATTTACCTCCACTTGCATTTTTACTCTTGGATAAAAAAGAGGAGATCTGCACAGAAAGCCACTCATCTTAATATGAATACTTAGATAAGCCTCTTGCTTTTACAGACATATATAATTTGTTAGCAAGAAATAGGCCAGTCTGTTGAGACACTGTGAAGCTGGTACAGCTCCTAGGTCTAGGACAGCCAGATTAAAGAGCAATTTTAAATGCAAATATTCTCTCTTGCCTCTCATTTCACTGATCAAACCAGCCAAACGCAGATTCTTGTTATCTTCTGGAATAAGTGGAGAGCAGTGCTTTTATAAAGTCACTGGAAAAGAACCACACAATAAGATAGATTGTGCTTTTAACGTCACGCTGTTCTTCCTCTCATTTCAAATTATTTAATATGAAAGCAAATGCCACATTAAACTGTTTATTCAAAGACCAATGGTTATTTACATTTTTCAATAGTTTTCAAACGAACTGAAACATCTATGCTCATGCTTATTCAGTGCCAGCCTAGACAACGAAAAGACTGACAATAAGAGGCATTTTGTCACACTTTAAGATTTTAAAAAGAATAATCAAGATTTACATGTGACTACAATCCACAGAACTGCAGTTGTGGAGGCTTTGCTTAATAATTTAAATGGGAATTCTTAGGGCTTTAAATCCATTCTGTCTGACCTTCCTGGATGTAGATGGAAACTGTACATAAGGACCTAAACTTCCTATTCATGGCATGTTTGCTCCTGTGTTACTGCTTTAATAACTATATTAAAGTGAGAAATGGGTATTTTTGAAGCCCATTCCTAAATCATAGTAGGACATTGTCAATGAGAGTGAAGCCTGGACAGCTAAGAAGACTTTTAAGGTTGTTCCAAACCTTAAAAAAGTGAAATGTGTTGCCTATAATAATAGGTAACAGGGATTGCTTTTTTTTTCCCTAAACTGGTATTTTCAAGCTTTAAATGTAGCACTTACCTATTTCTATGCCTTTTCTGGGTGAGAAAAAAATCAATGAGGAGTGTACTGAGACTAAAGATCATTTGAATAAAGCTGGAATTATAGACATGGGAATCTGCATGGCTGAACAACAAATTGATTAAATATGATTGATTATCTATTTATGCCCAAGGCACTTAGAAAAAGAGCTAAGCTCTATTCAGCTTGTATCTGCTGTAACTTGAAAAATCAAATTTTATTTTTAGTAAAATAGCGATAAACAGGATAATGTTTATGTTATCTGAACAACCCTACTGAGGTTTAGAAGGATGCTGTGCATGGCAGCCTGATGAAGGTATAGTGGATTTATTCAGATTTTGGAGAATTTTGTCCATGAAAAGTATAGATATATTTATTGTGAAAAAATCCAGAAACATAAATACAGAGTTAAAGTAATGGCAAGTTTTTAATGTTCTTCTGAGAGCAGAATCCACAGTCAGCACTAAATCTTCAGTATCTGGGAACCTGCAGTTCTAGAGTTTTTTGCTTACCTGTGCAAACTGAAGTTTGGATCCTCTTCTGAAAGATCTTAGTCTGAATAAATAAGGCTTACCTCATGAAACCAGAAGAACTATCCCGAGAGCAGTGCAGCAATAAAAGTGAATACTGCTTTCAGACTCATCACTGCTATGAATTTCTCACGTATTGACAGTGTGGTCTAAATCAGACTTCATTATATTATTTTCTTGATTTGAATTCTTTTGATTGTCATAATCATCGTTATTCAATGGACTAAACACTAATAAAATACTTAAAACCATTACATCTATATATTAATGTTGCAGAAATATTTTTTGTGGAGGATAAGTTCTTCTGTCATCCCCTTCCTGCCATCCTTACTTGGCAGAAATAATTCTCTTCTTGAAATGAGTTACCAAGTTTTCAGATGAAAATTGTTTTCTATGCTAGACAGAGTATAAAGGAAAATGCTGATGCAGCTGTACATGTTTTAGTATTATAAATGATGGTAATACAAGTACAATGTAATAAATATTTATATTTGTTATATAGAGATCTAAGTGAAGGGCATATCTCAACTGATGATCCAGCTTGCATATGGTCCTTAAATATTCATAGTGTATGCGGTTGTATTCATGAGGTCCTACATAAAAAATATATGCAGTGTTATCCACAGAGCCAGATTTGTCTGCATCATGCAGTGCACCTCTTGATCATTGAACAATGTGATTTTTCAGGAGCCTGTTACCAAAAATACATGTCTGCTGTCACTTAGCTCAGTCACAACTTGTCTCTTGGGTGTTTGTCTGATAGAGAACAGTCCACATTGGTACAAAATAACTCTACAGGCATTTGCAGACTAAACATGATCAGGTGACTGTATCTCCACCCATGTTATCCTTTCCCAAAAGACTGCAAAACAAAAAATAATTTTTTTTAAAGAAGTTGCTTAACCAGATTCAGTCCACTGAGGTACTAAAAGTAATTTTGGACTTCAAGGTTCATCAGTTCCAGGGGAGACAGACACATCTGCACTCAGTAAGTGCAGAGACTTCAGCTGTGCCAGACAAGTACAGAAGCCTTGAGCTCTGCTTTTGGGAAGGGCTCTGGAGAGTAAGGGGGCCATGGCACTTAACATTATCTCACCAGCATTGCCTTCAGCATACCAGTTGTACTTGTGTTTTTCAGTCTAGCCTTTTGGTGAACTCAGATTAGTGACTTTTTATTAAAGTAGATATACAGAGTGCTCCTTATATCAATAGATTCCATGTACAGATGACCTTCTAGTTTGTGTATTATTATTTATTAAGAACTTGCATTGTAGCTAAAATTTGAGCTTGATTAATGTAGTAAAATGCACAGTTTAGGAGCTGTTTCATGTCAGTTGAAAACTTACATGGGTTGTTCAAAAATAATATTTGAGTTTTACTGGAATTTTTGGGCCATGTATTTAAAAACACTTCTGCTGCTGGAAGAGTTCCTCTGTTTTTCTTGTTGGTACATTTGTGATATTGTCATCTTGCAAAAAGTACTTCTGCATGAAACTGCAGAGATACATATTTGGCAATTGCACTTAAAATAAAATACAAATATTACAGACCACAGTTCAGTTTCATTCACTGGCTGATGAGCCTTTTAGCTAGTTCCCTATATCCATACACTTAATGCTTGCTCAGGATAATGGAAGAAGAGAAAATGTATCTGGTAAAATAAAAGACCTGAAAAGAAGCCTTATATGCCCATAACTTTTTTCCCTCATTGTATTCGTTACATTTGCAGCTCTGAATTTCAGTTGTACACAGGAAGAAAAAGGTTTGTGCTGGAGGAATTATCTCATGGATTGGGCACAAAAACACCTCTCTAGCAATATGCCTGTTCTTTCTGAGTATATAAGAAAGGTTCAAGTATATATGTAAGCTTTTATTTTCATAGATCTAGGAACTTACATATACCCTGAGTGTATGTATATTGTTATAGACAAAGCTGACTCTAGCTGTGCCTAGAACACAGGATATCTGCTGATACACAGCAGCCTCGTCCCCAGCAGCATGTGAGTGTCGTGTTATCTATTGCTGTTGGAGGGAGGAGGTTTGACTCTCCAACTGTCCTAGTATTTCCAGTAAACCTTTATGTGGATATAAGGATAGGTGCTTACACTCTGATACATACATATATACATATATATATATATATATATATATATATATATTATCTGTAGCTACATCACAGAAAAATATGGTCCATTTCTTCCAGCCCATCTGTTTATAACAACTTGATGCTGTGCAGGGCTCCTCTACAGCAAGCAACCTGCATGAGGAGCTGTGTAAGGAATCAGTCTGAAGGATCAGCAACATAAAATTTAAAGCATTTTTGTTCTTTCCTAACGATATAATCTGGGGCAAAAATGTAAATATAGAAAGGAAAAAAAAAATACAAGCAAATTTTCTGAAGGAATAAGTTAAAAGAATAGTTTTACTTGTCCAATCAGATGGACTGGATGAAGGATACTCTTCCTTTTGTTTAGCAATGGTGGTAATAAAGTGACTGGAATATTCATAGGAGTCCCCTGTCATATAGGTAGACCAATGTACTTCTCAAATATGCTCATTTTTAAAACAAATTGATGAGTTATATTTTATCAAAGGTGCAGACTTAGTGTAACTCTTTAAACTGCAGCAAAAATGTTGTGAAAATTGATTTTGTTATGAAACACAGTGCCTTGAGTTTGACCTACAGGACTCTTAGATAGTGCAGCAATCGTAGAAGAGGGAGATGCAGTATAAAAGCTCCAGGACAATAAAGTAAAAGACTAGAGATGAAAAATGTTCTTTCTCCATACTGACCTGTTTTTTTCATTATGAAATTATGGTTGCCTGCATTTGAATAACTTTTACAATCACTATAAGTGCTGTTACTCATGGATACCTACTGTTGTTTTGTAGCTCTTGTTATGGCATAAAAATCTGTGGAGTGCCACATGTGAAATCATAGAGTCAAGTGGGGCTTTTATGTTATTAAAATTATATAAGTAAGTGGAATTATATAAGTAAATGCTTCTAAATAGCAGGATCATAAGAACACAAGGACCCGAGCATGACCCTGTACTACTTTATGCAGTAACATCAAATTTCATTTAAATATTTCTTCAAATCAATATATCTATGCAAGTGGAGTACATAACATTATGTGTAAGTTCCTAACAAGGTGTTTGAGTTGTAGCTTTGGTGTTCATGCTGTCCTCCAGCTCTGTCTGGGCCAGTTACTGAGGTTCTGTAATGAAGATATTAATAAATCATTAGATAAGATACTAACATGAATTCTTTTCATCACTCAGTATCTGTCAGATGCAATTTAAGTCTAAATGGGTACGCAGAAGCCTAAAGGTTAGAAACTCCATATTGTGTTATCTTTTATTTGGATTTTCCAGTCCCTTAATATTGTCTGTAACTGTACAGTCTTGCAACTTCTGACATCCAATTTTTCAAAAGCTGAAGTGAAAAGAAAAAAAACAACCAGATATACCAAAAGTGAGTCTTATTTGAGGCAAATACAAAATTATGTACTATACTGAAGTATTTTAATATTTATTTTCATATTTTAGTTTCTTTTACTATGTATGAGTATCACACTACTTTTCCCAGTTCCTTTTCTCAGGTTTTTTTTTTTCTCCCCAGAAAATCTCAAAAAATGCATGTTTGGGTATTGTAAAAATAAATTGTCCAAGTCTGATGCTGCACCATTTTACTCAAGACTGAGCTCTACAAGTTCATGTAGCCCATGAACTGGTCTTTATTAGGACTTTGCATGTGTATACCACTCTTCACATGTGCTGCAGCAGGAAGTTTTCTGAAAAAAACAATGTATTTAAAACAAAATGCATTGGAATTCAAACTGTATTTCTTTATATTTTACCAACCAGTTGCCATCAATCATTCTACTTTTTTGGACAAACACTTCTTGCAAAATTTAACTGATGAGCAAAATTAAGATGTGTTAAGATTTGAAACAAATCTTATTTTAAGAGTACATAATTCCTTTTGTATTACCTGTTTACAAAAAAAAATTTTAGAATTAGTCTTGATTTACTTTGCTTTGCTTTTCTTGCCAAAACTGTTCCTATATGTGAAAGCTTAACAGGTTATTTTAGTTTTATTTAGCTATAAATAACAGTGAAAGAATAAGTGCTTATAAATGCAAATTGGTTTGGGAAGTTAAGATTTCTGAGTGCTTCGTCACAACTGCACCAGTTATACAGATGTTATGAAAATAAAGAAAAAATATTATAAACAAATACATGTAAATCAAGTTTGTGTAAATCAGGCTGTAGGGGACATGCAGATGGGACCTGTGTTTCATTGCTACTTAAATTTTACCAAATTAAAGTGTGGACACTGCAGCTCAGAGAATGAGAAAAATAAAAGTAAGAAAAAACAGAGAATCACTGAAATGCAGTTTTTGAGCCAGAGTACATCTATCAAATAAATTAGAAGCAGAAGAACTTTGGTCATTTTTCACTTTCCTTGAACAGCCATTTTACTTTCTTGCAAGGCCACCCTTCATGCAAACACCCTAAACAAATAAATCCAAAAAGCCATTTGGAGCTTTCCTAACTTATTACTCATGAGGTGCCTGTTACATGTTGCCATTTTGTAAAAAGCAGCAAAAGTGGCTTGTGTGTGCTAAACATAGCACAAGCAGGAAAAAAAAAAAGGTAAATTTCACTGAGTTTTATTCATTTCACTCAGGTTTCAATAGTTATTTTCTAAGGGGTAAAAAGTCTCCCATGCAAGTGATTTGTCTTGTATTTGCATGTTCTTACTGTGTATAGTTGTGATGTATATTTACAAGTGAGCTGACTCCATTTGTAGCTGTAGCCAAGAACTCTGTGGCTGAATCAGTGCTTAGAGTCATAGAATGACAGAATCAGTAAGGTTGGGAAAGACCTCCAAGGTCATCGAATCCAATCTTTGAGCACCACCTGGTCAATTGAATCATAGCATTTAGTGCCATGTTCAGTCATTTCTTGAACACTTCCAGGGATGTTGAATCCGCCACTTCGTGAGCAGCCCCTTGCAGTGCCTGACAGCCCTTTCATTATGTGAACTGCTTCTGTTTCCATGCATAGTGCAGTATGAAGCAAAGTGAGAGTGTTTTCCTTGGGCAGAATCTGTTGCAGTCCAGTGTTGTGGTATCCCCTTGAGTAGGGAGCATCAGGAATGAAGCAAAGGAAAATCTGCAAGTCAGTGTGTCACATCTTGGATGAATGAAATCCTGGATTAAAAAAAAAGAGTAAAGGGACTACTTTTATTCTGCTCTTCTGGATTCTTTTTCAAAGACTCAGTCTCTTGCAGAATGTCTTCAGAAGTAACGTGCATACCTCTCCACTAGAGCAGGCTGAGTTCTGGGAGCAGGACTTGCCTTGCTGCAGTGCAAAGCATGGCAGCTAAGTCTTGGAGAGGATCAAGGTTCATTCAATGCTCTTTTGCCATCCTTTCCAAGAGGACAGCTAAAGGGTACTAAACAGTATGGCAC
Source organism: Lanius collurio (assembly GCA_020086605.1). Classification (NCBI taxonomy): domain Eukaryota; kingdom Metazoa; phylum Chordata; class Aves; order Passeriformes; family Laniidae; genus Lanius; species Lanius collurio. The sequence goes on along the minus strand of JACBWW010000001.1, from coordinate 21,694,722 downwards.
TGTGGGTACCATTCTTAATTGTCTAAGTTTTCTTGTATATCTTTCAAGAAAGTACATCCATCTTGGATGTGATTAAGTCCTGTATGTTTCCTTTGTTTATCCAGGATCCAATAATATAAGATCATAAATTACACAAAATTTGCAAACAAAGTAGGCTTCTAAGTCCTTATATTACTTCTGAACAGAGGACTTAAATTCTAAATAACTTAGATTATTTTTACACACTGTTAATTTTGTAGAAATCTTACAGGGGAGTGGAGGGGTGTAATTATTTTAGCTCTTTAAAAAAAAATCCTACCTATCTGTTTTGACAAAGTCTATGACCTTTCTAGGAGGAAAGAGGCAATACTGTTTTGATAGTCCTTGACTGAATGAGGATGTTGTTGAGGTGAAATTCAATTTTGAAAGAAAAGACTTTTAAAGGTCCTACTTTCTTTCCTCAGGACCTCAGTAGTTGTGTACAGAGTACACAGTCATTTGTTGTTTGTGTTGGAGGAAGAGAATTGGTACAAAGAACTAAGCTTCCACTCTAACTGGAAAATGCCAGCTCATCCATCCTTGATTGGGATATTGGAGGATAAGCAAATAGGTCACTGAATAAAGTCTGAGAAACTGTTTAACATTCTGTAGGGCAGCAATTATTAATGAATGGTGAAAGCTGTCAAAATAAACTTCCCAGCTTCAGTATCATGAGATTTTCCCTCCCTATTTGGGGGATAATCTCACTGAAAATTTCCTTTAGAACTGTGTATCTGTGTTGCCACAGTAAGTATGAGTGTACAAATTTGTATGACTTAGGTGTTGAGTAGCTATGATATAAAACTAGAATATTATTTTGGGGAGGAAATTATCTTCAGTAATTTTTAATATATTTTCCATCCTCTCAAAATGATGTGTGCTGACATAATAATTTGTTTTGTAAAGAACACCGTATCTCTTCTAAAGGTGCTGGTTAATTTTACACTCTTAAGTTTCATTACTGTAGGTTGTATTCTTGTCCTGAGATTTGCTGACCTTCTTAGAAAAATAAAATTAAAAATCCTAGGATATATTTTGTTTCTAAGTTCAAAACTTTATGAACCTAATGTTTATTTGTTTCTTGACATCTGCCTGATGTACCCTAGAACTTTATGATTTCCTTGTAATTTCCTTACTAAGGAAAAAAATTCTGAAGGTCATTGAAAAAACCTGGAAAAGAGAGAAAATGTTGCTGTAGTTTATTTCATCCACTGAGAGGAAGAGAATATTGTGGTGAAGAAAATGAACTCTTAAATTAACAAAACTATCAGGATTCTCAGAGTTGTTTTTTAATCATCATGTATTTATATATATTATCTATTTGGCTCTTGGAGATAAGGATAGTCACATTTTATGTTGGCAAGTAGTCATCTAAGTCTGATTTCATCTCCTGAGTGGAGTTCAGAAGTGTAAACAATATAATAAGGCAGAAAATCCATGAATTAATCACTGTTACTCCAAAGTGGCTATTCTGAAAAAATAAGAAAAGTGAGAACTATTGTATTTCTGGCTGTTTCCAAGAAAATTAATTCTGGGTGGGCTGAAGCAGGCTTTGGTACCCTGAGATACTTCTAGTTGGACCACCCAGCAAATGATGAAGAATGTTGCTCTGTCATCTTACTCTTCTCAGCAATAGCCTTATGTCGTGGTTTGACACGGAAGTGGAGTTTTTTTGCAAAAAAGTCCTTCTAGTTCTGATCAGAACCAATCGATTGTCTGGCTTGATTATTGGCAAGTCTTTTAGATTATTAGAGTCTTTTAAGTTTGTGCCTGCTTTGTTTTCTCCTAATTCTTATGTCACAGAGGTAAAATAAGTAAGTAAGAGATGATCTGAACTAAACCACTACACCTTAAAAGCCTTAAGAATATCTGGGAGCAGCAGTAATAAGTTTCAAGCCTGATGCAATCAATAAGGAGTTAATGTGAAGCAGGTACATTTTTTCCAAGGATGGAATTAGAAAAACAGTGGGATGAAGCTCCAAGATGTTGCTGATGTTACTCTGGTAGGTAGCAGGAGGCCAGGAGAAGGGGTTATCTCTTTTACTCCACATGGGCCAAGGCTGTAATAGAAGCCATAAATTTCAAAGTAGCATTTAAGTGTGTGCCAAGCAGAAAAGGACTTGTCCCAGGACTGTGGTGCAGCCTGCTCTTTCAACAAGATTTTTGAGCAGACTCAGTTAACAAGGGCAGGGTATCTCTGTCAGACAAAGCAGAAAATGTAATAATTGCCGAAATGTTAGTACAGTCCAGCTGTGATGACTTGATTTATTTATTTTAATTGGTACAGTTGCTTCCAGGATTTTAGATTAGCAGTTTAGATTTAAATATGCCTAAAGCAAATCACAAAAGACAAATTGACTTTGGATTTGAGTTGCTTGCCCTTTATAGTCCTTGGAGGAGTACAGGTACAGATAAAAGCCCAACAAAAAGCCTTGTTTAAATTTTATTAATCAGCTGTTGAAGACACAGGAGCTATCCTTTTCAAGTCCTGGAGAAAAAAAAACTCATCATAGGTAATCATTCAAATAAGACGCTTTTTGAGCAAAACAGGAATGTAAAGATTATTCCAAAGAGTGCTGGACACTGTCTGAGTTGCCCTTGTGATTTACAGCTGCAGTACAATTCCCTGCATGAATTTCAGGACATAACAATCTGTCAGTTCTCAAAGCTGTAAAGTCATCCCTTGGAGATAACTGAGCCAGTCTCAAAGTGATGGTCATTTCAGAACATGACTGTAATCTCTTTCCTTAATAATAAAATGGTGGTGTTGTTTGGAACGTCATCCTTCAGGTGTAAGACTAATAATCCTATTAAACTAGAAATTGTAAGATACTTTAGGTACTAATCTAGACTGAAATAATATGTCAGATCCTTTTCAAAGTAAATAAATAGGAATTGAAAAAGGCCCATAAACAGCTTAGAAAACAAATGAAATAATAAATAACAAAGTTATTTAATGTGATGTTAAAATGTCCACAGTATTTTTAACTAAGATAAATGGAGAACCACAGTGTTTCAACCATCTTCTGTTGTGAAGTGCTATTTTACTTGTGTTTATCTAAGATTCCAGAGTTTTTTGATAGTGTAGAGATATGAGACACAAACACACATTGTTCTCTGAAAGAGTTTCCACTGTGTGTAGGAGTATTCTGTAGTGGTATGTTGGTCCTTAATGTCATCAGCATGGGGACTGAGCACCATAAGTAAGCATATTAAATGAGACTAATTATTTTAGAGAGACGTCCTTTGTTCCATTAAGGATGAACATAATTTAAACTAGTTGCAACTTGTTTACGTTTAAAGAAATTAGTAAGTTTTGACTGCAGTGAGAGGGAAAGAAAATTAGGTTGTGACAGCTTCATGTTGAAGCTCACTTCATCATCTCTGGTTGCTCCCTGAGGAAGTTCTGTCTCAGGAATAGGGCAAGGTTCACCTTGTGGTTTACAGTGCACTGCTAGACTCCGCATGAAAGTCATGGCTTAGTTGTGTGTTGATGCTAGAAGCTGCAAAGCTTTAATTCCTCATGAAAATTCAGTTCTTTCTGATAATGGAAGTTTGCAGCCCAGCCTCTGATCAGGAGGTCTTTGAAAATTTTCAGTCCAGTCAGCATCTGGAATAAGAAAATCAGCAGCTTCAAGGCGCTCTCTCTCTCTCTCTTTCTTTCTCTCTCTCTCTCTCTCTCTCTCAAGATAGATACAATGTCTGCACAGGAATGAAGATTTAGATACTGCATGTGGCACTAGTCAGGTTTTGCTAAGAACCAGTGATGCAGATATGCCCCGTTACGGCATTGTAGTCTGGTGTTCAGGTCTGTTCTCTCAGCCTGTTTAGATGTATAGTGAATACATAGGTGGGAAAGCTCAGACACTATGAAATTCTCAACTAGACCCATTCAGAGTAGACTGATGTTGATGATGTTTGAAAGTATCAGATACATTTGTAATTGTCTTTAACCAAGCCACAAGACGTTCTTACAGAAGAATAAATTCTATTGAAGTTTGCATTTTGAGAAAGATGAGTTTTTAATAAAAGCTGTTGCACACAAAGTAGGAGGGAATGCAATGAAAATATATTCAGATCTCTGTTCACCACTTGTCTTAATATTGTCTAATCACTGAGGTGCTTCCTGCACACCTGCACCTTCTGTGAGTCATATACTTTGCACATGAAAGTTATTAGTATAATGTCTGGCAGTTTTAAAAATGTGTTTATATTAACTGCACAGATTTTCTTTTTGGTACAAGTAACCCCAATATGGATAATGATCCACTTGTATCTGTAATACATTATTTTAAAAAAAAAAAGAAGGTAAAACAGAAACCGAGAACTATATTCTTGGTATTTTTCTTTGCAGCCTTACTACTGCCATGCAACCTTTCCTTCCCCATAGATTTCTGACAGAAAAAATACAAGGGTTGCTTTTCTTCCAGTCATCCCCCATATATATTGCTGATTCATGCAACACACCACTATCTAGATATTGAACCTTTTGATCTTCTGGACCTGAATTTATTCTTGGTACTGCTGACTTTACTATAAAGCCATTTCATTATATGGGTGAGACAGAAAACTCAGTCATGCTCCAACACTATGTTTTCTATTCTTCATATTTTTGTTTCATCTCCTCTGTTGTCAAGCAGAAGCATTCTATTCCAATTTATAGATGGTGCCTCTTTCAGTATATCTCATTTTTGGTATCTTTGATCTAAGTTTTGAGAAGTAGAGTATAAGATATACGATACAGAGGTCTCTTCTGAATGTCTGCAAGCTGCAGTTTGTAGGCAGTGCGTCACCACTGTCAGAGTGAGTGTGGTTTTAAAAAGCACATTCATCTTGCCAGATGAGCCTTTTTCAGCACATATGTAAGAGATTCTAAAAATAGCTGTTGGTTTCAAAGTAGTCTACAGTGAAGAGAAAAATAACCAGAATACAGAGACCTCTCATATTGTGTTCTCTTAATTACGTACCCAAACCCACAGAATTAGCATTGTGGTTACTATGCATTATTTTTCAAGTCATCAAAAAGCAAAGCCTGGACTAAGACAAGTTCATTCTAGCAAAATGTGGACCAGGGTCTGAAAGTGGAAAGAGGACGTGAAAGCTCAATGCTATGGATATGTATCAGGGTCCAGTCCTTGAGGGATTCTTTTTGGAAGGATGCTTGATTGAAAACTTGGTACAATCAAGAACCAAATATCTTGCAACAAGCAAATCCAACTCACATACATGATTTTTAGGTCTCTTAGGAACTAACTTTAACAAAAAGTCTCTTAAGGGAATCTGTTCATCAAGCACCAGGCACAAAGTTGCTTTATTCCCCTATTTTAAATGGTGATTTTGCATTCAAATAAAGATAACACACTCTGTCCCCTGAACTTTCACACATCCTAAATCTAAATTGAACAGAAGATATTTTTTGTTTGTTTTGGAAAGTCTGATTACCGTCAAAGTCATTCATAAGAAAAAGTAGGTGTGGTTAATTAATAATCATTCTAGTTTTAACAAAATGTTCCTTTAGAATGTTTTCTTCTTGCACTGAAATGAAAGAGTTGATGTACGTTAATCTCAACACCAGAGTTATTTAACAAACAGCCTTTCCCCAGCTGCACCACAGCTAGATGCAAAACTCCACCCTATTCTATATGAAAACACACAAATATACAATTGAGCAGTAGAAACATAATGAAAAAGTCATCTTCAGTCTGTACAACAGATCCATTTTCAATTTACTTAAAAGGCACATCTGTAGCTTAAATTACATAATAAAGTAGAAAACAAAGGAAGGGAACAATGAAAATACTGCTTAAAATATTAAAGAATAGACGGAAAATTTGAAGTTAGATATTGGGGAGTGAAATCTTCAACAAAGTGTAGGAATCAGAATTCACATGTGCGATGTCAGAATCTTCTGGATTTGCCCTAGACTTAAACCTCCTCATATTTCAGTCAATACCACAACAGACCCACTAAATGAGTTATTAAAAGGAAAATTGTAGGAGTAAAAAGGGGATTGTTTATGTGTCATTTTGGCATGTTTCTCTAGTACTGGCAGAGGTATTTTATTTATATTATAGAGGTCATTTATATGAGAAACACTTGTTTGCAAAACACTTAGTATTCTATACAGACTTATGCTGTTGTTTCAAATCACAGTAGATTGCATAAACTTCTCTGCAGTGTAATGAAATGGAAAAAAATTTACAGATGCAGTGCATCAGATTAGTTTCACAAGAACAGTATTTATATCTTGCAAGCAATGACATATGCTGAAAGTGATACTGTTTCCAGCTTGCAAGTCAGAACTGTTTTATCCTGAGAATTATTCTGTTTCCTAAAACTGTAGCAAACAGATATTTCAGGAAGGGAACAGTTGCAAGACCATCTTAGACTGTTTTTGCATCCATGCAAATTATACATTCACTGATAATTAAAGTGTTTTGAAAGAGAATTGGCAAGAATAAAATAAACCTCCAGATTGTACAGTTTTCTAGGATCTAAAAGGAAATTGCTAGAAAACATCTTGAGCAGGCAGCAGACCAGCTTTTTTTATTTAGGATTTGAATTGGTACAAGTGTACTGAATCTGATTTAGAAAACAGGAAGAACCTCAATGAAAACTTGCAGCAAAAAGGGAAAAGAGATGTGAGGAAGCAATAAAAATAAGATAGAGAAAGCAGATGATGAAAGCAAGCAAGGGCAGCAAACTTGAATTTTCAAAGAAAAAGATAAAGATGATTATGAAGTAAAGAAATGCAGTCTGAGGAGAGACAGAAGAACTTGGAGCAGTGGAATAACATGCCTTAGTGAAACAGAGAGAGATTAAAATCCCAGCTGAGAGAATAAGAACAAAGCAATAAGCCCTGCTAAGACTGGGCTGAGAGAAAAGGATTACTCATCAAGAGGAGAAAAGAGAATGAAAGTAATGGAATGGACAAGAGACAGGAGAAGGGAACACGAGAGAAGATATTGGCAAGTATAGCAAAATAAGAAATGACAGACATGGAAAGACCCTGAATTCTTCCAATTCCAAGTAAAATTCAGTGGGCACCAAAGGACTTAAAAGGCTGGAGAATCATACCCGAAGAAAGGGGATTTTATTATTGTATCTGATTCTCCCCCTCCATTCTCTGTGAGTTTTAGTAGTTCTTGCATTTTTGCCATGTCAGTCTAGGACATGTCAGGACTGACTGTGTGCTTTTCTTCAGTTGTCTGCAATGTCCAGCAGTTTCTCACATAGTTGTCCCATTAGCTTAACCACAGGGCAGAAGTGGCCATCTGTAGTTGTGCTGTGAGACCTATTCATGGCTGTTCATAACAGATAATGCATGTCATCACTTCCCTGAATGTGCATTTCTGAAGCTTATGAAACTGAGTGGTTCAATCAGCCTGATGCATTGCAGGAAGTCTCGTAACAGCCAACACCTTTCTGGATTAGGTCTTGTATGCCTGAAAAATTGAAGCCATGATGCATTAGGAGGTTGTACATCTTTCTCTGCATCTGTTTCACATCAGTAAACACCAGAAAAATCCCAAATTGCATTTTTCTCAAAATTTAAAAATTAAACAAGCAGACCTTCACATTTTATGTGATATACATTTCTATTGTCAGAAACACCATGAAATTATTCCTCTGGAGACATAGCTTTTCAGCTGGGGACAGCATTTTATCTAGGATTTTTAACAAGTAATTGTTCATTCAGCTTCAGAAATTTTTGCTTATTTTCCTGAAATATTTTAGTAGGCTATTCTTTTCTCCATTATGCATTCCATTTATCTCCTATCAAATTTTAAGAATACATTGTTTTGTGAGATTATAACCTATGATGTTAACAGGAATGAGATGCTCACTTTCTAACTTGTCACCAGGCAACAGTTTAGACTATCCATTCACTTAAACCTATTTCGGCATGACTTTTGAGTGGCCAGATCTAGCTAGTTCTTTCTCAAAACTTACCAGTTTCTTGAAAAACTTGATTCCTCATAGGCTCAAACTACAGTACTATCTGTAGCCACTGTCCTACAAATTGTTGGGCTTGGCTGGCCTTTTTTAAAAAGAGCATCAATCACATACTTAAAATTGGCATAATAATGTAGGTTGACCTTCAGATATATTTCTCTGGTACAAGAAAGTGCAATGGATGAACATGCTTGTTTACTTGTTTTTTTAACCTCTGTGAAGGTGATTGGTGGGATTTGGAAAGTACCCATTGGTGCTTGTCACTTGAATTGGCCATAAATCCTGGCCTTTGTACTTAATGTCCTAAATGTATTCATTATGCACTAACCATTCATGTTGAATTTATTGGTCTGTTAAATTTTTGAAAACTTCATGTGCACTCTCTGATTCTCATTTATCAAGCGTGTCATCCTGCCACTTTGAACAGTAGCCACTTGATGTTAAATTTTTTTTGTTTTGTTCTTCAAACCAATATCCAAGATCAATTTATGACTGTAGTGTGGGAGGCAGCTTGCAGAAACTTGCTGGATTTTTTGACATCTGTATAGGACTTCTTATTTATGACATCTTTTTATGACTTATTTATGTAAGTGGCACAACCATTATCTGGACTGTTCAACTTCTGCTACAGAGGTATAATGCAGACACAAAAATTCAAATGAAAGAATCTAAAGGATGAAACAAAGCTGTGTTAGTGAGATAAGGTAAGACAAGAAAGGCTGTAAACATCTTCCTCCTTCCCAAACAGTTCTAATATTAGTTATCCTACAAAATCCCTAGGCGTGCAAGTAACCTTTGAAATGTTTTGAACAATTAACAGTTTTATTCTTTTATGTGTAATTTAGCCCTTGGAGTATCATTTACTGCTAGGAGCACTTTACTTCTGCTAACATCTCCCTTTTTTTTCCAGTTAAGTATACCAACCAGCAGCAGGAGTGGCAAAATAAAATAGCACTGGAGAAAGATATGTGGGAACTTACCTGCCATTCTGCTGGGCTCAGTTTTAACACTTCCTTTCAGTACTAAATTTTTTTATCTGAACTTGCAAATTCTGTATGGATGTGGTTGCATGTGTTTAAGTTCTGGAGCTTTTGAGCCAGTAGGAGAATATTCTGCCTGTGCTTTTGAGCCATCTGAAGCACCATGGCAGTACTGAAACAGCATTGCACTAAACCTCATCTGAATGTATGCTACTGAGCCAGATCCTGGTATCCTCACACTTTTTATTGACTTTGCATTTACTTTGAAAAGATCATCTAATCAAATGCATAGGGAAGAATAAATAACTTAGTTTAAAAAAAAATCCTTCTCATCAAAGTTCTGCATTTTCCCCTGCAGGATTTAAGGAAGGTAGTGACTCATACTGCAAAGTATGTATGGAAACACTTGAAGATATTCAGTCATTGAAATAATATTGAGCCATCCACCACATTTCTGATAGTGGTCTAGTGTACATTAAACTGAGGACAGTAATGCTTGGCAAGTACCAGCTGCTAGAGTGAGCTGGGATAAAGACTAATTTGTCCCTTGAATCATCAGCACTCTAGTAATCTGAAAGAGTAAAAACAGTACATTTTTATTGCTAGAGAAAAGAGGATTATATTCCGGCCCTGGAAGAATTTCAGGAGGAGGCAGACTGAGGAATTGATGGTTCTTAATACATTTTGTGTAGGTGTAAGGATGAAGGCAAATTTTTGCAGAATGGAGGGACCAAATATAAATGATGAGAGAAGTTCAAAGTCCCTTTCTCGTGCAGTAAATTAGCTACATTTCAAGTGATTTTTTTTAAACTAGCAGGTAAAGAAAAGGTGACATTCTTAAGCTCATACACAGACTGAAGCATACACCAGTAATATCAGAGAAATTCCTGAGAAGGTCTGGCACTAACAAGGGAACAAATAAGGTAACAGGGGCACATTTAGAAAATGTGAGAGTTGTCTGGTGCATAGGATAGTCAGAGGAGAATCCTGGCTAGTAACAACAGTGACCAAAGCAATACTTTACACTGTCATTTTTTCTTCAGAAAAGTATCAAATCATGTCATCTTTTAAAAGTTTTTTTATTTTCACATAGTTATGGCTAACTCAGTGTCACAAGTTTTTTTGGGGGGTTTTGTCAGTGAACACCCAAAATGTAAAAGCCTCAAAATAAATCTCTGCATTAAATGAAAGGTTATTCCACAAGCTCTCATTAATTTAATTTTATGTTGTTGTCACAGAAAGGTGCTGTTTTTCAGAATTATCCAAAAATGAAACTAGGCATGCTGTCACATTTGTTATTTCATTATTTAATTATTGCTAATTTAAGCAAGAATGTGTAACATTTCCAAAGGAAATTGGTATAATTTCCTTTATTGCAGTATCTCATCAGCAACAGCACAGATTTACATGTTGGACTTTTTATTCCTTCTCCAGAACATTTGCATTCTTTCCTTAATTTCCCTAAGACAACTGGAAGACTTTAGTTTAAATTTCAGATCCAGTCATTTTAGATTAGCTCTTCATTTTTAAAATTAAGTCCCTAAACTATATCCCAAACACCTTTAAGTGGAAAAATCCTCATTCAAAACACACTGTGTCTGGATAAGCCCAAGTGTTTTATCAAGTACCTACTGCTTGTTTGTAAGCAATCTAAGGAAAGAAAGGTGTATGCATGTTTTATAAGAGGACTGTGCATGATTGTAGGGGCATCCCACAGTGGTTTGGATCTGGCTTGCTGTGGTTTAAATTAGCTCAGAGCACTTAGAAAATGAGTTGCAGTTTAATTGACAAGCTAGGGCTGTTATAGGACTGAGGTTCTTAAACATCTTATATTTCTCAGCAGGTTTGATCTGTTATTTTTTTTCACAGTTTATGCTGAAGCACATGTAACTGTAACATGTTAGGTAGGCTGAGATTGATCGTATGTAATATGGCAGTGTAAAATTTATCTATCTGGTACAGCTTCATAACACATGCCTTTTACATTTTTTAGATTACAAACAAAAATTCCAACTTCAGGTTTTCAAATTGTACCAGAAGGCTGGGAAGATTTTTCATAGAAATTGTTTATGCTGTTTCCAGAACTCCCATTCATTCAGATGTTTTTGAGAAAAACGTGTATTGCATTCAGTTTTAAATTATGTTTAAGAGATTTTAAAATCATATCAACAGAAAGGCTTTAAACTTTATGAGAATCCCTAACCACTCATTCATTCTTGGGTCTTCCTAGAGGCAATACATGGAAGATACTGAAGACAATAGGCTTTAATTTTCACCAGAGTGCTTTGTCCAGAGGATGACATCCTTGCTGTCCCCAGAAGTCCCAGCCCCTCTGCAGGTGCTGTTGCTCAGAGCCCTTTCACACAGGCACGCACAGACAGACACACACTGCTCTGCAGTCCCTCCGGGAGCTGGATGCACCCTCCTGGGACAAGGGGAGCTGGGCAGGGTGGCATCTGACCTGTCCCACCTGCTATCCTGTGCTGCTTTGCCAGCATGCAGAGGAGAATTTTATCTCATCACATATCAGTGCATATTAGGGCAATTAGACAGACAGGCAACACTTTAATTCATTTGCTTGCATTTTACATTATGCTAAAAAAAGTCTCAGGCAGCTAAGGAAAAGGCAGCAGTAACCAATTTACTTTTCAACATGGTTTTCATTGGGAAACTGAGTAAGCAATTGCTGCTACTTTCTGTGGTCAACTCATTTGGATTGTGATAGGTGGCAAAATAAGAGTTCTCTGCAGTATAGGAGAAAGAAGAAGACTAAACACCATTTAGGGTTAATTCTAGTAAGGAAGACAACGTAACAGTTTTAGATATGAAGGAAGCTAGAAGCACATAAGTTGAGGGACTTTGTTATGCAGCTTATAGTAAAAGGACAGTTATTTTCCTCTCATAGCACTGAGAATGGAATCATAATGACTTAGCATTGTTTAAAGCTAGTAAACTGGTACTGTAAATCAGCAAATTAGCTAATGATTGCCTCTGGGTAGTGATACATAATGAAAAACAAATGAGGAAAGGTACTCATGCATTGCACTTTGTAGCTACTGGAAAAAATTGAAGTTCTATCTTCATAAAAATACTGTTAAAGGGATGTTATGAAGGGCTGTGCCCTGGCAGCAGAACAATTACTGCTTCAAATGAGTATGTTTTTTAATAAATGCTGCTTATAGTAAGTCTGCAATTCAGTGCTAGCACTTTTCATGGTGTAACTGAGAGGTTGTATCTTCAGTGGGAATCTGTGAAGCAGAATACTGTATTTCCAGCCCTTTCTAGATAGTGCCAACCTCAAGTACTAGAAATAAACATAGCTAAAAAACCAAATAACATCACAGAGTGATATCACTATGCCAGTAATCTTCAGTGCAGAGACAGTAAAGGTAAACAAGACCTCAGAGCTTTCAAACCATAAACTGATTTATTGCCATTTTTAATAAAATAAAAACATAATCATAACAAAGCAATACCATTTTGATCTCTTGACCCCACACCCATCAGGCTTCTACTCGCACAGTTCCTGAAACTTGCACAATGATTCTTCAGTTCCCATGTTGCTTGTGCTCAGCATCTTACTGTGGTTTTGCTTCCAAATTACATTATTGTTAGTAACTTGGCTGTATTTAATTGTCCATGTCATAAGTAAAATTTTGTTCTCTTTTGTTTAACATTTCCTAGACAAGTTCTGCAGCTGAGATGCTTTGTATCTTTTTTGTCACAACATGCCTAACATCATTATTTACATTGAGATGTCTATTTGTTTACAGTACATCATGCACACTAATCAAGGGTCTGATCAGATTTACATTGCTTTTTATCAACGTGGCATAAGTTTGTTGATGATCAGCTCACTCGAGTAAGGTGGAGTCCACACACTTGTAATGGTATTATTTTGGCTTGTTGCTTCTACCATAAATTATTGATAATTTCTATTCTGATAGATAATGACCAGTATTTTAAATGCCATAGGGAAGGTATGGTTAGCTCCATGAAATTCAGAGGAGACACTAAAGTTTCCATATGGAATTCAAAGATGAGCATGCTAAAACAAGAAACCCCTTCTAAATCATACACCCCTTCAGCACTTGGGAGCCACTCTCTCTAGCAAGACCTTCCTTCATTTTAGTGTCTGTAGCCCTAACTGTGGGCACCTCAGACCCACACAGGAGAGCCAGCATGGAGCACATCTCACCCTTGGAGCCAGCAGCAGGGAGTGCAGAGCGCTCAGAAGGTGCTGCAGATGGGACAGAGAATCCCAGTGCCATACTGTCCCTCTGGGATGTTTAAATCTCCCCAAGCAGGAAAGAAGTACATTTTTGTATTCTGCATCTTGGATAGTAAGTCTAAAAATTGAATTTTTAAATAAAAAATTAGTGGGAATTAGTGAAGTGGTATTCTCTGGAATCACAGATGGGATATGAGTGCTGTAGGCAAAGAATTTACCTTGTGGATTGGTTTTGGAGATTATCATATCAGGAAAGTATCATTAAGACAAGAAACTGATTTTCAGGCATCTGATGAATACTAGTTATGAAAACTTACATATTCCTGGCTTAGATGATATGTGACAATGGTAGTTTTTAGAATTTGAATTTTAGACAAGCATCCAAAGAGGCAGTTATGCAGATTTGTTCTTCAAAGCAAGTGTAATCCTTAATGTCTTCAACCTAAGGAATTTTAAAATGTTGTGTGTCATGTTTTCCAGAAACTTCAAACCAGAGCTGGAAACTGTCAAAACAGATCTGTTGCTATAAAAGAAAAAAAGATAAATATACAGGTTAGGGATTAGTAATCTCTTCTGAGGGGCATTGAAAAGTGGTGAAGAACCTGATACACTTGTCATTTTATACAAATATTCTGCAAGGTATTTTGATCAAAAGCTTGTGTTTCTTCCACTCTCTGACTTAGAGATCATTACTATTTGTGAAAGCAGCCCTTTTTTCAGCATGCAGCCATTCTACTGCTTTTCTGGCAAAAATCTGGTTTGTGTACATGGATATTTGTATAAGACCAATTTCCATCAACATAGATATAAATGTTTTTGTGTTTTAGTACTCATGGAATGCAGAAATCCGTTGTGATGACACTAAGAATATAGTTATTTACAACAAAAAAAATATTCATTCCAGAACATTTACAGTCTTGAAGCCTTCATGGCAAAACATGAGTGGAGGAGAGACTACAAAAGCATATAAAGCGTGTTTTTTAGTCCAAATAATTTTTTTTGTGGTGACCCCTTTGTGGTGTTACATTTTCTCATTAAAAGAGAAATTTCTGCCCTTTGACATTTCACTGCAGCAGGTATGCTTTGTGGACAATACATCTGTAATCATTTATAGAACTGTGAAAACAAGTGATTACAGTGATCTTATCTTACCAGTTATCACTGCTGATAGCAAAACTTTGGTTTTGACTGGACACAATCTGATAGAGCAGAGAGCAAGGATGGGGGGTTCTTTGTCAATTAATTAAATAGCTGGAGTCTGATTCCTAGTCCCACAATATTGTGCATGTGGAGCAGTTCCAGTGAAGGCATGGGTTTATTACAGCTGAATTCAGAAATGAGAATTGAGACTGTTTGTGATGGTTGCATAAAATTATTTTCAGAGGTAAAAACAGTCTAATACTTCTTATACTGCATAAGTTTTCCATAATGCTCATCCAGATGTACTTCCTTGGATACAACTTGGAACAAAAAGCCAGACCCTTTCTTCAGAATCATTGTCTCTCTTTATTGACTATACATACTTTCATATTTCTTATTAGGCACGTAAGTAAATTAAGTCCTCTTGTACTTTTATTAGTTGTCCAAACTGGCCACTTCTCAAGAAGGCCAACACTCTTTATCTACTACAGCCTTATGCACAACAAGCCCCAGTGCTGGGGGACAGTAGCAGCTACTAAGAGTTGCTGCTTCTTGCAACAGACAATTGGTCTCAAGCTGACTGTATTGCCTTGGCAGTGTATCAGTTGTCACATGGAGGTAAATGGAGTTATAGTCTAGTCGTTCTTAGATTTTTTTTGTTTGGGCTTTTTTGTTTTTTAGTAGAGCTATCTTCTGTTGGAAAAATTATGCAAAGAAAATGTTAAAAATGTTTTTCTCCATAAAGAACATATTTTCTACGGAGTTCACTTTTGACTGTATATACAAGGTGCTTTACAGTTATAAGAGAAATTGCTGGTATTTTAACATTTTAATAAAATACAACCTCAAAGTTGTCAACTGAGGTAACGTATAGTGTGATTTAGTAGAATCTTGGGTAATATGCACTGAGATGCTGCCAGTAATGAATCTAAATCACTGCTTTATATTAGTCTGTTTTACAAGACCAAGGGTTGCAATACTTAACTATGTCAGAAATAAGAAGCTATGTGGAAAGGTACTAGTCAGATAATGGCAGCTGGAAATTAATACTGACATGGCAAGGAGCCAAAGTTTTGATATTTGTATATTCAGAACTACTTTTCTCCCCCATATGTAACAATGAACTCTAGCGTGTAACACAGTATCAGTGGCTTTGAAATGAGATTTCCAGATTTAAAGTTCCAAGGAGGAGCAAGCCCTGCTGTAGTGAGGAGGCTGGAGCAGACTATCCATTTTTATGTTCTGCAAAGATTACATCTGAGGGGCACCTTCTGCTGTCTCCTGAGTTCTGAGAATCCCTTGGGGACCCTCAAGTGCTGATGGAGTAGAGCAAAGAACCTAGCTGAGAGCAGTCCAGTCATTGCAAACTGTCAGTAGTCAGAAGGGGTCAATGCTGCCGTAAAATTTTATCATCGCTAAAGGCAATATGCTCTTTTTTTTTTTTCTCTGTGGGTTATCATTTTAACACTCTGTTGGTTATTTGTAATTAAGTAGCTATCACAGGATAGGAGGGAAAAAAGCTCAGATATGAACACAAGTTACTAACATTTTGCAAATGTAAAAATAGAAAATTTGTGTATTTCCAGGACAAATACCCAATATTGCTGTGAGTTAATATAAAGATTCTACTGAATGATCAAAGCTTCCTACTTGAAATCTCTTTGAAAAAATTTTCTGTCATTAAAGGGATGTTTCTCCTTATCATGATCTCCATATCTTCTGTCATTGTCATTACTGATATACATGGTATCTCTCTGCAGTATTTGTGTGCTTACTGCATACCTCTTATATGTTTGGCAGAGCATTGTTAGCACTAGACATGCTACATGCTGAACAGGGTATTTTGAAAGGAATAACAGTTAAATCTGAAGGTATTTATGGGGTTTTGTTTTCAATGAATTGCTCATACGTAAGAATCATTTTAAACAGGAGTTGTAGTTTAGCATTTGTTCTTTTCCTTGTAATGATTGTGTTCTTTACAGTGCTACAGGCAGTTGAGCATTAGCTTCAGTATGAGGAGATTAAACTCAAGTTATTTTGGGGTTGTATATTTTTTATAATGAAACAAACTACAAAAGAACAGACTGTAATTTTTAATTACTCATCTAAGATGAAAACAACATAAATCCAAATTGGAATTCCAATTATGACAACCATACCATGTACAATAAATATAGCTTACTATATAATGCAGACAAAAAAATGTGTGCCTCTGCACCATTTTATTTAAATGTGCATATGTAGGAGCTTGATTTGCTGAACTTATTTCAAGCTGAATATATATAGAATATTAGGGAAAAGCCTTCATTATCAATTCTCCTTTGTTTTAGACTAAAGCCAAAAATAAATTCAGACTGAAATCAAAGTAATTTATCATTTTAATAGACATAGAAAAAAAATTAGCTATAGATTTTGTTAACAGAAAAAATATGAAAATTATTTCATGCATTAAACAACAATACTTGTACAAAATAGATGAGAAAAAAACCACAGGATTCATTTTTCCTGAATGGTTTAGTTTTGAGTAGTTACACCATGCTAAAAAGCCATGAGCCAGATGCCAGTGTTCTCATAATATTACTTCATGCATGTTGCCACTGAAATATATGGATATAATCATGTAGTAAAGCATTAGTAAAGAGTAGGGTTAGCAAAATAGGAAATCATCAGCAATAAATGACATAGTCAAAATTACTGGGAGAAAAGTAATTAATTATAAGAGGTTACTGTCGGCATTACCTTTTTCTCTCCAAATCCTGTATTTCCCTGACAGTTTTCCATTCAGTTAAAACCTCAGTCTGTCTATCTTAGGATGGACAAATGCCCCTTGGTACTTTGTGATATATTTATAATTGAGATATATCTTGAAAATACACCAAAAGCTAATGTTGAGATGCAAAGCCCACTGTGCAGAAGCAGCATCAGGAAGAGCTCAGAGAAACGGCCACAGAAATGTCAGGTGCTGCTTGCTTTTAATCATTTGTGCACCAGTGTGAAGTGAAGGAAACTGCATGGAAAAGAGCAGGATTGCATCAGTGTGAGTGGCTTGGAGGTAACTGACTTACTGACCTTGATCCAGCTGTTTTTGTAGCTGCAATAACAGGCAACTTCCCTGTCTACAACAAAAATAAGGACATGTTGCGTTGGGCAGTCTGTGACTCTGCAACATTTCCAAAACAACAGCCACACACCTCAGGGAGTGTACGTGTATATGTGCATGGTACCTGGTCTCCACAGTCCATTCCAGGAGGAAAAGCAAAGTGTGGGATGTATTGCAACTGCAGTGCAGGCTCATTACATCCAGGTGATTTCTAAAATACAAGGCAATTTCAGACCAAAATGGCTGGTGGTGTACTTTGCCTTGTTGCAGCTTTATGTGTCATTAATAGCTGCCTTGTCCAAAATCCACAATGATTGATGTTGTACAAGTCTGTGCTGGTGTTTACTTTAATTTGCATTTGGATGTGTCTGTACCCAGTGCCCATGTGCTGTGCACATGAGCAGCCCTTTGCTTGCTGTGCAACATTATTGGTGATTTGTGAACACGGGGGTATAAGGTAAAGAGTGGAATAATCAGTATGTTGAAAAGATGTGCCAGAATATATGAATGACACAACACTATCAAAGCTATTTCAGAAGTATATTTTAGAGGCTGCAGCAACTGTCTGTCCCAGAATTTAATCAGAAACTAAAGCTTTGAACAGACTCCAAGAGAAAAAAAAATGAGGTAATATAAAATTGTCACTCAAGCCAGCAGACAGTGCTAACCAATTGCCATGTCTTTGTCAGATGCTTATCACTCATTCTTGTGTCAGATAATGACCATACAAATTATAATTGTATAGATCAGGCAAGATGTTCATTTCAAGCAGTCACCCTTGCTATTTTATTACATGAATGTCTTGAAAACTCAGAAAATGTTGAAAGGACTCTAGTAAAGGAAAAAAATTCAGAAATAAATGCACTGTAAAACAGGATTAATGGTATAAATTTGGGATTAGCATAAATCCTATTTACCCCTACTTAATAAGGCATTATAAAGCAAGCAAGGTTTATGTAATAGGATTTAATCTTATTTAATTTCCTTTTTTTAAGCAAATATCTAGTTGACCCTAACATGTATAATACAAAAGACCATTTGTGAAATATTCTGCACATCCCCAAAACCCTCTGTGATTCAGGGTAGTGAATATACTTGACACAGTTGTATGCAGACTCCAAGTTATCCACATACAGGAAAATTTGTCACTAAAATCCAAGGGAATTGTGGTTTTCCATAAACTTAATACTGTATCCTTCTCTGCCCCCTTTTTTTAAATTAATTTGTAAAGAGTTTGAAATGTATACTGTCCATTATGTGGTTGATTATACACCCATTATTATGAAAAAAAAATTAGATCTTTAATAAATGTGTTGTCTTTGTGTATATTCAATAAATTGATATATCTATATCTGGAAATAAATAGTTTTCCAACCAGTAGATTTTTATTCTGAATATAACTCATTAAATAGCTTCAACAGTAAGTGATGATAACAGGTTTGATTTTGCCTATGATAGACTAAATTAGCACCTTTCTTACAAATATATTTGTAAGTTTATATTCCTGAATAATAAAAATTGTCTTGTATGCATTCAAGTGATACTTTTGTCTCAAGATAGAGGTTAATTATGAGGTTTATAATATGTAGAACTGAAAATGTTTTATTTATTACTGGGCAGAGTTTCTCCACTACACTGCAAATTTATTTTTATCCAATGTCTTTGAGCAGTTTAGGTAAACAACATTTGAAAGTTCGCTAACTCATAAAATTGCCACAATTTGAATGCTGACAGCAAGATATTAATACCCAGAAATAAGACATCTCAATTTAACTCCTTGCAATGAAGTTAACATCTTTCAGATAATTTTAGACAGCTATGTAGTATTGTTGCTTCATTTTCTTTGGTCAGAATTAATTTCTAAGGTTTACAGAAGATTTGAAAAGCTTGTGTTTGCAAATGAAATATAAAGCAAATTTTCTCAGGCTAGTCCTGTAAGAAATCCTAGTAGTGTTTATGAGAGCACCAATGCTTCCTTGAACTCTGCATGGCTGTGCTAATAATTTTCAGGCCTTTACATTTGTAATGATACAAATAGTGTCCTATATACCAACGATCTATATAATGGTATTCTATATACCAGCTATCAGGTCTGTTAGTGGCTGGAATTCCTTTCCGTGTGTGGACATTTTTATTATTAACCCTACCACCCATGTGCTACTTATCTTGCTAACCCACTTTTTAAATTAGTGATAGACTATTTTGAAAAGTCAGGGTTTGAAGGTACTTTTTCTTGTTGTGAGAAGACATTAATCTTGTTTATCAAAGCTGTCTACAGAGGAGAGCTGAGGCTCCTTGGATGCATAAGTGATTTCCCTGCCTCAGATGACCTGAATACTGCATTGAGAAAACTGCCAGTGCATGTGTCCTCAAGGAAAGTGTCACTCAATGTAAGCAGAATTCTTACAGCCTGGAGGAGTTGAGATTTAGAAAAAAAACTTCCCGTGTAGCTGTTTTTTTCTTCCTCCTATGGCTTTCAGAGAATTTGTCCTTTTTGTTCAGGAAATAGCTTGTGCTGGTTTTCACCTTAATTCTGTTTCTCAGGCAACACAGACTACAGGAATTGTTGCTAATATATTGTTAACTACACCATCCAAAGTAATTTTCTTCCTGACTCCAACTTACCTGCCAGTGACAGTTTCTGGCTGCTGGATCTGTCTGGTGCAGTTCTCTGGGAATGCTTTCATTTCTTCAAATGCATTTCAGTGCATAGTATTTTCTGAGAGTCCTCCAGCACTCCTCTCCTCCTGTGGACAGGGGAGGGAAACAATAATGAAAGCCTCGTGGATCGGGGTAAGGGCAGAGAGAGATCATTCACCAGATTCTGTCACAGGCAAAACAGCCTTGACTTTGGGAAAAATTAATTTAATTTATTACCAATCAAATCAGAGTAGGACTATGAGAAATAAAACCAAATCTTAAAACACCTTCCCTTCACTCCTCCCTTCTTCCCAAGCTCAAACCTCCTCCCTCCAACCTTAGCAGAGGGATGGGGAATGTGGGTTGTAGCGAGTTCATCATCACACTTGTCTACTCCTCAGGGGGAGGATTCTTCACACTCTTCCCCTGCTCCAGGGTGGGGTCCCTCCCTAGTGAAACAGTATTCCATGAACTTCTCCAACATGAATCCATCCTACAGGCTGCAGTTCTTCACAAACTGCTCCAATATAGTCCCTTCCATGGTGAGCAGTCCTTCAGGAACAGCCTGCTCCAGTGAGTCCCTGTGGGCTCACAAATCCTGCCAGCGAACCTGCTCCAGTGTGGGCTTCTCTCTCCATGGGGCCACAGGTCCTGCCAGGAGCCTGTTCCAGCATGAGCTTCCCATGGGGTCTCCTTTGGTTATCCACCTCTCCTCCCAGGGCTGCAGGTGGAGTTCTGCATCCCCATGGATCTCCATGGGCTGCAGGGGCACAGCTGCCTCACCATGGGCTGCACCAGGGGCTGCAGGGGAATCTCAGCTCTGGCACCTGGAGCACCTCCTGCCCCTCCTTCTGCACTGACCTTGGTGTCTTCGGAGTTCTTTCTGTCACATAGTCTCACTCCTCTCTCTCTATCTGCAGTTCCTGGGTTTTTTCCCCCTTCCTAGCTCTGTTATCCCAGAGTTACTACCACAGCCACAGATGGTTTGGCCTTGTCCAGTGACAAGTCTGTTTTGAAGGCAACTGGCATTGGCTCTGTCAGACATGGAGGAAGCTTATGGCAGCTTCTCACAGAAGCCACCCCTGCCTGCAGCCCTTCCCTGCTGCCAAAACCTGTCCAGGCAAACCCAGTTTATCACAAATAACAAATACAGTTGGTGGGTTTTCTGAGTCATTCTTTATTTTGATACTTAATACCATTTAATTTCCACTTTCTCCACATGCTTGGTTGATGGTCCAAACATTTTGGATGGATGACTGATAATTACAGTGGAGATGTTGCACAGGTTGTTTGACAAGATGTTCTAGTCTGTTACGGGTATTACAACAGCCTGAAATTGCTGACTGCATTTTCCAAAGAACTGACAAGTTCTAAAATCCAGGTAATTTTGTACATCGATGAAGTTACTGAAAATGTTACTGTTTCCAAGAGGGAATGAGTTTAGTTTTTGAAAAATCCACTTAAAATGTAACAACTGAATATTCACAAGATATTGAAACTCATTAGTAAGTAGCTCAATAGTGGGTCATTGTGAAAGGCACTTTACAGAGCATCATGTCAGCATTGTGAATGGTCATGGTGCTACAACCTTGAGAAAATGGCCTGTCACTAATTTGGTAAAAAAATTTAAATACCTAAGATAATAATGAATTCTGAGTCATAGGCTGTGGTAAAGAAACACTTATTTATTTGGAAAAAAAGGCATTGTCTTAAGTCTGTGAAAAAAAAAATTAGCTTTTGAAATAAACCTCACAGTCAACATCTGACATTTGATTATTTTAAATCACATAGAATCATAAAATCACTCTGGAATTCAGTGGAAATGTTTGAAAAATCTGTACCAATACACTGTTTGTGCTCCATATGGATAAGCATATTTAGATATTACCTTCGGTGTCTTTTTTTTTGTTTGTAGAAGCTCTCTTGACACTGTTATTGCTGGTCATGGATGATTAGGGACAAATGACTTGTGGGCACACTCTTGTAATCATATCTGGGGTTCTAAACAAGCTCTCTGAGGTCGTTCTGCCTGCAGACACACACTCATTCTGTATCCCTGGTCTCCTCAGGTGCTGGTGGAGAGGGGTAGGGATGTCCCAATTAATCCCCTACGCTTTAAGCCACTTAGCGTGGTCCAAGGGTTGATTTTCTTCAGTGACTGTAACAAGGATTAATGTATTTTCACTGCGAGGCATGCTAGGTAGGGTGAATAATCTAGAAATAGTATTCAAAATTCTGACCACTACCACTATTAAACAAAATTTAAGGAGGTTTGTGAGTTTGGGGTTTTTTCCCCTGCTTTTTACTCTAGATTTGCTCTAGATCTCCTTGTTCAGAGAAAATTACAATCTACTCCAGGAGATCGAGTGCTGTCTCTGATTAGCTCTTTAAAATACCATTAAGTGTCGAGGCTTCATTTATTTCACTTGATCCATCAACCTGTTGCCTTATGGCCCTCATGGGGAGTAAATATTGTCTATTCTTCAACTTACTTCTGGTTTCATATTAAAGAAGAATACATACTTTTTTTTAATGTCATTCTCTTGGGTAGGATGAAGGTCATGCTCTTAGTTACGTTGCACTATATATTGTAAGGTTTGAGCTATTCCAGGTATCTCAAATATGAATCTAAAGTTCGAAAAGAATAGCAGTAAATATTAATTATATAATTAGTAAATGATATAAATATTAATTATATCATTAGTTTTTTTACTCTCTTCTTTTCTACGGATACTTCTTTATACTTCCCCTCCTTTCCTTTTTTTGACTATCTCATCCTTTGACTTTTATTTGCTCCATTTCTTCTTTAGTGTCTTATGGACATTTTTTTGTGAAATCTAACCATGTCATAAAAATGTGTTGAAATTGCTTCAGCTGAGATTTCTCTATCTTTCCCACTCTTTGATTGTAATTTCAAACTTACCTACTTTTTTTTTTTTTTTGTAGAAGAGTGAAAGAGGTTCTTTCTAATGTATTTTTCTAGTTCTTCAGTATTACCAGAAGTTTTTCATCATGAAAAGAGGTACAAACTCTAATAGAAGTTCCAGTCATTTCCCACATACCAAAGAAAAATGGTAAAACATGACTTAAAACATTGATTCATAAGTTATTCTTTATTTTAAATCAGCTTTCCCTGCTAGTATACTAAATGCAAATTGAATTAATAATTTTCTGCATCAGACGTTCTGGATAATGTATTTTGCTACATGGGTTTAATTCATTCAGCAATATGGTACAAGTTAAAATTGGATTTGTTGTGCTAATCCTTTTAATAAATATTCTAGCATCTTCAACACTATCATCCCACTGCTTGAGTCTTTTCCTCCTCTCTGTGTACTTTCATATTAATTGGAAATGTCTCATCTTCGACTCAAGACATGAAAGATGAAATATAAAACATTATGCTCTTAGAAGCAGAGTACTTCTCGTGCTTCTGTTTCTTACTCCTTTCCCTCCTCTTTTTCCTCTAAGTCATATTGTTTTTAGTGGTGTTCCCACATCTGCCATTGCAGCCACTTTCTGCTTCTTTTGTTGAAATCGGCAGGAAAATAGTGCATACATGTACAATATGAGAAAAGGCAAAAATAGTAACTGTGAGATTTCTGAGAGGAGTGAAGCCTGGATAGTTAACATGCCAGATAAGGTGTGTAATCTTTTGTTTAAGCAGATATTATTACTGAAACCTGAAGTCCAAAAGTATGCTTTAGACAACAGATTTTAGACATTATGTCTAATACATTAAGACAACTTTCAAGTTATAAGTTTGAATTTTCAACATATTTGTATTACCAGTCCACCTTGAAGTCATCTATGCAATTATATATTTAATAACTCCACCCAAGTAATTAAATAAAATACTGAATAGTACTGGACAAAGGATAATTTCCTGTGACTGTTGCATCTTTCTATTTTGATAGTGATTGCTGGTAATTATTCTTGTGATTTTTTTTTTCAGCATTTCTGAACTGACATTTAAATGGATAGATGTGTTTCCGTAGCAACTCCACAGGAAAGCAAATCAGATCTTACATGCGCCAAATTATCTGTGAAAATTCCATTTTTTTCTCAGTGAACTGTTCAAGATGTGTAAAGCAGTGCTTTCAAACTAAGTATTCCAGTCACATACCTAAAGCTAAGGGGGAATGTGCCTTTGTCAAAATTAATGAATTTCAATAGGCAAGAACAGCAAGTAAAAAAAATAAGAATAAAGGAACTGAAATATCTTTCAGTGGACAAAGATCTTCACTAAAGATACAATGAGTCAGAGTCTAAAAAAAAATTAGTGTAAATGATTTCCTCTTGAAATTGGGAGTCCAAGGGCATACAAAATATGTTGGATTTTCACTTTTTGCCTAGTAGTGTACAGGCACTAATTCAAGTTGTTACTATAGATAAACAACTAAATAATAAAAACACTTTATAATTATTTTTGCTGCCTCACAGTACATACTGCACTGAAGGATGAAAATGAGACACAGAATATTTAGGGTTTTTAATTATTTCAATACATGCAAAAATGCAGTTGAAACGATAAGTATTAAATTTGTCTTAAATTTAGGAATGAAGCACATAAAATTCTCACAGATTATATACCTGCTTCTTAAGAAAATAACACCTGAGTTTAGTCTGCAGCATAACTTAGAAATTAAATACTAAATAGGTATAAATATCAGATAAAAAAGTCTGTGAAATAATCAGTATTATTTGCATCAGTGGTTATGTTAGCAAAATTATTACAATTAACTTTTTTTCTTTATTTACTTGCAGACAAATGATATTTTTGGAGGCTGAGCTATCAGAAAAAGGAGATTTTGAATATTAAGGAAGGAAGTGATAGTCAAAACTTATGGAAGGTTTCTGAACAAAGTGAGTTCAAAATAAGCTAAACTGTCCAAAAACATATATGGTCTCTTAGCAAAGCAAAATTTCATTAGAATGGAATGCCAAAAATATTACATCTCTGTGCTATAATCACTTAGCATGCAGGAAACAAGGAGAAAACTCTGATGCCCACAATCAAAACAGCTGTATATGGAACAGCTGTATCATTTATGTATTTGTATAATGTTCAGCTGTAGACTCTGAAAAGTAGAAGCAAGTCTTGCTTCTTAGGTTCCTTGATTGTTTCAGCAAATTACATGGAAGAAAAAGCTGAAATGCTTTATGTCTGCAAAAAAAGATTTTGCATTTACTTCTAGTTTTGCCTGTTACCTCAGTTACCCTTATTTGTCCAGTCTTCTCAGAAATAAAATCTTATTCTCTTAACAGGTTTCTTAACTTTTATGACTAGTTCCTAGTATTAGTAATCGCAGTGTTTAAAGCTTCTGAAACCTGGTTTTGTCTAACATTCACCAATGACTGATAAAGTATTTTCAGCTTTGAGCAGATGGGTGTGATTTGTGGTCAGAAGGAGGGAGTCTCTTCTTAGGACTTCAGTGGGATTTATTCATATGAGGGGCGTGTAGCTGTAAGACCAAGTAGATCTAATCCCGTATTGAAAAGTCTTTCCCTTTTTATGCTCTATCTTAAATATCTAACAGTACCTTCAAGATATTTGAAATAAGATTTCCTATATTTACCCATGCAAACGTTGTAGCAGGCTCTAAAAAAATAATTTGATACCTTGGTTTGTTCAAGTGCTAAAGGAACTACCAGCTGAAATTTTCCCAGCAAGTGTCCCTAAACTGTTTGGCTTCTTCATCCCTTGAGGGAGGATATAAGCTGCTTGTTTATTCATTTTCAAGTAACCAAAGCTGAGACTATCAAAGCTGCTCTGAATTACACCAGATCTATAAGAAAGAAACAGACAAGATTTGGTAGGCATCTAGTACCAGCAGTGACACAGAAACTCCAGAGAATGTGAACCAGATATAACTGGTACTTCTGGTTGCCTGTACCTGAATGCCTGTGAATTCAGTGAATACCAATTCACAGAAGCAGTGGAAAGGACATCTTAACTGAACTACTCTACGTCTATACTACTGCAGTGTAGTATATCTATCATAAACTTGTGTAATGTTTACTCTTCTCTTACTTTTTTTCAAAACTCTAATTATGTTTTGATTTGCAATGCACTCTGAAACCTACTGAGGTTGCATCAAATGGGATTCTAATTGAATTTTTTTTTGTTGATTGTTCTGTTTATTAACTTCCTGGCACACGGTACCATCCCCAGCTTGATAAATTTATCCAAAGTGCTTGTAGCCACTTTTTGAAGAAGTGTTTAATCCAGCCTCAATTCAGGGGCAAAGACTAGTCCTCCATTTCCACAGTTTGTTGCTAAGGCTGACAGAGAATTTCACCCTTTCTCTTGGACACTCAACTCTTTGGGACCCAGAAACCTTGCCAGACACTCTGAACACTTCAGAGTCCAAGTACACCAGCATGGTAATGCGCCTTGAGAGGGAGCTTCTTGCTGTCAGGTACTCACATACCATGTATAGATTTCTCACGTTTATATTTAATCATAGTAGTCACTGCAAGGCTGAGGCTGAATTTTGGAAGGTACTTCATCTATAGTGAATTCTTCATCCACTTACAAAATTTTTTTCTGTTTTTAACTCCAATGCTTGAAATAGTTTGTGGGTGTACTGTATTGTCATTTTGAGATGTTTCTCTAGAATGCAACTTGCAGGTCATGTGATTTTTTTACTAAGAATCTGTATTATCTTTAACTAAGATTTGTATCTGGTAGTCAAGATTAAATATGTACACACCAATAAACTGAGTAGTGAAAGTAATAAGTAAGTAAGTTACACACTTGGCTTCATGTTTAAGTTATTAAGGACTGTTTAAGGACTGGATGTAGACCTCATCGTTACAGACACCCATCTTAGTGTTTGGGGGGCGGGGGTTGTCTCAGCTTCAGGGACAGGTGAATAACTTGAACCACCAACTGAGCCAAATCAGAATCTGACAGTCAGTGGGAGTGGAGAGTCATGGGAAATCTGTTCTACTTAATTCCCACATCTGCTTTTCTTTATAGGCAGGAAAAGTCCAAATAATTAAAGTCTAGAGGTAATACTAAACACTTGGGGAAATATTGAACAACTGATTGTTATTCTTGAGATTTAATAAACCTTTTCTTCATACATTCAAGTAATACAGAAGAGCAAAGAAAGTCATAGCAAATACATTGCAAGGCTTGCCACAATAAATTCTAATTTCTTTGAAAATATTGCATGTGGTCTAGGAAATTTATGCTGTCTCCCACCTAACAGACTGTAGATATCCTGCAGAATATTTGTATTGAATGTAATTTAAAACCTTAGAGTGTTTTAATTTTCTAGATTGAAGAAGGAATATTATGCTTCTTATAAATCATAAAGAACTTGAACCCAAATTTGAAAAATAAATATCATACAGTGGTTTTGCTGGATGCTAGCATGTGTAGCAAGGTGAACATACAATTTTAATTGCTTTGGACAGTTGAAGTTGTCAGTCTGTAATGCTGTACACGACACAGTCAGCCTTGGGCACATCAGTACTCTAATTACAGAAAGTCTGGCTCTTCACCAATGTTTTAACATTTGATTTATTTCCTGTTCAAGTTGTTCAATAGAGCCCAAGTTAATTGGTTTTCTAAATGAGTGTTAAAAATATAAAGACTCAGCTTCATTAAGTGGAGGCTGTACTTACTGTGCACCAATGAGTTGTAAAAGTTGGAGTGAGATTTCATAGCCTTGTGTGCAAAACCACAACTTGAATTAGTTTGTTTTGCTTACAAATTGTAGTTAATATTTGACCCTAGTTAATAATTGACCCTAGCTGCCTTTTCTATTTTAAAGGGGGAGATAAGATGCCTGAGGAAAAACAATCAAACTAAATATATTAGAAGTACTAATCAATTTTATTTATTTCATGTGATGTTCACCGTTTATCTGAAATAATCACAGTATTTCTTTGCCATCCCTGTATAGTTTCATTGTTCACAAAAGGGATCAAGCTTTTTACTGAGTCCTTTTCTTCTCTGTGAAAGATTCCTGCAAAACATCTTGCAAACCAGCAATGTATCATGGATAAATCATAACTTCCTGTTCTTGTGATCTGTATGCTGTTCATGCATGTTCAGCAATCTCATGCTTCTAATAGCAAAATTGTAATTAAAAAAAAACAAAGGAATTTGACAAGTATTTTAACATTTTTTAATTCCTATTGAGGCAATAGAACAGGGTAGAAGGATTTTGCTGTCTTTTTCTCAGGAATAGCTAAGTTTATTGACTCTTTTGTTCTGTGGGTGCATATGTGTGATTTTGTTTTACTGGGTTTTTGGGGGGAAGGGCTGCAGTTTTCCATTGCATTACATTTTTTCTTAAAAGATATTCAAACTTGCATTCAGAAGAAGTATTTGATTTTTAAGACTCTTCAGTTTGGATTGAATAAAAGGAGTGAAGAACACTCTGCAGCGTTCGGAATGTAGTGCAGGGGTGACTCAAGGAGAAAGCTGTGTGGACAGTGTGGGTTTGTTTAGGAGTGAGGGTTGGAAAATTTGGTGAGAAAACAGCTGCCAAGCCAGCCAGGGCAGGAGCTGATCAGCAGGATGGAGTAGATAGTGAAGACAGACAGACAAAGAAGCGGCATGATCTGGGTGGGTCTCCTGATAAGCCCATAAACAAGGAACTGGTTGCTGCTAGTGGAAGACAGGACTGGGAGGAGCAGGAGCAGTCTCCAAAAGGAGAGTTGGATACTGAGCCAGGGAGGCATGGCCAAGGAGGGATGATGTTGATGGGTAGGTGAGACTAAGTGAGCTCGGGGGAAGAAAGGAGGCAGAGCATGCGAGTTTCTCACCTGTGAAAAATGACACAGATGTAGATGTTGGGGTTTATCTCTGTAAGGTTGTCAAAGAGCTCATACACTTACCCACCAGTGTGGTTACATGGGAAGGCACCCAGACATCCATGTGATAAACATGAACAACACGAACAGCTGAATGCAGGAGATGGAGTTATTCTTGTGTTTTTGAAAGCTAATATTGCCGAGCAAGAAGGAGGGTGGCATATTAATAATGGCACAGTAGAGTATACTTTCTCCTAGGGAGCAGGGGAGGGGCCAGGAGCAACACTTGCTCCCCTGAGGGAGCCAGGGCCCATCCCATCCCCAGCTAGAAGCAGGGAAACAAGGGCACCCTGGGGCAGCCCCAGCCCTTGGGCATTGCCCATCTCCCAAGGCTGGGACATGGTCCCACAGGTGAGCCCAGCTCAGCAGGGCCCAGGGCCAGGCAGGGTTGTGAGGAGCTGGAGTCTGGTGCAGCATTGCTGGGACAGGGGCAGGTGGCCCCTGGGGGCTGAACCGGGAGAGTCAGGACAGGAGGAGCTCTCAAGGCCCAGGGGTTTTCAGCAAAAATAGGAAAACAGAGTAAGAATGTTGTATAGCATGGTATGGTACTGCAATGACTGTCAAAAAAATAAAGGACAGGGTGGAAAAATAAATCAATGTAAATAAAAGTATAGATTTCTGTTTTTAAAAGCTCATAAATCTGCTGGAAATCTTTAGATATGGACAGAGACACCTGAATTTGTCTATGTAGAATTATTACAAAAAGCTGTAAAAGCCTTTAGCCTCACACTTAGAGATCAGGGTCCAAACATTCCTAAACAGTAGTTGAAACAGGTAGGAAACTATTTTTTCATTAAAATGTTTTAAAAGGGCAGGTATACTAAGATAAGCACTATGAATTTCATTAAATTAATTTTCCTGAAATTTCCTTAAACATATTCCATATAAAAAGAAAACTGAAATATCACCCTTTTTCTATCCCATGTTATTCATACTGAGGTTATGGATTATAGTCTTCAAACTAGGAACTACTGTGAGATACAAACCTGTCTCAACAGTGGCGTGCCAAATAATACTCCATTCTGGTTTTTCAGAAGAGTATTTAGAAACTGGCATTTTGTCCAACCAACACTTGAACTTGACATTGAGTTTCAGGGAGATAATCAAGGGCCTTATCAAATGCATTGGCTTAAATATCAATAAAACACTGGCTTTGGATCTTATTACTGATCAGGTTTATCTGAAGCAGAGACAGATTTCAAAGGTGATGTTTATATCAGACTACAACAAATATTTTAGGCAAGTTTTCAAGGTTTCGTAGCTATCAGAAACTTGTCTTCGCTAAATTCTCTTACACAGAAAAATGTTTTAGGGTAACCAAGTTGTAGACTGTATACTCTGTCAGCAGACTAATTGTGGTAGTACATCTCATTAACAGTGCTGATTGCTGTAATAGCTTCTCTGCAGTTGCTGCTGCATCTAATGAGAAACAGCACAATGCAAGCCATTACTGGCCTGACAATTTGTTCTATTGATTTATCACACCTCTTTTACTGCTGCCTACCCATAAGGATTGCAAAACATTCGTCAGAAGTTTTTGGGTTTTGACTTCTTACCTCCACAAACATACAAGACCTCTTTGAAGCATTGCCACATGAGTTGGTGTGGAGTCTGATTTGGATTTTTCTTTTATCCATTTTCCAAATTCCAGCTCCAGTCTTTAATAAAGCAGATTGAAGATTCCATTCAAATTATCTGAAATTTAAAAAATATTAACAATGGATAACTCTTCCATTTTGTAAAACTGAGTTCTGCCAGCATTTTATGTTATTACTCTATTTTTTGTATTAGTCTGAATATTTCACTTGTACTGTATGTAAAATATAAAAGAACATACATTTAGAGAAAGCAATGCTAAAAGTTCATAGATTTTTCTTAGGATGTAACAAGGACAAAACTGTACTTCCAAGCTCTGAGTCCTGTGCACGTCTCATAAATGCCTAGTTGCTGTAGCTCACATATAATAAATGTTCCTTGAGAAATTACTCAAGTGATATGAAACTCACAGAAATATTTCTACTAGGAAATGCTCATAAAAGCCCTGGACAGGAAAATGAAACTACAATTAAAATTTTACAAGGACTGAGTGCAAATCTTAATAGAAGTATGCACAAAAGTCCTGCATTATAAATGCATGACAGTTCATTGGCTGATGAAATCAGTAGAAAGATTCCCTTGTGAGGTTTGCTTCTGGAAGCTTCTGCTTTCATTATTGTTACCTGCTATTTTGGCAAAAAGTATCAAGAGAGGTAGGATAGTCTGTGCTTCATTTAGCTGCAACATGTCTTTCTACACATCTAAGATAAAGGGAAAAAGAAAGAAAGTTGAATTGAATCAAAGGACATGCTGGGAAGTACAAACCCCAGCCCTATTCTCTAAGAGAATATTTAGATGTCCATATCACACACTAGAGGTTGATAAGTTGACAGAAATAATCTGAAGAATTGCATAGGATGTGAAGTGTTTGATAAAAATTATGCTAATATGGTCATATATGAGATTTTTTTAAAAAATCCAACTCTTAGAAAAACACAGGGATAACTGTTCTATAAACTATTAACCTTTACCTAATTAGACTTTCTAAACTTCAGAGTGGGTGTAGGTTCTGCATCCTTGGCACTATATACTGGACTTATGCTCCTAAACAGAGAACTCACTTTCAAAGCAATGAGAAAATCAGTTTTGCCACTATGCAAGTACTGTACAGTATCTGAGTCATCTCCTGACTCTACCAGAGAGATCTGAGGCAATTGCTCTTCCTTTCTCAGGAAATCTGACTTGGCAAGACAATTTAAGTTGAGGGAACTGAACTGGCATCTGGATGAGTAGTAGCTTACAATTTCCTCTGAAAGTTCAGATGCCTTCCTTGCCTATGAAAACTAACTGTCCTTCTTTCTTAAGTGGTCATAACTTAAAAATATGGCATAAAATAGTTTTGAAACTCTTTCAGAAAGAAAACTGCAGTCATATTAAACCATCAAATCCATCAGAAAAATTACTTGTGGTATCTTGAAAATGAGATATCTAGAGACATATTACATGACAGAACTACCCCCCCAAATCCATGACATTATTCTAGTAGGTTGTACTCAACACAGAAGAGCCTAGAGAGATGGGTCATAGCCTCCTGAGGGGCTGGAGATGGGTGGCAGATATAGAAGATTGCCCCGATCATTATTCACAACGATAGTGGATTTGCCAATGGATTTGCCTTACATACTAGAGAAATGAATTGACTGACTGATGAGGTCTAAGTGTTGCCAAAACTTTCTATTCATAAGTTCTGTAGGCTATAAGAAATAAAAAAAGAAATTCTAGAATGTATATTGTCTCTAAAAGAACTCTGTATCATGACTGTCATTGTGTAGATGTCAAAATTATCATGCAGGTAAAAAGCAGTGATGGAATCAAAAGATTTGAAGAAGAATCTACAATCCAAATAATGGAAAAAAATCACCCTACAAGAAAAAATGACATTGCCATTTCCTCCTCCTTTTCCATACTTTGTTTGTGAGCTTTTGCCCACCACATTCTGTAATGATTCTTGAGGAGTTCTGATATGGTACTGCCGTTTAAGGACTTTGTTGCCACCTCTTCTGGGAAGTCTCAGAAAAAGGTCAGAATTGCTGTTCATAACCAACCTTTTTTTCCATCAATTTCTATCTTTATTGGATACTGAGTGACAGTCTTTGGAGGCAATCTGTTCCACAAACTCATGTTTGTGGTCTTGACAATTGCTGTGTCTGTGTAGGACGATCTGTTCCTGATCTATGCAGGTGTAGTGCTCAGTTTGGCATTGACAGGTAATGGGTTTTCATTCCTAAGGTCCAGAGAAAAGCTGCAAAGATACACAAAGAGCTGTGAATGTCACATGTACTATAGCCCTAACTTCATCCATGTCTTACGAATTTTGAAGAATAAGGCTATGTATTTTCAAGCAGCCTTCCTCAATCTTGATAATAATATTTAATTAACTTCCCTTTATTTTAATCTAAATGTTCCTTACTATGTTGTCAAAATCTTTCAGGCCAGTGATCTGTAGTGGAACAATGACCTGATTTTCTGTTCTCTGCCTTTACTTATCATAGTCCTACAGTCCTTGCAATCATCACTATGTGGAAAATACAGTAAATTGTATTTTTCCTTCAGAACTGGCTGGATAAACAAATATATCATTGTCATATGTTGCTTGCATACACTAATCAGACACAGGGGTATGACTTATTTCAACCAAATATTTGACAAATTAAAATTCCAGCTTATTTTCAATATAGTAGCATTCTTATCTGCCTTGATCCAACAAAGCAGTGATGTGGTCTGATGAATTCCTAACTATAGCAGTATCTTAACGTCAGTAGCTTCACCAAAAATTCATTTACACTTCCAAGAGGTATTTAGATCAATCTTCTCTCTTGAGCCTTAGATTTGGCTGAGTCAGTTAATGAGGAAATTAGCCAGTGCATCCAATTTGCCCAAATCAGTGGCACCACTATCAACTGCAACTGATGAAACTCCTTCATTCCTTATGAGTCAACTATATAAATCAGAAATTGCTGTCTCTTTTCTACCAAGTATATCTACTGACTGAAGAGAAAGAAGAAGATACTTCAGTCAGTGCAATGGTTAAACATATGTTAATTTGCATTGAGTTTGCATTTTTACTTCTCAAGGTTGGGCTAGGATCTTGAGTAAGTAATACCTACAAGTTTAAGAATTCTGCAGGAACAATGGTGATTATCAACTTCTAACCATGTCTTAAATACAAGGTTTGTTAGATGCAACATTACTTCAAAGAAGCCATCTAATTCCTTCCTCCACGAGTTAAAACTCAGTACCTTTCTCTTTTTTTATTATAATATATATATAAAACAGAAAACTAATGCTATTATTACCATGTGTTCCAAGTAAAGATTAGCTATATGTAGCAATGGCTCAGTTTGACAAGAAAACAAGCTGTACAGAGGTAATAATGCGGTAAATAAATGTGTTGTATATATAGGGTTGCTACCATGAACTTAACTTCAAAAAGGCAAAAAGCCCACATTTTGAA
This sequence comes from Lanius collurio, assembly GCA_020086605.1. Lineage (NCBI taxonomy): Eukaryota > Metazoa > Chordata > Aves > Passeriformes > Laniidae > Lanius > Lanius collurio. Next base: position 21,660,772 of record JACBWW010000001.1, on the reverse strand, counting down.
AATAACCACCGCAAAATAACAATATATCATAAATTGAATAAAGGCTTCTAGTTATTGATCTAGCATGCTTAATGGGAAAAGGACACAACTCAGAGACTGAGGAAATGACCGGACTGTAATTTTTATATCACTATTTTGCTCCCTCTTACATTTAATGAGCACGTATCTTCATGGTCACATGTAATGAATCCTTTGCTACTTGTTATATAGCTTTATTAATAAATGGTTCACATCATAAAAGAAAGATTACACTTTTCCTTTGGTCAACAGTGTTTCTGAAGCTGACTGCTGGAGTGGAATTTTATTGTAATGAAACTGAGTCTAGGCAAAACTCAGACCTAAAATACTGCTGAGATTGAATTTAAGACAGCTTGCAATATTTTAAGTTATGAATTGCATATTTTAAGAAAAGTCTCCTGACTATGGCATTGTCTTCTCTTTAGAATAGTTCTGGCTTGGGGTTTGGGGATTTTTTTTGTTTTTTTTCCTTTTTAAGCTTATATGTGCTTAGTGAAAGTGAGAAGCTTGCTAGCTGTGGGCATATCATGTGAAAATCGTTAAATGTTTAAGAAAAGAAAATATATATAAGCTAAAACTACTTGGTGTTTGAATATCAACTATTAAAATTATTTCTATTTTCAAGCAAAAAATAAGGAGAAAATTAGCTAATTGAGGACAAGAGATGAGCACTCCCTCAATAGACGTGATATCAAGTGTGAGTGGTTTTTTTAGAGACTGAATTGAAATTGAATTCATTCTTTGCATCCCTACTCAAGAAAGCTAATTCAGCACTTAACAAGAAAGATTCCTTTAGTTACATCAAACAGTCTTCTGTTTGACATTTATAGCTTTAACACAAACTGAACTGGATATTTAAATTTGCCATATAGTAAATACAAATATCTGAGAGCATAGATATCTAAAGAAACAATATGTGTATGTTATATACTACTTACAGTTCTATCTTATGATGGTCTTCCAACTTACCTGAACATTCATTAATTCATATTTATGCAGATGGCTAATCAGTTAATTAAGCCCAAAGGCAAAATTTCTACAAACTGAATGTCAAGTTCCACTTTGAAACCTGACTTCCCTTCCCTTCCAGCTGTATTCCCCTACCTCCAGTTCACAGTGCCTGTACATCAATTCTGTAAATCTGCATGAGGTTTTCCACCCTTATGTCACCAAACAACACAAATCATTGATGGAGAATCAATGGCTTAGCTGAAATCAGAATTTACTGTTGAAGAGGACAGCAATGACATTTCAAGTCAGGTTCCCATTTCATGTGAGACTAGGACAAACTGGGGCCAACTGTCTGAATTTTTTCAGAAAAAAGGACCTGGGGACCTTGGTGAACACCAAGGTGACCATGAACCAACAATGTGCTCTCATAAAGAATGCCAATGGCATCCTGGGCTGCATTAGGCAGAGCACTGCCAAGAGGTCAGGGAAGGTGACCCTCTGCTCAGCACTGCTGAGACACATCTGGAGTACTTGGGCCAGCTCTGGATTCCCCAGTGTGAGAGAAATAAACATAGTGGAGTGAGCCCAGCAAAGGGCCATGAGGGTGATTAAAGTGCTGAAGCACTGACATACCCATGAAGAGAGGCTGAGTAGGTAGGAACTGTTCAGCCTGGAGAAAAGACCTAGAGAGATCTTATCAATGCATAAATACCTGAGAAAGAGAAGTTAAAAGGCATGAATTTTTGCCAGAGGCACAGAGCTGACAGTGGAAATAAAGGGTCAAGAACAGCAAGGGCTGTCTTGAGGCCACTAATTGAGGCCAATATCATGGCCAGGAGGGTGGGGGCCCTGCCACCCAGAGCCCAGTCCTACAGTGTCGTAGCAAGGTAGACTCAGAGATGGTGCCCAGGTTCTGTCAAGTTTGTAGCAGAGACAGATCTGAGGTCAAACCAGGGAGTCAATCCACAGAACATGATCAGGGCTGGTGGGGATGAACTGTGTCAGACGCAGCTCTGTGACTGTCAGGCAAGACCATGGTGACAGTGCAGACCTAAGATCAGGCTGAGAAGGCAGCTGACCACTTGGGATCCAGACCAAGAAGGCCCAAAGTGCAGCTGTGACTCACCTAGAGACTGGCTCTGCAATGGCTTCACTGAGGCAGGGAAAGAAGGCCAAGCTGAAACAGGGCTCCTGGGCCCCTGGGCAGGGGTGTGTGGATGGAGCTTCCAAGTGAGCAGGTCAGGGCCAGTAAAGGCTGTAAGTGCACCCTAATACAGGCAATTCCACTTAAATAAAATACACTTTAACCGTGGAGGTGGTCTAGAAGTGTAATAGCTTGCTCAGAGAGGTTATGGAGTCTCCATACTTGGCCATACTCAAAACCTGTCTGGTTCTTGGAAACTATCTGTTGTACTAGACAATCTCGATATCCAACCTTCCAGTGTTCAGGTTTCTGTAATTTTCTGATAGCTAGAAATAAATGTAAAATGTAGGGTAAGCATTTGCCCATGTGTAACTGCTATGGAACGGTTGTCTTTCAATTTATATTCTATCTTACTCATAGTAACTTACCATTTTTCCAAGCCCTCATCCCCTAAATCTCTTTCTGTTCCCTAAATGTACAGCAGACATTCATATTCAAACACATTTTTTAATTTAAGCTGTTACATAAAATTTATGATTCTTAAATGCATTAAAATGTAAAATTAATTAAGAGTCAGGCTATGTATGGGCCTACATTCTGGAAGGTAGAACTTTTCATTCCACAGATTTTTTTCCCCAGATTCATATACATGTACAAATACCACAGAGACACTCTTCTTTACATCTAATTTGCATAATGTATTAGTGCTGGAAGAACCTAAATTGGGTCACAAGAAATCTTGACTCAGCTATGGTGCTCCTGCTGACTCTGTGGACCTCCTGTTGATATCAGTGTGAGTTCTGTATATTGAGGGAATGCAGCATATCTGAACTAAGTTCAGTCATGTAGATCTAAGAGAATTTTCCCTTACGATATGGTTTTGCATTTTGTGAGCTGTTTTGTTTATACATTATAGATTAGCTGTTTTCTGATAGCTAAGCTTTCATCCTAAAGTTAAAACTCAATAATTTCCTAACTATATTTTTATGCAAAATATAAATTTCCATTTTCTATTCCCTCAGCAATATTTCTGAAAGACATACTTGTCTCCTTTTTGGAAGGGGAAAGAAAGCCTACCAAAAATGGTATGAAAGCAGTCAGTTTTCTTTGTATAGGATTCCTGTTGTGCTGGTTTCCTGCCTGTACTGTGATGCATGCCACCAATTTAGCACTCATTCGGTATACTAGATGTGTTACAGTCATAAAAATTTTACTTAATCTGAAAAACATACTTGCCACAATTTCAGTAGAACTCCAATCCAATTTGATTTAGCAGAAGCTTTTAACTTTCCCCATGCTTATAAGGACTTAATTTTACCCCCCTTAAATACACATTTCCTATTCTTTCAAATTGAATTAGTAGTCAAATATTCTTGAGAAATTTTGCCCAAAGCACAAGCCTAATAAAACTAGTCTAGAGTATACCAAATGATACAGGAATGACTGGAATAACTAAGACTTTTGTAATTTTTTTTATATCTTTTCATCTTCCTAGTTATCATTTGTTTGAATATAGAGGTAAAATTGAGGTGACAGTCTGAGTTACAGTCAGCACTGTTGAGTAGAAAAGTGCGAAGTTTTGCCTGTGTGGAAGGTGGTGTAAAGACAAGAGTTGAAGGATTACCTTCATGAAATCCTTTGTTTGCATGTGTGTATTGAGTGATCTATTTTTGCATTCAGCAAAGTTAGTTTACCTCCTTTGCTGTAATCTTTTCATCTTATGACCTCAGTCAAAAAGATGCTACTGTTACAATTTCCTAGATTCTGCTGCCTTTGTATTGCTAATTCCTCTCCAGCATTCATCTGTTTTTGTTTTGACTCATTTATAGAATTGGAGAAAACATTGATTTTTTTTGTTTGTTTGTATTTTAAAATGGAAATAAAAAGCATTTTTAATAGATAAAAAAGCTGACATGATCAATAGAAAAGATACTAATGGGATGTTTTCCTGTCGCTTCCCTCTTGGTGTAGTTCTAGTGTCAGCATTTACTGTAGCGCTGTGCTTCAAGAAAGCCAAAAGGAACAGAGAGAAGCCCTCACTAGGTCAGCCAGAACCACAAACTGTAATAAAAGGACCTGTTTCCTGTGCACCACCATGTACTTTTACCTTTTGCTTAGGAATATATTAGCGTGAATGGCTATTTGACGGAAAAAAAAAAAAGCAGAAATAGGTAAGCCAGGAAAAATAGCTTTATGCTCTTGGGATTACCTTTTCTAATAAAACAATTGAAACCTTTTCTAAAACATTTCTTTTATTCTTGAATGCAAGACAAAATTTTATTTGTGACAGACTAGCAGATGCTATCCTGACTTCTTTCCAGATACTCTGCAATTCCATCTTTCTGCATAGAGCTCTGCCTGTAATTCTCTTGAATTTTCCTGTGCAAAAGGTGCACCCTTCCTCACATAATGAAATTATTTGGACTCTCTTCTAGTTGATTACAGATTACATCAGAATCATTTAGGTTGGAAAATACCTGTAAGACCTTCAAGTCCAACCATTAACCCGGCACTGCCAAGTCCAGCACTGAGCCACGTCCCTAAGTGCCCCATCTGTGTGGGGACTCAACCACTTCTGTCAGCAGCCTGTTCCAGGGGTTGACAATCCTTTCTATGGAGAAACTTCTCCTGATACCCAGTCTAAACTTCCCCTGGAACAAATTGAGACTATTTCCTCTTGTCCAGTTATGTGTTACCTTGGAGAAGACACCAGCCCCCACCTTGACACAGCCTCCTTTCAGGCAGAGCCATAAAGTCCCTGCGGAGCCTCCTCTTTTCCAGATTAACCACCCACAGCTCCCTCAGCCGCTCCTCTTAAGACTTGTGCTCCAAAGTCTTCACCAGCTTCATTGCTCTTCTCTGGACATGCTCCAGACCCTCAGTGTTTTTGTTGAAGTGAGGGCCTAAGTACTGAAGACAGGATTCAAGGTGCAGACATACCCAGTTTGAATGTTCTTACAGTTAGAACTTTTCTGCTAGATTAATCTTTTTCATCTTAAATGCTTTCTTGTCTGCTTATCATCTGGTAGCAATGGCAGTCATTTCTGGGTCTTGATAGACAAGGAAGCATCACTGAAATGGAATGAGGCTATATTATGCACACAGAAATATTCCCATATTCTTTCCATTTTATATTAGAGAATGTTTCTCACTCCTGACAGAAGTTTATTTATCATTTCTTCACTTGCTGTCTTTACAAACTACAGTATCTGTGTGTTTCAGGAATTATGATCGTAAGTTGCATTTGTGCATTTAAATTCAATCTGTTTTTCACTCCTGTCTGAAGCTGAAGTTTGTGGGGTGTACCTTGGAGAGAGAAATACTGTGAGGCAGCAAGCACAGTCAAATGACTTGAGGCAATGCTACAGTTTTCTGTGCTGCAGTTTTCCTTGGCTGAGATTGTCAGCTGTCTGACTTCCATTGAGCAAACTCCTGGGGAAAATGCAGAACTGGAACTGAATCAGTAACCAGCCTTCTTCCTTCCATGCCAGGGTAATGAGCATGCCTGGCAGGAGGAGATAGCAAGGCTACTATCCCCCAGGAATAAGTTTTGCATCTGAGATTTTTACAACTGCTTCACAGGTCATTTCCTCAGCCCCTGCACATAGGTTAGGCACAAATATACTGTCAGTACAAGTAGGGAACTAATCAAGCTACCCTGGCTAGAGAAAAGATTTCTGGGGTTAGAAATTTCTTGCGGCTCACAGAAGCACCATTTTAGAACAAAGAAGAAACATACACTGAAGCTTAATATAAAATGATCTCCTTTTGTTATGCAAGGTGATTTGACTTAATTAGACCTCAGACTTCCTATCCATGACAACAAGAGGACATCAGATTTGCATAAAATATATAAGGTGCAGTTAAAGAAAGAAGACAAGGATGGTTTTAAGGCACTACAGAAATATCTCACAATTGGACACCCATGATAATTCAAACATTCACGGATACCTTTTTTTGTGCTTTGAGACATTGCTTTGATCCATGCTGACCAGGGAGGATGGACATCATGTGAAGATGCAGAGCGTAAAAAAAAGCTTGAAGAGCTTTTAAGTGTAGCTAACAAGTCTGAAAGTTCAAAAATTGACACTGACATATTGTTTCCTGTCAACTTTCTGTATGATCAAAAGGTAAATTAAAGTCTTGTTCTGCAGCACACTTCCTCATGGCAGTTATCAGGCATTTCTGCAAAGCAGCTGAATCCCAGAAAGATAGTCAGTTACAGAAGTGGAAAGGGGCATCCACCTGTTTACATGAAAGACAGACAGACAGAAACACACACACACACCCATTTTATAGAAACGCAATAAATAAAATTTATCAAAACAAAGATTTGGAGTAATCTGGAGAACTAGAGGTCAGCAAGCTGGACTTTTCCACTGGAAAATTGGTAGAAGATAGGAAGAACAAAAGTGACAGATGAAGCTAACACACAAAGAAAAAGCTTTGACGCAAGTGTATCATGGGGTGCTCAGAAAGAATCAGAGTGGCCTGTCCAGAGGCAGTGAAAAAAGATGGGATGAAGGTTAGGCCAGATATTTCTGAGAAGACTGTGATGGTGTTCTTTAAAAAAAAAAGAAAACTATTAAAGATATTAAGCCATCTTGTTAAATTGGAAATAGTTTTCTTATGGGCTTGATTACTGAATAAAAGATAACAAAGTGTGCACTAATTCCTTAGTTTACCCATATCTGGAGCAGTATAAATCCAATTAAAAGACTGAAAAGGATGTGTATTTTCACACAGGAAGTAACTCCTGGAATCCATGTTACAGGTGCAAAAATGAGTTTAAAATCAGTTTAAAAATTATTGCAAACATTTGTGGAAAGTAGGTCCACCATGATGCACAGTTCCAACCACTGTCCTTAAGTTGCTGTTTCTTAAAAGCCATAAGACTAATCCTCAAACTATCTCTGAGTTTGTCATTCCTTATTTATTCTACATGGTACTTCTGTCTATACTATTTATAATTTTTATAAAAATAGTTGCTACTGTTTGCAGCATACTAGACTAGTTGGAGCTTTGGTGTGGCCCATGATGTCTGGTGGACAGAGTTTAATGTCACTCAGTCACTAATCAGTATGACCAAACCTGCTAGGCCTCAGTGATTTTAGTCCATGACAATAAATTGCAGTCACAAAGATATGTTCAGGTAAGGGCTTCTGCCCTGTGCTTTGCCTGAGATGGAAGGTGGCAGCTGCTATCAAAATGGCAACGTGAATTGCACCTGCCACTTCTGTGCACCTTTGCAGCACCTCAGCTTGCACACATGAATATTGAAAGAGTACTACCTGTTAGAGGTGGCTGTTACCTCTGCTGAAACACAAATACGTGGTTTCCATGCCACAAAATATCATGGCTTAGTTTGCTTTTGAGGGTATTTTTTTCTCAAGCAGACTGCTTTCTCAGAATAGTTCTTGTGTTGATTTTTAACATTTTATTATGATGTTAAGCCTGACTTACACAAAAACACTACAATGTCTAACACCCCTTGTTTTCATAGTGCTTAGTATAGATCAGTAGTGTTAGTATCTAAATAGCTTTTTTAATCTAAGTTTAAGGCCTTTGGGGAGAGATGTAGTCCTTAGTTTTAGTTTGTGAGATTTTCCTAAGATCACCTTCACTATTTATGTGACTAAAAATTACTAGAAATTACTTTGTACTTTTCATCTTGTTTTCAGATTTTATTTTTTTTTTAGATGACCCTAAAGTTCTTCTCCAGTCTAAATGATTCTATGATTCTGCTTAACAAATTGAATCTTTCAGTCATCTGCTTCATCCAGATTCAGGCTGTTCCCTTCATCTCTTCAACTAAACTGTCTTGAACTATGAATCAGTATTTTAAGCTTTCAGCAACCTTGTTCAACATAGAAGCTCTTAAATTGAGCTTGCGGTGATACAGATAAGCATCTCATTCTTGGTTGTTCATATGGCTTATTATAGTAGAATATTAATGAGATAAAAAATTCCTAATAATTAGAACCTAGAACAAGGGGTTATAATTTTTTAGAAGGCAACTGTGTAACAAAATAGTTTAGTTTCAATATCCTATTAACCTGGAAAAGTGGTACTTTAAGGCTATTTTGGATCCAATGGCTGAAACAATGCAGGGGAGATAATAACATACTTTATTTTTTTAGCCGGATCACTTATTGTCTATAGCATAGGTAACTGCTGGATTGTGTTGCTATTGTAATATGCCTGAAAGCAATGGCTTTTTAGTTTGAAACTATATTTCTGTTTATTCTAACTTGTATTTAGAATCTAGCACTGGGGGTTTTTACTCACCTTGATCTACTTTATATTTACATTAGAAGCATCTTTCCAGCTTACCAATATTGATTAGCAAAATTATTATTTCCAGGTTTTACTTTTAAATGTCTCCCTAGGATGTTTAGGCCTAAAGAGAAAAGTTCAAAGTACTCTTTGATGAAGAAAGAAAGTCATAACAGCAAAGTATGAAGAAGAAGTAAGTTTAGGACATGTGACAGATCGAAGATGATCCTGTCTCATGTGGATGACTGACTTTGTTGCAGAGTCTTTGTTGAGTTCAGTGTAACCCATATGAAATGGTAGTTTCTTTCTGCTTTTCAATCCTTATTACTTGTTTTTCTTTGGTGCTCCTTGATTTTTTCTTCTCTTCTGCCCAGATGTGGGTTGCCTGCACTCACAGTCCCATCAGAGGTGTTCCTCCTCCAGCACAGAGCACCTCCTTCCAAAAGGGAGTCTCAAGCCATGTCTTCTCCAAGACTTAGAGAGTTTGAAGAGTTTATTTAATTTTGATATGTCTGGTAAAGGAACAATTAATATCATCTTTACTTCCTTCACTGTACTATCACACCTCCAAGGGACATTACTTTTTTAATATATTTGTTCCCTGTGGGACCTGTATTAACTTAGGAGTCCACATTGTTTTAAAATTATTTGATTGTTATTATGACAAGAAAAATGAAATGGTCATGTTTCCTTTAAATTTGCCAGGAAGAAATTTGATTAGCGGGTATTAGTCAGTGCATGTATTAAATTAATTCTGTAAATAAAGAAATTTCTTTGAAGCTTTTTTTAACTTTTATGCATACCTGTCTAGTAGCAGTTCTTCAGAAGGACCAACTTTCAGTCATATGTCTTCACAGAAGGATCTCAATTTCAAGGGAAAGGTTTCACTTGTTTCACTTTTTTGAAAGGAAAACTGGACAGAAAACCTTTTTTTAAGCTGTGAAACATATTGTGATTAAATCAAAATAAAAGTATCACTTTATTTCATCTTTTGGTAAATTTCAAAGAAGTTCTGCTTTTCCATCATATACTCCATTTATTTTCTTTCCATTGCTTGTTTTCTTTTATGCTGACATCTGCCAGGAATGGTTGGACAGACATTCTAGGGATTAAAAACTCTCTTGATTGTGTTTTGTAGGTAGAAAAACATAGGAGTACAAAAGATATTAATCTAAAACATGCACACAGAAAAATATAAAGAAAGAAACAAGACTCAAAAAAAGAAAGAATCATTTAATTCAATGAAAACAAGTATTAGGAAATAATCATGACTTTAAAAATACTAGCCAAAAACAAATGTTAGCATTAGAACAAGCAGAAAGTTCTACCCAGGCTGTTTCTGAGGAGGGGATGTTTGAATTTTCTGATCAAATTTAATGACTTCCCTCTGAAATGTAGTGTTGAGGTGTCTGTATACATAAATATTTAGAGCAATAAATTTTAAGATATCTATACGTCAGTGCTCCTGTCTCAATCCTAATTGTAGTCATCCAGTAATGGAAGAGAATATGATATGATGAGAGATTAATTTAAAAGATAAAATAGAGGTAAAGAGTGACTAATCACAGTATTGGTAGAGATCTCTTTATTATCCTTCCCTTTGGATGAAACAATTTTAAAAAACAAAAGATAACTAAGTATACAAACTTTCTTTATCATCTTGCAGTCTTACTCATTTTTTATTGTGCCATTATTACATACATGTGAAGAACTATATGAAGGGCAGCCTGTGCCTTTTGTGTCATAGTGAAATCAGATAAGGAAATATTTTGACAAAGCAAAAGAATACTATGTCAGTCAGATTAGCTTAAAACTCTTCAAAACTTGAAGAATAGGTCTGGGCATTCATCAAGTGTTATAAGGGGAAAGTTGTACAAGGGCAGGCTGTAATGAACAAAGCCTTAAGCTCACCAACATAGAGATGTATTTCAGTGCAATTTTAACACATCTTTTTGTAACATTATGTTGCATGTTCTAAGGTGACCTAAATCTTTTATTGTGGGCTTCTAATCATGGATCTGAAAGTGTTTTAATTGGTGAAGCTGTTTGATAAAATATTTTTAAAAGGTTTATGAAACATCCTTTCCCATAGCATCAATATCTGATCTGCTTTTAAAGCTGATATGAGCAAGGAATGACTCATACCACTTAGGAAGGTGGTGATGTGATCCAAATAACTCTTGAGTTTTTTTCATTGCTCTGACATGGATTTTCACTTTGGTTTTGAGCATGTTAATTACATTAACACTTTTAAATTCTGTTTTCTGCATCTGTATAACAGGGATAGTGATAATGTGTTATATCATAGCTTTGCTTGAAAGTTGAATTCTTTAATACAGTAAACAGAATCAGTATAATTATTTACATTATTAAAATGATAGCTTTTCTTATAAATAATGAAAACTAGAGTTGAACATATTTTTACTTTCCATATTAATACCTACAGTTACATTTCCAAAATGATCCAAAAGATCTAAAAATGAAAATATTCCAGATTTGTTCTTTTAATTTTGATGCTCCTGAATTCCATGAGAGTTTTCCCACTGTTTCAAGGAGGACGTGCTCTTAGCTCAGTGGATAGCTTGTTGTTCATGTACTGTAACTTAAAAAAGTATACAGACCAAAATGTCAGTGGTGTTTTTGCCACAGGAATTGAACAATCCAGAAGACAGATTAGTCATGCAGAAAAATATTTTTCTTTCCTACTTGTCATTTCTGTGATCAATGCTAGCTTCTATGAAAAGCAGAGAATTATCTGGGAAACAGAAATATACAATGGTTTTTGCATTTGCTTTCTCACTATAAGTTGAAGTAGAAGCAAAATATTAAATATTATTTCTCTTTATGAAATTAATACAAAAGACATTTAGAAGATGATCTGTAAATGTGCAAAACCTTTACAGAGATATTATGTACTTAAAACACCAAGATTTGCATCTCAGATTGAAAGATGTTTTGAGAATGGAAATCAAGAATGTTAAAAGATTGTTATTTCAGTTTTTTCCATATTAAAATATTGTGTTTAACATCCCAGTTGCAATATTATAGGAACTTGGTGTAACATGCTTGAATTTTGCTCAGTTATGAAGAAATAGGTATAACTATCTATTTATATTTATGAAGTCCATTGGGTATGATTATGATTTACAACCCTGAATCTTCTGCAGCAAGAAAACTAAGGAATAAAGAGGATATTCCTATTCTATAGGAATATCTTTCCTATAGAATGCCAATGGAAGAGAGCAGATAATTTTGGTGCTCCATACAAGTATTGTGGTATTGTGCTCTGTTGGAAAGAAACAAGGGGTATCAGCTGTGGTTTTGGGCTGACTCACAGATGTATGTATTAGGTATTCCTGGGGCATGCCAACTAGCTCAAAACTTTCCTGGATGATAAATGGAGAACTTACTGGACATTAAATAGGTGTTAGTGGTATATAGTTGTTGAGCTGTTCAGTTCTGCCAAGATTGAAGCCACAAGGCTGCTCAGAAGAAAGATTTTAGGCGCATCAATCTCAAAGTCTTAGATGCTTCGAGACTTCAGCCATATTGGTAGTTAGCCTCAGTTTTGGAGGATCAGTGCTTAAGGCAGCTCCCAACTCAAAACACTAATGTAGCTACATCCTTCATCTCCAAGGAAGTCTCTCAGTTCAGATTCAGTTGGGCTGCCTGGACACAGGTTTTAATGCCATTTGAAGACACTGTAGGGAGTCTTGATCCCTTCAAGACGTCCACAAAGAATATTTGATGTCATAAGACCCAGGAAAAACCTCTGCCTTGCTGGACTAGGAGGCAAAAGCTGGGATGTGTTCATGTGTCTAAAATGACAATAGATAACTATGTGTAGCTGCTGAACTGAGCTCTGTCTGCCCTGTGGTCAGATGTGAGGTACCTACCTTTCACACTGTTTTGGGGTGCCTTTATGATGTGTATCCCCTGTCACCTGCTCTGTGCCCAGACATGATTCCTGTGCCCTTCTGTGTCTTTAAAACTGGGCGTGAGAGAAAGAAAAATAAAGCCAGATGAATTTTTCAAAGCAGTTTGTGCTTTTCACTCTGTCTTCTCTGTGTGCTTCTGCAGCAGCAAGAGTGGAGGAAGCACCATTTTTTGCTGCTTTTCAGCCAGCTTTTAGCTCTGTTTCTTTGGAGAGGGACAGGGACTTAAACTTTTTTTTTGCCTGGGACTTCAGCTTCTTCTTCTTCTGTTTTGGAACTGTTCAGAACACCAAAACTCACTGGGAGAGCTTTCCACTGAGGCCCAGAGGGGTCCCATGCCAAACCATCTCCGAAGAGAAGAGAAAGACCATACCCAAAGAAAGGACTCTGAGAATTTACCAGGTTCTCTCCACAGCAAAAGGTTTTATTATTTAGCATTATTCTTTTCCCATTGTGCATTGTGTCTGTTAAATAAATAGGGGTTTTTTCCCTTTCACTTTCCTCTGAGGATAATTCTTTCTGAACCTGGTAGGGGAGAGGTGGCTGAAACCTGCCTTCTATCAGAGGATGTTCATTTTGGACATTCCTCTGAATTTTTTCTCAAGACAGGACACACACTGGCACCAAAATCAGTTAGTCTTAAACTAGAAAACTCCGCTGAACTGTGCTTTTGACCTCCAGCAGGCTCTGATGAGAAAGACCTCTTTCGAAGAACTAAACTTTGTTGCTTATCCAAACTGACTTAAATTTAAATTACATTCAGCTTCTCCAAGCCACATCTTGAAATACAGGAACCCCATTGATCCTTAGACACTATAGATGATAAAATCAACAAGAAGAATGTTTCTTCTAATTTCAGCAAGGGATGTTTTCAGTTTTTCCAGCTTCTCTGATTTTTACTCCATTACTGACTGAAGATACATTCATCAGTCTGTCTAAAGGTCAGAATTGAAATATAGCCTTCTTCAGTTGGTAGGATGGCTATGGTTTAAAAGCCGAAGGCCATCTTTTAATCACCAGTGATGCAATGCATAATGTTTATTTTCATACTAATAATTTAGTATTATTTCTGTGATGCTTTAAGTACTCTAAGTGTAATTCCTCCGTTTTATAATTCTGAGCCCAGGTTCTGGGCTTCCCAGATGTTAAAGGTGATGCTCAGGAGTTTACAAGTCACTTTACTGACATACCTGCAAGCATTTTACCAAGGCAATAAATAGTGCTAGCCCAAGTGACTTTGTTTCCTTTTAATATTAATGCTAAATAGGCAAATCAGTGTTTAGGAGACCTCACTGTGTTCTTGACTGGCTACTGGTATGTAAAGAAATACTGAAATTAGGAGGAGTTTCATTTTTTTATATTTTTAGAGGGATACATTTGAGAAAACATCTTCGATAAATCAGCACCTTTTGCTTCTTAGATACATGAACAGACTGAGATCTTAAGTCAATGAAATTTCAGCTGTGGTTTTGCTAATCTGCTTTCAGCCTCAAGTAGAGTTCTTTGGATTCACAATGGGAGTCAGGTGTCAAATATTTTCATGAACCTGATTTGGATGTTTCTTATGATAACATTTGAATACAGAAAATCACCAGTGACAAAAGGTGACCATATTCCCTTCAGTGTGCAATTTATGGATTTATTTCCTTTTATGCTTTAGTATCTTTAGCATTTTGAATTGAGTTTTATGAATTTATGCAAAAGGCATCTTATTAAACTGAAAAAATTGAATGAGTTAATTAAAGAAAATTATTTTGAAATTTTAAATAATGTTTAGATGTTTTCTGTAATCGTGTGTGCATTTTAACACTGCATTAGACCCTAGTCTTGGCTCGGGGGAAAAACCAACACAACCCTCTGTCCAATGGATTTTCTGTTTCAAAACTCAACTGAATATTGTTATGAAGCACTGTATAAAGCACTGACACTGCATCTGTGAATCCCGAAGATTTTCTTTTAATGTGGATTCCTGAGTCATTGACCATTGCAATCACAGTTAAATCAATGTCTGTATTTTCTCTAGTGCATTTACAGAACAAAGACAATGCCAACAAGGAAATAATACTGACATTGTGGAATAGTGGTCCTGCTCTTCAGTCCCAACAACCCCATGCAGAGCTACAGGCTAGGGGCAGAGTGGCTGGAAAGCTGTCTGATGGAAGAGGACCTGGGAGTGCTGGTCAACAGCAGCTGAACATGAGCCAGTGTGTGCCCAGGTGGCCAGGAAGGCCAGTGGCATCCTGCCCTGTATCAGCAATAGTGTGGCCAGCAGGGTCAAGGAAATGATTGTCCCTCTGTACTTGGCACTGGTGAGGCCACACCTCGAGTGCTGTGGTCACTTCGGGGCCCCCTCACTACAAGAAAGACATTCTTTCTGGGGGGGCTGGAGCCTGTCCAGAGAAGGGCAGTGGAGCTGGGGAAGGGTCTGGAGCACAAGTCCTGTGAGGAGCAGCTGAGGGAGCTGGGATCATTTAGTCTGGAGAAGAGGAGGCTCAGGGGAGACCTTACCCCTCTCTACAGCTGCCTGAAAGGAGGCTGTATCCAGGTGGGGGCCGGTTTCTTTTCCCAGGCAGCCAGCAACAGGACAAGAGGAAATGGCCTCAAGCTGTGCCAGAGGAGACTCAGATTGGACATCAGGAAGAAATTATTCACTGAACGGGTTGTGAAGCATTGGAATGGACTGCCCAGGAAAGCAGTGGAGTCACCGTCTAGTGGTGTTTAAGGAATGGCTGGACATGGCATTTAGTGCTATGGTTTAATCGACATAATAATGTTTAGTCAAAGGTTGGACTCAGTGGTCTTGGAGGTCTTTTCCAACCTCAGTGATTCTATGAAGGTGAGAATAACCTTCTACTGATTTTTTTTTTTTTAATATTCAAGCAGAGTCTAAGAGTTAGCTGGCATCTTCTCTGAACTGATAGTAAAAATAAGTATCTGTATGGTTCTCCTTTTCTACTACAGTAAGTGCTGACATACTCTTTGTTATTTAGCTGTGAACAGTCTTTCCTTCAGTGTTTCTAAAACTGACATAGTGGCCTTTTCAGCTTGCTGTCTAAAACCTGATATAAATTTCAAAGAATTCAATTTTAAAATTCCTTTTAACATTGCCGCTCTTTAAAAGAAAGAAGATCTGAGACACGAGTAGATTTTTATCTTATCCAGGGCAAGGTATTACCATAGCATAAACAAGATAAAGATGAGTGTGTTAAGTGCTGAAACACTATTTAAAAGGAAATAGCAATTAACCAATTCTTTTCATCCCACCTCCTTACTTTCTTTCTAAAATGGAATTGTGATATATCACAGTCTATATTTCATACAATAAAAATATCCCCATATAAAAACAAAATAAAATTTAAAGAAAGTTGAAAATTATAATAATAAACAATAAAAATAAGATTATGTCAGTTAATACTAGAAGAGTAATACAAATTGACGTTTTATGCAGGCTTTAAAATTCAAGTAGTCAAAGAGCTAAAATCACACAAAATTATTTTCAGTTCTGAATATGGAGCTAAATAGGTTATGTTCCCTTAAATAGTAAAATTTATTCATTCAAAAAAACAGCAATGACACAAAATTTCAAGTAACATCAGACAAATGTTCACTGCAGTCTTTATTGTGCCTCCACGTCTATGGCCAGAGAAAAATCTCTTCCAAGAATATTTTTTCTTTTATCTTTTTTGTCACTCTTTATCTAATGTAGTTGTTAAAACAGAGGAACCAGAAATTACATTTTCAGTTACATTGTTTGACAGCATGAGTAGACTTCCCAGCAGCTGGAGCAGTCATGGCCCAGGATGGTCTGTACACTTTGGGAATACAGCCCTAGGCATGCTTGAGAAGGTTGTTGAACTCTGCTGCTGGTGTCTCCACCACGGTGCTTAGAGTACAAGAGGCATTATTAGATGTGAACTTCTGCTTGTATATGATAAATGAAAATCAGTACTGTTCTGATTGGTAGTCCATCAATATTTTTAGTCCTTTTTTGTCCTTAATTTGTTGGCAGTCTGCTCTAGGAAAGGTCAGAATCACTCTTCTGAGAATAGTCTTGCAGTGAACAGAGCTGTTGGCCTCTTTTTTCTTTTGCTTCTTCTGTCTTTTTATTCCTTGGCAAGCATTAGAAGAATTAGCATAAAGATACCTCTAAGTGTTTTCAGTATGTTAGTTTTACCTGGTTCTGTGCCTCTAACACACTTAACTCAGTTCATGGTTCAAATTCCTCATCAGTTTTCTGAGTTTTCAACCATGAGTGATAGGAGGCAGGAGAAGACTAAGCTTGACCAAAGCCATTACAAGTGCATGGTAGAAAATGGATAGCATTTAAGAGGGAAATGATTACAATTCCTTCTTGCTGTCTGGAATCACAACACATCCTTGTTTGCATGAGAGCCAGGCTGCACCAGAGTCTTGGAATATGCCATACCCAGTAACAGGATTTTTATTCTCTGTTTAATGGGGACTTTGTTTGATCTATATCTGTATCACTTCCATCACCTAAAAAAAAAAAGCAGATTTGATCTGGTGCACAGCACAAAGGTTTGCAGAGTAAGTTAAATGAATTGCTGTGAAAATCATATTCTGAGATCTATATGGACTTCCTATGACTTTCTGGGTGGATTTTAATGGGATGAAATTCCATCAGACTTTAAGGATTTAATTCAGCCAGCTCATCTACCACCACTGACAGACCCTCCCTTTAGAAGGCTTTCACTTTAGGGTACTAGTAGTATTTTTTAACAATCTTGATCCACTACAGTCAAAGACAACCAGACATCTTTGCAGTACAGCCGTTTCCTGAACCCTGTTTGTGAAGGTGAGGATCTGTATGAGGTTTTTATGAAGATTTGTGAGTCCTCACTAGTTGCTATGCTGTCTGCTGATCAGTATTTCCCTGTCTGTGTCAGGATTGCATTGACTTTGAATCTTTGAGTAATTTGTAAAAGAAAATGAAAGAATATAACACAGGCATTGGAGAACACTGAGAAGACTGAGTTGTGAGAATGCATCTCAGTGGTGCAGTGGGATATATTTAGTCATATGAAATAAAGTTAGCAGAGGTGTCTGACACAAAGATCTATTAGGCTGTCATACAGTCTCCCAAGAGAAATGGTGGAATCCCTACTCCTACCAATATTTAGTGTTTGATTAGAGAAAGCACTAAAAAATGTGCTGAAAGGAGCAATCATGTTTGACAGGAGTTTCTAATAGATGATCTGTTCTTTCCCATCCCCGGTTTCTCTAATTGCATGCTCAAACTTGAGGGAATAACAATTTAAAGACTACCTTTAAATATCTCAATAAGTTTCAACTACTCTTTACCATTCTGCTCATTCTTATATTCACGAATGCGAAGTCCCATTACATTTTGCATGTTTTCATTTAATTATACCTGGCATTTATGACTAATTCCTGTGCAAGATTGTGCTAATTGAGTTCGCTCTTCTTACATATTTTTAAAATCCAAGAATAAAAGCCTGCAGTACCTTTAATCCTTGCTGAATTGTACTCCCCTATTGGACAGTATCTGTTAGAAAATTAAATATTACTTTTAAGAAGATGCTGTGAGTAGGTACGTTGGATTTTACTCCTTTACAGTGCTCAGGATCAAGAAGAATTTTCAGGAACATTTTTGTTCAGTTGTGATTAGCAGCAGTGTAGATATTTCTTCATTCACTGCAAGCAACATTTGTATAATAAGATCATTGTCATAAGCTGAAAAAAACAATGAGGTCATCTCTTCTGCAACTGATACTGACTTAAAATATAGTTTCTGTAGTTACTGATTTTCATAACTTTTAAATGCTAATTTTTTTTTTCATAGTAAATGTCATTGCATCAGCACTTGAAAACTGAATACAAAGAAAAGTTTAATCAGTTCAACATAAATATATATATGGAACACATTATTCAGGTTACAGCTTAAAAAATTTAATCAAAGGTTATCATGGTACTGGTGAAATACTGTTTAGCTGGATGGCTTGAACCAATGCTAAATAAGAGGTAGCTTGTAATGTCTTCTAAATACTCCTGTATGGTCTTTCATAAGGTAAGAAAAGTGGTTGGAAGAGTTAAAATGTTTATGTATGGACTCAAAAAATTATGCAAAATTCATAAATCACATACAGAAGACAATTTAAAATTCATTGTGCAAATTAATTTTAGATATCTTTTTCCATAAAATTAGATTC
This sequence comes from Lanius collurio, assembly GCA_020086605.1. NCBI lineage: Eukaryota > Metazoa > Chordata > Aves > Passeriformes > Laniidae > Lanius > Lanius collurio. Next base: position 21,642,257 of record JACBWW010000001.1, on the reverse strand, counting down.
CAGAAAATGTGTGATGAACTCATGTCTAGATGTGTAACTATCTAGACATTTGGAATTTGATTAAGCAAGAGCTTGATCAAATTTATGACAAAGGTATGGGGTGTCTTCTAAATATTAGGATATAAAGATTCCAGCATTAAGAATGTCTGAACACTCATCTAGACCAGCTTCAGGATTAATAAATAAATAAATCTTTATTTGCTTTGGGTTTTGAGCACTTGAATATTTGTTAACTGTTATGTATTACTAATTCATGGAATCCTTAATGGTTAAATATATTTAAATAGAGGATAAAAGTAGACCAAAACCAATAGGATTGAACAAAGAATTAACCTATGTATTTTCTTTTCTTGACATAAAAAATGTAAGGCTATTTTTGTGGAGCTTTTTTTCTTCAGTGCTGCAGTAAAATTGTATAGCTGTTAATCATCATGACTCCTAAAAGTCTTTTCTTTAGGGAATTCTGTAAATCTGGAGACATAGGCAGCTTATAAAATTTGAGGATGTATTTACTAGAGCACAGTATCTTGCATTTGGCCAGATTGTATTAGCCTACTTCCAGCATTAATAATACATCATAGTGAAATTAGGTTTAAAATTAAATGCAGTTTAAGGTCCTGTAAAGCACCTGTGAAAGCATTTCTGCTCTTTGCTAGTACCATAGCATTTACTTGAACATTTAAAAGCTATGAAATGGACTACCCACTTTTCAAGGGCTTGAAAATAAAAAGTAAAATTTATTGGAATTCCCAGCCATTCAAGGCCTGGAATTACCATTTCCTAGTATTACAGAGTTTATTTAACCTGTAAGACATTGGGTCTAGCAAGTCAAAGCACAGTGAGATGCTTTAAACCATCATTAAGTTACTAAACTTGGACAGAAAGGTTGTCACTGTTTAGTAGATACTTGTATTTATTTCTGTATCTCTGATTTACTGAATCTTACTGCTTCATGGACAGATCTTATGCCAGCTCTCTCTATACAGCTGAGGGGGGCATCAGAATGCACAAGAGGTTCACCACCTGCTTTGCTGGAAATTTTGCAGAGAAATATTAGCTATGATAAAGATGCTAAAACCAATAGTGGGTGTGTTGCAGCCCATCCTCCCTTGGCAGCCAAAATCTGCTTTCTACTCTATTCATTTCAGTTCACAGGAAAAAGAAATTTTTCACTTAAATGACATTTAGGTGATAGAATGTCACCAGTGGAACTTGATAGTGTAATCTATTATCACTCAAGTACTATGTAAAGCAGTATACACCATCAGTAAAAATAGCAATTAAAAAACCCTTTCTTCAGGAATCTCAGAGTCATAGACAAATGCAAAAATACATCTTACTGCAGATACACAAATAAGATAACGTTGGATTATTTTTCATCTCCGCCTGCTGCTTTTTACCAAAGTAGGTCATTTTATTGATACTGGAAGAGAGATGTTTCTGCAAGATACTCCTGTGGAGTGGTAACTGAGCAAAGGATTGTTGCACTGGTCAGGATGCCATTCCATAGAGAGAGGCAATATGAAAAGCATCACAAGTAAATGGGAGAGGAAAGGGTTTCAGAGTCAGTGATAGCAAAGTTAGGGGAAAGTGCAAGAAGTTAAATGGGAGTAAGCAGCAGTTGATTGTACAGAGCTGTGACACGTGGATTAGAAGTTTTAATGTGGCTTCATGAGCATAAGAGACCAAACAGAAGGATTTGAATAAAGATGTTAATCAGATGAATGCTGGAGTATAATAATTGCAACAGCAAATTGTGCTGTACTCTAGTCTGGCAAATATGGAAGGAGTAAGAAAAGTCTCTTTTCTGTTAGAATTTCTTTTACATTTTCATTCTGTTCTGATTTTCAGTGCACCAAAATGTATTTTGAGTGTTATTCATTCATTTTACATTTAGTTGACAAAATACAAAAACAAAAACAAAATAGGAAAGAAATTAAGCCTACATTAACGAGAGCACACGGTAATTTTTTGAAAATATTTGAGATTGTATTTTACTATGCCTGCTTTGGCACTGTACAGCTGTTTGCTTTTATGTCCTCTGCCCTGTCTTTTTCTGGGTAGTAAACTTGTTCAGTTTCACTCATTCTTACTGCCTTAATTGTTCAGTATGAGATTTATTTAAGCCATTTAAATATGAGGACATGAATGTTCTCTGCTTTGAATTTGTAAAATTGCCATGACTGTGGTTATACTGAAACTTGAATTATATTTCTATGAGCATACGTGAATTTTTCTGCTCTTTATGTTTTACCATTCACTTATTAAGCTGTTTCCCTTTGCTGGTGTGAAGAAGGCTGGTCTTGTTAAGAGGTTGAGTGTGTTGAGACCACTTCATTGGTTCTAGTGAGCTTGTCTACTCTGGGTTGTCTCATCTCTGTAGACTCTAGTTCATACATTGCATTTATGAAGTCCCTAACACTGAGGTCTGATTTTTCAATTGTTTGCTATTCCCATTTTAATTTCAGCTTTTTTTTATTATTACTGCTAATTATAATTTTGACAGATATTGTGCCACTCTACTTATTGTTTAGTTCATCTTCAAAATGCTTGGTAAATCTTCAAGTGCAGGGGATATATACATATCTCATCTTCAAAAAACTGATAATATCTAGTTTTTCATTTTTCTGATCCTGGAGGAATGCTGAAGGATCCATGGCCAGCTGTAATAACAGGCATATGTACTTATGGAATAATTTAGTTAGAATTTCAATTTCCAGATATAAATTACAATTTTGGCAATCCTTGCTCAGCAGCAAACTACCTTCCCAGGTACTTCAGTGAGATTCATCTGCTCTTACTACAGGTTTGCAATACTGAACAATCCAAATACAAAGTAATTACTATTTTTACCCTTCTTTGTAATTGGTAGAATTAAATGTCTATTTTTTCTAAATTACATAAAACGAATACACTGAAATGTATTTCTCTACATCTACTTAGAGCTGCGCCCCACCTTAGAATCATAAAATCACAGAATGGTTGGGTTGGAAGGGCCCTTAAACATCATCTAGTTCCAACCCCCCTGCCATGGGCAGGGACACCTCCCACTAGACCAGGTTGCTCAGAGCCCCATCCAACTGGACCTTGAACATTTCCAGGGATGGGACATCCCCAGCTTCTCTGGGCAACTAGAGCCTTGCCAACTCCTTAATATGGCATTCTCCCTTGACATGTCACTTACACATCCTGGTGAAAAGTCTCTTTCCAGCTTTTAGGTACTTTAAGGTACTGGAAGGTGCTCTAAGGTCTTCCCAGAGCCTTCTCTTCTGCAGGATGAACAACCTTTTCAGCCTGTCTTCATAGCAGAAGGATGAAAAACCTTTTCAGCCTGTCTTCATAGCAGAAGGGCTCCAGCCTTCTGATCATCTTGGTGGCCTCCTCTGGACTCACTCCAACAGATCCATGTCCTTCTTATGCTGGGGACCCCAGAACTAGATGCGGTACTCCAGGTGTGGTCTTACAAGGATGGAAGGGTGAGGCAGAATCCCCTCCCTCACCCTGCTGGCCACACTGCTTTTGATGCAGCCCAGGATGTGTTTGGCTTTCTGGCTCCAAGCACACATTGCTGGCTCATGTGGAGCTCCTTATCAACCACCACCTCCAAATTCTTTCCCTTCAGTCTGTTCTCAATATGAGCAACAACTTCCTTCAAAGTACAAACTAGCTTGCTTACTTTAAGGTCAGCTATCTAAATCTAACACATCTGTCCTGGGCTCCCTTCACAGTCATTGGAAAGAAAGTTCTCATTTAAAGAGCAATTCAACTTGTTTTCAAATATGTGTCAATAGTATGAATTGTCCTCTAAAACTATTTTGTGTCTACCCTGTGAGTCTTATGGGAATCTACTGCTAGCTTAGTGGTACACAGCTGGCTTTTAGCTTTCCAAGCTAAAGTGATGTGGACGTGTGAGAAAGCACAGATGTGGCCAAGTCACAGCAAAAAAGAGAGTTAGACAGCAATATAGAAGCAAGGCGAAGAAAGTAGTGAAAACTATGCAAAGGTCCCTTAACTGCTTTTATTTAAGATTTGCAGCTAGAGGGGGATATTTATACCTTCACCTTCTCTGAGGTGCAGGACTAAGTTTTGTGTACTGCTGGATGCAGCTAATGAGAAGGGCTGTTCTGCTTCTCTGACTGCAGGTGTTTTTCATGTTCATGTGTTTGCCAACTAAAATACTAAATTGCATAACTCACTTTATTTTGACTTAACTATTGTTAGTGTTTTGGTTTTTTTCTTTTTTACAGTCTAGATATTTTGCAGTTTGCTACTCTAGAATGAGTTCGGCTATTTTCTGTAAAAAACAAATCCATTTCAACTCTCTTACAATGTATTTTATCATGTATTACGAGGACATACATAAAATATTGTGAGTAGGGCAGTCTTCATTAGAAGTATTAGATTTATTTTTCTTCTTGGTCTCACAAAATTGAAACCTACTGTTTGTTTCAGAGCATGCTGTGAAAATTCTATTTTCAGAGGCTATTCAGAGAAGAGGTGGTTTACACTTGGTGCATTTGAGTGCGGGCTGATATTGTTTGAAACAGGATCTTAAGACTAAGAAGGAAATTCATGTTTAAAGAGATCTGATTGTGTTATTTATGATACCCTTAAAAGTAATGATACTTAAAATCTTGTTTGTATTTCTAATGGTTTTTTTGGGCATCTGAAAATGGAAGATTTGAGTGAATCTAAATAAATAAAAGAAATTCTTCTCAATAGTCTCTTGAGTGTTGAATCAAATTAGTACTTAACTTTTTCTCAGGTAGTAGAATATAAGCTGTTTTTCAATTATGTCCCTTTTTGCTTCTACATCCCAGGGGAAACCCTGACTGTAATTTTCATTATCAGTAGTAGAGTAGGGAGTATTTCCTCCTTAAGTGCATCTTCCAAATGCTAATTTCAGATGCTGTTGTGAGATTCTCCTAAGACTTTTTTCAGCCTTCCCTTTGTGGAGAGAGACAAGTAAATACTTAAATAAGCTCATTTTCAAATCAGTCTTTTTTTAAATTGAGTTCTACTTTATATTTTTACTTAACTTTTCAGCTTTTTTTGTTATTGTTTTTCAACTCTAAACAATACCAAAACTCCTCAAAATCATCTGTAATTGTTAATAAACATTCTTAGTGCCACTGCAGCTTCAAATGTGTATTTCTGTTCTTCTATCTGCCATTCCAGATGTATCATTGTAGGGCCAGAGCAAATCCTAGTCTATGGAAGACTCACTGTCCTTTCCCTTGACACAAAGTAAAAAGGTTTTGTTGGGTTTTTTTTTTATGTTTTGGAAAGTTGTTTTATTGAGAAATACCTGAGATAATGGTAGCCAGGCTCGAAAACCTAGCCTAGAAGTGGCTGTCAGTTTGACTTTGAATATTTCTAATAGTCCCCCAGTACATATTTTCCAGTTCATTGCAGTGGGCTTTTTATTCTAAATGGTGGTGGGAGTTACCGTGGGACAAAAAGACTTCTACACAGGAAAAGTTTGTTTGTTTGTTTTTTATAGAAGCACTAATAGACCTAGAAAGTGAAGTGCTGAGTCTAGTCCTGAGTGAAAAATTACACTGCATTTAGGGAGGGGATCCTGGGTTCTGGTCTCTGGATTTACGCAGAACTGCTTTTGGAACATCATTCCCATCACACACAGAGCAGGGTATGTGACTTTGGACACCCTTGCACTCGACAAGGTCTAGGTGGGAGCTGGATGTTTCATCTCTCAAAGTGCCTATCCAAGAAATATTTTTAAACATTAAAGTTGTAGATTCTGGAGATCTGAAGGCTGAAGAGGAGAAAATTGCTCAGTGAGCTTAAGACACTTTGAGGATGTGAAAGGAACTATTTTGGGTCTCAGTTCTAGATGCCTAAAGGTGTGATGGGTATCTGGGTACAATACATCATATTAAACTTTCAAAAAATTCTGGTGTATGCCTTACACAAAAACATCACCTGTAGGATTAGAAGGTAATTTTCATACAGGTTGACACAAACTAAAGAAAATTATCCAGATAATACTTTTCCTTTATTAAAGGTACATTGTGCTTTTTTACTTTATTTTCCAACCATTTGACTTGAACCAATTGCACTGTATTGACCTGCTCTGAGCCTTTAAGGAGGCTGTTAAAATCTGTAACATGAACCCACAGAGGTGTCAAATATTAACAAGGGTTCTCTGCCCTGCTGATGCTGAACGTTGATCCACCTCAGGCATCAAGAAACTGAGAGAGCTAATTTGTAGTTGTTGCCTTTCCTGTTCTCTCAGATGGTGGTTAAGCAGGCTGAAATGTCTGTCCCCTAGCTATTCAACTTTATACAGGAACTCCCATCACCCTCATCTTCGCAGTCGCAGGATCCCACCCAGTGGCATACTAATCAATGTGACTAACATACATCTCCTAGGATGCATTGTTCCTCTTATCCTGTCCCCAGAAGCAATATTGTGTATTTAGCTATATAATGCTAAATATATCACTGTCATCTGCAGGGATATGTTTTTAGCTGTGCTTTTTGCTATGAGTTTATACTAATGAAGACAAGTCAAAACAGTTCACTACCACCCAAAATGGAAGATGATGGAGTTTGTGTGGGCTTCAGATTCAGTTCCAAAACAGATACTGTCTTCTGCCCAGAAGGGCTTTCCCTTACTACAGCTGACACAGTCTGAGAAGTGAAGTCACTGTCCAGAGTCCTGTCCTTCCTTCAGGACTTGAAGCACCACCAGGAATCCACTTACCCTCATTGCTGGGTAGCCCAGAGGAACAGGCAAATTTAATATGCTTGACCTGAGAGGACAGAACTGAATGCTTCCTCCATAGAATGTTTTGTTGAATTTAGGAGTGCTAGTGAAGTCTTCTTCAATACTGCTAGGGAGTTTAATTAGCAGAAATAATGAAGTGCCAAACTAACACTGTACTTTGGGTGGTTATGGTAGTGTACTAGACTGATTGTTAACTGGACTGCTGTTATTTCAGAACTGCCTCATGCCATCCCTTCTCCCCTCAACATGACTAAATTTTGCATAGCTTGTGGAGGGGGTGGAAATTGCCTTTTGCTCTAATTGAGTCAAAGATTTTTAAATCTCCTATTTCCTTTAACAGTTGTCCCTTTCTTGTGACAACAAAATGTTTTGTTCCCGTTTAACTAAAAATACTGGTTACCAAAAATCAGAGAGAAAGAAAAAGAAAGAATTTCCACACTGCATTTCTTACCTACTCTGATATCCTGTCATATGAAAAGAGCATGTCAAAAGTCTTCCCTGGGATTTTGTCTTTACTTACTTATTGCATGGTTCCTGAGCATTCTTTGGTTCAGACACAGATACAATGGATCACAATTGCCCATGGCTCCCTCAGTGGAAAGTTCAGGCATTAGATGAGCTGAACGACCTTCTGAAGACACTTGTGTCCCTCCTGCTTAGGCAAACAGAGCATCTGTCTGAGCCCTTCAGTGAGGACGTTAAGTTAGATGGGAGGAACCTGTACTAAAGTGTTGGTTAATTTGTCACAGAGAAGTATGCCTTTAAAAACACTAGGATGCTCAGTGAAAGTAGAGGGGCTTACTCTGCGTTATTTATAAAAACCATATGCTTGATATTTATAGAAATCACGTCTTTGACAAATATTGTTTCTTATAGAGTGTTCTGGGGTTTTTTGTTCTGTTTTGTTTGTTGTTTTGCATTTTTTAATAGACTGAATATTGAGATTTTATCACACCAACCTTCTTAATAGTGTAGAACAGTCAATATATTTGACCTGCCATTTGTACATTTCACCTGTAGGTATTTTTGGAACCATTTATGTAACAAACTGCTAGGAAATTGTTGGTTTTATTATCATTCATCAGTATTCTACACAGATCCCACAGAAGCACTGAGGTTTGGACAATGCACCACACTTTATCAGTGAATAAGTTGAGTTCTTAATTGAGTGACTGATTTCTTTACTCTTGCAATGTACAGGTTGTTCTTCACGACTCACAGTTCTCTTCAGCTGACTGTGTGTTTCACATTATCATGGGCAAACATGCCATGCATGTGTTGATGCAATTTATTTTTGCATCTTGATAATTTGCTTTGATTTATCTCTTTTCTAAGTGTGGTGTTCTGTTTTCCCCTTAGGGATACGATGATGGATATGGAGGTGAATATGATGATCCAAGCTATGAGGCATATGATAACAGTTATGCCACCCAAACACAAAGGTAAGCATTTGCACTGTTGCATCATTTCTCCAAGTACACTTTTTTCTCTTAAGTTTTCATGTAAATTTACTGGTTTGTTTTGCACATTAAATTTTACAAAATCTCAGAGTATTTTAGAAAGCTGTCAAAAAGTAATAGTGACAGAGTTTATATACAGAGATTCAGATGAAGCAAAAATGAAAGCAGCTGTGCTTTTAAAATTGGTGCAAATTAAGTGTATTTTTTTGCAAGCAACTACATCATTTTCTTATTTGATGTTATTCTGAACTTGTTTGTCCCCTTTTTTTTATCCTTTACTGGTGATAAATTGTGAAGGGCATCTCATATTTATGACTTTTACAATGTCTTGGGAAAAAACAGAAGGAAATTTTAAAAAAATAGTTTTGATGGTAGGTACCAGTTTCTGGTTGGCATTCACCATCAAGGTAAATTACAGAAGTGAATTGCATACCAGAAGTAAGGCTGAAACTATCTGTTTTCAAACAGTTACTTTCTAAGCAACACTCAGAATTGATAAGTTTGGAAATTTATTTTTTGTCCTTATGATGTGGAATAATAGGAAGAAGCTACATTCACATCTTGATTTGTGTAACTAAGACGAGGCAACAAAAATGATCCCCTTTTTATATACATACACATCACATTTATCCATTAATTTAGCAGTTGATTAATGTTTGTTAAATATGGAATGGCATCTTTTTCACAGTCAAGTGAAAGGATAAAAGGGTCCTTCAGCCAAATATTCAGAAAGTGCTCTTATGCATTGCTAAAAGTACTTCTCAGGTTGTGGAAAGGCAAATGAAATTTTAACAGGAAAATACACAGATTTCAGCTGAGTTACTGTGATTGTCACTGAGCAAGAAAGCCATGTATACATACAGAGCTCTGTACTCCAAAGCCAGAGGAACTTAAACTTGCTTTTTTTGTTTAGCCCTCTTTTTCATTGAACGCTTTGCTGATGAAAATGCCTGTCAGAATTACGTTCAGCTCCAGAACTGCTGTAGTGAGTGGTACTTTGGTGGATAAAAAATACTTTATAAGTATCCAGTGAAGTATATTTAAAAGGATTTGTTGCACCTAAATGTGAACCCCATCAGGTACACTTTAACACTTTCAAGTAATTATACATTACTAGCTGAAGCCATCATATCATTGTGTAGGTTGGTATTCGTGTTGTCAAATGTATTTCAACTTTTTTTAAAAAAATTTAGCTCATCTTTTGCTTCAAGAGTGAATTGTCACAGGAGATACTGCTTTCTGATGTAAAAACAGTAATTAGTTGGAAATCTCTTGCTATGACATTGCTTTATATCATCTGAATTAACCTGTAATTTCTTTGCAAGTTGATGTCTCAGGCAACTAAATGACAAATCTATCAACTTTATGAGGAGTGTATTATAATGCAGCTAGAACTAGTAGTGATAATTTGATGCAAGAAAGTTCTTAGTCAAATAATTTAGTCAATTAAACAGCTATTAAGTTTAGTCATCAGATACGTTTTCTACTAATTTGACCTACCTCCAGGATACTTAATCTGTTTAAAATCTGCAACTAAAACATTTTCTTTTGAAATATATGGCAGGACATGTGGTCATACTTACCCATGTTGAATGGCACTTAATGCCTCAAGTAGCCTATTGATTTTAAAGAGAGCACTTCCAGAACTACATACTTCTCAGTTCAAAGATTTAAAGAACAAATTACCCATGTGAAAGACTACACATTTTCTGAGGACATTTAGAAACCCTGCTCATTTTAGAAATTTGTTCATTTGGACACTAAAATACAGTTTTTGCAACAAATGCTTTGTCCAATACCAAAGAGAGCAAGGAAACAACCATTTCAGTGGACAGGAGAAGACAGCAGATCTAACATATGTCCCATGGACAAATGGACTCCCACTGCAAACCCATCCTACATCTGCTGAGCAAACAATCAAACTTCTGTTTCTGATGCAGAATTGCATATTATAGGTCATGTCATCTCCAGATTTCCCCTCTAAGATGTTAATGATATAATTTGAAATAATTTGTATTTCTGTACCATATTTGCCATTTAGCTTCATAGAAATGCCTGCCTACTAAGGCAAAAATAATAATACTGTACAATGAGATAGTGTACCCAAAATATTTGATTAGATGTGTATTTAGAAATTTTTTCTCCAAGTCTCAGATCTTGCTTAATAGTATGCTCCAGTCATATGAGCAAGACATATCAAGTGCACACCTAACAAAGAAGACTAGTAGTACTGCTTCAAAGTACTTATTCTTCTCATCCGATGTGTGATTTGCAGGAAGAAAATTAACAAAAACTTGCTGACAGTGCCCATGCTCAGCCAGAAAATTATCATTGCTTCCCTCTGCAGGGATTGATTGAACTTCGAAAGCATGAGATGAGAAGAAATTGTAGTTAGTGGCTTAATGCAGAGTACCAAGATTTCTGCTCATTTTCTATCCCATTGCTTTTTATGACTTATTAAGAAATCAATGTGGAAATTCTTATAGATGGTACATACTCTTGTCTGATTGTTTGTCTCGCTGTGCATGTTGACCAGGCCTTATTCTCTTCATTGCTTCAAAAAGAAGGATGTGTTGGGGTGGAAGGTCATGAACAGACAGGGTGGGTGTCCTGAACTCAGGCTGAATTCAGTTTGCTTTAGAGCAGAGCTCATAGTAACTCATGCCTTGTTCCCTGCTCAGCCCATGCACAGAGTGAAGATAGAGTTTGGGCAACTTGCCACCACCACCCTTGTTTTACGCCTGCCTTTTACTTCCCTATCTTATATCTACTTCCCATTTGCCAGAGTCTTTCTGCCCATATATATATCTTTTTGGGGGCCCTAGTCATTTGTTGTCCAAGAGATCTGGTTTATAATTTCACAAACCAAGCTCTGCCAACAGCAGGGAAAATGAGCAGAGTATCGACATGTACAGTGCTACAGCATGGGATTATGGTTTGGTAGAAGGAGCACCAAAAATACCAATTCCCCAGACCGTTCAGATGCTGTACTTAAGTGCACAATTATCTAAAAAGACCAACAGAATAATTTGGTGGAAATGGATCATTTGCTGATGAATCATCTGAGAACCATGATGGCCAACAGACCCATCTTCAGCTCTGCTACCCCATTTGCAGTCATCTCTACTGACCTTTGTGTCTCTGCCAACACCAAAAGAATTTGAAAGAATGTCCATGTCTCCCAGCCAAAAGAGATACCAGGGAAACCTGGGACTGACTGTCCAGTCATGGGATGAACCAGGAAGGGTATATTCTCTTTAATCCACTTGTGCCTAACTTATCCAGCCATATGTACTGTAAACAATTGTGCCTGACAGGGAAGAGCAAAGGAAGCCAATGATTTTCTGTTGAAGCTTAAAATTTGGGTTTGATATTATTTTCCTGTTCCACAATGCCTGGCATGAACACTCATCCATCAATCCATTCTGGTTTTTGTGAACAGGTAGATGGTATTTTGGCAATGGCATTCAGGTCTGGTTGCCTGGCTTTTTATTCTGCCTTTTTTCCATATGGCTTTTGTTAAAAACAGTTCAGCAGCAAAATTAGTTGTGGAGTGTGTTCTTTTTAAAGAAAGAGGAGCTTATAACTCCCACCTTAGGCTGTAAATAGACTTGTAGATATCGGGAAACCCATAACTTACTGACATGAAGAATAAATAATTCAGTGATAAAAGACAGATGAAAATAATGCACAACATTGTGTTACAGATCCCACCCCACAGCAGTACAGGCCTTGTGATGGCGTGTTGTCATCCTTGCTGTGACTGCAAGATGACATAGGTAAAAAGCATTTCTCATGCCTGCCTTTGCCTCACTAATGACAGTAACCCAATGTTAGGACCTTGAAGCAATTCTTGGCAAAATATTGACTGTTAATCTTGCAAATAATTTATGTAATGCTATGGGCAGCGGTCCTCTGGACAGATGTTTCATGCTGGTATGCTGATCATTTTGGGCTAATGACTTCTTTTTGGTCTGTCAAACCCCACTGCAAACCCATCCTGCATCTGCTGAGTGAAATGTCAAACTTCTGTGTCTGATGCAGAATTGCATGTTATAGGCCGTGTCATCTCCAAATTTCCCCTCTAAGATGTTAATGACAGTACAGAATCTAAACTTTAGCATAAAGAAAGATGCCATAAATGTATCTGGAATAAATTCTAAGTTCTTACAAGACCTGAAGACTGACAAACATGTTAGATAGTTGCTAAAATCTTAGAGGACTGGAGAAGACAAAAAGAAAAGGTGCAGTAACAGAGAAACTCAAGTTGACTCATATCTTTCACTTAACTGAATTGTATTTAATTCAAAAGGTACGATAATACCTAAAGCTGTGTTGTTATGTGCAAAGTCCAGTTGGGGCACCTACTTCTCAATACTAGTAACAGAAGTAAAAGGACAAAAATGCTGCTTATGTCCACTGTGCAGCTATGGAAAATAGATGCTATGACCATATCAGTGTAGTATTACCCCAGTAACTATGTTTGTAGCAATTCCTATCCATTCAACCTGTAATTAGTGCTACAGTTCTGATGCACGTTCTTCTAATGACTCATACTCACAGAAAATTTCAAGAGTGTATTCAGCCACTGAAGTTGAATATATGACAAGTTACTGACTTTGAAAAGAAACTTTTTTCCCTGGTTATTATTTCAGTTACAAAGTTCATTTTATCTACTCTACAGCTTGTGTCTACAGCTTCTTTTTCTGCAGTATGGACTGCTAGCACAGGAGCTTTAGGGATCGCTTACTTATTTCTGATCTGATGTGCAGGAGTATGACATGGACCATAGTTCAGTCCATGTCACTTATTTGGCTTACAGTACAATCACATCAGTGCAGAGCATGCTGCAAAATTATTTAGGAAGAGTATTTTATCCAATTGTATCTGCAGGAATTATTTACATCAGCAGGATATATTTGCCTGAGCTCCACTTCATTCTGGTCATTCTTATTTGACCTCCAGATATAAAGATATTGTATGTATATCTGTTTCCAAAGAGGAGTTTCTCCAACCAGTGCTGCAAGTAAAATAACAGACTAGTACACTTGTGAAGACAGCAGTATAAGGTTCAGCTGAGTGTATATTTTCCTTGGTGAACTCTACTCAGAAGTCCCACTGTTTTTGACTACTCACTTTGTGAAAAGTTCCAGCACATTAATTGTGAACTGTCCATAGTTAAATGAAAGAATTTTGTCCTTAGTTTAAAAACAATGGTTAGACATGACTTTGAATAACCATTAATTGAATTAGTAGATAATCACATAGTTAAATGTTTTGGTGATAAAATCACAGGTTTGCACACTTCTGTCTCACTGTCTAAGTATTACTATGTAGTAAAATATGTAGGCACATAAATACAGTCCAAGCTGCAATAGGTAGAAGGGTTACACTGATTTTTTGCAAACTTAAATATTCATTTTTATTTCCTCTACTACTCACTCTTTCACTTTTTAAGCACTATGCATTGTATCTATACTTTTTTATATTTCATTTTGGCTTTGTGCTTATATCTGCCTGTCTTTAAATAAAGATTTCCCTGTTTTTTATTTCCAACCTGTTGAAATCAATCAAGGCAGGAAACCTAGAATATGACATTTTATGTATCTTCACAGCAATCTGCTTATGACATTCATCATCAGAAACTGTTTTCAAATGCCACTTCTCATTTATTTGATTCAATGAGCAAAGTGGAAGCAAATTTCCCTACTCTGAACTAGAGAAAAGTTTTCCCTCTAAAACTGTCTAGGATTCCTAAAATGCTACATCATTGTCTTTGCAAATACTGTGTCTGCAGACATTTTGTATTATATTCTGAAATAGTTAGTTATAATTCTGTGTCTATAAGAAAATGACTGTGGAATGTAGAATAGGTAAATAGAAATTGCTATGTAAAATTAAATGGCAGATTGGTTTCTGTTTCATATTTTGCAAAAAGTTCAGAACCCAAAGTCATCTTGCAATTATGTTGGCTCTGCAATCTTATGCTTGTATAACTTTACTGCCTTTGTTGTTTATAATATTTTTTATTTCCTGTTTTCAGTAGCATAAAATTAAACATACAGAAATGCTGGAGACAGTTAAATCTAGTTTTACTTCAGGCATGTTGTAAGGTACTAAATAAATCCAGGAGTATGGTGATGGAGATACTCTTCTCTGATAAAAATACTGGATACAATCAAAATTGAGCTTTCAGAAAAAGGAAGACTTTATTCACTAAAGTATTCACCATATTATTCCATTAGTTCTAAAGAAGTATTGAGTAAATGACTATATTTGTGATTTAAGGCTGAATTCTGTAAGTTCCTATATTCAAAAGATTTGTCATCTTCCATATAGATATAATGCTCTATTATGTAAAAACATTCCAGTAAGTTTCAGATTTCTAGAAGGATTATTTCTTTATTCTCACATTTCCACTCTGAGATATTATTTTGTAAAAATTTCATCCATTGTAATTCATGTGAATGCAGATCTTGCTTGCCTCTCTTCCAGGCAGAAGTGCTTTGTGTAAACAGCTTTTCTTTCATGTCCAACTGTGTGTTAAATCCTTCTGGCTCCCTCCCTCATGTAGGAGGGAGAAGCTTTACAAACAGTCTTACATAAAACAACTGCAGTAATGTTAGACTGGATCCTGTTTGCACAGGAACTGAATATTTTATTGTACCAGTTATTGATGTTGGAAGTTGGAAATGCCTGAGATTACTGAACAGAAATTATATAGGGAAAGAAGAAGATAATTTTATATAGACAAGAGTTCAAAGGATCTATTTGAGAATGTGAAAAAGAGACCTGTCTAAAATATTGCATCCCACCTCTAAAATTTTAAATCCCACTTCTAGGGATTCTTGTGATCTGTCCTGGGCTTTAGCTTGACTCAAGAATCTTGTCTAAAGGTAACCGTAACTGGGATATATTTCCAAGGAGTGGTAAAGATTCATTTATCTTTACCTGTGTATAGATGCTGATTGCAAACTGACAAAGGCTAGGAATCCCTCCTCAAAGAGTTCCCATCCAAAAGCACAATTCACAGTTCACTCTCACATTGTTGAGTGCTACAGCACAAAATGGAAGTATCTCAAATTATTTTATCTCTTAAAAGGCTAGTGTACAAGTTTTTAGCCTATTTCATTATGAGTCCGAACTGTGGAACTTCACTGGCATCATCTGAATCTCTAGTTCGACAATTCATGTATTTCACAAAAGAAGCCTATTATTATCTAATGGCAGAGTTATAATTCCAAGGACTTGTCAAAAGCCTTTTTACTAAACTGACCAGTTCTTTCCCAAACTTTTCCCAATAAAATATTCTTGTGTTATACCAACGTATACTCTCACAGTTTAAAAGTACCATTAGGAAAGGGAAAAAATGTATTTACAGGAAAATATAATGGCTAAATCTAAATTAACAGGTCTTGCTCAAAGACTCACTTTCTTAGGCTCTTTCAGGAGAGACTACAGAACAAGCTTCTGTACAGTTCCGCGTGTTACTGTTTAAAGAAGATGAATTCTTTCTTGTACCTTTCTGCTTTGGCTTTAAGAGAGCCCATTGTATGTCTGCAACCACTTTTGAGAATAAAAGCTTAGATACATCCTTCACCAAATAAAATCAAAGAACATAAAGACAGAAAGGAAGAACAGAACAAAGAACCACACACAACCAAAAAGCACAAGGGAACAAGAAGTACTTCTCAGTTCTTGCAGTGTTCTGCTGCCTTGTGTCACTGCAGCTGTAAGAGCAGCCAGGGAGCCAGATGGCAATGTTGCTAACCCAGGGTCTCTTGCCAGCAGCTTCCTGCAGGTGCAGGAAGAGATTGGTCAAAGACTGATGCACTCTATTCATTAATGTCATGTTTTCCTGTACCTAACCCCACTGACCTCTGAGTGGTGAACATCACGCTTCCCTTGGGTAGCTTGTTGACCCAAGAGTCAGGGTTTTGTGGCTTCAATCTTAACTCTTCTGTTTGTGGTTCTCGGCCTAAACCACTTTAAAGCACTATTCTCTACAGCATTTGGGGCAAAAAGCTGTGTGGCTTACCATGGGTGTTGACACACTCAAATTGGAATTCATTTTTTTGCACTAATATAAATTTGAAAAAGTCTCAGTTAACAAGAGGTTAAAAGTCTTTGTTGGCTTTAAAGGTTGCTGTTTAGATACAGTCTCTGTACTTGAGCCTTTGTCATATCATAGGAGCCCTAGATAGTACAGCTTGGAAGGCACTAAAGGACCCTTATCTCTCAAAAACTATCATTTGTGCTGGTTTGGGTTTCGGGGTTTTTTTGAAAACTGATCCTGCTTTATCAGCAAGAAGAGAACAGATCACAGTTCATGGAAGCTTTGATTCCAAGTCTTTGAAATGAACATATTCAAAAACATTAACTAAAATGAAAAGTTTAAAAAAAAAAAAAAAGCATAAATAGGTAAAGATTATGAAGATTTACAGTGTATGTATTATTAATCTCCTTGCCCAGAGAATAGGAATTAGGACAGGGTCATATATCTGTGTTGTAAATGTTTCTTACAGAGAAAAATTACATCAGATACAAACCCAGTTAAACTGCTTGTAAGATACATACCCCTGTGTACATCAGTTTTTCCCTGAGTGCTACATATAGAAGGTTTCTAAAGTGTAAGTCATGGTACATCAAGACCTCTGCATTTCAGAAATCTGGTGTTAAAGTATAGTGCAAGTAAAAGCTGAGAAGCTGGTAATGAGTTAATCCTGTTTGCTTTATCAAATGTGTTGCATCCTGCTTTCAGGTGGGTGCATGTACTTTAAGTAAATTACCCTTCATGTTGCTTGAAAGTAATGAATGCTAATGACAGATAATGGTGTTTTGTTTCCAATTAGCACTGCCAAGAGAGTCAGAGGTTTCTAGAGCTTATGATCACTATATTTTCCAGGAACAGTCTGAGAACTATGAAATTATATAAACAAGTTTTATTTATGCTGAATGCATTTGCTGATTGCTTCCTTCTCAGTTAGCCATAATGCAAATGAGCTACATCTCTCTTTAGTTCAATAATTTTAAAAAAAAGAACCTCATGTTTGTAAAGCCATAACCTATCACACATTTTTTATAAATATTGCCTATTGTTCACTTTGCAAAAAAACAGAGGAAAATATTTTCAATTAAATGCATGTAATAGATTATAGTGAGTATTCAGAGAGGTTTAAAATAGAGCAGACTAATGGATAAGCAGTCTAGCTCACAAAATACGAGTTTAAGTCTGGTATTTCATAGTAAGAAATAAGTTTTCTTCACTTACATATTCTTCAAAACACTTTAATATGAGATGGCAAGGAATTTGAAATGCCATTTTGGCTCAAGTCTATGAAAAAGATGTATTATTCAGGAAAATAAAGTTGGAGGACTTAGATGACAATCATGTATTATGCTATGAATGACGTGTTTTCGGGAATGTGTTAAGTGTTGTGCTCACAGATCAAATACATGGTATGTAACAAATTACTTCCTTTTTGTAGTTGCAGTACAGCTTGTTTCTTATTTTGTGATGGTTTCTGTATTAACTTAGTATTCTGTTGATAGTGTATTTCAGTTCGGAATGATCACTGCAGGATTTTTATCTCACATCCTGATTATCTCTGTCTTTGTGTGTTTTTCTCAAATAAAAATGGCCAACAGCAATAATGTAGCAATGGATCTCTTCCCTGTTCTTGGGAGTCTTTTGTTCTGCTGCATGTTATGTTGGTGGGTGATAGCTCAAGGCCCTCATCAGTGACCACTGAAAGCAGGACTGCTGTTAATACTGCTGTTAAAACTGGCCTTTGGACTGGCTTCCTTTTAAAGCCAACCTTTGGAGGCAGCTGCTTTGGTTTGCAAAAATGTATCAGGAGGAAATATTATCTTATCTGCTGGCAGAAGATGGGAGTTCTTGTGTTTCTTTTCTTTTAACACCACTCACTAGTCCAATGCCCTCCTCTACCCAGGAGAGCAGGCAGGATGCCAAAATGCAGCTTCTAAAATAAGTTTTTCATATGGCTGGCTGCCAGAGCTGGGTGGTATGTCATCTGTCTGTTCTAAACAGTGCAAGTCATTTCTTATGTCTCAACTGTGAGCTTTGTAGATATAACCAGATATATGATTTAACCCTGATGCTGCAGTGCTTTAGTTCACCTTATATCATTCTGTTATTTCATTTAATTGGCTACTAAAATAATTGCAAAAGAGTACAGAATTAATATTGTGTTCTACAAGTAGAAGATGTATTCTTCTTGTTTGTTTCTAGTACCATTTTCAGTGGGAGGGTTTGTATATTCAGGTGATTAATTTTAAAGCAACTGGATGGTTTCCATTATCTGGGAAGTCTCAACAGTGATTGTTTCCTAAAAAGCTCAGCTAGCATTGGGAGAAGTCTTCAGAATTGTTAACTTCATCTCATTTATGTTATTCCTATGTCCTTTTTCTGTAACTGCTTTAGCAAATGAATTTCATCTCTCTGAGATACAAACATCATTGTAATTCATTCACTCACATGAATGACTTCTGACTAAACTGAAATAATGCACAGCATTATGGTTACATTTTCAGTTCAGAAAAAAATCCCAAACCAATTCCATGGATAGCTGAAAACCATGAGAGCTGTCCCTAGTCATTCAGGTGATGACATGAGCCAAATCAAAACAGCTTGACTGTCAGTTATCAGATACATGCAGTCAGTGTTCTTGAGTGAGACAGAGAACAAGAATCATTCTCAGAAATTATTCCAGGAATAGTTATGGATAGCTATTAAGTTCCAGAAATTAAAAATCTGATTACAGACTGTTTGTGAACAAGGTCAAAATTAGGTTAAGAAAATAATTGATATAGATTGATTATCTCTACTGCACTTCTGAAATATTTCTACTTGCACTCCACTGTCAACTAAGCTTCTCTCTCAAGTGTAAACTATTATTTTTAAAACAATAATCCAATATGGAAAATGGCCTGAGAAATAATGTTATAATTATAGCAATATTGAGCTGCTTGCTTGCTTCTATTCATTTTGCAAGTCTGTCTTCACAGAATGTCCAAGGAAAAAGAAGCAGAAGTGACAACAACTGAAAACTATCAACAGAAAAAGTGTTACATTTTCTGTTTGGTTTGCTGTAGATTGAAGAAATACAATATAGTGGAGTTCACAGTGTGCAGATTTTTCTGGGCAGAGACTGATTCTTGTATGTTTACCTGGTACCTGAGAATAGAAGTAGCCTGATCTTGAATTTGGTACCAGGTACCAAAAACACAGTGTAAACTATAAATTATAGCAGTCAAGAAAAAGTATGAATAATTCCATTTCCATTTAATTAAGTCTCAGAGGTTGAATTTTCTAGATGCCCACTCCACTTAATAGCTGGGAATTGCTGATTATTAGGATGTAACTACTATCTGAAATATTTTGTTAACATGTTAATATGACTATACATAATTTTTGAAAACAGTGAAAAACTGAGTTGAGACTGAATTTTGCAGTTCTAGGCCCTTGTTTCTTTCAATATGGGTTTTATTGATCACTGTATAAAACTTTCTATGGATCTCCAATAATTACATAAGGGAAAAGGCTGTGGAGAATCAGAGTTCTCTCTACAGGTAGTGGGAACATGCTTTCTTCTTCAGGATCAAAGCTGGAAACCTGACAGTGTTTTTGGTAAAGATAAGTAGTCTACAGGTCCCACACTGTGTAATACAGTCAGCTTTGTGAAAACAAACTATGCTGAGTTTGATGATGCATATATGTTTAGAATTATAGGCAAATGAGATTAACACCCCTTTTGGCAGTTTAACAACATTGAATTATACAGGGGTCTTTTTCAGACCTCATTTTTGCAGATAAAATTTCTCTCAGTCTTTGTCACATGTCCTAGGTTTACATATTTAGGACCAAATGTTTTTGATGCTCAGTAGATAAGAAATGTGATGTACTGTATGATAGCTGTTATTGCCACTGATATATTTTCTCATATTTTTAAATATTCCTGAAACTAACTGGAATATCCTATCCTGTCAAAGTGTTAAAATGCCTTTCATTTTGTGATTTCTGTTTTTGTTTTGAGTTGGTTACCCATAATAATAGTGACATGGCTCTCTGAATCTGTTACAGTGTGCCTGAATATTATGACTATGGTCACGGAACAAGTGAAGAGGCTTATGACAGCTACGGTAAGGTCTATTCCATCTTCAGCAAATGTGTGAAATCAAACAAAAATATCTGTCACTGGCAATTCAGAAATTACTTCTGTACACTTCTCTTTGTTTCTCTGATTTTACAAAGACGGAACAAAATAGATTTAGGGTAACATTAGGGTGAGTTTTGACTTAGGATTAGAAAATTGAACTGTTGAATTTCAATCAAAATTACAAAGCCAATTACTCCCAGTCACAGGTCAGTTTAACAGCAACAATAAAGTTTCTATTAGTGCTTGAATATCTTTCACAGTGTTAAATTTCAGTTTGCTTGATGTCCTAACAATACTGTGCATCTGCTGCTGTCATGTGCATCATTTCAACCAGCAAGGTTTGTGAGATTTTGAAATATAGACTTAATCAAAATGGGAAGAAGGAGAGGGTGCTGTATCACCATGGGAACCCCTACTGCACCAAGATAAAGGAGTATCTCATGCCACACCAGGCAGTATGAGCAGATCAAGGGCTGTAGTCTTTGCACTTCCCCACTGAGTCTGTGGCTGAGCTGGAATAGTTCCACTTCCTGGGTACCAGAAGCATGAAAAGAAGAGAAGTGTAGCTCCAATGAGTACAAACCGTTTTCTAGATCTGTTGTTTGCTATTAGTGATATATTTCAATAGCTAGAATCCATTGATGTTTTCCTATTAATAATTATCAGTACATTGTATCATCAGATGGCACAGTGAATCTCACTCTAAGACATTCACTGAAATAACAGCAAAGCTGGCTACTGTCAGCTTAAAGATTGACTCTAATATATTCAGCAGAGATGTCATGCCTGATTTACTGCTTGTAAAGTATCCTAAGTCTACATGATGACTTCCACAGCATTGTGCAAATGAGAGCTGCTGGAAATGATGCTGCAAATGAAAGTTACACTAAGGGGTTATATAAGGGTTGCTCCTTGAAATAAATAATTTTATTCATGCAGCTGTGAAGCAAATGTCACTAGTGCAAACTTGCAGTTTCCTTTGTATTGGTACAGAAATAGACATTACTGAGACGTTGTCAAAATGATTACATTGGCTAATCAGAAATAACTTATTTTTTTGTACAATCAGTTCTCACAATATATTTGGAAGATACAATGTGCAGTCAAGCATATTTTCAATGCTAGGCAAGTAATAATAATAGCTTATCCATATGAGTGCGAGTGGTTCAGTTACCCTTTGTTTGTTTCCTTTTTGCACATACATTTTTAATAACTGTAGTGGAAGATCCTTCCTCCCATGTATAGATCCCCTCTCCACTGCTGTCCTGAATGCACTGCTAAACTTTTGGGCTGTGCAGAAAAGAATAGTCTGAGTTTAGCAGTAAGAATTACCCACTGTTTAACTTTTAATTACATTCCACCATGCTGAATCTCCATGTGTTTGGGCAAGACATTTAAAGTAGTGTCACTTTCCTTCCAATCCCTCATTTGTAAAACTAGAATATTATTTTTTTCCCAGCAGGGATTTTGAATGGACTAATTAGCTAAGGCTTACAAAGTGTTCACAGAGTAGCATCATGACTAAATTTATGCTCTGCATTAACCTCCTTTTTTTTTCCATTCAGCAGCTGAAACAAACCCAGTATGTCTCGGTTTGCTTTGCTAGACTTGTCTTAAAATACATAGCTGATAACTGTGGACTTGCTTTGGTTTTTTGCTTGAACTATTTTCTGAGCTAGCATTTGAATACAAAAATCAGAGCGTTATCAATAACCTGGAATAAACTTAAAGTTGAATAATATTTCTAATTGCAATTTTGCTGCTTTCTGGAAGCAGATACATTTATATGTAATTGTTTGTGCTACTGTTGGTTTGGTTACTTTAGGAGATTAGTCAATTTTCCAGTTTCAGCCTTGGAAATCTGTGCGGGAAGTTCTGTCATTCCTAAGTCACCAATATTTATCTGAGGAGGTAATCTGAGTACACAGAGCCCTAGAGCTGTAGAATACATGCTTAACTTCCTCAGTTTCTGAGTTCTTGCTGCATACACTGATGTTCTCTCTGTATCTGATATGAGACGTCACCCCTTCTCATTCTCACCTAACTTTACCCTAATTCCCTGTTTTCCGTTCTCTACTTTTTCAGCATGTTTTATAACTCATTGCCAGTCTCCTGAATCTATCCCACTGTATATAATCAGCTGCCCCTTCATTTTTCACTATCCTGCAGAAATCAACAGTCTTTCTTTCATCTGAGTTCAATTTCACACCTTGTTTTGCCTTCCATAACAAGGCTATATTCCTCCTTTACAATTCTTTCTCGCACACCTCTGTAATTCTGAATTCTCCCAAACAGAATAAGACCACAGAAAAATGGTACATGAATATAGAACTGGTGTCTTGTCATCTCTTAGGTGTTTTGTGCAACAACTTGTCTTTTTCACCCTTATCCATTCCAGTAACAATATCTGAATTATCATATATTTACTAGCATTTTTTACTTTCTCCCATGCATCCTGTTGCTTCCAAATTACCTTTAGGGAGGACTGTTCTCAGTCCTGAGAAGGTTTTTTTTTCATTTTTCATGTAGAATATTTGGTGAAATAGTAGTGCTACTTTGTATTTACAATCTTTAAAGTATAAAATGGAATTCTCTATAGCTTGATAAGTATCATAGAGCACAGTAGTACTCCTATATGAGCCACCTCCTATGACTTCTCTTGCTATCTGCATTCCTGGGAAGTAGCAGGTAGTTTATGTCTCATGGCTTCCTCTGTTCTCCTTTTAAAAGAACTTGTGGAGAATTCTGATTGGGGGAGCTGTTTCCTCAGAAGTCCATAAGATTTATGCATTTGTGGATTATTCACTGTATGGTTGCAAAAATCAGAGGGGTATTTCAGAGCCCACCTGAACACCATTTAATTCTCAGGAAGTTCACATCTCTCTGGTTAAATGGAAGTACTAAACAAGGAAGAGTCTAAGTCATTTCTCTGAGGCTGGGCAAGATGGATTCCTAAACAGTATTCCCTGCTGTAAAATCCACCACTTAACTGCTTTAAGTCCTTACTCAGTTTCTTTTGTGAAGGTTCCTAAGAATTCCATCCCCTCCAAATTCAGCCAAGGAATCTCCCAAGACAATAGGAAGATCAGGGGTGAATGTAAAATTGCGCTGCTTTCCATGACTTAGGGATGTTCCATGAATGAAAATTCACAGCACAGAACCCCCTCATGAAGTTAGACACTTAAGCTCTGTTGTGATTTGACATGCTTGTCACCCAGTCTCTCAGAAGGATCAAAGTAGAGACACTTCAAAGCATTCCCTGCAGCAGTCTCTGAGCACATGGAAATACAGTTCTCAGGAATTGTGAGATTCCTACAAGTTTTTGATAAGATCAGGATTATGCAACTGCTTCTAGAGAGTTTTGAGGATCATTGTTCCAGGCTGAGGAACATAAATTTAGGACATATGCCTGAAAATCATGGGAATGTAACCCTGATAGGCTTCCTCATGTGAGTTGTAAAGAAATATCTTCAGAAGGCAGTTTAAAAATAAAAGAACGGTAATTTAAAATACTGTACATAAATGTAAAGCATCCTCATCACTAATCACACTCAACAAACATTTATGATACTTCTGTCACTGAAGGTTTTGTGAAGGCAGATAAGTCTAAACTAAGGTAACATTGTCATGTTAACTTGACTTAGCTTAGGTTTTAAAAGAGAAGGCATGAAATTGGATTAATTTATGAACAAAAGGTTTATATTCTTAGCTCTCATTATACTTTAGTAATTTTGTGGTTTCCCTTCCGGCACTTTTGTCATCTGAAGAGATATCTAGTGAAAACATGAATTTAATAATTTGTCTTATAAATCAATTAGGATAAAACATACACCTAAAGTTTGGTAACTAAGAATCTTTCCTGCCCATGTGTAATGTCATGCCCAGCTCCATCTTCTCAGGACAGGATCATTGTAAGTGAAAAGCCCTTTGTAATCAGTTTGTGTTCTCATTTCTTTCTCGTTTTCCCTGTTTTTTGTTTTTGAAGGAAAGAGCACTCATGAGTCAGGTGTTGTGTTGTATTAGGCCACGTTAGAGAGATAACAGAGAAGAGTATGACTTGCTGGCAAGGCACAACCAAGAAGCTGTATTCATTACATCTGACCTGCCTCATTGTTCTTTTCATCTGAATCCTTTTTCACCCTTGCACTGATGAGAGCATTCAAAGCTTTATCAGCTGCTCTTTCTGTCTTAGTTCTCCCAAAGGCTAGAGACTCCAGCAGTGAGCTCTGCCAGTTGCTATGGCAGAGGGTTCGAGAGGTTTCTGGCCCTGCTTCCAAAGGGAGACTGCCACAGCAGTCAGAGTGTGCCTCTTGTCAGATGCCACAGTTCACAGCCTGGTGCATATCCTGCCTTGTGTATTACCTGAAAATGATGGCCATTATGTTTGTATGTCAGGTCATGAGCTGCAGTATCTGAGAGACCAGTACACACAGACTTCTTGTTGCTGCTACCAAAAAAGCAGAACCTTAGGTAGAGAGTGAAAGGATAGGTTGAAGTCTATAACCTCATAATCCACCACAATTAAATTAGGATAACACCATCTGCCAAAGGCCTTAGGCAAGAGTTAGGAAGGTTAATCTGTAGCTTGCCACCTAGCAAGGAGGGAAGACATAAATGAACTCAAATGACCATTTTTTTTTGATGCCTATTCTACTCCAGTTTAGCATTAAGTACTTATACAGAACTGGGTATTTGGTTATAGGATAATTCCATCTTTAATTAAAATTGGAAAGTGTAACTGTTCGGTATAATTCCTTTTAATGTAAGACATCGTTTAAGTTGTAAAATGCTGCCACAGTGATTTAACTATTTCATAAATAATTCGCTGCCAGTCACTCTATAAAAGAGCTTTGCAATTGTTATGACAATTAGTTTACTAAGAAATGCTCTACAGAGATGGCACTTCATAAACAAATTCTTTATAGACCTTTATAGCTAACAACTAAAAATGTACAGTGATAATCCACTACTTTTTATTATATTGTTTATTTTTTCATTCTGTGTTTGTCCTAAAAAGTGTATCATCTGGTAAATTAAGTTTTTCTACAATAATAATAATAGTTTCTGCTAAACAATTAAAAGCAAGTATGTAATGATGAAATTCATGGGGGAAAGCGTGTATGGAGGGTTCAAACCTCATAGGAAATCAAGTGCTCAAATAATTCATGGTGACTGATTTGCAGATGTAAGAGACATAGGTCTGATTCTCATCATTATAGTGTTTGACTTCACATGGCTTGTGATTACAGTGACTTTACTAACATTAATTAACAAAGTCTTACTAGCATGCACTGATTTTTCATTTGTATCATCTGGATGTAAACATAGGTGTCTCCTGGAAGATATCATGGCAATATACCAAAGAAAACTTTCCTTGGTGTCTGAGTCTTAAAATTATCATGGAATGAATAATGAAATCATAGAATGATTTGGGTTGGAAGTGCCCTTAAAGATCATCTATTTCCAACCCACCTGCCATGGGTGGAGACACCTTTCACTGGACCAGGTTGCTCAGAGCTCCGTCCAACCTGGCCTTGAATGCTGCCATGGATAGGGCACTCACAACTTCTCTGGGCAGCCTGTCCCATTGCCTCACCATCCTCACAGTAAAGAGTTCCTTCCTAATATCTAATCTAAACTTGCTCTCTTTCAGTTTGAAGCTATTCCCCCTTGTCGTGCCACTACATGCTCTTGTAAAAAGTCCCTCTTCATCTTCCTTGTAAGTTTCCTTCAGATACTGAAAGGCTGCAGTTATTTCACCTTAATCCTTCTCTTTTCCAGCCTGAACAATCGCAATTCTTGTGGCTTTTCCTCATAGCAGAATTGCTCCATCCCTCTGATCATCTTGGTGGCCTCCTCTGGGCTCACTCCAATAAGTCCATGTCCATCCTGTGCTGGGGACCCCAGAGCTGAGGCACCACTGCAGGTGGGGTCTCACCAGAGCAGAGCAGTGGGGCAGGATCCCCTCCTTCACCCTGCTGGCCATGCTGCTTTTGGTGCAGCCCAGGACATGTTTGGCTTTCTGGGCTGCAAGGTTCATGACCAGCCTCTCCTTCACCAGCACTCCTAAGTCCTTCCCATCAGGACTGCTCTTGATCTGTTCATCCTGCTACCTGGATTGATACCAGGGATTGCCCTGGCCCAGGTACAGAGCCTTGCCCTTGTTAAACTGTACAAGATTCCTGTGGGTGACTTCTGGAGCTTGTCCAGATCCCTCTGGATGCTGTCCCGTTCTTCAGGTGTGTCAGCAGCACCGCTCAGCTCGGTGTCATCTGCAGACTTGTTGAGGTTGTACTCAATCCCTTCACCTATATCATTAATGAAGATACTAAATAACACTGGTCCCAGTCCTGAGGGATACCACTTGTCACTCATGTTCATCAGGACTCTGAGCCATTAACCACTACCCTCTGGATGTAGATGTCCAACCAATTCCTTATCCATCTCATTAGGCGTCTCAGAGGCAACAAAAGACAGATTGTACCAATGTGGTGGAGGTTTTGTGGTGTCTTGACAGAGCACCTGGCTGACTGTTTAGCACATGCTGGATGCTGCTACACTAACATGGAAGCAGGAGTGTTCTTTATAAGCAGATTTACCAGTTCTCTGCATTTATAGATCTTCTGTCCAGATCACTAAGTGGGCTCAAAGTACATACATTCAAGTTTGAAACTAAAGTGAAAGATGCAATCCCAACTGTTTGTGAGATGTCACTTCCAGAGGCTCAAACTAGGGCCAGTCTGAAATGAAAAATACCTGTAGATGCCATATTGGGCATGTGAGGTCCTCAGTGTCAGCTGTTTTCCTCTGCTGTTCATTCCCATTGGTATACACTGTGTGCTAATATTGATACAGCACCTGCATTCTTCTGTCCCCCAGGCTATCCCTGCTAACATCCTTGCCACATGTGCCATGGTTCTGAGGAGTGTGCCATGTTCCTGCATGGCCACTTTTATTTTGTGCTGATTGAGGCCACTTGTCTCTTGCTGAGCATGAGGCAGATGTACACCCTGCCCTGGGAACTCAGAAGTGCTCCTGAGTCTTTCTGTACAGTGCTCAGTTTTTTATTCCACTGGAAACAGGAGGCACTGAAGATTTCTACTGCATATGGATAGAAGATATACCAAATAAATTGCCTGCCTTTAATCGTCTGTTTCAATCATTCCTATACTTACTGATAGCAGCATTCCTACGGTGGGACAGAATGAACTGTCAAAGGCATTTGCTTGATTTTCTGCAAAATTTTATCAATTCTTTTACTGGAGGAATGACCTTAGCTGTATCCCAAGTGGCATTCTTTCCCTCAGAAGAGATTTATGATTTTCATAAGAGCATGATTTTGAAAGTTTGCAGGGAAAGGAGCACATTTTGAATTCAGCTATGATGACTAATGTGGGGATGATACTAGAGCTATTGCTGTTTTGTCAAATCAGAGTTTTAATTAGGCTATAATTCTTTAGAAAGTTCCATATTTAAACTCATCACATTCTTTTAACTGTCTGTATATCCTAAAACTCTTGTAGTTCAGTTATGCTAGAACAATCAAAAAAATTCTGCATGTAGCACAAGATTGGTTTTAATTTATAGCAACTTATTGTGCTTCCTCTATTACTTCTGAATTATAAATCATTTTCTATGACAGAATAAGTAAATCATGCAAAACTTTCCTATGTAATATTTCAAATGGTAATTTCACTGTCTTGCACCATGGGAACTTTAGTGTTGGAGAATCTAAGACAAAAGTCCTGTAATATTGATGTGCATATATTTAATTCCAGATGCATCATATGAGTGCATGTTTCACATTGCATGACCATAAAGTAATAGAAAATTAATTTTTACTGAAAATAAGTTTAAAAAAAAGCTCCTTCTACACTGTAACATTCACACTCACCTCACAACAACACAGGTAAGAATCTTCTTCCTGCTGGCATTGCAGTTTCCCAAACTAGCTGCCAGTGTACTCTGATGCTGCTCCTTTCCTGTCTGTGGCAGGTGTTCACTACCAAAGGGGATGAAGCCTTCTAGGAAATGATTCTCTCCGGTGGTCATTGCTGCACCTCTCGCTGTCATTCCTTCCCCTGCAGGGAGGGCTGGCAGAGGGGACTGCACAAGCACTTCTCATCTGCTCCAGGGCTGTCAGCTGGAGGATTTCTGTGATCCTCCACTACTGCTTTAAGCCAGAGAAGCTCACAACCTGAAAGCAGATTTGGAGCAGCCATGCAGTTTAAATTGTTAGCCCTCCGGAAGAGAAGGTACTATCAAGCATAGGGGCAGTAGGTTGGGGTATTTTGAAGACCTACAGCCTTGTTCAGAAACTAGACTATTAAACCACAAGGTCTTCCATTCATTTCTGTTTTTTAAGCTGTATATATTTCATACAGCAGGTCTAGTAAAATAAAGGGTACTTAGAATGGTGTAAGTAAGCTTAGTTGGTTTGAGCCTGTGTTTTGGAAACATTTCTTGTCTTCTCAAACACCAAATTTCAAATAAGAAAGGCACCACTGGTGATTCAAAAGATAGTCATTTCAGCTCTTCTTCACACAAGATAATAAAATGCATAGATGTCAAGTTAGAAAATCCTGTGTATTTTGCAAGCTTTGCAGAGAAGCACAAAGAGACCAGAAGAGTGAAAAAAGTGCATGTTCTACTTTAAAAAAACCAAACAAAATCTGTTCTTGCATTTTTGTCTAAAATAATGTGTACTTGTCCAGTTATGATACGAGAAAAGTGCAGCTACGTTTTCTGTGTGGATTTTTTTTTGGCTGAAATACTGTCTTTGTCAAAGTTTGTTGAGCTTTAGTGATTAGCTTGTGTAGGACAAATTTTCCAACCATTTGCAAGCAGTATTTTGCCTCCATCCATCTTTCTATGGAGGGAGAAGTTTGGAGGCTTACTAGAAATACAGCACAAATTGAATTGTCCAAAGAAAGGCATTCTAATTTTAAGAGTTCTCATTTTAAAGCTATATGTCTGGTTTCTATTGGGTCTTCTGCTCAGCACATCTATATCACTTTTCTCTTACTGCTCAGGCAATTAACTACATCTCAGAACACCCTAGGGAGGGAGGTACTCCTCTCTCATTCTACCAGTGAGGAAGCCATACCACAAAATATTGAACAATTGTCCAAGGTCACTAAGCATACAAGGATTAGAGCTAGTAATTCAAATTCCTGTGCAGTGTGCTCTCTCCACATGTATGCAGTAAAAGAGATTTTTTTTTTTTTTTTCTCACAGGAAAGAAAACTATTGTATTCTGAATTAAAAACAACTTCTGTTTCTAAAACACCAAAAGATAAATGAAAAATCAAATTGAACCATTATGCTATTTGCTGATATATACATCTTAACTGTCTACTCAGAACAACTTTCTAATCTTTTCCTGGCCAACTATCTGAAATAATTGACCAGAAATTAATAAAATTGTGCCAAATAATTGTGGGCAATATTCTGATGTTAAATAAGATACTGGGCAGAAAAAGGGATCACGTCTTGATTAGTACCAGGACTAAGCAATGACTATAAATAAAAAGTAATTAGGAAATAATATATTACTATGGAAATCACACGCTGTTAATATATATTTTTATTTTTAACTCATCCATTATTGTGATCTGCCCTTTAGCTATTGAATTGTTTCCTTCTTTGCATTTGTGAAAGAGTTTTGTTCAATACTGGAAAATTGCATTATAAGGTTGCAGAATGCTAAATGAAAAGTAAAAAAATTGTGTCTGAATATGTTATTTTCTCAAATCTTTACTTGAAGACATTTAAACATGTGATGATAGCCGCATGGATGGACCACTGAATTTTTCTGTGCTTGCAATAATGCATAGGTAAAATAGTAAGACAGAAGTAACTTCATATGAATTCCTCTCTGTGCTATAAATGTTACCATTTTGATCCCATATTCAAAGAAATTTCTCAGGCTAAAAATTATATGACCTTTTTTCATTCTGACTCTCTAGTAAGAAAAAGAATAACTAAATTCTGTATTTAAACAGATTAAAGCTATGGAGTCTCCTAGCAGTTGATAAAAAAATAATCTTCAAAGCCTCAAATAATGTATCAGTAATGTCTGTAATAAATATTGGGATCATTTCTATAACTCAATGAACACAGTAAAGTAAACAAGAGTCCATGTGAACCATAAAAAGCAGTGAAAAAACACCAATATGCAATTTCAATCAGGCATAAACCAAGGGTGCTGATTGCCTGTGATAATAAGAATAGTTTTATATCCTAAAGGTGAGCTTCAAATGCCAATTTACAGGGAGCATATGGCAGATTGAAAGACATATGCAGTGTAATTAAAAAGGCTGTGCCCATGTCTTCACACTTCTTACCAATGTAGCTACAACACTTAATCTCACACACAAACCAATCCTTTAGCCCAAGCACTCTCAGATTCCTCCCCTGTAGCTCTCCTAATTTTCCATCATGCTGCTATAACTTGCACTTTCAGTTTTTCTGAAAGCAAAGCACACAATATTTCTCTTTAACTAAGAATGGCAAAGTTGCCAATAACAAGAAATTCCTGGAAAAAGTCTGCCCTCAGTTATTAATCTGCCTGTGTGGATTTCTTTTTAACCATAGTCTTTGAAACCTGATAGCACTGGAGACAGTCAGAAGTGAAAAGGACAGGGAATGAATGTGGTCTGCTAGAACAGAAAGGCTGGATGGAAGTCTGCATGTCACTGAGGGAAGGGGAAGATCAGACTCCACAGGGTTTCTCTTTGCAGGAATCAGAAAAAGGAAAAGAAATCAGCATTAAAACACAACAACCACCCTGCACCTTTCTTCAGCTCTTCGGCAGTGTCTCACTTGCAGTTCTCCCAATCACCTTTCTCTCTCCAAAGCTACACCTATTGCCTGCTCTTCACCTGAAATCCCTCTCAGTTTCCATTTCATAAATATGTCACTTTATTATGATGAAATATGTCCAGGTTCTCTTTCCTCCCCTTTTGGCACCGTCTTTCAGAGAAAGACCAGGCTCACTCACTGTTCTCCAGTTCTTACAGTGAAACTCAGCCTGGTAATCAAACTTCCAACCCTTCTACTACCCAACAAGCTACCCAAATCTCTGTGTGACTGCTGAGGTAATCTATAGGACTCCAGCCTCTTAAGACTGTTCCTGAAAATGGAGATTTCTATTCTCAGGAATTCCCTTTCTTCCCTTGGTGCTGAAAGAAAAAGGTTACCTTGGAGTTCTGGAAGGGAGACTTGAAAGAGCAGCTTTCATGTCAAAGGAACTTCAATTACTAGCATGCAGAGACATTGTTTATTAAACATCCCCCTAGGAAAAAAAAACAATAACAATCTGATTTCTCTTTTAGTGTGGCTGCATCTTGTAATATATATTGGCACAGTGTGGTTCAGAGACTCTTGATAGTGTGCTCTGTATCATCTTGCTTTCTCCACAATAAATACATAATCCTTTGCTGCTATATGAGTGGTGAATACCACAGTTTTCTCAGTTGAAGGCTGTAGTCCCAAAACTTTGACATCTCTTTTGGCTATGGATTCACCTGTTAATACAGTGTGCTCTATCAACAGGAGCTGTTAGCTGTCAACTGTCATGTCATTATTTCAATTACGGTGTTAAAATCTGAAAGCAAGCAAATAGGTCCACCATATTACTGAAAAAAAAGAGCATAAGAGACTTTTACCACAAATTATGATTCAGGTTTTGATCCATATCAGGAGCTGGTACAGTCACAGGAGCAATTTGCTTTAAGAACAGTCAAGAAAAAAGAGTTTCCCCCAGTTGGTAATACAAAGTCATTTTTTACTGCATGAGTACTACTAAAAAGACTGAATATTTCACCTTGATATGAAGGTTCTTCAATCTGAGCAACGGTGAGGGGACTAAAAAGAAACAAGAAATTGGCTTGTCTTTGTGTTGTGCATTTGCTGGATATTTTTACTACTTCAGTCATTTTCATTTATTTAAATAAAGTTACTCTTTTCCATATAAATCTCTCTTGTCCCCAAGGCCTCTGCAAATGCAGTACCACTTCAGCAAAGAGTAATTGAAGCTGCAAAAAATTTACAGTAAAATGCTATTTTTAAAGGGTGTAATGATACATACTGCAGAGACAAGATTTTTAAATTCACTATACAGAAACGTATTCCCCGTGGGAATGAGAGACCTGAGGATTTAGAACTATATCATATTGGCTGCCACATCTTCAACCCTCTAGGCAGTAGCTTTCCACAGTAAACTTTGGTTTCATGTGAGCATAAAACCCCTGATATTCAAAAAGAGAACATCCTGAAGAACTCAAAGAAAATAAATGGAGTGCACCAAAAAATCACAGCAGGAGTGTTTCTTGTTCCGTAGCAAGATCAACTGCTACCACATCTTTTCCAGAGATGCCCACTCCCTAAATGCTAGCCTGAACTCACTTTAGCTCTACAGCTGCTATTCCCCTCATACCTCAAGGCATGAGATAATGAAGTGCAGTTGCAGAGAAGACATCTTGCAGAGAAGAAACAGCTTTCGGAATTTTAACAGGCTTTTTATGTTTTATATTTTCATTTTTCATAGTCGTATAGCATTATCTTTTTACAAAAGGAATCTTTGATACCTGATTTAACCATTTAGTA
Organism: Lanius collurio; assembly: GCA_020086605.1. Classification (NCBI taxonomy): domain Eukaryota; kingdom Metazoa; phylum Chordata; class Aves; order Passeriformes; family Laniidae; genus Lanius; species Lanius collurio. The sequence goes on along the minus strand of JACBWW010000001.1, from coordinate 21,609,258 downwards.
TTTTTTGCCTAGTGACAGCTATTTATGTTCTTGGTGGCCACAAAAGTCAGCAGTCCTGAGCAAAAACAAGATACTGGCAATGTTGCACTCTGGTGTGATGCAAGATGATAGACTGTGGTTTGTGCATTTCCATTTAATCACTCTAAGTATGATCAGTTGAAGTCAGAGGAAGACAAAACCAGAAATCATTTGACGACCCACTGGTTGATTTAGGAGATAATTCAAGTTTTGGGTTCAGCTGCTGGACCACCACTATAGGGAGTTTCCTGATGGCACCTTTGGGAGGGCTAAATTCCTGAAATACCATGCCAGGGAGGAACAAGAAGATTTGTAGAAGCTTTTTAAAAAGTGAACTAAATTTACAGTTTTTACCTTATGTGTCCTGAGCATAATTGATTCACCAATTTGAAAAAGTGATCTAAAGATACTGCAAAGTAAAATCTTCTGCTTAATGTAGTAACTTCACATTTTTCTTCCATTATTTTCTTTCTTTGGGTCTCAAATGGAAGTAAAAAATCAAGCATACCTTTCTTATCTTTTCATGATTCAACTCCTCATTTTGTTACCATACCAACAGCATTAAATGTTATTCAAATTCCTACTTTAACTTAAATGCTAGAAACTCAAAACATCAAATAAATTCTGAACTGGCAGACTAACACAGTGATTTTTCTAGAGCTGACTGTACCACCTACACAGTAGTTATTCATTCTCTGCTGAAAGTGATGGAGTAAGGCTTTTTTTTTCTTCCTGAGATAGACAGGTTTCCTGTGTAGAGAAGTAGGTTAGTTTTCTGTAAGTTTTTTTGTGGGAGGATAAAGAAATGGATGGTAACACCATCCTCATTTTGATTTTCTAAAGCTTTCAGCCAGAACTCTCAAGAATTTTGACAGCCATTAGCAGTGGCATCCCTTTGTTCTTCCAATTTTGGATATTTACAAAACTTGTTTTTCTCTTCTGTTTTTAGCACAAGAAGAATGGGCTACAACCCGTTCCAGCCTAAAGGCACCACCTCCAAGGTCAGCCCGAGGGGGTTACAGGGAACACCCCTATGGTAGATATTGAAGGTCCTCCTCATCTGTGACCTCATCTCAAAGACAATTAATAGCCTGTGGTCTCCACATAAACAGCAACAAGACAAGTAATAGTCCATTTCTTTTCTATCCTAGGGATTACTGCTCATTATTATCCTATGTACTACTTGTATTTCCTATAACATTGGCGTGACATTGGCATTAGTATTATTTTATAACACGGACTTAAAAAACAGAGACAAAAAACCTTTGGCAAGCATTGTCTATAAACTATTCCAAGATGATGTTCTGTTGGTTGTATTCATTGCTGTGTGTAACTTAAAAAGCATGACACTGTTACAGATCTTGAGTCTCTCTACATACTAGCTAAGGCTGAGTTTCTGTTTAGGGTTGCTGAAAGACTGTAATATGATTTTTTTCTTCTTTTTCCTTTTTTTGTTTTTTGAGCCAGACAATAATCAAGCTGTAGATAAGATGTTTTAACCTGTCTTTTTTAATATATGTTAGTTTAGATTAAGATGTTCGATATTAAGTTTGTAAATTTAATTTTAAATGCTGTTTTAATGGGGTTGAAAACAAGCAGCTACTGTATGTATGTAGCTAACTGAAGTTGTTCAGTGTTTTAACCTGTATTTGTTAAAAAAAATCACTTAAAGTTCCATGTGTAAGCTTCTCTAAATAGGAAACCATAATTTTGTCAAATATGTTTGCCATAATTTGTCAATAAAGCTGAAACCTTTTGTAACAAACTAAATTTGGAATTACTTGTTTTCTAGCTTTAAATGCCTGCTTTATTTCTTTTTCAAGAGATGCCTAAAATGTTTTTTATATAAAAATTACAAAAATGAACCCAAGCCTGTTTTAAGATTTTTTGTGTAAGACTTTAAAAGTTGTATTAATAACTTCTTGTTGTTAAATAATATAAAAGTTAACAAACTAAACTGTTACATGAATCATGGTTAGTATCCACTAATGTATAACATGTTAATGGAAAAAAATGCTTTAGAACAATAAATGGATTTTAAACTATCCTTTAAGCTTGATCTTGCTAAACACAAACTCTGATTGACTTGTTTGTATTAGCATGTCTCTCGTGAGAATGTAATGGAGTTTAAAGAGGTAAGATTACCACTTACCACTGTTAGACTGTCTAAATGCTAGTTCTTCAACCTTTGAGTTTCCCCGCACATTAAATATCCCATTCAACATGTAAGCATTGCATAGATTCACCTATTTGTTTTCACTCAGAAGAGTGCGTTGGCTGCATTTTTCGTAGTATATAACAATTTGTCTTGATAAACAAATCATCAGTGTCACTGCCCAGCTGTTGGTACTCAACTTCAAAAACTTTATTTGTAATTTTCAGTGCTAAATATCACCGCCCTTGAAGGCAGTTTAGAGGGCTGATATTTCTTTTGAGACTATCAGACTTGATGGCTGATGATTATTAAGGAAATATGTCGCAGGACTCAAAGGATGACTAAACGTTAAACAGGTAACACTAATAGTAACTCTGTAATTTTGAGTATGCAACAGTAATGTAAAATATTCTCAGTTATTAAGTTACTGATAGTTAAAAAAGTAAACCTACCAAAAGATAACAAATAGGTAATAGGCTATTAAAACAACTAATTAACATTAACTAGTGACAACAAAATTATTCTACAATATATAACCCTCAAGGCAATAAACAGAACTAAAATTAACAATAATAGTAATGCAACTCTTGCTAACAACAAATATATAACCTAAATTTTGATGAAGAAAAGAAAAAAAAGAACAGAAGACTTGATGGTAGGGATGCCAAAACTGTTAATCCTTTCAATACAGTCTTTTTGTTTCCAGTGGCTTTTTGTCAATGTGATTGGTTTACTTTTTTGATGCGCCTAAAGTACAGGCTGATTGCTGTTCAATTTGTGAACAAAATCTCTTTCAGCTGGAGTTGCATGCTAGCTCTTTTTGAATAGTTTATGATGAGTATGTTTTGTCCTTTGAAGTGTTAAAGTGAATTTAGTAGGCTACATGATGGTTACATTGAGTTTATTCTGTCTCACTATTTCAGGGACTCACAGGCACTGGACAGCTAAGCAGCAGATCTGCTGGGAAGTGGTCAGGTAAGCTCTGCTGCATCTCAGGGGTTTTTCCTATTTCCTGTTTGATCTGTGCATTTGTTTTATTAATGCACGAAAACGTATACAGCTGCAGTTTTAAAATCAGTGTCTTTCCAGCAATGTTTCTCTGCGGATCAACGTAGTGATTGTGGTATAATGGCAATCAAAACATTTACGTGTATGTTGTGCTACTCTTCATTTAAATAAAAGAAGTCTTGTCATCAAGCCTTTAAATGGTAAATATTAAGATGGTTTATTTTATAACTGCTCTCACCAAAAACATGAGCTTCTTTTTATTAAAAGCATGCCTACAGTTTGGCTAGTCACATAGCTAAGAAAAATACAATACTAGTTTGTCTTTACTTCTGAAAATATTTAACATTTCTTCCTATGAAAATATCTATCTGTATAGAGACAGGAAGTTTGTTATTTATTCTTATGCTTGGTAGGTTTTTCTTTTATATGCTTTAGAATGGTAGGGACACTGAGATATAACTATGCAATGGCGTGGATTGAGGCATTACTTATATTTCTCTGTTAAACACATTTAAACGTGAAAGTTTATCTTGAAAGACCTCCTTAAATAGACTTCACATTCTATATGAGATTTTTGACTGAAGACAAATGTCATTGCTGGTAACAAAAAAATTCAGCTAAGTTAAAACTTTGTCCTTGGACTCAGAAGTGTGAACCTAATCACGGTACAAAAAGTAGAAATTCTTGTCATCATTGTTAAACTAGATAAAATATACACAAATACACAATCCTGGACACATTTATTACTCTGGTATCTTTTCCCATGACTGTGGTCTGGGTGATGTAACATTTTCCAGGTATGGTGGTATTCAGCAGTTACTTACAAACCACAAGTTGTGTTGTATAACACGATATAAAGGGTTTCATTTTTCTCTCCTAAGAGTTGCCTCAAGATCTTTATAAATTGGTTTTATTGATGTGCTACAACCACCCTACAGACCAAAGTGGTGTAACATTAAAGTTTGTCTGCATATTACAGTCACATCAGTGTGAGTGTACCAGAGCACATAGTTACACAAATTTGCTTTGGTCAGTATATATATATATATCTCTAGAGAAAAGAAAAACACTTTCCATTGCTGTAAATAGTTTCCTAGTAGTATAACTGTGATTTTAGATTATTATGTATTATAGATTTTACTATATAAGTATTCCAGGAAATACTCATATGCCTTACTGAAATGATTAATAACACAAAGGTGTGAGCAGGTCATACCTGATGTAATGAGATCCAGGGCAAAGTAGATAAAATTAATTTCTCACTTGTGCATCATGTTTTTATGTGAGGGTAACTACTGTGAGCTCCTTGAGGATGGGCTTCAATAAATACAGCTTTATAGCAGAGCAGCATCCTTTAATATTCCTGTCTCCAAGTCCACATTACAGCCATTGCTTGTGTATATTAAAAAAAATGGCAGAAAGTGTCAGTAAACTGATGCATTGTGAAATATTCTTACATAAGAATTATTTAGAAAAAGTAGGTTAATTCAGTGCAAGCAAGCGACTGTTCATGCAAACATTTTTTCTATTGATTTTCAGGAAAATAGTATGAAAAATTATCCATGACAGCATGTGCTGTTCAGTGCTAACGAAAAGTATATTTCACTACTGTTTCTGAAGAAGCCTTGCAGTTAATCAGCTATGTCTTGGGAAAAACATAATCCACTTTATTAATTTTTTAGAGAGTAACAAGAGTCTGGTTGTTGTAATTACAGCTATCTTCAGGTCTTCCATGGAAAGCTGTGACATATTCCACACATTCACCAGTCAGGTCAGCCATAATTCTGAGGTCCTGAAGACTTACATGCACCACCAGAAAACATGTAACTCCACTCATGCTACAGATCACTCACTACACACACACACTTGTTACCAACAAAACTGGCTTAATTCACATACCAATTAGTTTTGTTTGTAATAGGAAGAAAAAACAGGATAAAATATCAAAATAAATAAGTGAAAACATTAGGAAAGATAAGTTAAAAATGCAAAATTTCTGTTCAAATATTGCTAAGATCTTTTTTTTTTGTTATCCAGGTTGACCTCATATATAGAGCAGTTTGATCTTTAGAAGAAAATAGTGCAATATAGGTTTTAGTACTCTTTTAGTAGTTAAATCAGTAAATTATATTTTGTTTAGCAGACTTCTTGCATGTATTCAAGAGCCATTCTAATTGAAAAAATTAGATGTCTCTAGAGCAGCAACTTTTACTAGAAAATTAAGTAGCACCATGTAACTTTCTTTCCTATTCAGCTTATCTTACAGTGTTTAAACAAAGATCTTAGATCTTCAGATGAATAACTGAAGAACTTCAAGAAATACAGTACATCAGTGTATCTGACCTCACCTCAGAGAATACTGGCAATGTTTTTGTAGCTCAGTGAGGTCCTCAACCTCCATTCAGAGTCAGGGAGCTACAGCCATAAAGCCAAGATATCTCTATCCCCTTACTCCACACCCCTTCCATAGCCCAGCATAATTACTCCATTTTATTTAGATAGGTTCCAAACTGCACAGCACTGTTGTTAGTGATGGTGAGTGAGGGCACCAAAAACATCAGTGTGTCTGTGGTAGGGCTGAGGAAATAAATGTGCAGACCTTGTGACTGAGCACAGCAGGATGGAAAGGCCTGTGTCTCTTTGTTGCCAAGGAGCTGCCAAATCACAACCACTACTGAGGTACTGAGCTGCATATCAGGAGTTTAGTAAAGCAACCAAGTTACCATTAGAATCAGGATGATTAACATGTATGAGTGCATCGGTTAAAAGGCTTACAATTTTATCATGAGAATAAAGATTTATGGTAGTCTTCATGAAATGTTATCTGGGATTATTATCTGAAGGTTGAAATCAAGAACAAGTAACCAATGTATTGTGTTCAAATAAAAACCAATTTTTTCTACATTAGTGATATATTTCCTTCATCTTTGACAGTGGGAGTGTTGTTTTGTGAACTTTCTAAGTCCAAAGTTGTGCAAGAGTCAAATACTGCAGCTACAGAATTATAAATGAAAGTAAAGGAGAATCATCAAATAAGGTAAACATTGGAGAGAAAGTGAATATATGAAAGTGATAATGAGTGAAAGAAGCCTGTGATCCATTAAGGGAAGGAAGTCCTAGAGCATTTTCCATACTGTGTTACATTAACGTCAGAAACACCTTAATTCAAGGCTGTATAAAGGTTAAGTAGGGACAGCACTGGTATCAGTCTTCATGCAACCTTCTTAGAGATACCTCATACTCTAAAGTTACACTTCCTTTCTTTTATGGAAAAATACTATGTAAAATGAAAAGACAATTGAGAAACTGTACCTGAGTTTCTCAAACAGCTACATATTTTGACAGAAAATTGTTCTCCTGTTGTCTTCTGTAATTTCTTTTGTGAAAGAAATACCAGATCTAAACAAGATTATAATCCTACACAATCTGTTTGCTAACTTCTTAGCAAAGATGTTAAAGCAAATAGTTTTGTTTTTTCAATAAGTATTACCCCAGTTCTTTCATAATGTTGTAGAACTTCAATAAATGGCTCAAGATTGCAAGAAGATAAAGTAGTTTGGGAAAAATATTAATGCAGTCAGAATCATAGAATAGGTTATAAATGAATCCTATGTGACAAAGAACCAATTTATATCAGAAACCATGGATTTTTAGGGGTCAGGAAGACAGAGTTCATTTGTAGAAGCATTTTTTTCAAGGTAGGATTAAAAAAAAATTTTGTTTCACTAAGAGGTCGCAAAGTTTTCACACAAAAAGAAAGGCTATGATAGGAAGCGTTGACTGTAGTTAATGTCCAAAGAATAAAGAACACATTTTTTATTATTTCATGTCATCCTCTGTTGTCAACAGATTCATCAAAGTACAAAAAGAACATTAATTAACAAGTAAAATCACTGGAAAAGCTGAAAAATATTTGAATGCTGAACAGAAAAATAATCCTAATGTCTTCTGAAGTTTTTTGTCCTCCATTAAAAACTTAGATGCAGTCCATGACCTCTGTCAGTTATTAAAACCCAAGAGTTATCCAAAAAAGTGTCACGTGTTATCAGTTCTATTGTACTGGTCTGCTGAGACAGAACAGGCACCCAGGTAACTGTCTCAAGGCATTATGGCATCAAAGATGATCACCATCATCCACTCTGTTTTAGCTAATTGAATTTTTGTAGTCATTACTGTTTACCATTGAGACCTGACAGAAAGCTTTGAAATCATTAAGCCTTCCGTTTTTCTTCCATTAGTTTTGTTTCTGGTCCTGTAAGTAAGGACCAGAAATTTCAAATTCATTTTTAGGCATCAGGAAAACTATTCCTACTGAAAGATTTGCTGATCTACATAGCTATTAGACAATTTATGAGCTTTGCTCATGAGTATGCCAGTATCTTTTAGTGGAGACATACTGTATACAGTATTTATGTTCTGAAACCATGGAATCTGAACTCTGCCTGCCAGTATGAGTACAGGAAAGATTTTCTGTCCTTTCACAATCTCTGGTTGACTTAGTAATTTGTATTACATCTTGGCATAACATATTGAAATATATCTCTAAATCGTGCATATCTGGAACAAAGTTTTCATTCTCAAAGAGAGACAATTTTTGTCAACTTAAGCATAAGAAATGCAGATTTCCAAACTTCTGCTAAAAACATGTCACTGTTTTAAAGGAGTTTTTTTTCTTACATAAATCGTATTAAAAGGCTGTGTTGGGTAATTATTGAAAGACATAAATGCCTCCTTTCCTAAAATAATTGAATTAATTTTGAAACCTGGTATGCTTTACCAGAGAAGAGCAAGGTTTGTTGGGAATGCAATTGCAGAGATATCTCAAATATGTAAATCGGAAGGTTTATTAGAGGAAGATCTGTGCTGTAATGGTCATCATTTACATACTAAGAAGAAAAACATGAAAGAAAAAGATGTGCAGTTGATTATGTATATCCTGCATGTGCCCTAAGTATTTTTCAAGATGCTTTATAAAAACAATCAGAACATCCTAATTTCTGTTCACAACATTTGGATGTACAAGGTGAAAATCAGAAATGCTTCGGTGCCCTGATAAGATAAGAATTAATTATGAAAACAATGTTTCTAGTTTATTTCTGTTACTGCTGTACCTTATTGATTTAATGGAGGTACAGTTTCTTGTTATACAATGTGAGAGTAGCTGCTTATATCTTGTTTGGCACTGCTGTTTCCATGCTGGATGCATTAGCTCATGATGGATGGCTTACTCACAGGAAAGCAGTGAATGCCTTTGTTTACGTGCCCTTGCATTACAAGACCTTCACACTGTGTTAGCACCACCAAGTCAGAGGTACAAACTGCTGAGCTGCTCATCTGTGACTCAGCATTCTGGGTGGGCATGCTTTCTTTACTTCTGCACAGTAAACAGAACAAAATGTGCAGATATTTTGCATTGTTATTTACTATATTCACTTCAAAATCCATATTCATTGCTCAGCTAATAATTTATTATATTTCTTCTTGAACTTTATAACAATCCTGCACAACCAGTGACAAAATTCAGTGAAAAGGTCTTGCCAATGCAGCTTCTTTCTTTTTCTTTTCTTTTTTCCCCTTTTTTTCCTCTTCTTCACAGGAGAACATAGTTTCATATACCTACTGTAGCTGAAAAGATAATCAAGGACACTGTCATACAAATGAAATGTTGCTAGTCGCTAATAATACAGGAACTCAGTGTGGTATTCTCTGAGTATTTAAAACTGATAGGGTTCTTTTTATTATTCTGTATGGTATTTTGATTATTTACTGCCTTTTTAATATCTGTTTCAGAATTCATGATGTAAAGATACAAACAACTGACAGGAATGTTGTGTTACATTGAATTCTTGTTAAGCAAAGTAGCTTTCTGATGGAGAATTTAATCCTGCAGATCTTACCCAGGTTGCATATACTAAAAATACATGCTGACATCAAGGAGTGAAAAGGGAATATGAAATTCAGAATGTGATCTGTAGTCAGTTTTACAATTTAATTAAATTCAAACAGAACACTTAACTGTTAAGGGCTAAATTGCTCCAGCCTATGTCCTGCTTAGCAGCAGTGTGAAATAACTTTGATCCAGAAAGAGTACTTCAGATACAGTACCACATCAAGATTTTACTTTTTATGTCATCATAACCAATTTTCCCACATGCAAGAAAAATGTTTAGTCAAAGGTACTTGCTTGGGACTGTTGCTCACTCAAATCTCAAGGTGGCAATTTAGTTCATCCATTCATGGTGGTCACCATTTTATTTTCATGATAACTATCAAATTTCTGAAGGAGGCACAGTACTTTTTGTATCACTGAACTTGTTTGCAGACCTAAGGCAAAAAAGGGTTGCCCATTAGACTGTGAAGGCCTGTGGACTACATGCTTCAGGGAGTCTAGTGCTCATTTGAAGGAGTAACTGGAACCCCAGTAGTGCTGTGTAGTCCTTACAAAGCTGAAATAGCACCTACAGTGCTTAAAAGAAAATTGCTGCATAGAACTCACAATGCTTACTAAAGACAGCGGGTATTTTAATCTCTGCCTTGTGATGGAGAGTTAGGCAAACGATGAAGCTGCATGATTTGGCTAAGGTCACTCAGCAGGTCAAAGGGATGTAATAAAGGGCAATTAGCAAAGCAGCAGGTGAGGGTAAGAAGCTGCATCAGGAAATGAAACACAGGATGTATTCTGAGCTGGGATTTGTTTAGAGAACTGAACTCCCTTGTCCACACTGCAGTTGCCTTATCATCATTTGGTGCCTGCTGGACTTTACCAGGCAACTGGATGAAGCCACAGCAGATAGTGTGTGTATGGGACCATACCTACATTTGTCATATTTACAGTGAAGAAGCCTGTTGTTATTATCTTCATCCCTTTCCTTTACAACCATATTTTTCTATAGCTGCACCACCTGTTGCCATGGTAGGTTTCTCATGCTGTATGTCTTTGACGAGCAAGAAAGACATGTTGAAACACTGATAAGGGCTTCAGACTCCTGGTAATACCCAATGTCCTTCCCATAACACTGAGCACAATGGGACTGGACCCTAAAAACCTACATATTCTTAAACTTTATAGTGCTGACAGTTTTACAAATAACAGAAGTTATATTTTAGACCATTTTAGAGATAATTTTAGATTCAGAGTCATTTGTTTGGGTTTTTCTGCTTTGGAGTCTGCTTAGCTAAATTAATGGAAATAAGGCACCTGGTTCTGTAATACGTAGTCAACCAAAAATAATCCTAAGAATATGTTTAAGGATCTAGACAACTGTTAGCTTTTTAGTATAAAAACGTTTTATATCAGGTTCCTCATCTGAACTTTTTTCAATGAGTCATTCTCATTAATAGCTCTCATAGATAAAATACAGAATAAACTATGCAGTTTAATCTGACATGCCTCCATTTGTCTCACTTTTCTTTTAAGTGTACTTTTTGCAGGGCTTTTCATATTATCTACCATTAATATGATCTGTAAATGCAACTGTGTCTACTTCAAATTAAATTTTCAAAGATGGATATCTGCTCAACCCAAGAATTTTGGTCAAAATGCTAAACAGTTCATTAAAATAAAAAATCTTTTTTATGTCAGATGCAGAAAAAGATGTTTGGGGTGCATGGTGGAGGGGTCAGGAGAAATATGTGGAACAAGCAAAAGCTCTGTCTGTATTAGCAAATTAGACAACACCAGAATGATCCTATCTCTGAATTATTTTCCCCGTGCTCATATTTTTAATTGCCCTGTCTTGCCTAATGTACAAGTTGGTATCTGTGGTAATGTAAAAGGATTGTGTGCCCAAATAGGCTCTTAGCCACAGAACCACTGGCTGATATTCCCAGTGATTCGGGTTACAAGTGGGGGGTGTTTAATGACAAAAAGCTGAGTTTGACTAAAACAGAGGAGTGGATTATATGATCCTTCAGCACCTCTATCAGCAGAGTTTTGTGTGAGGGTAGGCAAGTTGCTAAAAGTTGCTCAAACATTGCCTGCTAATTTTGTGTTTCTTGCTGTCTTGAGATCTTACAAAGACTCTTTGGATCTGATTTTCATCAGAGTTACATCATCAGCAGCTGTGCCTATGTAAAGTAATGTTTAAGATTAGGTGCAAGCCTGGCCTTTCCCAGGGAATGTAACAGTGTTTAATGTGTTAACTCAGGAATATAATAAATTGTTAGTTACACTAATGAAGTATTCACATAATATAGCCACAAATGATGCAGAAAGCCAACTGCAAAATTCATTATCTTGTCAAAAAATTAAAGTTTTGAATAGAGTTCAGTAAATTAATAAAGGAAAAACACATTGAATAATGAGGATAGAAGAAATATTGAATAGCTGTTCTTTCAGTGCCCTTTCTTATGCATGAAATCAAGCAGAAAAAAAATTAACTCAACCATTTTAAACATAATGGTTTAAAAAAAAAAAGAGAAAAAAAGAAAACTAACAAAATATAACTCAGACCCTGGCTACATCAAATCTATACATGACAAGACCTGAATTTGGGGTTCAGAGGCCTCTAACTGATATTTAACTAACTGGAGTGCTTAACCATTTATTTTGCAAGCCTGATGTTTACATCTACATAAGAGTTTCCATCAAAGAAAAATGTCTCCAAGTTCATGGAAAGGTTTACACAATTTGCAAATTGGGATTTCCTGTATCATAAACTTGCTTAGGATATAAGGAACCCCGCTGAGAGACCCAAAAAATGTTTTCTGACTCCTTCATGAAAATCTATTTGTTTTGGAGCATATCATGAGATGTCCACAAAGTTGTTGTTTGCTAACTCAGTAAACTTGCTAGAAGCTATGAAAAGATGCCTATATTCCCCTACTCCACTGATCAGGATGTTTTTCTTCTATGTGAAGTTACCTTGGTGCAACACTTGGGGAAACACTGAGCACATTCATCACCACGTTTCACACACCTACTTTTGCTGCTAAAGGTAGCTAGGGTATCTATACATTCAGTGGAGTGATCTTTGCTTGCAGAAAATAATTCAGAATACCTACACCAGATGCTCTAAAACATCTCTGGATGTACCTTGTCTCTGTTGACTGACTGAAGAGACTAACGTGCTTAGAAAATGCCTCCCTCTCCAGCCTAAGTCTTTAAATTCTTTAGAAGTTCATTTATTTTAACAAGAACTTATTTTTAATTGGTCTGTCACGCGACTGATTCTGTGAATATTATGAAGAAATGAAACACAACTCCAACCCAACTTGTTCTTACAAGTTCCCATTCTCATCCATACCAGGACTCAGAATTAACTTACTCTGGAAGAATATAATTATTCTTCTGTAATACCTGCATAAAGAGTGTTGGTGTTCATAAAACCCATCCCCCCAATGTTTTTATGACTTTGCCAAAAGCATACTCACGCTACTGTGCATGGACTATGAGCCTTTATCTCAAGTAGATGCTTGCAGGTACAGAAAAGGTATGGAGCCAGTACCTGTTAAATTCGTAGCAGTATAAAAATAAAGAATTTAGATGAGAAATCTAGGCTAAAATGATAGCTAAAGTTTTATACAGTAACTTTACTAAAAGTTTCAAAAAGTAAAGAAAAAGAAACCAAAACCTAAAAATACCATTGTTTAGTTTGTTCTTTTCCCTGTTTTTTGCTCTGTTGTTCACAGTCATCATTTTAGAGACCCTAAGCATGTGATCATATGTTCTCCCATTCTACTTGTGCTTTGCAGGGAGCAGGAATGTGTAGCAAATTCTGATGTTATTTTTTGTAACTTTATCTCATGGCATGCAGAATTTGGAAGGTAATGTCTTCCAAGACTTTTCTGTCATCCAAACTATAACCCTGTTTCACAGAGACGGTATGTGAAGCTACATAGGTCATTTAAGCTAAAATATTAATGTGACAACTAATTTTGTGTTCTTCATTGAATATGTCTGCCCAACTTTATCTTGATTTTCAGATTTTTGGAGCCTTAGGGAAGTACTGTACCTTTTGAATGGTGTTCAGGGAATTGAGAGTGCTCAACATCATTTGCAATAAATCACTGGCTTCTGAAGGACTGAGCCTCAGGTTGGGACACAGCCCTGAGTTCTGGACCTACCATTACCACCCTCTCTAGGATATGCCACCACTCAGACTTGCAGTGATCTTCCAGTCTATCAGGTGAGCTGTAGTGTTTTTCTATATGGTTTTAGTTTATGTCAAATGTGAGGTAATTAGGTCACCTCAGTCTGCAAAAAATGGGATTGTTTTAAACTAGTTCATATTTTGTTTGCCATTGGAAAGGAGCTTATACAGAGACACTTGTGGTGCTTGTTACTTTGAGACAGGACAGTTTGATGATGTGTCTAAATTCTTACACTTTTTCTGTCATAAATATAATAGTTAATAATCTTCCCCACGGAAGTAACCCAATAATAAATAAACTATGTTTTTGCAGTGTGTTGAACATAGAAATAGTTTTAAAAAATGCCAATTATTTGAAAAAATCATCTCCCCTTGGGATAAGCAAATTCATTGAGACAGTCATGTGAAAACCAAATTTTGCAGATTCTGGGATTTTTTACTCTGTTCTCCACTTGTTCATCACTGAAGATATTGGTATCTTTATTGAGCTGCTGTGAACATTCACTTATTAAGGTTTACATGGTGCAGTTGCTGTAGCACTGTTGCTACAAACTATGCACAGTGAAAATCTGTTAGAAAATAAATACTCTAAAGCAGCAACCATTTGGATGAAAAAGAGAAAACAAACAAGGGTCATTCCGTTAGAATTTAAGACAGATGCAAGTATTTAATTCAATCCTACATCCAGAATTAGTTAGGTCTTATGGAGAAAAGGGTAGTAAGGGGTCCTGCAGTTAAAAGCTATGTCCTCTTGTATATACTAAAGACATCATGTAATTATATTGGAAATTATAAATCTAACCTTCCCTACATCCTTCAAGCTAACTACTGAGTTGTATTTTTCTGTAATAAACTTAATAATAATAATCCATATGTCATAGAAAAATGCAATTATTGCATTTAGTTATTAGAAATTGGCTTGTTTCTTCAGCAAAGAGCATGTGAAACGACCTTTGTTGTTGGTACCTAGTGCATCCAGAAGGTTTCAGCTCACAAAATCAATAACTAATGTGGAGTCCCTCTGTAGCTGGACACACCTTCATTTCCTACACCCTGGTGCAACCACAGTTCCTTCCCTTGCTTCTCCTGACTGCACACCACAAAACAGACCTGAAGTCTGCCCTTAAGAACAGCATGAAGTCCTCATATAGGACCCTAATTCCCTGTCACCGTGTGTTCTAAAAGAGGTGACACTTTTCTGCCCACAGTATTTTTGGATCTGCTCTTGCAGATGGTGATAAAAATTTAAACTATGCCCTGCTTTAGATGTAGATTTTTCTCTGCAGAGAAAGAGCTAAAAGAATGTGGCCAGGAGCTATTCAAGCCAAACACAACTCTAGACTTGAGAAAAAAACCCAGTGGATTTTTCAAGATTCTTTTTCCTAGCTAGAGCTGGAAATAAACCCTAGGTGACAGTATTCACACTCCAGTTTTATGTAGGCTGTGAGTGAGATAAAAAACATGGGTGAAAATATGCAGCTTTCTTAAGGGTCTAATTAGATTCTATTTAAATGTGTTAACTCTGTAAATAGTATTCTAGGGCTCTTAGAAATATATTTATCTATTATTATTTTTGCTTAGCCTATAGCAAATGGAAGAAGAAGGGGGAAACTGTTGCATCACACAGAATGCTTTTCATCAGAACCAAAATACCTTTACTTACAGCCCAAACTCCTAACCATAATTCCACATTTCTTAAAATGACTTACAAGGAGGACTTGGAAGTAGGTTGTTTTCACTCTTTGCCTAAAGAAAATGACCTGGTGTTCTTGGAAATTTGAGAGTAGTAAATAATTTTCACTTGATAACTGCAGATTTTAATAAGTGATAAAATATTTCAGAAGGCTGGAAGACTACTTTTATTTCTAGAAGATGAACAAAGTCTATAGAGGAAGAAAGAGAAGTCTGATTTTCCCCCTCCTAGCAAACCTAGAAAAATACCAAGGATCATCTGATTCCATTACTTCCTTGCATGTTCTGTTTTTTTGTTTTCCAGCTGCATATGTATGCATATATAATCAGTTCAGGTTCAAAGGACTATTTAAACCCTTTTCAGGTATGTGTCAAAAAACCCAAATGGAATTAAATGCCCTCTACTGTTTAGAATATGTGCCTAAATACCTAGTGTAGACTATGTAGCTGTCTTTTAGGTAACTGAGATTGAGCAAAATTTATCCCAACCTTAATAATTCAACTTTGAAGGAACAAAGTTTTAAATTTCAATTGTGGGAGTTGCTTTCATTAAAAGCTACAGATTGTGTATATCATGTCATATCATTAATTAAACTATGTAGAGCTGAGAAGAACAAGGTTTGAGGCATATGCTTGTCCTTGGAGTTTGAGGTAAGCCTGTTCTGTGCCCAATGCTCCATTGAAAAGTGGGCTTAGAGAAGCACAGCCCAATGCACAAGAGCTTTGTTGTGAACAGACCATTCAAGGCTTCACTTTGAGCTTCTTCTGCACCTCATTAACCTTGTAGAAATTGGCCTATGGAATTTCCCAGAAATTAATTTTCTGTACTTCTGTATTTTTTGCTAATTCTTTCTTCTGATGGCTTTGTTTTCCAATTGCTTTAGTAAAAAAAACAGGATTTGTTTAGGAGAAGGCACTTCTGTTGATAACTCTCAATATTTCCAAAAGATGAATTAGACACTCCTCTCTGTATTTGAGTACTGAAGACATGCCTTCATTTTCAGAAGTACTGACAAGCCTGCAGCTTTCACTAGTCTCAGTTTTGGGTTCTCAAAAACCAGTCGTCATCACTGGCATAAGAGATCTAAATATCCTGACCCAAACCAGCTTTTTTGTACTTCTTGTCTTGCATCTTTATATAGATATTGTTGAAATTAATGTTACAGATTTTTGAGACAGCCAGCTGGTACTAATGAAAGCTGGAGAAGTACTGAAAATACACATATCACACAAATGTTTCACTATTAGCTGGAATGGCAGCTGAAGTGAGTCTCCTTTTTTTTTGTAAAAGCACCCCTAATGACTGGGATATGTTGCTGTAGTTATGCACTGTAATGATGGTGTCCAAAACAGGTAAGTAAACGAGGAGGTAAACTGTGTAAGTATATGCATTTTTCTTAAGATAGGTAGAATTAAATGTTGGTGAATACTCAGCCTGAAGCTAATAGACATAAGACACTATGGACCATACTAGTAATAATGATATTAAGCTCTCAGTTACTCCCAGACTTTACTGGTGAGTTCTGCAGGGATATCTGTAACCCCTCTGCAGCATGGAAGTGTGGGTGACTGATCTCTCCTTGTAACACTGATGCAGAGATAAATGTTTAGCTAGGGCTGAATGTAGCCTCTAGGCTGTGTCCTGAACTCTCTTTTCTCTCAGAGTCAAATACTATTTTTAGCTTTCATTGACCTGACCAGCTGACTACACTCAGCATTTGTTTCTGGTCAAATGCACTGCTCCCCATCTAGGTCTAAACTGACTTACCAAAGAAGTTGTGTTCTTCAGGCATGAAATGGATTTTTATTACTGAGGTCCACAGTGCAGATC
This sequence comes from Lanius collurio, assembly GCA_020086605.1. Classification (NCBI taxonomy): domain Eukaryota; kingdom Metazoa; phylum Chordata; class Aves; order Passeriformes; family Laniidae; genus Lanius; species Lanius collurio. Next base: position 21,592,463 of record JACBWW010000001.1, on the reverse strand, counting down.
ATTGGAAATTATGTAATGATATGACAGGACATATAACTGAAAGGCTGTCAGAAGATAAAAGTGTATCAAGCTTCCCAGAGCATTCACACTACAACTCCTGAAGCTGGCTGACATTGAAAGAGCAGTTCAGTGTTCAGTTCCGGCCCCTCTGGTAGCAGTGCTGCTCCTGCTCAGTGCTGCCTGTTGAAATACCACAGTCTGCAGCACAGAGTTTAGTAGAGGAGTTCTCCATTAAAGACATTAGCTGCTGCAGTTCACAGTAACTTCTAGCTGGAGACACCATACTTTGTCCTTGGGTAGGCAGGATTGCCTTCATCCTGTTCTTCCCACTGGAGCAGAGAGGAAGTGGAGTGTGAGTACATATGGAGCAATGCACAACAAGTGAGTAACTGCAACACAGGCATATATTATTCTTGGATGCTTTAAATGTCAAGCAATAACACGTGAGAAGTAAAAGTAAGTCTTTAACTATCCTTACATTCTCCTAAATGTGCAGTAAAACCATAAGAGATGCCTGTATTTACTACAAATAATAAAACTGGAGTGTTACACTAATCAAATTCAAATCAGTTCAAATGCATAATTTTCAGTGAATAGGTGCTTATGAAACACAGAATGTACTCCAGAAGGGAAGGTTCATTGCTTCCTAATCAAAAGCAGTCAGCTTTAAACACCAGCCAGTCAGGTGATAGGTTTGTCATTTCTCAGCTGTACTCTTGTAGGGAATTTGCCAAGTAGGCTTGACAGCTTTTAAACTTCACAGAGCCTTTTTTGCCTGTTTCTGAACATCATGTTGAGCTACAAAAACTCCTGGGAGACTGGAAGGAGAGGCAGAATAACAGCAGTTCTATTAAAATATATTTGCTGAAATGAATGTCAAGCAGAGTTTATGGTGCGAAAAAACAAGTATTTCCTGAAGAGAAATTTTCACCACCCCTCAGGTCTGATTCTTTCTTGTCCAATGGTCTCCAGCTACTTTGGGGGACTGAGGAGTGTCAGTGATTAATTGTGTGGGTGTCAGAGAAATAAAGGCTCGTAATGCATCATTAAAAGCTAGAAATCGAGGTGTCTGAATTATGATGGGCAGCTTAAAATTATTATGTTACTGCTGTGTACAATTAACAGCCCAAGTCAGAAATCGTTTGCTTTCATAATTTAGAACAATGGCAGCTCTCCAGTGAAAACATATTTACAGTAGTTTTACATTGCTTTCTAGAGGCTTAGTACAAAAGGGAGAGACAAAAATTTATATGCACCAAGGCAGTTAAAGAGAAACCTGTCTTTGAACTGTTCTTTCATTTTAATCAGCATGAGCTCTGCTAAATAGGGAAAAGAATTATGAGTAGGTGGCAAGCATCTGTGTTACTGAGGGCAAATCACTCTCAGGGGAATAAGCTGGCAATCTAAGCAAGAGAGTCTGACCTGTGCATGACTTGGGATGAACAGGTCTTCTCTTTTTAACCCAGCATGAACAGCAATTGCAAGGCAGCAAACCTGAAGTCCCTCAACCATCTTCCCCTACATGAAGGTCTTTTCTCCCCCTCCAGTGGCAATTATAATATTGTCCTAGAAGAATTTTTCAGTGTCTTTTATTTCTGTTTTCTTATGTCTGTCTAATGTCATTGTAGTGTCTTCTATTTCACATCCTTGACTGTGGGACCTTGTACATGTTTTAGTGATTTTTGGTTTTCGTTGAAGTCCCATTAAGCTTCTTAAATTCTTAAATGGCTTCTTGGCAGGATTTTGTTGGATTTTTTTTCTTGAAACTTAGGTTATAAAAGTAGCACCATAAACATTAATTGAAGAGCCATTAAGCAGTAGGACTGTTTGTTTTGGGTTGATAGAGGACATAAAACCTCATACCCTGTGGTGGAAAACAGTTACATCTCATGATGAACATGCTATTAAATACACCATTACCCGACTTCTATCAGTTTAACTTTAGAAAATAGCAACCAGCTGTAGCCAAAGCATACACAAGTGATAGTCATATTTTAATTGTCATGTCATAGCGTGTTACAAATATTGTCATTTCTAATGTTTTATGCTAATGACAGTGACTAATAGTAGTCATTATCTCTGTTCATTCTCATAAAAACTTCCTCAAGAGAGTATGATCCACAACTAGAATGCTGTTTAAAATTAAATTGTGTTTTTCTATAATGGAGAGCATAAAAAAAATAAAATACTGAGAAGTTGGCTAACTATTTTATTTTGTAATAGCATGTGTTCACCAACTACAGCTTTTGTTAATTGTGCCTTAAGTTGAACCAATCTCCCTTTTAGAAACATTTTGGCATGCTAGTGTGTGTATATGTCACATCTTCATATGGTCTCTGAAGAGTGGACTAAAAGGTGAATCTCACAGAAGCCATAAAAAGAGTCTGATGCTACCCTTGTAGAGGCTTAATATTAAAAACATTGAATTTTCTCATCCATTTCTTTTTTCAGTTATGAATTCTGCTTACTTGACAGGTACAGAGTACTTCATTATGTGCACGAACAGAAATGCTTAAATGGATGAAGCAGCTATTTACGTCTGATAGGAGTTAAGTGGGACATTAAATTAATGCCAAACAAGTGAGTGCTCATTTTAGTTTTGTTATAAATGGCTGCAGCACAGCAGTAATGTATTGACTCTTATGTGCTGACAAGTTCTATATTTCTTACAAACTTCCCTTAGAGCTCGACGTGGAAAGACAAATTCACACTCTGCATGATGAAATTAGCAGCAGATGCATTAATAATTGAATAAGGATCTCTGGAGACACACCACAGTTCAGAAAGAGAGTTGTTGACTGGCTGGTTTAAGTAGAGGCTTCTGTCCTTATATATATGCACTTACATAAGCCCTGAGTAAAGAGCTGCTGCCTGTATGAAGCCTTTGATATCAGATCCACTTCCTGCTCTTAGCAGACATAGTTACATTTGACAGGGCCATGAGCAGACTGACAGCCATTAATCTGGGCAAAGCATGGCCTTGCTCATCCCTCCTCTCTGACTGTTCTTAAACTTCAAGGCAGACTGAATGCAGTTTCTTTTGGAATCATCTCCAGTGAGTGGGATATGACTGACTGAAAGGCTTTCACTGTATGCCAGACCCTTGTCATAGACTTTCATTCCTATAGGGCTAAAAGTTTCCTGAAGTGCAAATCCCAGCTTCTCTCAGAAGAATTGGGATACTGTACTGCCATCTTCCTTTCCAGCAAAGGTGATATCCTTTGATTTAACCACATACCTAGGTTGGTGAGGGAAGGAATTTCACGTAATCACAGACTGGGTAAGGTTGGAAGGGACCACCTGCTCAAGAAGGGCCATCCTAGAGCACATTGCACAGGATTGTGTCCAGACAATTCTTGAACATCTCCAGTGAGGGAGACTCCATACTCTCAAGATAATCTGTTCCAGTGCTCAGTCACTACACAGTAATGAAGTTTTTCCTCATATTCAGGTGGAACTTGCTGTGCATCAGTTTCTGCCCATTGCTTCTTGTCTTATTGCTCAGCACCACAGAGCACAGCCTGGGAACATTCTCTTGTCACCCTCCCTTCTGATACTCATAGACATTGATGAGTTCTCCTCTCAGTTGACTCTTCTTGAGGCTCAACAGCCTTTCTTTGTAAGAGAGGTTCTCCACTCCCTAAATAATCTTTGTTCCCCTCCACTGAACCTGCTCTGGGAGCTCCATGTCTGTCTTGTACCAGGGAGCCCAGAATTGGGTACAGCACTCCAGATGTGGCATCACCAGGGCTGAGCAGAGAGGCAGGATCACCTGATGTACCCCAGGATACCATCAGCCTTCTGGGCCACAAGGGTACACTGCCAGCTCACTTTGTGTCTTTTGGACAATAGCAAAGAAAGCAAGAGGATTGCCAGAAAAATAACTCCAGTTTTTAAAGATACCACCAAGTCTATGATGTAATGCTTAATAGTTACTTTGTAGTCACTCCTCACACCAAATAATATTATGCTCAGAAGGTATTGATTAAATAGTGTGATATTTCATCCACAGCAATACTATTGAAGCAAAATTCTTATTGGTTTAAAATCAGAACTTTATTGCACAAGTGCCAAGAGATTGATAGTAATTTGAATATTCTGAAAATTTGTTCCAGTTAGAAGAATTCCAAGATTTAGCACAGTGTTACTAGATTAACTCCACAGAGCTCTCCTAATTATACATACAAACTTTAGGCACTGGTTTTGAGCACAGGTTGAGTTGACTTCTGTGTTTTGCTTTCCTCTAGGTTATTTTGTAAATCTCAGGATCTGAAAGAAAAACTTAACTTTAAAATATCTATCAGTGTATTTTCTGGGCTTTTGTCAGCTAAAGGAAAGCTAATTCTAATATCAGATTTTAAATAAATTGCAATTTTTTGCATAAGATATAGTATGATTTAGTAAAGTGGTACTGTCTTTAAAGCAATACTCAAGATTCAGTTGTCTTTAAAACAATACTGCAGTTCCTTGTCTGTTTAGATAGCCCATTCTTTTCATTCAATAACACTGAATCTGTTATTCATTCAGTGAGAGTTTGGTATGAATTGCATCATAATGGAAATACAGAATTTGAGATCTTTTTAGTATGAGAAACATTTAAACAGTTTCTGTTGTCCCTTGAAATAAGATTTAAGTATATATTTGTATAATGAAGTAATGTCTCAATCTAGATACTCTGAAACATCCTGCAGGTGGCTCAGCTGAGGAAAGAACAGTACATACTTTGCTTTGTGATAGTGAACCAGAGTGCAGATATTGAGAGATGAGAGACAATCAGGTGAAGGAGTAAGCATGCCAAAATAATACCCTGGTTTCAGCATCACATCTTCTTTTGGAGTGCTCGAAACAAAGATGTGAAAATTAAATTGGATTTACATAAATATTTTTAGTGAATAGAGGTACCATTTCAGAATTAATATTTTTCATTTGATTCCCACATGTAAAATACATTTCATTGCTGTTCAAAAAAAGTACTCTTACCATCATCTGAGATTTTAAGGAAAAGACCAAGTGCTTGAACAAGGTTGTGAACTGCTAGGTGAGAGGAATATCCATGAGTTACATAGGAATAAAGAAACAGTATTGATGAGGACAGGGGGAGAGAGATCACAGGTCATTAACTGTGGCTTTATGCTTCACATCTCTCTACAGTGGGTTTAATCCTATTAACTGATTTCCATTCATTCCATTATTTCCATGGAATAATATCCTAAGTCTTCTCCAGGTTAGAAGTTAATATTATGCAATCCAATAACTTTTGTACCTATTTTCAGCATATACGAGGCACCTCAGTGGTACCAATGTTTATTTGTAACATCTGAAATAATTGCCAAATTTCACAACTCTGGCAGTTATCACTTCTGTAAAAGTTAAGAGATATTTCTAAATCCTTCTAGTGAGTGAATAAACTAATGGGTTTTATCCAGGTTTTGCAGGTCACTGGATGTTCAAAACAGCGAAGCATATTAAAAGAACGCCTTCTCTTTCTCTATCACAGTGATTTTGCACTTGAGTATATGAGAATTTGCTAATATAAAAGCTATTGAGGAAGATATGAAGGGAACTTCTAAAACTGTCTTGTAAGGTAGGAATAAATGTTGTAATTCAAATCACAGTTCTCCTTGAAATTTGATTTCATTTTAAAAGTCATCTTGAGCACCAAATTTTTGTCTATTGGTGACTTCCAATCAGACAAAACCACTTAGAAGTGAAAACATAGTTTTCTAATTGTCATCCTGTAACCTCAGCCTAAATATCAAGTTGCTACTTTTTGATTTATGCCTCATCACTACTGTTGGTGTTTTTGCAGGCCATAAAATGTTTTCTCCTTATACATTCACCACCTTCTAGCATTGTAGTCTTCCTCAGTTGCCCCTTTCTATTGATGTTGTTGTTGTTGTTATTATTATGTCTCTTTGAATATTTGCCCAGCGATTGTTTAGGTGTATCATTTTTTGGAGTAAGTTGGCAAATCTGTTAGTACTCCATGCATGCATTTGTACTTTTCTACAAATAGCCCAGAAGAATAAATTGTTCCTTAGACTCAATTCATGAAATAGGCTGGGGAATTGGGGGGGTTGGGGGGCGGAGCTGGTAAAAACCAAGACCTTTTATTTACATATTTTTCTGAACTTGAACATGGTTGTGGAGAAACTGATATATGCTGCACCCTCCACAAGTACTCTGTTGAGCACAAGCTCTAGGAATGGCCAACACAACTGAAGCAGAATAAGATGCTGCAGCAGCAGATTATTGCAGAATATCAGTTCTTTCCTCAGGAGCTCTTGGGATGACAGATTAAGCATGGGCAGTGTCCACAGAGAGTCCTTGTCTACTGTGTTCAAGCAAAACAAATATACAGGGCTGAAGCCTCTGACTGCTGTGATAGCTGTGCTGAGTTGGCAGAGCCAAAAATTCAACTCGGAATCCTCCACAGAATGCATTTCTTTGTAGCCCACCCTGAGAAGAGAAAGGTCAGGTGTTTCCATATATTCTATGTAAACCTTTGAATTTAATAAATTGGATGGGATGCCAATTACACAAAATGATCCAAGCTTTTGGGTAAAATGATACTACATCCCAGTGAGTAATACCCTGATTCTACTTCTCTTGCTATTTGAGAAAGTAGAGCCTTTTTTTTCAATATCTCATGTGAGAAGTGCAGCCTTTTCTGATCACAGACAAAGCTGGATACTTTTACCAGCTTTTCTCTTTTACTTTCCAGTCTACTGAAAGAGATTTTCCTCTCCCCTCATGGTTTTCCTCAGTTCCCTAACATTTATCATTCCAATTAGTGTTGTCACCTTTCTTTCATCCCTTCTGTCTCTCTGATAATGCAGAGACAATGCACAGGATGTCTCCTGACTTTGGAATAAAAATATCTATTTTGAACTGCAATATGCAAAAATGTCTAAACTTGGGCAATAACTTAACACATGCAGATCCAAAGTCTTCCATAATTGCACAGTAGACCAGTCATTAAAGAAATGGACTTCTTCAAGGCCTTAGAAGCAGATTTCCCACTGCTGAATCAATAAACTCAGTTTTGTCTTTCAGAGACTCTTTGTAAATGCGTCTCCCACACAGCTGCAGTTTCCTTTCTGTTACCTACCTTTGTTAATCATAGCTCCTGTGGAGTTGATAGGAGATTTGTACATAGGTTTTTGCAACTTAAAAATGCCAATCTTCAGGGGACAGTGAAGACAATTAAGAAGACAGAAACAGCATGCAGTATAAATAAACTGTGGTTACAATCCTAATCCAAGATGCAAATTCAATCCATTCACTTTCATCCTCTTGTAAAGTAATATTTAATACTAATTTCCATAGTTATATTTAGATACTCTGAATGTCTCCTCTAATATACTTCTAAACTTGTCATTTTAATATATAAAACCTTTTTGAACATAAATGGTGCAGTGAAGACTTTCAAAAGATAATTGCAAGTTCAAAGGCTTCAGTTAAGACAGCAATTCCTCAGTACAAGCAACTGGATCCTCTTAGTCATGAGATAAATGCACTAAGAAAGTTAGAAGGGCTGGAATCTCAAGATGGCAGTGGGAAACACAAAGCAAGATGGAATACATTTTTTCTCTGAAAAAGAAGAAGCCATGTGTCTTGGATGCTGCCTAGCAGGGGCAACTGAAATTCAGGCAAGGAACAAGGGATGTTGTGCTTGCATAGAAAGTACCCATAAAGACCCACAGAGTACAAGGTGCTTCAAAATCAGGAGACAGCACAGACTTGAAGGGATGACTTGGAGCAGCTCCTGAAAACTCCTGTGCCCTGACATGAGCAGAAATCTAGATGTTAGCACAGGAAGCTTCCTTGCCAGGGCAACAGATTTTGCACTCTCTGTAGCTTTAAAATCAACCCTGCATGAAGTTAAAGCCTTCAAAGTGAGCCCAGCTTTTGGCTTATTGGTTTCCTTTGAAGCAATAGTCAAGAACAGGCTGGCAATGTATGCATCATTTTCCATAGTATTGAAACAGGCAATGAGTTATTAGTGTTTATCTAAATAAGAAATAACACAGGTTGGAACCACACTCTTATAGGGGTTAAAAAATAAAATGATCAGGATGAACCACCTCATCTCTCAGTAAATGGAGCATAGATAAAGGCTGTGTGTGCTGGCACTGCACTATGTAATCGCCTTCTGCTTTAGCATGTTGGTGACATCAGCAGGGACACTGACAGAGGGCCTCTTCCAGATTGCAGCATGGACCCAGAAAGAGATGGCCTGTTGGATAACCAGTGCCAAAAATAAGCTAAGGTCACAAATGTAGGGATAGGTTACCCAGGAGGAATAACTGGCAACAGAGAAAGTTCATCCTCAGTCTCAGGAATTTGATGTCTCATTTTTGTCTCAAAGGGGAAGAATTTACACTTCTATTTTTTTTTAAGTAAGATGTCACATTGCTCTAGAATTTCCCCCTGTGTTAAATGTACAGAACAGAATTCAACATTAGGGGTTTTCTAGAAGATTAAAGTGGGGTTTGTCATGTTCATTCTTATTGGGGGGTTAGGGAGTAATGTTTTCACCGGAATTATGGTTGTTCCCATAAAACACATATTTATTACATGTATTAGAAGCATTTCAGTACAGTGCTTACTAGGAATTAGGCATAGTGATTTTTTTCAAGCTCATTTGGCATTTTTAAAAAGATTGGTTTTCTCTGAGCTCTTCTGCTTTTGCTTGTTTCTAAATTTAATTAATAATAAAATTTTCATCTACAGGTAGCATGGACAATTTAGCCACTAGAATTTTTCAGGTATTTTAGGTGCAGACTACTGAGCTATAAATCAAACTAATATTGTAATTGTCCTTCCCATTCAACTGTTTTACTGTTTCTTGGGCATCAGTTATGAATCAAGCAGATGTTTCTATTAGGATGGACACATAGATATTTTCTATGAATCCAATGAATTTAAAATCAAGGAATGTAGTTTAGTATCCAGAGTTCAGTACATCTTTCTGCATTTTGTCAAAATGCATGTTATATATTGGTGTAGTTCTCAGTTGCCCAATTTAACATAATCTCTGAAATGTCTTAATTATCTTTTCACTTCTGTTCTACTTATATTTTTATGCACTTCCTATTTTGACATCTCACTTTGATGTGATTTGATATTCCTATATTCTAATTAAAGTATATTCGGCATCAATCTTTATATGAATACCGAGTGGTGCAGTATTAGCCCTTTATTATGGCTTTCCAATTATTCCTATTGCTTTTTATCAGAATCTCATCCAGTTTTTTAACTTCTCCCAATCAACCTTGGTCCAGAGAGATATTTAAGATATGACAACACTGAAATACTACAGAGAGAAAGATTTTTTTGTAACAACTGGTTGTTTAATTGGTAGCTGAATGGAAAATATTTTGAGTATTTAGGTGGTCACTCTGAGTTTGCCTATAAAATCAGAAATAATTACCTCTGCAGAGAACCTCAGAAGAGGGTGCAAAGTCTGTGAAACTTTTGCAGGCTCTTCTAATGCATTGTATAATGAAAACACTGAAAAAATTATCCTGAATTAAATACAAAAATGTAATCTATGTTTTTTATGTATCTGCTGTTCTTGTGCTCTAGATCTCCTTCTTAGAATTTCTACTTGCCCTGTATCCCAGATATATTTTCTGTAATATTGCATTACGTTTAGCATTATCATAAATATACTTCTGAGTAAAAACCACTTATTTTTTAAACATTTGTGAACTGTAGAAAATCATTCAGCTCATCCCAGTATCTGTGGATTCAACCAGCAGAATGAGGTAAGCATAACATTACTGTGGCAAATAATTCACTTAAAGAATACAATGTGTATGGTTCAGAGGTACAGACACCTCAGTACAATCCTGCATGTGTCTGTCCTGTCAACAAAAGGGTAGGTATTTCCATCACATGGAAATTGGTTGGCACAGCTAGTTCTCTGCAAGAATTGGAAAAATGGACAGCAAAACTGATTTTGTCAAGGACAAAAGGAGAGTGAAGGGCAACACAAGAGAAAACAATAATATATTTAGTCATATAATTAAAAATATTTGAAGGATCCTTATCAAAACCAAGGACAGTTAAGAGTGATAAATGTAATAACTGAAAAATAAACACGAGAACTCATTTAAGCTTTTTACTAAAACCACAGAAGGTTGACTTAAAACAAGCTATAAAAAATGTCATTAGATCATCGGCCTTTAAGAATTGCCTATTGTGGTTTCTGAGATACTCTTTTCTCTCCCAGTACTCTGATTAATTGTGTACAACTCCAGGAATTGATACCTGTAAGGAAGTTCCAATGTCAGATAGATAAAGAAAATAAAATATAAAGAAAAGTAGCATCTTATTACAACAAGCAATCCTATTCACCTCAGTGGGTCTCATCATGGGTGTATAGGTGGTAAGATATGTCTCTAAAATTATGCTGTGCTAAATATGAGAGTACAGCAGACAGTTTAATAAATGGGCTACATCAAGCCAATTCAGCAGTGTTCTGTGGAGTATAGTCTGTGTACCAATAAAAATCTCCATGATTTTTATTAATTCCGTTAAAGTAGCACATTACCTCCAAATATTTATAGAGATCAAGCAGACTCACTTCAGGACAAGTCCTTCATACATACCAGAGGGACCTTTCTGAAATGTAAACAGTTGGCATCTGCTGAACCATAATCCCTAAATCAGAAACACAAATGTTTGGATTAACAAAAAATGGAAAGCCTCATTCTTTGTTGACCTCCCGGTACACATTTTTTCACCTTCGGTGTTGTGTGCATGACCAGTGTTCTTTATTCAGGACTGGAAATGCAGTGACTTTTTTGGCATAGTGACCACAAAGGACAGTGGTGATTAAATTCAAGCCAGTGATGCTCACTGACTTGGGAAGATTTGAAATCAAGTCTTCAGTTCCATGCTACACATATGATGCAGTATGAAGCAACTGAGGTTTGATACTCTTAAGAATCAGAAAAATAAAAGGATATTTATTTTACCGCTTTAAAAGAGTATATTGATCTGATAAAGGAAGAACATGAGGAAATATAAAACAAAAACTTGTGAGTACCATCACTGAAATCTATTTGGTTTTATACACATAGAGTTTTAACATCCCACTGCACCAGGAACTGTGTTCAGTACCTGTTAAGTGTTTTAGCACAGACCCAGAATTGCTGTCAAATTTACAGTGCATATATATGTAATACAGAATGAGCATATACATTGTACAAACTAAATCTATAACAATGAGCAAACTGCTTTAATTGTAATGCTGAGGGAATGAAAATTGACATTCTTTTCCAAAGTAATTTATTTTTGGGTATTGGGGGTTTTTTTGAAGAGATTAAATACACAGCTATTGGAGAGCACTGAAAAGTTGGAGAAGAATGAGAATGAAGTTTCAAGTGTTGGTGCTGAGAAGCAGGGGCACAAACAGGGATCTTGGAATGTCTGCCTCTTCTGGTTTATGCTGTGGTTTTAGGCTTTTTGTATCCCAGTAGGATGAGCCATGGTCAAAGTGGGGTTTTGTGGATTTCAGTCTTACTCTTCCCAAGCCACATTCCAGCCACTGCTTCCAGCCTCATGCCAGGGTCTCCAAAAGTTGTTGTAGCTTCTCCAGGTCCATAGCAGGAGGTGAAAGAGCTGAGTGCTCCAGGTCAGCCTACCTGGTGAGGAAGTTTCCTGCAGCCTGTGCTCCCAAGGGTAGTAGATTGGTAACTGCACATTGTAGCTGGCAGTGACATCTCTGAACCAGCACTTCTTCGGAGCCTGAGGCACTCCCCAGCTGTGGCCTTTGGCAAGACGAGAGGGAAGCAGTCACATTTTGTCTGAATTCTGTCGAGCTTTACACACACTTGTGACAGGTACTCAGTGTACACTCATTTTTTCTTTTTGGATTTCACAAATCTATTTGGCTGGGAAGTAAATCCTAAGTAAGTTTCAGGAAGACTGGAATTGTCCACATAAAAGAAGTTTGATGCCTGGCAACTGCTACAAAACAATAAAAAATAAAATCAGTAACCTGTAAGTGTAATTTTGATTGTTTTAATAAGTTCTTTCATATTGTATTTTCATGTTCTTAATTTCTGTACATAGTAGACTTCATTATACTCTGTAAGAAGAAGGGAAGGCTTTCAAATTAGGTTGCATATTGAATTTTAGGTCTGTGCATTAGAATTTTCATATGACTTCAAAATTATCAAAATAATTACTTCTTGCCTGTGCAAACATGAAGGGTTTGCCTTCATTCCTGCTCTGTCATAACAAATCCAAAATTCTTGACAGTATAAAAAATGTGCCCTGAATCCTGTTGTCAATATTCACCTGTTTCCCTTTTCATAAGAAATGTCATTTTATCAGACATCCCTTTAACCCTGGAGTAAAGTAGCTCTTGCCATTTTAAATAACGAGCTATGTAAATTTCAGCTGTTGGAGATCTATTGTCTCCAACAGGAGGAAAAGGTATTTTCAGTGATTATGACTTTTAATGTTAGTAATTTGAAATAAGTGATGTACCAATATCATTCATGGAAAATCTAGTTTTTCTGCACCCTTACTTTTGCCAGAAATGTCTTAGCAAACAATATAAAGTCTTACTATATTATGGCCATCACCTTGACACTAGAATTGGCATAGGGCAGTGCATTTGTATTTATAGTTTGTACACTGGCATATTTCACCCTTGCTTTTATTATTCTACTATCATATAATTCCTATCTTTCCAGATTTTGTCACCCTGAGTTACTTACTCACCTGAGTAAGGCCACAAAAATAAGGTCTGAACCTCTTTAATTGTAGCCATGAAATGAATGTAAGAGTTGAGAGTGCTGCTGTGGCTGTGGGTGTCTGTGTGCTTCTGGACTGTGACAGGCAAGCAGGACACAAATAGGTGTGAAAAAAATACCTTTGATTTTTGATGTGAGAGATTGTCTGTGACAGCCACTGGCAGGAGGAACCTTAAACCTTGGGTTAGTCTCTGTTGCAGAATATAACATTCTTTGCTTGTGCAGAGAAAAGAATTCTTCCTAATTTAACAAAATGCAAACTATGGTCAATCACAGCCACCATTAGTGGGATCTGTTCAGGGTTCTTATAGTTTGTCATTGTTGCTGTTGTTTGTATTTTTATTTCTGAATATTAAAGCCAGATTTAAAAAAAAAAAACTTGCAAACTATATTTGTTGAATTAAAAATGTACCATGGAATTTTTAATTATTTGCATTTTAAATAGCCAAGTTTACTTCTTCATTGTTGTGCAATTTGACTACTTCTATTCATAGGGTGTCCCTGCAAGCCACTTTGCTGAGCACTGCAAGGTTAGCAAATACCCTGCAGGAATTAAAAGGCTTGTTTTTTATCAGAAGAAGTCAGTGATTAAGGACTGCTCCATTGCTTACAAAAACTAAAGGAAATTATCATGAAATAAAAGCAAACACAAGGATCCAATGGCTCTCCAAGCAAACATAAAGTGGGATTTGGGGAACTGAGTCCTAAGAAACTTGCTTGACATCTAACTTCAAACAAAAATTGAATATGTAAATGTCTTCCTGCTGCTGGGAAATCTATCCAGCTACCAGGAAAGCTGATTCCTATAAGGATACATACATACTTAGTGTCTTAAGAGAAGAGGCTCAGCTACTTAATTTTGAGAAAACTATGACTTTTTAAAAAAACCCAGGACTTTAAAATGTAGAAAAGAAACCAGAAAAAAAAAAAAATCCCACAAACCTGAAAAATAGGAAAAACCTAATGTTACAATCCATTGATAAAGATAAATTAGTTATAATGGGATTGGCTTACTGGTGAAGTATTTGGGGATATAAAAAATGTTTCATGAACACAATGAGATCTTTCATGTAAAATCCCCATCCTTTCTTCAAGGGCCTGTCAAGAAAACTAGGTTTACTACCTAAATTTTATTTTTCAAAGTAAAAGACAGAATGTTCTGAAAATCAAGCTGTCACTCATTAATGCTGTCAAAATAACATGTCAATTTTACATGCTTGTTCAATTAGACTTCACTCTTTCTTCCTCCTCATTTTAAATGGTTGTTCATTTGTTATTCTCTGGGTCCTTTTTTCAGAGTCCTGTGGACACAAAACATAAAATCAATGATGCTGAAGTTTGTGTAGGCTTAATATTGGGATGAAAAATGAAGGTGCCTGGTCCTGCTGTCAATAAAATGTATTTGTGTCATTCTCCATGTAGCACTTTAGTGAGAGTGACAGCAATCTCAGTCTGAGAAGAGGAAGAGCCTTATGGCTCCATTGTATGAGTGGCTGGTTTTATAACAGCCCAAAACAAAACATTCAAGATCCTTAAACAGATTCAGATACCACATGTAGATGGGCAGAGTAACCATGTGTGGTGCTGTGGTGTTCCAGTCTTTTTTCCATGTACTGCTCTGCTAGGAAAGCACACCAAGGATTGCAGTTTATCAAGAAAGAGGGGAAATGTTTCCTCCAAGGGATCTTTAGATTCAGCAGGAGATTCTCATGGTTTCTGTGGTCAGTTGAGGTTACGTTATGGTAATTAGTTCATACATGTAGTCTGTAGTGCCTCCAATAAGAATGTCCTTGAAGGCCACCACAGGCAGAGCAAGTCAGCTGATGCTGATGTGCCACACTGTTAGTTCAGATACACAGGCAATTGAAAAGGTTTGTAAGCTCACATTTCGGTCACTATGTGTGTATGTGCATTGCCCAGCTAACCACATGTGCATCCAAAGGGATACTAGATCTCCAAAAGGATCTTAAATTACTTGCTTTGGCTTTGCTACTTCCTTTTGATATTGAGCTTTCTGTATGAATTGAAAGTGAGAAAATAGTTAATACAGCATCTAGATTCATTGTAAACCCTTCCTGACTGATTACTTGCCTGGGACCCAGCATTGTAGCAGAAATCAACTGGTATAACCTGCAGCTACAACTGCTTCCTGGAGTTCTGCTTCTTTTCTAGGGAAATGTACTTTTTGTTAATACTAATGTTCAGGCTCAGGAAAAGTGGGAGTGTGTTATACATGGGATTTAGGCTGTTGCTCTTCTTGATGATACCAATGTTTTTCCTACAGAGAATCATGTGAATTATTACGTGTCATTGCATCCCCATGTTCATCTCTTAGTACTTGTGGGTGTTAGAGACACCACTTAAAAGAAAGCTGCCCAGACTGGGCGATTTCCTTGTTACAATATATTTTTTTCCTAATGTGTCTTTTGATTTTGTAAGTGGTAATAGAGGGATTCTTGCCCAGTGCTTTTAAAATGCTTACTGATCCACGCAGACAGAAAAAGTAAACAACAACTAAGCAATTGCTCAGATAGACAGTGCAGTTCCTCAGGAGGCAGTCATAAGATCCACACCCACGCTGAGTTACTCTCTCAGGAGCACCATTAGCAGTTATTTCACCACCACGTGTGTGTACATAATTCTGTAACATCAGTCCCAAGGCGGGCCAGTTCTCCTCAGCTGTGGTTAAACTGTAGGCAAAACCACTTCACTGTTAAAAAGAAAGTAGAAACCAGCCTAAAGTGTTAAACTTCCAGTTTAAAGTCCCCATTAATATGGACACTTACAGATAAAAGAATTAAACTGTGAACACTATGGAGCAGTGTATGACTTACTTTTAATTTTATATGAAAGGACAGCTTGCATCTAATATTTTGTTTAGATTAATAGTTCATTTAAGCATGTTTTAATCCTGAGTTATTCCTAAAAATAATAGTTTTGAGAAGGACACAGTGTCACTGTAGATGTAAGTTGGATATGAACTATGAACGGGATGCTATTTGATGACAAATGTAGTCTTTGTAAGAGTAAATAGGTACATAGTATTCAGAAATTGGCACCTTTTTTTCACCACATTTGTCAAACTTACTGGAAAGCCATTCACATTTATGGTTTGTTGAAAAAGATATGGAAAGTCAAAAAAGATGTACAGAAAATAATTCTGAAAATAAAAAAAAATAATTAGGAAAATGTACCAATTGTGAAATACTAAATAAATTCTTAGCTATTAATTCAGTCAAGAAAAGACTGACAAGTAACTTGACTACAGCCTTCAGGTACATACATGCAAAAAGTATTCCTGATGGTAAAGAACCCTCTCGTTTACGAGTAGGGAATGTGTAATTTGCTGGAGCCAAGAATTCCAGTCTGTTCCCCCATCACCAAATTAACAACAAGAGCTTTTAACCATTAGAGCCATCTGTGTCTCTTAGAAAGGCTACATCTCATTCAGAAGCTACAGAGGCTGATAGATAACATTTTGGGACTATGCAGGAGGTTAGACCAGACAATAATGCATAAGTTCTTCTGTCCTTAATATCTATTTCTGAATCTAAATAAAAATGAATAAGGTTAACAGAATCTGGCCCTCAGTCATATATATTTTATCATTTAATTACATTTCCATTTGAGGATTATAATTTAGTTCTCTTACGACTTCATCTCTGAAACTTTTCCACAGGATCCCAGAAACAGAGTCTTTTTTACTCTCATAATTAAACTTTGAACCAAATAAAAGTTCTTCAGCTTTCAATTCTAAATTAGCATGTAAAAAATTTAAACAAATACCATTTTAGCTTCTTTGTTATGACTGAATCATATAGCCCACAAATATCTGTTATAGCCCTTGAGCTATACAAAATGTGTGATTTTGTTTTGATCATGCTTGATATGCTATATCTTGACTAGATCTTATTTGTTCTGTTTCTACAGGTTAGTGAGACTTTAATCAAGAAAAAAAATCTAATGAACAGTAATTTGAAACACAGCATTTGGAAAGGTCAGAATGGTGCATTACATCCTTATTATCCAAAAGAACAGATGAGTTTAATATCCTGGCAGCATTTTCCTGTGAAGAAGATATTAAACAAGAACTGAAAATGGCACAAGGTTCTTTCTCTTCCTTTTCTATGACAAAGATTGTAACAAGATGATGAAACTACACAGAATAAATCCCTTTCTGCTTTAATGGTCCAACTGTGGATTCTGTCTAGATTTCAAAAACCTAAGCCTAGCAGAGAGCCAGCACACATGCTATTTGTTTCAATTCCTTTACAACACACTTTTCTGCTTATATGACCCATTTTCCATTAATATTTTCTAGTCTTAAACATGGGAAGGTATGTTAACAGAAGGTGCACAGTACACCAAGTTTTGCCACATAACATGTTGAACTGCAACAAATAATGCACTGCATCAACACTGCTGAAAATACAGCTCTTCCAGCTTCTCTCTGAATAACCTAAGAACAGAGATAATGTACTCCAACACACAACACATTGTGTGTGTCCTGCTTTGGAGAGTCCCTGAAGGTATGGAATTCTTTGAAGGCAAAGGAATTTGCAGTATATCCAATAGGTTATTTTAATATAAGAACTGTCAGAATTTCCTACCTTAAATCATTATTTGCATGGAGATTCTTACTTTTGGTTTATAGGTCTAGTGGGAGAAAAAATCTTCTGAAACTGAATGTTGTATTTTAACACTAAGATACACACCATGAGGGTCCTCATGTAAAAAGTTATTATGGCAACTAAACAAATGCTATGCTTAAAAAGGAAAAAAAATAAGTATATGGCATTCCCTGTATTACTTATATGCAATCCACATGAGATATGATAAATCTGGTATTTACCTAAGAATGTAACAAGTTAGATTTTAAATATATTAATAATTATGGAAAAAAATCCACTTTATATTGTTCCAAAGATTAAAAAAAAGTCTTGAAGTATTCCTGGCTCAAATAGACCTACATGGGTTTACACAAGCTCACAATTAGAAATCGTGTTGAACCTCTTTTTCCTGCACCATCTGGAGAATACATTTGAAAAAAACTTCTCCATGGTACGTTACATGCAGCACCTTGCTGAGAAAAGCCATTCTGCTTTGGTCGAGAGACAAAATGACCATATCAAAAATATTTTTGCAGTTTCTCGAGTGAATGTATAAGTATGTATATTTATATATATAAGTATGTATATTTATACTTATGGGGATTTTTTTTCCATTTTATTTTTTTAGGTGATTTTATTTTTCACTGGAGATTGTAAATGTATTTTTCATCCTTGGTTATGCAACTATAAAGTAGGATAGCTTTTCAATGCATGGGCAATGTGTATTTTGAAACTTCAAAGGTTTTGCAGAACTACAGACAAGAATCCCTAATGAGTGTTCATTTCCTAAGTACCTACAGAAATTAATGTTTTCTGGGTGTCTAGAAAATATCCACTAAATACAAGTTTCTGTCAAGTTCCTCGTTATTAAACTAATAGTCCTTGAAACTAAGATGACTACAAATAGCTCTTTTCTGCTTCCTAACCAAACATATCAGCCATCTAATATGCAGCATACAGGAAATAATAAGTAAAACTATTTTTTTCAGTTCCTAATTATTATTCGCAATATAAATCTGTGAATTTTTATAATTTGAATCACTGAGAATTCTGACCATATATATTTTTGCTATGAAAAAAATAACATATATGTGGTTGTATCCATTTTTTTAAAGATCATGTTTAGGGCATGACTGAATGGAGAATCCAGGGTGCTGAGGGGAGACTCAGTCCTACAAACAACTCCAGGCTTTCTCAGAGAGTGAGTCCAATATATCAGATGAAGGAAGTGGAGTTTGTTACACTCTTTTCAGTTCTCATGATTTTGCAAAATGTTGTTACTGTGTCACGTCGTATTTAACATGGGGAACACCTTGAATACCTTGTGCAGCCTTATTTAGTTACTCTTTAAATGGATTTTTTTCACTATGTGATCACAGTCATTCTTTTTCAAGAATTACCAAAATAATCAAGTGCATCTTATGAACTAATACAAAAGCTTGAGGCTGAACTTTAAGAGACACTTCCTTTCATCAGTTATCTTCAATAAGTAATGTGGTTGTTGGGCATTTCCATTAGGTCTTTTTTCATTGAGGAAGGTGAATGTGAGTTGTGAGTAAAATGTTGTGTCTGTGAACCCATGAGAACATCTAAAGTAAAAGATCACAATCATCTGTGAGGTATATTCAATAAATTATCAGCAGAACAAATCAAACAAAAAAAGTTGAGGCTGATGGAAAGGTATCACATTGAAGCAAGATCACAAAAGAGACACATCAAAGCACAACAGGCCATGTGCAGCACACACATTCCCACAAATAGGATTTTGTGCCAGGAGCTGCTGGTTCATTGTAATCCCAGTAAGAAGAACACTCAAGACTCTGTAAAATATGGCTCAAAATACCATTTACTGCAGTTAACACTTTATAGAAAAAAAGACTAGGACAGATGATCTTACATCCCTTCAGATGCCAGGAAGCCCAAGTTACGCACCACTGAATGGGCTTCCATGCAGGCAGTATCCTGTGCAGATCTTGTCCATGTAAAGGTTACCCAGTATAACAATCTTTTGAGTTCCTGTAGGGTTTTCCTAAAACAAAATAACTCCATTAATCATTTTCACAGTCAAAAAAAAAGATAGATACACACATGGGAATTTGTTGCTGCTGTTTTAGATAAAGGCAAGGAGGTACAGTGGTGTGACCGGGTGGCAGCTGACCACAGGCTACTTCATTACAATCAGCCAACAAAGCTTATCCTGCAGGCAGAGGATGAGCAGAGCACAGCACAGACCTGGAGGTCGTGTGCATAGCACATTTTTTTGTGCAGAGTACGGTGCAGGCTGTGCCTGTTTGGGACAACCACCATGTGGGACACTTAACTCCCCTGGGTGCAGTGGGCTCCTGGTCAGGATCTCAGCATATGTATGCATTCATACCTGGTTTGCATCTGCATATTGAAAGCTGATTTTGTCCTCCAAACTGAACTGGTGCACAGTATTCAAATATGCATGCATTAAAAACTGGATATGTCCACTGCAAACACTCCTCTGAACAGGTCTCTGTTTATCAAGCTGCGTTGTGCCGAAGTCAGATAGGTTCATAATTACAGAGTTTATTGTCGCTAAAAGGCTGTGTAAGTACATTTTTGCAAGTGTGATTTTTGTGCCTGCAGCTCAAGTTCTTGTTATACTTGCATTTGAATATGTTTTATTTTGTCACACAATGTTACTTGGTATTATATGAATAAATAATCCATGAGCTAGAAAATAGTCTAAAATCAAAGGAACATAGTCAGTTGCATTATTAAAGAGATTAAAATAATTTTACATGAAAGGCATACTAGAGACAAAACAGCCTGTCTGACTTACTGATGTGCACAGAAGCTAATACATCATTCAGCTCTGCTACCACCTGACAGCTGCTCAGCATCTTATGGGAAATGAGAGGGTGGTCACAGTCCAGTTCATAGTGGACAGGTGCTGGCATCACAAAAGTCATCATCATCACAACTGGCACTAATTGGCACCTTTGTTGACAGTCTTGGCACAGAGACCAGTGATTGGATCTGCATAGAGACTTCCTTGCAAGCTCTGCTGGTTTGGGACACTGGGCTCAGCTCATCCTTCATTTACGCCATCCTTAGTTTTGCACATATTTCATGGGAACACAGTCAGGTCCCGACACTCTGCCTGAAATTTCTGTGAGCCTGCACATTACTGTGGCATCTCTCTGGAAGTGATACCTCTGGGCAGAGAGTTAGACACACCTCATAGACACCAAAGCCTGCCAATTGATGCTGGCCAGAAAAAGAGCCTGTGAACTTTCCTTTGGGGTGGAAGAAGACAAAAGGGGATCAAACCAAATGTTGTTCTAAAGGAGAAGCTAGAGATGACACACACAGAGCTCCAGTTTCACCCAATATTTCCTCAATTTTAGTTTATTTTAGGTACAACTGTGATTCTGTGAAGTTCTAGTAGCCACTCTTACTCTGTGCTCCAGTTTATTCTTTCGTATGAAGGTCCTACTGTTTGTCTCACTCTCAGACATAATATGAGGCTTGCTAATTAATCACTGCCCAAAAATATTTAAATGCCTCTGATGGAAGTCAAAAGATACATTAAATATTAGGATTCACATTTATAGGAACTTTTGTTTCTAATAATTCCTTTAAATGAGTTGCAGGCAATGACTTTGGAGTATATCCATTTTGCGTTTATACATCATTCACTCTGCTTTAAATAGAGTTGCATTAAATACAGTTTCTTCTGTCACCTCAGCCTATCTAAATCTACAATTAAAAATAATTTTCCTTTGATTTATAGAAATCTGTACTGCTTGTATGTTAATTATCAGTTTATATTTTTTTTATTTTAGCTCTATAGACAAATAGGTGAGTAATATAACTAGGATTTGAGAATGTTTAAATTGTAATAAAAAGAAGTTAAAAATGGGTGATAAGCCTGATGGTAATTAGCAGCAGTGAAAGTATAGAGATGTTATTAGAATTCATTACTACCTTTTTCCAGTGAAAAAATAAAGGCAGGCAAGCAGGAGGGAAGAAAGAACAATAAACAAAAGAAGTAAATAAAAAGTAGGAAGGCTGGATAAAAAGAGTGAGAACAGTTTGAATTTCAGGTTTATGGAAAAAAATGTTGAGTTTATTGCACTTGGGTTTGTCAGTATATAGATAAAAGTGAGAAAAACAAACCAGAAAAGTGATGGATGAAATCAGGCAAAATAAATCTTAGAGCACTGAAAAAAATATGTAAAAAGCCCAAGGTTTGTCTGTGTGTATCATTGTACCTAAGGAAGAATGTACCTTCATTAGGAGCAATAAGGTTATAAGATAATATCAGCACTCAAAACACCAAGGTTATAAGATAATAGGAGACTCGAAACACCACCAAGCAAGATTCTGAAATTCTCCCAATTGATTTTTCACTTCTGTACTACATCTGATCCCAAGGAAATATCTTCTCATTTATGTGCATCTACATAAATTCCAGATCAAGCCACCAGCTTTTTCTTCCTCCAGTGTTAATAATGAGCAGTGGCTGCTATACTGTGCTGCTACAGACACTCTGGAAACAGAATATGTCATCGTTAGCCTAATGAGGGGAAAGAGGGAGAGAAATTGCTAAATGTTTTCTCTCTAGCCCAATTAGAGGAGAGAGAACAAGACGAAGAGAGGGGGAAGGCATGCTGGCAGGAGAGCTGTGTACGTGACAGATTTCTTCCTGCCTTTAGCTATGACAGCATTCTCGTTAGGTAGAACTGAAAAAGACAAGAGGATGTGGGAATACAAACTATAAATTCTTCAACTGAAATCAGACTGTGGGAGCATGGTCCATCAGTCTGAGCTGCACATTGCCTTCCAAAAATAGCTTGCTTGGGAAGGAAGGAATATGATAACAAGTACACTATTGTCATTACTTGTCTTAAGACAAATTATCCATACAAATAAGAAGGAGCAGAATTTGTCTGCCTTCTGAAAGTTTCCCTGGCCATCCGCAATCTCCTTTCAGGACTGCTCTAGAGGGAGAGAACTACTTGTATATGAAGGACATCTCCAGCTTAGGGGTTGCTGAGCTCACTGACAAGTGCCAACTCACTCTTTATAAAGCAAACAGAACTGATCCCATGATGTTTTGTGCCAGAATCATCAGGCCTGCTAGAAAGGGTGTCTACATCTCTGAGTACGTGCTAGGTCCCAAACTCGTCCTGTCCCGCGGGCTGGGCCTTGGCACTGCCGGGTGGTAGCTCGCCTGGCCCAGGTTTTTGCCAGGTACCATGACAAAAATTTCCCATTACAGATAATTGCAAGCCAGTGCTCAGGGATTCATGCCTGGCCAGTATAGGTTTTTTCATGAGTTGGAGTCTTTGGGGGTGAGTGTGCAGTTTTGGAATCCAAGTGCTATGCAGGGAGCTGAGGGTCCTAGCTAAAAACCATGGTTTGAGGGTTTGCATGTGTATCACTGAAGGTGAGTAGAATGTTCTCTTTCCAAACACAGAAAAGGATGTTGCATCCAGTCCTATAGCATGACACTGTACACATGTTCTCATAGAAGAATACCTGCTGCTTTAAACTGCAGCAGAGATATAAATGGAGGTGTTAGAATCGTTTCTTTGCACCCACAGCACTGCTGTTGACTCCACATGCAGCTAGTAGCACCTTTTGCCATGCTGTGGCCACATATTAAAAGTATATCTCGCTATGGGCCCTAAGCACTGCTGACTGACTGCATGTGACCAAGGGTCCATGGGCAGCTCCACGGTGTCTGCAACAGGACAAATACATGAGGAGGCAGGTGAGGGGTGAGTCAGTGGAATATTTTTTGTTCCCAGACTGAAATTTCACAGGACTGCATGACTACAGGAAGATGCAAGGTTTTTCCATGGGTTAAAGAGACCTGTGACCAAAGATAACTAGGAAGGTGGGAGTTTCCTTGTTACCACATCAGCCACCAGTCCCTGATGCAATTCTAGAATTATATCCCACGCTGTTCTCATTACCTGCACAATGGCCTGAGCTATTCAGTGGACAGAAGAAACTACCCTGCATCCCTATTTATGTATAGTGCTCAGACACTGAGCTGAACAGTAAAAAGCAGGATTGATGTGCCTGGTATAATCCAATCCCCAAATGTTGAATTCCTGTTACTTATTTTAAATCTCTCCACATTTTCTTGCATTCTGGCTAAAATGTAGCAGCTTTGTAGGCTGAACTATAACTGTCCTTTTACCATTTCAATAAGTGCAAGAAGCTTTAGCTAAGGAAAATGATTTTGTTAAGACTTGCTATGCTCTGCTAGTCTTACCAGTTGCAGTTCCTGCCAATAACTATAAAGAAGTCAAGAAAGTTCCTGAGAACATCTTGCATCACCAGTCTCTTTCTGTAATTATTTTTTAATCTGTGGCTCCTGACTCCCTATCCTGAGAGACCTTCTGGCTTGTTCCATCATCCAAGCATGACTGGATTAGATTTGTTTTTCCCCTGCAACGAGACCTAGTTTCTTTATTCACCACTCATCTGAGCATAGAAAGTAAAAGGGGAATATTTGGTCTTGTTTCTGGTTGTCCAAAAGGCATCACAGGGATGATTTCCCAAGCCCTCCAGTTAGGAACACATGAAAGGAATGGAACTCTTCTGTCAGCTAAACATGTGTTGGGAAAAGTAGCCCATGCTGCTTTGGAGAGAAAGGTAAGGCTGCCAAGAAGACTGGCAGTAGCCCAGACTGATGTAAGTGAGCCCAGTGCAGCCATGTCTGTACAATGGCAAACAAACATGAGATAAGAAAAGACTACGATTAGGGTCCAGATGCTTTCAGTCTCCTTACAATATTTTTATATTATTCCGTATTTCTTACTGAGTATTTATATATTATAAATATTCTAGTCAACATTAACAATGTCATAAGATTTCCTTTCAAAATCTGAAGGTGTGTCTCTAAAAGGGTTTTTCACATTGGATTATTTTCTCCTCTTTTATGCTTTGTGTCTTAAAAAGTACTAAGCTGCCTAGTAAAAAAACACCCGACTCATGTTTGTAATATTCAATTTCTCTCTATTTTTTTATTAAAATTTCTGACCCACTAAATTATGACATTCTAGCACTGTTGTCTGTGCAGGGTGCTAGCAAAATTGGTATACATGTGATTCAGTACTTTCAGTTCCTCTTTCCTGAACTCCAAATATCACAAGATCTGAAAGAAGGACATTATTCCTGAGGCTTGAGAACAAGACAGTAAATTCAGTCTGATTTAGTGACAAAGCCTGCCATTTTGGGAGATATAATGGCTATATAATGAAATGATATATTATTTGTTTACAAATGCCATCTTCTAAAATATCATACTTGAAACAAAATTTACCACTAATTGTTTCTCTAGGGAGTTTAGCTCAATGGTATAATTTAGTGGACTAATGTGAGTTCAGTTGACTCCAGCTCTTGAAAACCCATCACATGACTGGATCCCTTTAACATTAACCACTGGCAGGTCTTTGTGCCCCAGCCTGGAAATAACTGCCTTAGCCTACCCATCCATGGTCTGTGCTGGGGTGAGGAGGATGGAGATGAGAACAGTCAACATTAGTATGATGCTGATCCTACTCAGGTGTTTTCTGTTACTTTCCCCTTCTGTCATACCTCAACTGCTGCCAGGTCTGCCTCACATTAAGGAGACTGAAGTTATTAGATTCAACACACATTTTATTTTTATCTAAAAATCCTGTATCAAATAGGAGAGTTGTGCTAACAGCTACCAATAAAAATTGTATCCTGATCAGCAATACTAACACAAAAGGCCAACCTAGTCTGAATTATCAGTCAGCACTTCAGCAACATTACAATTATTTTCATCATTTAGAATAACCAAAGCAGAATTTTGAAATTACATCTAAAACTGTAGTAGTTATTAATCAAGGAACTCTGACAAGCCAGATTCATGATCAGCAGAAGGGTGGAGACAGATACTATATCATTTTGATCTTACTGAATAATTTGCTTTTAAGCACAAAACTTCCTGCAACTAAATCTCTTCATCATTTGAATGTCCAGAATAACAAGCAGACTATCTTATGGTGGTATAGATGGCATTTAATAGGTCACAAGAAGAAAAATAAATTAAATTGCATTTGCTTCCCACAAAACAGTCTGAATTTTTCCATTCATATACACCAATTTTTCATTAAATCTCAATTTCTCAGCCATTAGGATGCAAAACAGGACCTTCATAAGCTCTGACTCTAGCAGACTAGAACTGAAATGAGTTGTTAACACCACATGTTTAGGGCTGATGTTTTCTTACAGGAAATAAAAATAATTAATTTTTTTCTTTAATTTATGAAACATCATGGCTACAACTTTTGTTTGTAACATTCATTCACATTTTCACTATGTAAAAGCAAAAATGCTCAAATTTTTTGGATAATGTTACATAAATACTATTGCCTTTAGTAGTCAAAACTTTTTTTTTTTTTTTTCTTTTGAGCACTTCTTGCATTCATGTGCTCTAACAGGCATCCTCTTTTCTAGGGTAGCTTGGTTATATCCTCAGCATTGTCTCTTGGGTATTATTAAAGGAAAGACCTAATTTTACTTCATCTTATTTCTTATCTCAAGTCAAATAAATGTCTAATGGTGGTACCAGTGGTTTCAGTTGTTTCTCTTCTCCTTTAAAGTTCCATGGATTATCAAAATTTTATAGGGATGCTCAGTGAAATCTGGCCAAATTTACTTTCATTATCTTAAGAAAATGAAGGTCCATAAGAGTACTTTTTTGAGTAATGCTCATATTTTTTTGTGATCTTAAACATAAAACAGAATAATTCCTTTCTGTGTATTAAAAATGAGATCTATCAAGCACTGGGTTTACATAATCCTGTTTCTGATTAAAGCATCTCACTCAGAGAAGCTAAAAGTTCCGAAAACTGCAGACCATAAAGTGTTATCTGAGGACACAGAGTGGGGCAATGCCAAGCACAAGTACAGGCTGGCTGGAGAATGAGTTGAGACCATCCTTGAGTGTTGGAACCCTGAGCTTTGAGAATTTCAGCTTTTCAATGCTGACAGACAGTGATCCTCAGAAGCACTCTGCATTTGTCCTGAGGCCTTGGGAAAGGCTTCCTAAACTGTGTGATAACACTAAGGTTTTTGCTGTGTAATTAAACTTCTACCACTGAGTGAAATATGTAAAGATGTAGAAAAATTAGGTTTATGGGATATATGTAACAATATGGAGGATTTGGGGTGTGGATTAGCTCTTCTTCTTTTCACCTTCTTTTTCACAAATGTGGGTATTCTGTTATTGGGTCAAAAACCCGCTGTGCAGATCATGAATAGCTGGTTATTGGATTGTAAGTAAAAACAAGTTACTTAGCATTCCTTAATTGAGTAATTTAGACCTTAAAAGACCTTGGAAATTAGAACTTGGGGCCATTTTCACCTTGTTACTTAGAGGCACACTGTGCAGCTGTATTAGAGATAAGATATAATAAACATTTAACTCCAAAGATAAACTCCTGGTTTCCTGTATTTTAATTCGAACTCTGAGTAAAAAAACTCACAAAACAGAGGCAAAGAAGAAAAGAAACTAAATGGAGAAAATTAGTACTTGAGGAGAAGAACTTGGGGATGTTGGTTGATGAGAAGTGGAACATGAGCCAGCAATGTGCAGCCCAGAAGGCCAAAAGCATCTTGGATTGCATCAAAAGAGGAGCAGCCAGCTCCAGGTCACCTGGAGTGCTGTGTCCAGCTCTTGTGTGCTCAGCACAAGAAAGACATGGACCTGTTGGAACAGGTCCAGAGGAGCCCACAAAGATGATCAGAGGACTGGAGTACCTCTCCAGTGAGGACAGGCTGAGAGAGTTGAGGCTGTTCAGTTTGGAGAAGAGAAGGACTCAGGATGCATAAAGCAGGATTCCAGTACTTTAAGAAGGCCTACAAGAAAGCTGTAAAGGGACTTTTTTACAAGAGCATTAGTGACAGAACAAGGAGGAATGGCTGTAAACCAAAAAAAGATGGGTTTAGATTAGATATATGTAGCAGGGCAACTCATCCCCCCACAGGAAAGCTTCTCTGTTGCTTGTTAGTTGATGAAATAACTCGAGTCCTTCACTCTGACATGAGCCTCACATGAGCCTCGGTGAAATAACTCAATCAAGACAGTTTGTCTTGTAATGAGCTATTTTGGCGCCATGGAATTGATGTTTTCAGCTGACAGTAAACATCTTGCTGTGGAAGCAAATGTGGAAAGATAAACTGGAATTTCTGACTGACAGAAAATTAATTTTAAAAGCTATATCAAACTTTCACAAAGCAGAAATCTTCTGCACATTCCCTGCAAATGTGCAAGGGGTCTCTTGGGATGCCAATTTTGTGGTTACTCCTTGGAGGGTTGAGTTAAAAGATTCTGTGTACAGTATTGTGATTTTGGTGGTAAGTTACATTGACTCCTAATCTATAGTGGTTCTTTCCTACTTATAATATAGGTACCCTGACAATGTCGTGCACTGTGTTATGTAATCTGCTAGTAGTCCTTGTGTTTTATACTGTGGATTAAGTAACTCTGTTTAAGGCCTCTTCTCTGATATCTCCTGTATATTCAGTGAATAACTCATTTTATACTAGACCTGATCTGCCATGGTTAGAACTTGCGAGCTAGAGCAATTTTAGGTGCCACCTAAATTCAAGCTGCTGCCAAAAATCCTGGCTTTAGGCAGGACTTGTCTGAAGCTCCAGTGTGGTCCATAACAATATAGAGAAGAAATTCTTTACTGTGAGGGTGGTGAGGCACTGGAACAGGCTGTTCAGAGAAGTTGTGGATGCCCCACCCCTGGAAGTGTTCAAGGCCCAGATGGATGGAGCTCTGAGCAACCTGATCTGGTGGAAGATGTCCCTGCCCACAGCATGGGGGTTGATTATTTTTAAGGTCTCTTCCAACCTAAACCATTCTCTGGTATTTTCTACAATTAGGTAAGCATACAACTATACCACAGCAGATAAAAGGCATCTTCTTGCTATAACTTTCCCCACAATTGTCAAACTAAATTTTCTTGAATATTCATGAGCTATTCAACACAATAAACACAGACTGAGAAGAAAATACGCAAAGCAAAAGTGCAATTTTTAAGAGGTATGATAGATTTACAAAGTGCAATACACTAGATCTTGAAATATTGCCACAATTTCTTACACTCATTACACAGCTGGTTTTGTCCTTCTTATGTATTTGGGTGATTTAGTTTCTTAGACAGATTTTTTGTGTCTAAATGTAAGGATGCACTTTGACATTTTTACATAAAGTTTTACATTTTAAAAGTATCTGGTATTGCTATGCTTCTACTTTTTCTCCATACGAAAACACAGAAACTGATTTTAAAATATACTGCATTTAGAATGAGAATTAATTTCACTCTGTCTTATCTCAGTAGGTCGTCTAATACCCCCTAGAAAATAAACTGGAAATTACTACTGACACAGCTGAAGAAGATGAAAGAAAAATCCATTTAAAGCATTCACCCCATAATACGATTCAGGAACTAATGTATTAGAGTAGTCACAACCATAACATATTCTTATGCTATACTGAGGACTCTGAAAAGCAGTCTTAAATAAGCAGTTATAAACACTTAGTTGGTTCAGGGAGTTCTAACAACGGAAGACTGCATGAATGATAAACAGCCAAGTTGAAAGCATATGATTTACTTTATCCCCAAAGCCAACACAGAGTCTTTCAGCATCAGAAACTCTACAAAATTGGAATATATGGGTACACACTTTTGAAATATCATCCTTTCATCTGATCAAAGTAAACAAACATCTAGCACACTTCAGCAATGAATTGAAGAGTTTTCTTTTACTCCAGGGATGCAAATGAGAACGAAAATAACCACTGCATTCATAGTTTGTAGTTCAGAAGCGAGCAACTGTCTGCTTTGCTTTCTCTGAAAAGCATACTAGAGCTTGCCTGTGCAGTGTGTGGAATGAAATCCAGAATGAAGCTGTAGTTAACATATTTCAGAAGGCATAACAATTCCACATGCTCTGCCTGATGTTTTCTGCTGGAATATACAGTGAAATATAATGTCACTGTTCTTTTGGGCAAGGGATAAATCTTGAGAAGAATAACAGATTTTTTATTATAACACCAGCAGACAAAATGTAGCAGTATTTGGAATGAATTGTGTGAGTAAATAAATAATTTTGTGATATTTATGCACTGGCGACAGAGTGAAAATTTTGGAGACCAAGGCTAACAAACCCACCAGTATAAACAAACAATAAAAGCTTTCTCTTCTAAACCTGGAAACATCCAATGCTTCTTGAGGGAAACCATGGGCTATATTCTATTTCCATAAAATAGTAGAGCTTTCTGCTAATACTGCAAATCAGTGTGCTGCCTCTCTACTGCCAGCTATCAACCAGAACTGAGGCTTCAGGTGGAAGCAGTCCTGCCCACAGAGGTCTGAATTGGAACCCACAGGATCATTTCCACCTACAGTACCTTACACCAATACCTTGAACTGAATTACAGCTCACAGTTTTCTATTTCTATGCAAGAAAATATAACTTGGGAGAGAAAAAACTAGGTGCTGGATGGCTATGGGATTCCACACCCACTCATGCAAAGTGCTAACCTCCTTCCACTTTCAGTGAAATGCAGAAGGGTTTCTCTGTTTGTACACTGTACAACATCAGTAAGCTGAAATAGCATGTCTTTAATACTGCTTTTCACATCAGGAAGACATGCATTTTTTTTCTCTTTACTGCTATCCAGATATATACAATAAGCAATGATTATGATTCTGTTTTTCACTGCTTTACATTTTTTCTCTCCCCTTCTTATGTATGTTCCGTTAAAATAAAAAAAATTTTTAAAAAGTAACATTTTTATTTTCTTTTTTTAAACTGGAAATTACTATTTACATTTTTTTCTGTAAAGAGTTTGATTTAATGACCATTTAAGTTACATCCTCAGCCATAGGTAGCATGTCAATGCTGTCACAGAAGTGCCAAGATGACCCGAGAAGTGTGCAGCACTCTGCACAGCTAATGCACAGAGGCCCAGTATAATTTCCTCATCCAGCATGCTTCTCTAAATCTGTTGGTCTGATTTAATATTGGGTGTAAACTATTTCACATTGTGTGCTTAGTAGATTTTGAATGTGATACATGACCTTATTAAGGCATAAAGGAAATATGCTAATGCCAAAAGTCTTGCACAACATACCTGAGCTGGGCACGCATTCTTCTCTCCTAAGGACCAATTTTAGCAATGTCTGTCATCTCTTTTTGACTCATCTTTTTCCCCCACCATTCATAGGAGGTTTTAATGTGATGAGTGGGCCTGAGCCTTAGGCTGTCAGGTAGCCCAGTTCATTGATGAATCAGAAAGGAATGGGCAGAATTTTTAAAAGAGAGTAAAATATTTCCTGCTTTGTGAATATGTGTCACAAACTTTCTTCCAAGAATAGGAACTTGCAGGCTACTTTTACAATGCTAGTATCATAAGTGATATTTTTTGTCAGATTTTGCACCAGTGTCCTCATTTTAAACATCATTAAAATAAAATCAGTTTAAAATCTCATGACTGCCCACATTTAAACCCATGAAGGACAGAGTGTTGTTTGTTTCACTTGAAGGGCTTTTGGTAATTGCCAGCTAAAATAAAAAAATCTCAAATGACAAAACACTCTTGCTGAAGGCTGTTTGGAAAAAATCACATTTCCAAGGGCATATGTACAAATACAGTACAGTATCCCTGAGTGTGGTTGTTAAACTACAGTGAAACTGTTGTGTGCAGTCTGTCCCTGGTCCTGTCACCCACACAGCTATGGTGCTGCAGCATCTGACCAGCAGTGACACAATTCTGTGCCACCCCAAAGCCCACCAGCAGCTGATTAGTCCCCAGAGCCCCTCTTTTCTCTTACCCTGCCCTTAGATGCTGTTTGCCACCCCTCTGTGCCTATTAGCAGTTGCTATATCTGCCCATCAAAGCTCACTCTGCAGATCTAGAGTACATCATCCACCTTTGCAAGGACCCCCACTCATCCACTAGATGGAGGAGGAGATGAAGGAGAAGTAAGAGGAAGCTCTACTTGCTTTCTCTTTCATTCATTACATCTGCAGCATGTGCTGGAGTGCCATTCTCATAGCTGTCAATCAAAAGGCTTGCAATTAGGACATCCTCATTAGACACCATGCAGATGAGGCATGCATGGTATGTGTGATGAGCCAAAGCCTCCAAAATACAACACTCACCCCAGAATTTTAGATCAGGCCATCCATGATTGTTTTAATAAATTATTCTGCTCCCATTTCAGATTCCTGTGACTTCCACTTGGCTCAGTGTCCAGCTGTATTTGAAAAAGCTCTGGGTGAAAAAGCTTTTTGACAGCACAATCTCATATCAATTGAATCTATTGTGCAACTACATTTTTCAAAGATATTCTTTTTCAAAGGTTATTTTTAAACACTTTTTTCCCTGCTTGGTCTTCCCTACTTTTAAAAGGCCACACAGGAAGATTTGTTGGCAATTTACTGTATAGATAGTAGGGGAGTGGGAAAAACAGATTTCACTTGCCACCTGGATGGACAATTGTTCATAAATCCTGTTTGAAGGTGTGTGATGCTTGATCCCACACAAAAGCAGAGTCTCATTTCAGTCTGTTTCTGCCATCAATTCTGCCATTGATGCAAGCCCTGCTTATGTACTGGCCCTCAAAGACAAAATGGGGCTTTCTGTATCATGTTCCAGCAATGAGGCAGAAATGAGGTGTGGGGTTTGACAGGCTGTTGGGATTAGTGCCTTGCTTATTGAAATGGCTTCAAGGCAAAAACCTGGCATAATTGGGATCAAAGGTCAACCTGTCAAAATATTAGGTACCATTTTTCAGCTTCCTACATTTTCATTTTTAGATATCCATTGTAAACACTTTCAGCAGTAAAGGTACTCCAAGTTTGTATTTTTTAAGAAATACATAGCCTTAGTGAATGAAGCCTTACAGCCTGTAAGTATTCCAGCCATATCTGATGTTATGCACATATCTCTTTTCAGAACTATGTGTCCTGTCAGGGCATATAAATTCAACAGACTTGGTAAACAAGGGGCCCAAAGGGAGCTGCTACTGGCTGCATTATAAATATTCAAGATCCAGTCAGCCATAATTAGTTTATTCCCTTATGTTGACTTATGTCCCCCTCCTTTCAGTCTGTATATTTTGCAAAAGTTCTACCTTTAGAAAAAAAGCTTGCTTGGGCAATTTTATGCTCCAAGCACAAAGAAAATCTTCTGACTGTGCCTGTGAGTATATCCCATACAGACAGGAGGGGATAAAAAAAGTCTTTCCTCCTTTTTGAAGGGAACACAAAAATTTTATTTTTCTCCATGTTTCTTCCAAAAGGAAACATCACTATTTATATGCTTTGTTTCTTCAAACTTTGTCTACTTCTGCATTTTGCTTGGTTGTTAGATTTTTAAATGTGAAAGTGTAACTTACAATGTCATCCCTCTTAATGGTAAAAGTGGCTTTGTTTCTGAATTCAGAAATTCTGTGAAGTGCCTCTGTTAAAATCAGAAGCCTTGCACAAAATGGAAAACATAACATGTTGGAGTTTGTCTATCACACAAAGTATTTTATTTCATATTGGCAAAGTGAAGCATAAACACATTAAAATTAATCTGTTGCACAAAGCCAGAACAATCCAGAAAAAAATCTACCTCATTGAAGGGACAAGGGATAAATTAATCAAACAAGAAAATACCTCTTCAAATAGTTATTTCTAGTTTTTAGCACTTGAAGAAAAGGAAGATGGACTGTTTCTGGGCATAAAGAGATTGAGTTCAGACAAAGCATTCCCTGCCCCTTTCTAAATACTGGCACTGTATCTCAGCAAGCTCATGCACAATACCTCCTCTTCCTTGATCAGAATGCTAGCTCGAAAGCTGGCAAGTGGGGACTTGGTAAGCTAAGTGGAGGGTGATTACCCTATCTGGTTATATTAGACATCCACTCCTGTCTATGTCGTTTTCCTGTTCTAGAACCTTTTCTAATGTAAAATTGAGGTTTTCAAAATCAAACACTGAAATTATCATGACATAAGGTTCAGCCCCTGGAAAGGAATACAGGCTAAGCTCCTATTGTGGTTCACAAAGTATTACAACAATTCATTAGCAGGAAAAGCTGGATTTTATAAGTGATTATTCAATTTTTAAACCCTATTTCAAAAATGGAGTTACATACAATTATAGAAATATAATTAGAAATTTTTTATAGTCTAATCACAAAGAAGAGTGCTCTTAAATACAGGACTTGGAGCCATGTATAACTTTCTTGAAAGCTCAAGAAAGTTCTGATCAAATGTTTAGTATTTATTCTTCTCCATTCATAGTAAAAAAGTGCAATCACTTTTGCAGCTGTGAGAGAATAAGCACTGAGAATAGCTTAGATACAATCAAAACCACTGAAAATGGAATGAGGTGATATTTAGTCAAGGTAACAGAACCTTGAGAGTGCTACCATCCCTTTCTGTCCCCGTGCAGATCCCCAGCACCTTCACTCCCCCTGTCTGCAGCCCAGGACCACATTTCAGCCCAGTCCAGGACTGCCAGTCCCTGCACCAGAGATGCTGCAGCAGGGCCAGTGCCTGGCCCTGCCTTCTGAACAGCCCTCAGTCCTCCACCATAGCCAGATTTCCAGACTTGTCCCCAGGTTTTCCTGGCTAGACCCTATACATGACTCATTATCCCACCTTGTCTAGGACTATGGATGGACCTTTTCCCATTACCTCACTAGTCTTGCTAGGTTTTGTTCTGGTCAGTAATTTCCCATTCCCTACTTGTGCCATGGTTGCCCTTGCTTGACTCCTGGCTCATCCTCCCTTGAGAAGCAGCTCTGCTATTGCTAACCCCTTAGTAGGGTGGGACTACGATGTAGATTGCTTTATTCGGAGAAAAAAAATGACTAAATGAGAGTAAAATGAGAGTAAATATTACTGTCTAGGTTGTGTAACCAATAACAAGCAAATGCTCAGTTAATATTTCCTCCTGTCTTCAAGACACGTTTGTGTACACAGATATTTTGATAAGCCTTACTCTGATTTTTGTTACAAGTGGATGAAGACCCTTCACTGCCATCACCCTCCTCTCCAGTCTTACAAGACACCCCTCCACACCATGTCCAATGACTGCTCTCTCCCTCACAGCTCTCATACTGCTGCCATATCAGGACTGTCTCCATGTATAAGCATTCGGTTCAACATCTCTCGTTTCTGCTGTTAGTGGAAAGTGCTGTGTTTGCCTGTCCTCTTTGAACTTCACAGTGCTTGACCATAACAATATTTGGCTTGTTATTGTTGCTGTTAAACTTGCCATCTCACCTTTCATGCTACAGCTGCATCTGGTATTTCTGCTACCTAAACCTTTACAGTCTCAGACTCACTTATTTGTAAGTCATTGGCACTTGAGATGAATAACTGGTGCAGTCTGACTGGGAATTTGGTTTATATACTGTCCATTTAATTTTGATCAAACTGAGAACATGTCTCAGAGTGCATTTCTCTAATGAACTGTGGAATTAAGCAAATGAGAGATAAATACTGAAGGCAATGATGATTCAAGTTGTCAGAAAACCAAGGAATTACCTGTTGCATTGTGGAATTCACAGCTACATTCATGATGGAACATGACTATTGCAATGGAAGACTTCAGCCTCATATATTAGAAGTCTGGTGAAATTCCACTTACTTTTAATACAATCCTCCACACTGTACCCAGAGAATTAGACATCAAAAAGTTGCATCTCCAAAAAAGCATGAACCCATCTTCATTAAAAGTAACAATACTAAGGAGCTGTGCTTCTTACTTCCCATTCTTCATTGGAGTTTTCATGCAAACTTCACTACAACTGGAGGACTCATTTCCTTCACCTCAGGATGCATTCTTAGCCAATTTCTTAAATTCTCATGTCTTCATATTCCAAAAGAGAATACATAATTTTTTTTCCATGAAAAAACAAACAAACCAAACAACAACAAAAAAAAAAAAAAAAAAACAAACAAACAAACAAAAAAAAACCTGACACAAAACCCAGAAGTAAAACTGTTCTTTCTTTGAAATTGCAAGGAGTTTCAGGATATGAAAGGAGTTTCAGGATATGAAAGGATGATCTTAAGGTCTTTTACAGCCTAAATTATTCCAAATATAGTGATGCCAAATATTATAACTCCCAGCTT
This sequence comes from Lanius collurio, assembly GCA_020086605.1. Classification (NCBI taxonomy): domain Eukaryota; kingdom Metazoa; phylum Chordata; class Aves; order Passeriformes; family Laniidae; genus Lanius; species Lanius collurio. The sequence continues at coordinate 21,556,903 of JACBWW010000001.1, read as the reverse complement.
TTCTTCCAGAGGATCACAGCACTATGTCAGAAGGTAAAAGAGGATGTAAGCTTAACTTGACTGAAGTTGTCAGGACATTTCCCATACAAAACCTAGTTGTATCCAATTTCATAGCTCCCACAACATGTTACCTGTTCTTGTACTACCTACAACCTAGTTTCCACCACTGAAACTTGGTGGGATGAATTCCATGACAGGAATGTGGCTGTTGACAGCTACAGACTGTTCATAAGAGACAGGCAAGGAAAGGAGGGTGGAGCGATTGCCCTCTGCATTAAGAAATGGATTGGGTGTGAAGAGCTGTCCCTGAAGAATAGCTCTGAGCAGGTTGAAAGCTTCTGGGTATGAATTTGAGACAGAGGCAACAAAGGGAACCTTGTGGTTGATCTCTGTCAACAGGACCCTTCTGAGGAAGCCTTCTTGCTCCAGCTACAGCTCACAGGTTCTTGTCTTCCCGGGGAGCTTTTACCACCCCAGCACCTGCTGGGAAAGTTGCACAATGAGCTGTAGGCAATCCAGAAGACTTCTGGAAAACATGGAGGACAACTTCCTGACCCAGGTACTAGCCTCAGCAGAGGGGATACAATACAGGACTGACGGTCACAAATGTGAGATAACTGGGGCTCACTCACAAGACTGGAGGCAGCCTGGGCCACAGAGATCATGCAGTGGTGGAGTTCACGGTCCTGAGGGATACGAGCCACGTGAAGAACAAAGTCATGACAAATTTCTGAATTTTAGAAAAGCAAACTTCCAGATGTTCAAGGACCTAGTGAAGAGGCACTAATGGGAAACTGTCCTCAGGATAAGGGAGCAGAATAGACCTGGCTGATCTTCAATGATGCTTTCCATAGAGTGCAGAAGCTCTGGACCCTCAGCTGTAAAAAATCAGTCAAGAAAGGCAAGAGACTGGCATGGCTGAGGTGAGACTTGCTGGTCAAATAAAAGGGCGAGAAGGAAATACACAGACAGAGAAAGCAAGGATAATTATTCCACAAATAGTATAGGAATGCTGCCTGGTTATGTAGGGATGAGGTCAGGGAGGCCAAGATGTGGACAGAGCTGAGCTCAGCAAGGGATGCAAAGAGTAGTAAGCAGGATTTCTATAGGTATGTCAGATAGAAAAGAAGGTCAAAGTAAGTATAGACTATCAGATCAGCAAGACTGACAAACTGCAAACAAGAAGGTTGAGATGAGCTTTTTTGCCTCATTCTTCAATAGCAACATCTTTCCACACCTCTCAAGAGGAGATGGACAGCAGGATGGGAGCTAGGGGACCAAAGTGATTCCCCCTCTAAGACTTGATCAGGTTTGTGATCAGCTGAAGAACCTGAATGTACATAAGTGTTGGACTAGATGACCTCTAAAGGTCCCTTCCAACCCAAACTATTCTATGATTCCTTTTGCTTTGGGTACTGCTTGTTAATCACAACTGGCATGTTGCATAGGAATATAATAAATGGAGTTAAACAAATATTTCTGTGCCTGAACATAGACGAAGTAGTTCTGAATTCTGTCTGCCTCTGCCTATGATGGAAATACAGAAACAAAGGGAAAACATTCAGTCCATACAACCAGACTAAAGGTTGTCAAAAGTGACAAGCCTCAAAACACCTGTGGAGCATCCAGTCTTCAGCCAGGTGTCTTTCTTCAATCATGCTTGACTGCAAACTAATGTAGCCATAAGCCTCTTTACGAGAATTGCCCTTCAGCACAGGTTTTTCTGATAATAGTAGAACAAAAACACACAGCAAACTGAATATTAAAATTCAGCTAATATAAATCTAAAAACGCCACCTAATTTTCATCCCTCACACCTACCTATTATACATTAGAAATCTGGCAGAGAGCTCTGTCAGATTGAACTACTGAACTCAAAGTGGCAAAAGGCCCTCCCCAGGCAAGACATTTAAATCATTTTCAAAGTTAATTTCCTGCTCCCAGACTGAGAACAAATCTAATCAGGTTTGCTTCATTCTTCTGACGAACAGGAAAATGTTGCCTGCATACTCAACGAGGGAAAGTGTCCTAGAAGGCAGCCAGAGAACCTGCTTTGCAGCACCAAAGAAACCTCCTCTGCAAAGCAATGCATGAGGATCAGCATGTAAATAGGAACTCTGATTTAACTGTCAGATCTTCCTGGTCTCCTGCTAACCCTGCTTTATAATGAGATTATGAACTGTTTACAAGCTAGTAGTGCTCATGGGAGACTGAAAATAATCAGAAATCTGTGGTACAGTTACAAGGTTATGTTTCAGATAGCTGACTCTTAAAAGACCCACCTCTGGTCATTCTGGATTCCTGGTGACCAAGAATTTTCCCAGAAAATGGGAAAGAATGGAAGAATGGAAGAATTTTCCATGAAAACTTCTAAAAGCAAGTAACAAAACTTCAATGAGCATTGGAAAAAAACTGAGTAAGATTACTAGATAACTAGAGAGAGTTTGTAGAAGAACAAATGAGTGTATATGTACATGGGAACAAGAGTACATACATGTTTATATGACACAGCAAGATAAAACAAGGTAAATTCACATCTAAGTCACTGTATTATCAAAGGTAGAAGACAGACATTATTAATTTTCTAAACAGAAGAATTGTCAGATTCTATTTCTGCATGCATTTTTACAACTCTGTAGGAGGAAAAGGCACAGAATAGCACCTGAGTTCCTAAGAATTTCTCATTTATTTTGAATTAAATAGTTGCGGAGTGTTGGTTTTTTTGGTTTGGGGTTTTTTTGTTAGTTTGGAGTTTTTTCTTTGTATGTTTTTTAGGTTTGGGGGTTTTTTTGTGAAAGAGATGAAATGTATTTAAGTATTTTTTTAAGTGGTTTAACTAATCTTTTTCTACTTAGGAGTCATAAGTTTTCAGTCCATACAAAGAGATTCTATTTTCATTGCTAAAAGCATAAATCCTCATTAATATAAATTCTAGTGTTTGTGCTTTTATTTTGCATCAGATGTAAGTACAAGGATGTGTTACTTCTATAGATATAGAGTTCTTAAGTACAGTATTTCTATTAAATAAGAAATAAAAAAGTAAATTTCATTAAGCTAATTTTATAGGGTTGAACAATCATCGCCATCACAATCTCACCATTAAAAAATAATTAGTTCAAGTTACTGAAAACTTTTTTTTTCAAGTTGTTGAAAACTAACACTGAAAACTAGGACATTTTTTCCAAGTAGCCTGTTCATATTAGTTGATTTACTCAGAATATATCTCAATTTCTTTACTCCTTATTTATCCAGAAATTCTTCTTTCAGCATCTAACTTTAACCCTAGTGATTGATAGAAATTTTTCCTTCTCTTGAGCGATAATGTAACTTAACATACAGAATTAGTCCTGCTACAAGAGTTGAGACATTTAGTGCCATTGCTTACTTCCTTAATTTTACTTTCTCCAACAAGCACATGTAAACTCTTGCATAACCAAAAGATGCATATCTTCAAGCTGCTCCTCAGTGAAACTTCAATTATCCACTGAACTAAAATTGACCCTCCTTGGCACTTAGCCAGATGGAAATATTTTTTCAAATATGCTGAAACAAGCTCAGTATGAGCAAACTAGCATGCCACATTTTCAAGGATCACTTCTAGAGCCCTGCTATGACAAATTAAATTGCCTAAGTGAGGCAGAGAGGGAAGAGAGAGGGAAACTAGGAGCTTAACTGAAAACTGTAGGATACTTTTCTCCCATATTGACCTTCAGGTGTATATAATGAAAGAGGAAGCATCCCAGTTTCATTCCTTTATCTTCAGACCTTCTCTGTTCCCTTCTTTTTGTAGATACTACTACATTTATCTTCTTACAAATCTTAGACTATACTCTATGTTTAATATGCATTATCTGCAATAAAGTAAGAAGGATTTGTTTAGTTAGTAAAGCATTTCCCTGCCCAGTGGTAAAACACTCTCATTTAAGGTCTTTTTTTTTGTATGTGTGATCTTCCTCTGTATTGCAAATGATTCACTAGTTCAGACTAGTTCTTTGATAAGAACTGTTATTTGAGCAACATGAAAATATTCCATTTATCTGTCTGCTCCATTGCTATTAATGGAATATTATATTACCATGAAAGAAGCACTTTAAGGCCAAAAGCCAAGGTGAAATTTTTTATTTATTTATTTATTTATTTTTTTAATATTGGTTATTGTCCAGAAAAAGGTTTCAGGCTCCTTCTCATTCTATTACTTAACATTTTGTGTGCTCAGCAAAATCATCTTTACATCAAGTTACAGGAATAATGCAGTGTAATCAGTTGGTTTTATTTTTAAAGAAACTTCTTGGCTGTGATTTAGAACAAGCCCATTTATGTAATAGTGTTAAAAAAACAGGTGAAGACAAATCCCATTATATCACCATTACTGTGCATCATCAGCCAAGTGATTGTACCACTGGATATTTTCATCCTCTGACTTCAAAACACAGATATTTAACAAAACCAGAAAATTCAAAATTAAAATCAAGATGTAAAAGGAGGAACTGATTGACTGTTTCAAGTAATTAGGAGAGAGACCACAGCATTTAATTTTTTTAAAAATGGGGCCCTGTTAACTATTTAAATAACTTGATGAGATGAATGCCTTTTGGACAACTTTCAGCAAATCTCCAGTCATTGAACTGTACTGTTTCTTATCCTTCATCACAGTACATTTCTTGGTAAAATTTTTTTGGTGTTTGTCTTGCTTTTGGAAGCTGCAGTTTCATCCAATTATTTCATAGGAAACATTAGGGAAAAAAAAAAGAAACCTCATTGCTTTATCATTCTTCCAGACAGATGGTACCCACAAGATACCCAGTAGCATCACTGAGATAACCATATTACAAAAATTCAGGGAAGATTAATATCTAATGCTTACCAAATGATCCACAGCTAGATGATCATTCAAGAACCAGGCATTAAAATAAGAATAAAATGACAATATATATGACACATTCATTTAGGTTGCAGGCCTAAAGAGAGATAAGGAAAACAATTCCAAGTATTCGTTCCTTAACAGGAAAGAGGTGCAAGTAATCCACTCATAGAAAACAATGCTCTCAACTTGAAAATCAATAATTTTCTTGGAGGAGGGTTCTATTCTCTGATCATCTGCCTTATGCCCAGAAATGGTTGTTGCAGCTCTAAGGTGGGTCCGGGGAGGGAGCAGCCTTGGGGCTGCTGCCCAGGCTTTTTCAAAGCCTCACTCTGAGGCCTCTGTGGTGCCCTGAGGACAGTGTCACTGTCCCTTAGCTAGCCTGGCTTTTTCAATAGCTCAGGCAAGAAGTTTTGTCCCTTTCCCTCGCCCTGGAGACTGTGGCAGCAATTCTATAGTGGCTTTTGCTTTTTCCTGAACTGTTCAGTTTGGTTTAGGCCAAAGCATGAGAGAACTGTTGATGGGAGAACTGGCAGACCAGCAAGGAGCCAAGGAGCCACTCCATCCCAGCCCAAGACCTCAGAAAAGCCAACCCAGTGAAAGAAAGGACACTAAATCCACCACCTTCATCTGCTGTGAAGAGGAGATAAACATCAGAACCCATTCACTGGGTTCCTATCTGTTTTATTTTCCTGAGATGCTGTGTGAACATTTGGGGGATTTTTGCCCCCGAGACAAAAGCAGGCACCATTTTGTTTCTCCCCACCACATTGTGGCCACTGTTTTTTCCTTTTCCTGGTATTTTGGTTAGTTTGGTTTTTTTTCCAGTGTGGAAGGGGGGGTTAAGGCTTTGACAATTTAATATCTAGCATTAACTCACTTTTTCCCATGCCATGCAGTTACTCTGTTTGTCAATAAATGGTTGGGTTTTTTCCACTTTCTTCCACTTATATTCATTTCTTATTGGCAGGAAGGGATTGCTGAAACCCTTTTCTTTAGAAGAAACACTCATTCTAGAGTGGTTTTCTCCTAAACTTGTCTCTAAACCAAGACAGTGACAAAATCACTCTTGACTTCAGTGGCACAAGGTCCAAGCCAAGACTCTCTACAGTATCCAAAATATCCTAAATCCTACAGAGGAATTATCATATAAAAGCATATATTTTTTGTGAATATCTTGGTGATATAATTTATTGTCGAAGGTGAATTATAAGGAATTAAAGGTTTTCATCATGCCAAATAGAGTCATAATCCATATGGGCCAAGTGACACTTCCTTATGATACACTGTAAAATTAGCCTTAGATATAATGGGGTAAAATTTGTCTTGTGCTAAAAAATTAAAATTTCAATTGAGTTCATTAAATGTAACATCCAATAGAAATTAAAAATAATTCTTTTGAAAAATAAAACTACTGTGCTGTTTTGGCCAAATTTAGAAATATATCCTCTGAGAGAAGGCAGATTACAAATTGCCCTCCCCCTCCAGGTTCAGGGAAAAAAACTTTTCCTCGAAGGAAAGTGAAAGAGATAAAAACTATTTCTTTAATGAACACAGAGGAAAAGGATAATAATGCTAAATAATACAATCTCTCGCTCTGGAGAAAAAACCTGGGAAAATGTTAGAGTCCTCCCGTAGGTCCTCCTCCTTCGAGCTGGGATGGGGTGGGCCCCCCTCCTCCAGGGGTTGGGGCCCTCGGTGGAGAACAGTGCCCTTGATCTGATCAGCTCCTGCAATTTTGTTTCAAAAAAAACTGTGTGCAAAGCTTGTCTCATTTCTAAGGGGAAATACCTCCAAATTTCCTACTTAAAACAAATCTCAACTGTGATAGAACCATAAAGAAATATGAAAGGATATTGGAAATACTGTTTCCAAACATGAATTCATTCTTAGGAGAGACTTCAAACATAACTGAATGCTAGAATCACACAGTAAAATTTATCTGTCCTGTTCCTTTATTGTACCCTACCTTTAGAAAGGCTGGCACCAGTGACACCCCTTACCACAGACCTTCTATTACGCCTTTGAAATTTAAAATTACTGTGCCAATATTGATTCATGGGGAAAGGAACTAAGTAATGAAAGCAAAACATTATGTAGAAGCTCTAGGGCCCTCAGACACAGTAATAGCTCTGTAAATACAGGCAATATTTTTTTATTTTTGCATTGGTCTTATTTAATGACCAATGGTCATATTTAAATGGTTTTAAGTTCAGATAACTGGGTAAGATACAAATCTTTATTTAGGTGAGGTCTTTATTGGTTATGCTTAGAAGAAAATAATGCTCAGACTACACTTCTGGCAGACATGCTTGTAGTCAATCTGATGAACAAAATCATTAGAGGGTGTACAGCATAAATTAGCAAACTGCTGAGAAAACCACAAACAATGTCTCCAGAAACTCCATTCCAAGTCTTTAAAACAGGGTCTAAGAATGGCAAATACAGAACAAGTTATTTTTTAGTATTATTTTTGCAATTATTATTATTGTTACTTTATTTTAAAAATGTTTCTTACATTATCGAAATCTGGTAAATCATGAGGGAAATAAACAGTGTATCTTTATTTTCCCAATTAAGTTATCCTTATAATAGACTGGGGGAACACATCTGTCAATGTCACAGTTCACATATGGTCTCTGAATTGTACAGTTGTTCCATACAGTACTATCATTCTTTCTCCATTTTAAGTTTTTAGTCACTGTCAGTGATTCATTGAAACTTGATCATGTTTTAATCTAGAAAAAAGACTGTGAACTCATTTCAATTCAAAATAACCCATACTGCTGCTTTATGTGCTTACAACAGTGCTTACATTTTCTGTGGGTTAATCAAGCAGATTTCATGAGCACTCTGATATAATTAATCCAACAGGGAACAGTAGTTTAGTAACTGAATATCAGTTATTGCCAGAAAGGCTGAATTCTAAATAAATCCACTTAAAGTGCAGTTAGGGTGGGTTCTGGTCTTCGATTTGTAAAACATGTAAGGAAAAAACATGCAAGTGGAGCCTCAGTAGTAAATGTGTGGTTCCATTATGGTGCATAAACAGAGATCTACCCGGTCATTTTTCAAATAGCAGTATTTTTTAAAATTGCCATCTCTTTGGAAAATGATCTGTTGGGTATCACCTACATGGAAATATGAAAAAACCCCCAAAAATACTTTTTATTTGGAGACAGGACAGCAAGCATGCCGAAGAAGGCAAAGAAGCATATCACAAATGCACAGTAATTGTAAATTTAACCTCTGCACAATTTTTACCCCTTCTAAGATTGCTATGATGATCTTTTCTATTTCTCCTGAACCCCAAGAACAGGCCTTTATTCACATGTGCTCTATCAGTTGAGGAAGAATGATTATGAATATAAATAAAGCCAATCAGTTTGAAGCAGGTACAAGAGCAAGTGTACAAGCAAAACCACTGCAAAGACCACTGGTCCTTTGGACACAGATTTGTATTTTGCAATCCAACAATAAAATGCTACACATTCCTCTTTCAGACATTCCAAAAATTCCCATGACAGTTGCAGAATGAATTTAGGTATGGAAATAATTTTCTTCTACCTAACTGGATTCTGAAATAGTTGCTTTGCAAAGTAAAACCTAGGACTATTTCAGACCAGTGGTTCTGAAAGAAAAAGCAATTTCTAAACATAAATCCTTCAAGGAGTATTCTGTTGACAGTGGTTATTTTGCCACTCAGTTCTAAAATGGTTGAATTCAAAGTAGTTCTATGTAATAACTTCAGAAAATCTGAAAAAAAGAAACAAACACAGTTAAAAGGCTTATTGAGGGTATGATATAAGATGGCAGTATTTTACAATCCTTTAGTAAAGTCACTTCATATATTTGTTTTCTTTAAGCTGTGGCAGAACATTCAAGCCATTCTCTGCCATAAGAGCCATCTGTCACATCACTGTCTTTCATATTTTCTTTCATTTCTGTGTAATAGCATTCACTGACTAAACATATGGCCTAGAAGATGGACAAATGTCCCCCCTGGCTAATATGAAATATTCAGGGGTGTTTGCTGGTGTAAATCATTATACCTCTCATCCTTCCTTCAAGCAATCAGCTGTTAGCTCAAGAAACCATCACAGGAGGCTCCAGTTCTATAGTATCTCCCTCATTACTCTCTGTAAACCAGACTGGCCAAGGCAGGAGTTAATCTGCCTGTCTTAATCTTCTCCCAGAGAAGGACAAAGGTCATTCTGCTTTTCATCTAAGTACAGCTATTAAAAATTACAGCCCTACTGAACTGGATGAATCCAGAAGGGAAGTGTGGAAGAAGAAAAAGTCATTAAAGGTTTTCAATATTTTACCAGGTGCCTCAAATGTTCTGCAATAGTCTTAATTAAGAAGAATATTGAGGAGAGATGGCTAAGTAGCAGTGTGATAGCTAGACACTCTGAACTTCAATACCAAAAACAATTAGAGGAAATGCAACCTGCTGACATATTTTTATTTAACACAGATGATGCTGAATTAGATGAAGGAATAGGTTTTTAAAACCCACACAGATCTGGTTGTAACCATGATAATCTAAAGAACAAATAGTAAGGAAGAAAGAAAACCATTCCTTACAGAGAGGAGAGAATTACATCTTTTACTACCAATGTTTTAGAAGACTGTCCTTTCCTGACTTCTACTGCTGCAGAATAGTGCAGACCACTGTAGGTGAAGAAAGTACTTGTTCAGCCTTTCTTGCCCAAAGTAACCACACTCTTTTAGACCCATTCATATCAGATTATGTTTGTCTTTTGCTTATTTGTGAAAATTCAGCACATGCAAAAAGTGACTCAAAAAGGAAGCAGAAAGTACCATGCTTGAAAGAAGCCATCTTTATTGGTTTGTTTCCAGGGTTCCTTGAATGGCACCACTTCCTATCAGCATTATAGTGGAGATTTGTATTAGTAGAAAATGAACTTAGGGATCTTTGAGTCACATCTCTTGGAGAGGACTGTTGCAGATCTATTGTTGGAGTTTGGTAACAAACACAAATATGTCATGGAATATTTCTAATAAAGCTATGTAAGAACAACATAATTAAATTAACTTGGAAGGATCAAAAGGCACGTGAATGACTTATTTTTATGCTTTTTTATATATATACCAGTAGAGGAAACCTCACTTCCATCAAGTTTTGTATTACAATATATCTGGTGCTGAGTACTTTCCTGATCAGCTCTTATTAGAGTGTGTTACATCACTTGTTCAAGTATTTGAAATTGCATGTAGCAAAAGCTATAATTCAATAATTATCTAATCAAAAGCAACTACAGTCTTAGTCCTTGTCAGTTATGGGTGGTAATTTTCTTCACATAAAACATACAGATCCTATTAATACCACAGTCTTCAGCATGCTTATGTGATTTCATAATAGTAGTGATCTTGCTAAGTGTTCGAGGCTCTTAAGTGCAGCAAAGAAATGACTGAGAACCTTGTTATATCTCAGACAAACTGACAGGGCAGTCCCAAAATATGACTACAAACTTTAAAGGTCGACAGATGGTTGCAGATAGAGATATTTATTGTCTAATAGAATTGCTCCAGATTCTTCCCTGTGTTCCAATTTGTTACGTTGCTAAGAGAGTTTCAAGACACTAATGTTTTTGCCTTATCTTCTCCAATGCTTTAGCCTTCAAGACAATGTAAACAAGTCAGAGTTTTGTTCTCAGGTGTGTCAGGAGCAAGTTCATTCACTGACTGCATAGAGCTTAACTGTCCCTGCCCACACCTGAATACAGGGAACATGACTTCCCACATCTAAATCATTTTACCAAAATCATGGACTAGTTTGTAATGTTAATTAACCTTTTTGACCAGCTTGCTCACAGCAAAGCAATTAGAAGCACAAGTTAGTGGTTGATTTATTTTGATTTTAAATTATTTGACCTTTTATGGAGAATTTGCAAACCCCCTAGATATAAGAGTAAGCTTCCAGAGAAAAATAAACCTGACATTCCAAGGTTTTCACTGAGTGCAGTCACCTTCCTTTTTGTGCTTTTTCTTAGGGCCATGTCATAGTCTTAAAACAGTATGTGTCCTTCAACCTCTCTCTTAAAGATTCTTTTTATCTTTAGGGGGGTTTTAAACTACTCCTATTTTGCCTGCCCAAAGCAGAAAAAGCACAATCTTCCCTTTACAACTGTCTTTATTCACCTTTATGTTCAGCCATGACATATACCTACCTACATTTGTGGATGTGGAACCTTATACTGTCTTCTAGAAAATCAGCCTTCTACAACTTTGACATGCTTCAACCCATACATACACCCTTCCCCATGCCATGTCCCCACTCTTAAGTGTATTTAAGCCATGGATAATGGCAAGAAACTGAAAGACTTAGGCAAAATGGCAATATTTTTTAAAGTGGCAGTTTCCTGTTTGCTCAAAGGTCAAAAAATATTCCTTATACCCTTTCAGCTATGATGACCTCTGAACCTTACAGAGTTACTTCCTAAACTGAATGGAATGTATCTAAGGTAATTGGATGGCAGTAATGAGAAAACAAATTCTGCTTTCCCACTGCTGTCTTCCAATTTTCTTGCTGGCCTTTTTTTCCATACATTGATCTCCCACAAAGTGGCAGATATAGTTTAAAGTATTCCTCTTAATATTGATGACAAAAAGAAGACTGTTTTCCCTGGTAAAAGTCTGGTTTGCTTTGCCTATAGAAGAAAGATCAGCAAATGGATGGAGTGCATTTTTTCAGATACCCATATTTGTGAATGGGTCTTCTTTCTGCACATGATGCTGTGACATAAAATAAGTAGAAAATTATCTGTTTCTTATAGGTAACCAGTTTTTCTGAATGCTTGGTTGAGAGTAGACATACAATAAACATGCAGTGCTGCGGAGAAGTACTGAGATTTATCTCTTTTTTTCTATTTCAAGAGTTCTGTGAGATCAGAAAGCTGATTTTCCTCTCACCAGCCACTTCTTTTCTGAGAAAAGATGAGTAAAGGAGAACTGCCATAGGTACAATTAAGTTGAGGTTTTTCGTTTGTTTATTTTTTTTAAAGGAAGCACCCTTAGTTAAAATTCCTCAAACCTATCAAAGTGCCTGCCTCACTTAGAGATCAGTGAAAATTAGGTATTTGAATCACTGGAGATGATGCCTGCCTGGCATGAACTGAAGTCACTTTAAGCCTTTCCAGAATGAGAATTAAAGCTTCAAAAGTGGCATTCTCACTATTTCTCTATTAGAATCATAGACTTGTAGTGTAATTTGGGTGTGAAAGGCCCTGAGTAGGTCTCCAGTTTAATCTTCCACTCAAAGCAGGGCCAGACATGGGATCAGACCATGTTTAAGGATTTACCTAGTCTGGTCTTGAAAATCACCCAAGGAAAGAGGTTAAGTAACATTGCTGGGCAATTTGCTACACCACCGGGCTATCCTTGTGGGGAAAAATTTTCGCCTTACAAACAATTTAAACCTATCTTTCAACTTAAAGTTTTACCTCTCATCCTCCCACCAGGAAGCACTGTGGAGAGCCTGCAGCTTCAACAGCCTCCATGTAAGCACTAGGGTCTGCTCTTTTGTTACCCTGAAGCCATCTCTTCAGTTTGAGCAATCCCATCTTCCTCAGACTTCCCTCACAGGGTGAGTGCTCAGCCCTCAAACATTTTAGCAGCCTCAGCTGACTCATCCTAGTTTGTTGAGGTCTTTCTCATACTGAGGGCCTAAAATTGGAGGCTGTGTTATAGAACATACTAAGTTGAAAGACCCTCATCAGGATCACCAAGTCCAGCTCCTGGCCCAGCACAGGTCACCCCAAGAGTCACCCCATGTGCTTGAGAGCATTGTCCAAATGCTTCTTGAACTCTGTCAGGCTTGGTACTGTGACCACTGCTCTTGGGAGCCTGTTCCTGTGCCCAGCCATCCTCTGGGTGAAAGCCTTTTCCTGATATCCAACCTAAACCTCGCCTGACTCAGCTTCCTGTCATTTCCATGAATCCTGTCACTGCTCACGAGAGAGAAGACATTGGTACTTGTGCATCTATATGAGAATGTTAAAGACCCCAATGAGGTCTCCCCTCAATCTCCTCTTTGCCAGGCTGAACAGACCAAGTGATCTCAGCTGCTCCTCATACAGCTTCACCTCCAGACCCTTCATCATCCTCATGGCCTCCTTTGGACACTCTCTAATAGCTTACTGCCTTTCTTATATTGTGGTGACCAAAACAGCACACAGTATACAAGTTGGGGCCACACCAATGCAGAGCAGAACAAGGTTTAACAAATGCCAAGAAGAGGAGGATAGTCTCTTCCCTCTGTCTGCTGGCTCCTGAGTCACCATTCAACAGCTAAACAGTTTTAAGCAGAGCTGCTTCCCAAGCAGATCCAGCTGTACCATTGCAGAAGGTTCTTCCTTCTCAGGTGAAGTGCTTTCCATATTTCCTTTAATCATATGGGTTTCTTGTGGCCCACTGCTCTATCTGTCTGGTACCCCCTAAATGACAGCTCTATCACAGAGGGCAATCCAGAAACTTACCTGAGTTAAAGAAGGATTTGTCCGCTGACCCACTGAGAACAGCAGGTTTCTGACTAAAGACTCCTACCACAATGCCACCATCACTTACCTCTCCTCTGGTCTTGACCCATGAGCTCTCCCTCAGCCTATTGTCTGTCCTGTACAAGAGCTCCCCATAACTGAGCTGCTATTTCATGTAGAGACCACCTCCTCCAGCCCCCCTGCTTCTATCTTCCCTGACAATATTTCCTGAAGAGCTTGTACCTGTCCATTGCAGGTATCCAGCTGCAAGCTGTTCCAGCATGTCTCAGTCCTCCTTTGCATTCTCAGGCTTTAGGGCTTCTTGTGTTTATAAAAATCAATACCCCATTTAAGACACAACTTCTACAGGATTGGCCTATTCCTGCCCCCCCCCCCCCCAAGCTGTGCCCCAAACCCTTCCCTTAGATCAAGGTAGCACCTCCAGGGCTCCCACTGCCCATAGGCTCAGCCCAGGACCCTGCAGCCCCTCCTGACATTCCCAGGAGCTCCTCTGGACAGATTGCTGGTGATCACAGGGATGAGCAGCAGGGGAATTAGTTTGCAGCAATGCAGAAAATGAGAAATTAAGAAATGTGAAGGTATTTTTATGGAGATTTCTTAAACTGCTTTGTTTGAAGATTAATTAAGGGGATAGATTTCACTTTCAGAAAAATATCACCTGTTGGAAAAAACAGCTGTGGCCTTTCCATCTTCATGGTCTCTTCTCTCATATACCAAAAAATAAGACAACAAGAAATGGTCTAAAACATTTCTTGTCTAGAAGGCTATCAAGCATTGGAAGAGGCCACTCAGGGAAGTGGTTAAGTCACCATCCCTGGAGGTATTTAAAACATGTGTAGATCTGGCACTTAGGAACATGGTTCAGTGGTGGACTTGGCAGTGCTAGGTTTCCATTGGACCCAATGATCTTAAAAGATCTTTTCCAACTTAAGCAGTTGTATGATTCTATGATACCTAAGAAAAAAATTTAGAGCATTTAAGAGATTCTGTACCTGGCCCCGATTCTGTTTTCAAGTTCATGGGGTGTAAACCCAAAGACATTTCATCTAGGAAATGCATTTTAATCAAGGTGAAGGTTGTCCTCTGTGAAGACTTCTTATTTAAAATGTAGCTCTTCTGACTTTATATGAGTGTTACTGAGAGTAAAATGTGATTCATTACAGTCATCCTCATCTTTTTTAACTGTCTTTTTTTTAATCCTCAGCTTTATCAAGGCCTTTCACATGTCATGCTGATGTTTACAGAATAGCCAAAGAGAATCTTTATTTTTAGGCAAGGCTCTCCTTTAAAACACCTTGCCAGTATAATGTGTCTGTGTTTGATTATCTAATCTATGAGCAGATCAGTCCTCTCAGAAAAAAATGTTAGCCTTCTCCCAGGAGGCCAGGATAGCTGTTATACAGACAAATATCTGCATTCATCTCTCTTTTTGCATCTTTGTCATTCTGGAAAAAAATATTTCTTAGCAGATAATGTAGCAGAAAATACTTTGTATTTATATCCTAGTTTCCATCCATGGATCTCAAAGCACTTTTCCAATATGAACAAAGATAATTGTTACTTAAGACAAATTAATCATCAAGATGAATATGCCTATCAATATTTTTTGGGTAGGGAAGTCAAAGTACAGGAAGCTTAGATGACCTGCTCAAGGTCATATTGGAGACAAGAAGATTAAGGGGTAAAAAAAAGTTATGTTTTTAGAACTGTTAGATAATTTTATATTCCAAGCTATAAGCTAGAAAAATTATTTGTATTCTCACAAATATTTTGATATTTTAATTAAAATAAGCAAACCATTAATCAATTAATATTTAACGCATTAAATCTTTGGGGGAAAAAATGAAAGTATATCAAGGTACAAAATGACCTTTTTAAAAGTATTGTTCAAGCATGTGTTCTTAGGACACATCCTAAAGGAGACTGAGAAGCTAACACCAAGATTTATGTCCCAGCATCCTCATCACTAGCGTATGCAATCTGTGTGCTGCAAATATTTATGTACCTACAGGTAGACAGAGATGAAGCAACTCTAACATCAGTATTAGTACACAAAACTAGGAGCTATACTTCAAACAGGAGTGGGAGGTTTTTAAATTAGGGACTTGGTGTTTGCTACATGGCAAGGCCTGAGGTCTCAAGGGAAACTCACAGCACACTCATAAAAGAAACACATACACAAAAAAAAAGAGGTGGTGGAGGGGAGAGAAAGAGAGAGAGAGAAAGAGAGAGAGAGTGCTTGGCCTCCAGCTACAACTCCAACAGAGCAAAATTGTCCCTTTGGTTCACTGTCACATTTGCCAGCCTTGTATAATTATTCTATATATTCCAGACCATCTCAAATAGGACTACATACTTATATTTAGGCAATCCTGACTCCCATATCCCAGTTTATCCTTCTCTCATAACTCAACAGCAACATATAAATGCCTTTAACAATACAGACACTAATATAAATAGCTGTTAAACAAATGCTTTCCATTTAGCAAAAACACTTTCTTTATCAAGTACACGGTAAAAAAAATTAAATCCACAGTTAGAAGTCTGCAAAATCCTAATATCCAAACTGTATTTCATGATGATTATTAAAACAGTTTTATGATGTTCTTCTAAATCTCTATCAATCACATCATCACCCTTTGATTCAGCTAACAAAAATGGAATTATTTTTGTGAGCTTTGTATCTGATAAACAGAAAAATACAAAACTTGAATCGATATGCTCTCTGTTACCATAACCACCATGCTGGGGTTATAGAAGAAAAAAAACCTTCTGTTTTTCACTGTCCTTGTTCATGCAGTAGACAGTTTGCTGATTAGAAAGCAGATCATGCTTTCCTTGGCATTTACCCAGTTGCTGTCTGGACTGAAAGGTTACAGAAGCACACATGGCTCTGCAAAAATTAGAAAGGCCAGCAAGTCACATATTCTCAGTGCCTGAGGAAGAGAAAATACTGTTCCCTTCTCAGAGCTTCTTTCCACCTTCGGTCTTCTGAGGGAGTGTCAGACACAAGGTATCAACATGCATTAGCAACTTTGGAGATTGACAGTTTTTTTCATTTTCTTTGTCAGACTCTTAAGTGCAATGTAGCAGACAGCATATGAGATACTTCTCACCTACTGTGTGTACCAGAATTTCCACCTGGAACCCTAGCCCCACCTTTCTATTCTATTTTCATAAAATGCAAAAAATATTAAAGCTTGAGATGAGCTAAAATTCAATTCAAACTGATAAAGTTAATTGTTTGGCTTAATTTTTTTTCAATGAGACCATATTCTCTAGCCATACATCAGTCAGAAATCTTTTTATTTTCAGGAATTTCCCTGATTAAATAACACAACAAACAATCAGGAAACAATTGTGCTGAAAATGTTATTGCTCAGTTTGTAACAGGGCTCTCCTACACTGTCGGGGGGAAAAAAAATTAGATCACAGTCCCAGCATCTTCTATTTTAGTGAGACTGAAAATTCTGTAAGTCTGAATGGT
This sequence comes from Lanius collurio, assembly GCA_020086605.1. Classification (NCBI taxonomy): domain Eukaryota; kingdom Metazoa; phylum Chordata; class Aves; order Passeriformes; family Laniidae; genus Lanius; species Lanius collurio. Next base: position 21,540,033 of record JACBWW010000001.1, on the reverse strand, counting down.
AAACTAGTCCTTTGGCTCAAACTACTGAAAAAAACAATATACATCTATGTATGTCTGCTGAAGCACAGCCTCTGGCAGTTGCACCCAGCGTATCCCAAGCAAATCAGCTCAGCTGTCACAAACGGTGAAGTCAGATTAGACCAGTATAATTCCTACCTGTACAGACCCCACAAGAAAAACAAGTCTGACATGACACTGAAGTTTTTCATAGGACTGAATCCAGACAAAATGGCTGGTTGGAAATAGCATGGTGGCTTTCTCTTCAAGGGTTTTATATAGCATGGGATTAATTGTGAGCTTTGTCCTTTTGGAGTCTGGACTAGTCAGAATTCATCAGGGAGACAGATCATAATTAATTGGTGGAGTTCTCAACCCTTTTTTGCTATTTCACAGCCCCCTTCAGGTGCAAGTCCATCACTGTCAGAATTTCTGCATGCAGTCTACATCTTCCTTCCTAAACCAGGTTGAGGTCTAAAACTGAGGTTAGTCTTATCATGCTAAAATTTTCACCCTTAAAAATCCTATTCAATCCCCTGCATTTGTTCCAAACCACCTTGGTATTTATATACAGCTCCCTAACGTCTCCTCCATCTGTGTAAAGTCTTTTACTGACTGGATCAGTCAAGCACTTGGCTCAAATCTGGGCACTGCCAGGATTCAGTCTAAGGACTGTTGTGTCTGCCTTACCTGCAGCATCAGAAGGGGAGGGTATATGTTCTGAAAACATCCTCTCATCCCAGCTTCTTAAAAAAAAGCATGAAAAGCTTGGTACAAGTGCTGAAGTCTATGGTCTTTGTGTTTACTATATTAAAACCTACGCAGTGACTGGACACTGAACACTGATCCCGGGAGCTTTGAATGTCTGCCACATCAGAGTGTACATCAGTAGCAGACAGTTACTTCCCAGGAAGACATTTAGAAATATTTGGTCACTGTACTAACATAAGATCCATAACAGTTTTATTCCTTTACATTGTGAGTGTGACAAAGAAAATTGAATGCATTTTCTTGGATGAACTTAATATATTTTCCTTATCACCTTTAAACTCAGCTTAAAAGATGATACACCAACTTTCAGGTAGAAAAGGAAAGGCTAAAAAGCATGTAATTCAGCTCACAATGGATTTTACAGGCCTCAATGGAATTAATTACTGAGAACTTGCACATGTAGTAATTAATTTCATGCAATTCAGCACCATCTGCAGATGCATTATTTCCTTTCAAAGCTACTATAATTTGATGTAAAAGAGAAATTGCTAGGAGTTTTTGGGCAGCAAAAGCTTTTGTATCTTGTTTATGCCAAATAAATTAGATAAGGAAATTAAATATTATTTGAAAAACATAACCTCTTTTTCCATTAAAGAGAAAATTCCTCTCAGCTGTCAGTAAGGGAACTTCTTGCAATTACTGAGATTTGGGAAAAAGAAACTTTGAGTTAGGACTGCTTTTCTTGTTTAAAAAATTAGTCGTGGGTTTTTTGGCAGCAATCACTTATCATTTGCAGGTGAGATGTGCAATTGCATAAACCTTTGTACCAACTGTGAGCAAAGCCTATTGAATATACATTGCTCTGTTGAAGTATATTCCAAAATTATTTTATATTTTTTCCTTGTAAGATACATAAAAATCTTTATCTACTTTTCTCTTCATTAGCTTGTATATCATTTGCTCTGGAACAGAAAACTGACTGCAGCAAATGAGCTGTTTTTCTCATGTTCAAGGGCAGAGAGGGTGTATCCTTTTTAACTCCTATTGAGGGTTCAAATGTAGTCAGAAAGAAATGCCAGCAACCAAAATAAATTTAAATTAGACAGTATCTTGAAGCATTGAAGAGTATCCCTCAGTTGCATCTTTAAGGTCTGTAGAATTTATCACCAGAAATACTGTCAAAAAGCATATTAGAACAATGTACTCTGCACATGAGCTGAACCATCACTTTTGCACTGGAAACTCTGGAAAAATCAATCCTGACTTTTTTCGGGCATTCATGTAGCACCTAACACAAGGGCTGATTCTGCTGTAATACTGTGACTGGGAAAGATTATGTGTTTGGGAGGAAGAGGCTATCCACACAGCACAGTTTTTGTTCTCTGATGTGTTAGGCAGCATACATTGTTCTTTGGCAGTAATAATAATGAATAGATTACAGCCCCATCAATCTATGTCCACTTAACACAGAGCCACATTATCATGGAAGGGTTCTTGTTTTGAAAAAAACCTGCAATTATTATTTGCATTTGTTAGCACTTACAAGAGCTTTTTGTTCTCTGTAAAAAACAAACATTGGGGCAATAGAGAGTTGAAAGCACTAGTCTTATAATTGCAAGAAGAGGCATGAAGCCAGTGAGGCTCTGTATATTTCCCTCCTGCTGATAGAAGCCTGGACATGGTCTCCCTCCCTGAAAAATACCCATTGAAGCCCTGTGTCTAACAAGCAAACTAGGTACAGCATTAAAATTGCATTTGGAGCTAAAGGAGATGCCATCATGATAGTCACATTATGGGAATAGTATAGGGCAATACAGATGATTGATTTTAGAGCAATCACTTACCAAAGCAAGAAGCCGTGAACAAGGAAAATCTCTCTAATGCACTTTACAAAGAAAACATGAAGACTTGTAGGCAACAAATCCACAGTCTTCCCACAACAACTACTTTTAAACAAGCTGGGTATCTTTACCTAGAGAAGCAAAGATGGCGAATCATTAAGCAATTACAGTGAGGTGTCCTTATTTTTGGATCCAGGTTTTTGGATATGTGCTGAAATAGAGATGCATTTGGATATGTAAAATCCCTAGTCCTTAAAAAAAAAAAAATTGAAAGCATGAATGTAATATTCAGGGCCTGAATAGGGCAATGAGGTTTTCTGGAAAGGTCCTTGAAATCACACTTTGAAATAAGCCAGAGGAATTGATTATTTTTGTACCATTCTTACTGTCATTGCATTCACTGAAAAGAGAAGACATAAATAGTTTAAGGAAGGGGAGATAAAAGAGATTGCCTTGCTCTGCAGCCTTAAGATTTCCTCAGGCTTGGATTGACAGTCATTTTCTGATCATTATGTGATGTTTATCACAATAAGTTATCATCTCCATTTAATGTCTTATATATTCATAATGAATATTGTCATTCTCCTTACTATGATAAAAGGCCAGAGTCATGTAGTAAAGGCAGAAAACATCATGGATTTAATACATTTGCATAGAAAGATCTTCATGCTATGACAGAAAAGGCTCAGAATGTATGCAGTCTGATGATTAAATTGGGAATTGCTAAAACAAGCAAACAAAAACATCTTGAAAATCATTCTTCCTTCAGACAGATTTAAGATTATGGTATCCCAGATCTTGGTGCTGCTGTGCATATATAAGCAATTCAACCTCATCAAAGTCTTGATTTAGAGGGCTTAAATTCATCTCAATGCTCACTTTTTTGACTGAAACAAAATTATTTAGACTACCTAAATGTTACCATTATTTCTGGATGACCTTAAATGAACAACTGATGCAATAAATTCATAGCTACTTAGTAAAGCTTCAATTTTTAGTTAAATAGTGTTCAACTTGCTCATTTCTGTTAACACTTTGTGGACTGTGTGGGTCCTTTTTTATGATGTAATGAATTACCCATTATTAATATTATGAAGCTTTTTCTTATGGCACTGTGTCTTTGGAATAGTTCAGGTGACAATATTATAACCATAAACATGATGACATGTTCTCTGTTGTAAAGAAAGATACCAAAGCTTTTTCCACTTGCTTAAAAGCTGTCTTGTGGAGGCCCCAAACCCTAGAGCAAACATCCTGTGGGGATTACATGGCTCATCACTGTAAATATTGACACAACAGTTAATTGTACAGTAAATGAGGTAAATAAACCTTTGACTGTCACATATGCTCAAAGACTGATTCTTTTGGTCTCTGTATACTGTAAATGGTCACATTTTTCTCAGCTTATAGCCTTATTACAAATTAAATCTGTCTGTAATATCTGCTTTATAAAGACAAAAAAAAATTGGTCTCAGAAGTGAGGAGCTAGAAGTTTTTATCAGTCTAATGATATACAGAAGTACATTAAAGAAACAAACACACAGAAACAAAAGTATGAGAAGACTAGCAACCCACAAAGGAGCTGCAGTCTATTAAGAAGTTTATGTGGTAGGCTCACTCTTTTTATATGAGCCCTTGAACTGTGCTCCTTCAGTACATATCTGATTCAGACCTCTAAGTATGTACAAGTCCTCATATGGCCATTCTGTCCACTTTCCTAAAGCAACAGACACAAAAAGATGAAACAAAGCTGGACTGAATTATTTCCTGATTTAACTTCCTTCTTCTCGCCATTAAAAATTCTCCCATGTCACTTTACACTGTAAATGCAGTCATAGCTTGGTATAAAGGACTGTTTTGTAGTGGTTCCAGTAGAAAATAAGTATCCTGAATGCAAATATTTATATGTGGTAGACACTGATATCTTCACGGAAAATTTTTCTCAGGTTCAGCGAAACACTTTGCATTAAATGAAATAATAGCTATTTTTTAAATGTTGAGGCTTCAAAGAAGAGATAAAAATTTACACAAGAGCATAGAAATATCACATTTTAGTGAGCAAATCAAAATCCAATAATTGCTACTTCATCTCATTTTTCCACATTGCTGCAATTCTATTTTATAGATTGCAGCTGCTGAAAAAAACCAAAGGTGTTCAATATCAGGTATCAGTATTACCAAAATTTAAATCTGCTGAGAATAAAGTCATAAGACAGAATCAAAGAATCACAGAATGCCCTGAGTTGGAAGGGACCCTCAGGGACCTTCAAAGCCCAGCTCCTGGCCCTGCACAGCACCACCCAGAAGATCACACTATCTTTGTATAAGGAGCATAAATTAGGTATAAAGGAAGACTGGAACATGCAGGTCACAGGACAAAGTGATGAACGAAATATCTGCAGAAAATAATACAGCAAACATTGCTGTAAATGCAGTATTAGATCATGCTGCTCCATTGTCCTGTTTTCAGCTGGAGTACAGTTGACTTTCTACCTTGCTGGTACGGTACTGCATTTTGGATTTAGGATTTGGGATTTGGGATAACAGTGGTAAAAACACACTGATGTTTTAGTTGTTACTAAGCCGAGCTTACTCCAACTCAAGACCTTTTCAGTTTCCCATGCTCTGCCAGTGAAGAGGTGCACAAGAAGCTGTGAGGAGCACAGGTGGGAGGGCTGATCTGGACTGGCCAAAGGGATATTCCATACCAGGCAATGTCCTGCTCAGCACATAAACCAGGGGAGATCACTGGGAGCTGCTGGCCACTGCTTGGGAATGGCATCAGACAGTGGTGGTGAGCTACTGTACCGTGCACCACTTGTCTTTCTTGGGGTTTGTTTTCCTTTCTCTTTTTACTTTTATCATTATTATTTACTTTGTGTCAGCTATTAAACTGTCCTTATCTCTCTGTTGGTTTTATAATTTTTCAGTTCTCCTCCCTATCCCATGGAGAGGAGGGAAGAGTGAGCAAGTGGCTGTGTGACACTTAATTGCTGGCAAGATTTAAACCATTATATCCATCTTCTAGCTTTTTTAAGCATTCCTGATGATAAAAATTATATGCTTATTTTAAATATATTTCAATTTTAAAATGTAAAAATACTTGAAATCCTAATGGGTAATGTGAAGTTATAGATAGATAAATAAACAAATAGAAGCTAGTATCTCTGAAGTCTATATCCTTAAGAAAGTGAGATAATACAATATCCATCATTGAAATTCTAGAAAACAAAATGCTTGAGATAGTGTTTATTGCTTTGGAGTCTATTTCTTTTGAATTTGGTAGATTTTGACTCAAACTTCACCATGCACATGATCTTGAAACAATCTTTTAGTTGATCTTGTCACACTTTATGGACACACTGCACAGCAAAAGAAGATGCCTGCAAAATATTTAGGACTTTAGATAATGAAGTTACCCAGGAACACTCAAACCAGGCGAACGTACTTTGATTTGTCTGATGGTTTAGCTATTGCTGTGGCAATTCCTGACATCAGGGTTGGATTTAAGTTAAGGGTAATGGCAAAAGGAAATCAAGTTTGCAATGTCATAGAAAATTAGCCAGTAGTTGACAATTCTCCTGGGAAACATATAAATTTGCAAATTTACCCAAAGTCTTTTTCAAGCCACCTCAGACCATCAGGGGAAGGTGGTCAGTGCAAATAAAGTACAGTGGTCTTTTCAGTAGCACACAAGAGAAATGTAGCCAGCACAACATCCCCAGTAGCTGCAGATTCTCATAATGTGAAGGAATTCACAACTGCCACCAGTGAAAATAATTCTCATCACACTGTTGACAAAAGAATTACTAATGATCCTAGAACATGAAACTAAGAAAACTACTGTGATGATTTAAATACTTAAAGTTATCCTAACTTAAAAAAAAAAAAAAAAATTGAACAGAACTTTATCCAAGGATAAAGATGCAGTAAAAGCAATCTCAGACTTACAGCACTTATCTGTAAGAATTTGTGTATGGCAGAGGAATAATAGAAGAGATCAAGGTAGAAAACAGAGTAGGGAGCTTTAGCCCAATTCGTATAATGATAATTCTCACATAAAAAAAAAAAAATCTAAACCAACTGGAAATCTAAGATAACAATTTATTTTTAAAAAATGAAACAACCTAATATTGTTGTAAAACATTGTCATATCTTGTGGAATCAAAATAAGTAGTTTATCCTGTATATTATTACTCGCATATGGATTTTTTTTACAAGGTAAGAAAACACGAGCACGATTAAATAATTCTGGAATAGGTCTGCTGTGAGAATGCTACTTGAAGAGGAGGTCCTCAGACTTCTGCTTTGCATCCAGCCTTATTCAACAATTCCATTTGTGACCAAAAATGACAGAGTAGACTGGGGTTTTTTAAACTAACAGGAGGCTGGTGGGAATGGAGGCTAGGGTTAAATTCAAAATGGTCTTGACAGAGTAGACAAATAGCCCAGAAAATAATCTAGCATTTGAGAATGTAAATAACTAACCACAGGCTGCAGAACAATGTATTGGTTCTTTGGAAACACTCTTTGCTGTATCATACCTGCTCTGCTCAGCAAGAGCATGAGTTCAGTTTTAGGAAATAGAACAATTAGAAAAACTTCAAAGTATCAGATGCATAAAGAACAATCTGTTAAAATAAACAAAACAAAATCAAGCAAAAAAACCCCAACTAATCAAAAGAAAGAAAGAAACAAACACAAAAACCCCAAACCTAAACAAATCTTAAACCTGATGTTGTTTGGCATAAAGTAGGAATGTTTGAGAAAAGAATTCTGAAAATAGTCTCTAGTTCCCTAAAGGCTGCAGCAATAAGGAAGAAATTGATCTCTACTCAACATGCATAGCTGATATGAAAAGAAAATATCTGAAGTTACAAAGCACAATAATAGAGGCAAGACATTAGTAAAACATTTTATTACTAGAAGTGAAATACTTAAATAGATCACATTGAGTCTGCGGCATCTTCATTGTTTGAGGTCATTAGTATAAAGCTGAGCAGATCTTAGAAAAGAAGAAATGGAAAAAAACAGGTCATCCTAGGGTAAGGCAGTTGATTAGGTGACCTCCTAAGGTCTCTTTCCAATGAACTTTTCAAGGTATGGCAAATTTTTAAATTATGCCCTTTTGTGAATACACGAAACCCTGTGCCCGTTCTATCACCTCACTCCCACATATTTTCATCTTACATATTTTCAAGGAAACTTTGGCTTTGCAGCAACCCCTTTCATCTTACACATCTTCTTCAGCAATGAAACAGGCCAATAAAATTTAATTTTTCTTACAGCATCAGAATATAGTAGTTTTCTCTGTATTTCAAAGCCATTCAACCAAGCGGCAAGAAAACTCTCTTTATTTTTATGCCAGACATACAATTTTTGTGCCTTTCTGAGTCACTGTCATGCCTGACAAAGGACACTTCCAGACCCCAGGGGCACAGACTCCAGACTCCCTGCAGAGCACAGCACCAACCAAAGGCTTTGAGGGATGCTTAAGATCTTTCTAACCTGTCCTGTGGAAGCAACAGCAACTGAAGCAGGGTTAGGATAGACGAGCACTGCATGTCCTACCCTGGTGCCAGCTGCAGCTTGCTGGCTCACAGAGAAGAGTGATGACCACAGTTGCACCTCCCAAGTGCTGGTGCTGCTGGCTGCACTAGCCAAGCACTCCTCCTGTCCAGGCACTCTGGGAGCTCCATGATTAAGAACTCAATTGCCCCCAATTTACACACCTGCCCAGCCTCACCTAGCTGCAGTCTGGCCCTGTGGCATTAAAAGAATGCACATGAGGGAGAGAAAATTTAAATACTGCCTCTTTGTGACAGAGTATAAATAAACAAGAATGAAAGATTTATAGTACATTAAACATTGGAGAAATCAACCACTATAAATATAGTGTACTCTTGAAATTATAGTGACAATTTGGAAGTAATTGAAGGATACTATGTGTAAATGTGTCTCTATATATGGTCAGGACTGTTCACCCCCAATTGTAGAGAATAAATAGCATGCAATACATTTTATACCAAAATGACACTCTAGAGAAAACAGAGAGCAGAAGCAGGATAATGTGACAGAAAAAGACAGACAAAGGACACTCTAAAAATGCTCAGGGGGAAGAAAAGGAGAAACAAGAAAAATAGGACAATGTGGTAAGGAAAAAACGTAGGCTACAAAAATGAGAAATAAAGGTTGGTTGATGTTGGTTGATGATGAAACAAAGAAATTAAATGAAAGGGATAGGTGCAACAGTGAGAAAAAATAGGAAGACATGACAAAAGAGAGTAAAGGTAACAGTACAGTATACAGAAAAAACAATTAATATGATGTGAATATAAAAAATAAAATGTATTTCTTTTATAAATAAAATATTAGCTAGTTCAATGCTAAAAGAGAAGAAGGGAGGACTGAATGAAGAACTCAGGGTAGACTGGACATTCCTTTTTTCAGACAAAGAGACTTTTGTAAATATAACAGAGGAGCAAGTCTACAAAAATTGAAACCTTTTAGGAAACAACGGGGGGAAAATGAGGCGAAAAGCTTTGCACCAGTGTCATAAACCCTCAGGATTTTTGGAAATGAGAGAGACAGTGGTCAAGGAAGGTGATTCTGTCCCTCTACCCCAGTCTCATGAGACCCTACCTGCAGTGCTGCATCCAGCTCTGGGGTTCCCACCACAGGGAGGACATTGACCTTTTCAAGGGTCACCAAGACAATTAAGGGAATGGAGTGGCTTTCTATGAGAAAAAGCAAAAAGCATTGGATTTGCTCAATCTGGAGAAGAGAAGGCTATGGGGTGACCTGATTGTGCCCTTCCAGTACCTAGAGGGTGCCTACAAGAAAGATGGAGAGGGACTTTTTATAAGAGCATGTAGTGATAGGACAAGGGAGAATGGCTTCAGACTGAAAGAGAACAGGTTTCTATTAGAAATTAGGAAGAAATTCTTTACTGTGAGGATGGTGAGGCACTGGAACAGGTTGCCCAGAGAAGCTATGGATGTCCCACCCCTGGAAGTGCTCAATAACTGACTGGATGGAGCTCTGAGCAACCTGGTCTGGTGGAAGGTGCTCCTGTCCATTGAGGCATTGAAACTACATGATCTATAAGGTCCCTTCCAGCTCAAACCATTCTATGATACTATGGTTCTATGATGGGGTATGGGGAAAGGAACACAGCTCACAGCATATACTTGTGAATAGGAAAGAGTATAACTCGTACTGCTAAAGGACTTTTCTTTCTTCCTCCAGTGATTTTCCATGTGCCCATTCATTCCTAGTGGCCCAAGGCAATGTGAACACAGCAGATTAGATGCAGGAGGCCAAAGAGCAACTAGAACACTGGCATGGGGTTGGAGACATCACATAGGGTCTACAATAATTTTTTTCATTTTCAGAAGTTGCATCTGGAGCACAGGTATATCCTAATCTTATCTCACCTAAAATAGCACTAGATAGGCAAGCAGCCCATGACCTACTTTTTAAGGGGGTAGGGCCTGAATTTTTTTGACATAATTTCTGCTGTAAAGGTTTTACAGTTTTTTGAATAGAGCTGTATAAGGTCATTTTGCAGGTATGTTCTTAGCAGCCATTAACAGGCAGAGAACACTACCTTGCCACCTTATAACCTGTCTGTATGTGATGTGACTGGGAAGTTGCTGGTAGGAAATTGCCATGACTTTTACCTTCTCTGCTAGTTCAGAAAACTGAAAACCTAGCTCAAATTCCAAAATTCTTCGTAAACCTACAGCCAAGAAACAGCTTCTAATTAGGTCACCTTGCAAAACCACTATTCTTTCTCTAAGGGCAAAACTGCGGGAGAGGTGTTTAAGACATCATCTCTACACAAAAAGGCTACATCTAACATGTCTGTTTCTTACCTTCAGTGTGTCCTGTGACAGGAATTTTAGATGACGTGAGCCTGGGCTGAAAGAGCAAGGACTACTTCTTGTTTAGAGAAATTCATCCATACTGCATACTGAAAATTAGTTTAAGTAGATCCATATTTAAATTTGGCCAAGTCTTAAATAGATAGAAAGGCAAACTGTTGGTTAAAATAGTAGAAACCAAACCACTTGGTACCAAGGGAGCTGCAAAACTGGAACTGACAACCCATATGGGTAGTAACACTTTAGTCAACCTTGCAGGATGAAAAAACAACATTTGCTTGTTAGGTGGACATGAGGACACATTCCATTCACATTAACCAAGTCTAACTACAGTTTGTTCTCTCTGAGCCCCAGATAGCAGGGGAATTATGTATGGCTCTCATGCTATTAGAGGCTTTGAAGCAGACAAAACAAAACAAAACAAAAACCAAACCAAACCAAGACAAGACAAAACAAAACTCCTCCGCTTTACTAAGTAGTTCTACCATATAGGTATTTTTCTCAATATAGGTTTTGGTCTGAGTTGTTGTTCTGCAAAAAAGTGAGAACAATCTGGGAATCACTGAGAGCAATCAATCATCCAGGCATGAAAGAGAAGAGACTTAAGGTCAATGCAAGATTGTTCTTTCTTTTTCCTAGAGCATCCAGTCTGTAGAACAAGACAAGTATTTAATATTAAGGATGAGAAAAGTAATACTTCCAGGAATAAGAATTCTCCATAAGAAAGGTACATAGAAAATAGTAGTTTCGTTTTAAAGGTAATGACCTTCTTCAGCAAATCCAGGGCAACATCTATGATTATCTCATGAACACATGGCATTTAAGACTTGTTTCTCCTTGCTGATTTCTCTCACATAGAAGTAACAGGATACAGGAGAACAGAATGTACTTCATCCTCCTCACTTGGACTTTTCAGAAGAAATTGATCTCACATTTTCAGTTGAGACCACTGATTATCAGTATTTTTTTTCAGCTTTTCTTTATTTCCTTGTGGGAATCTTTTTATCAAATTAGCACCTTCATATTTTTTTGTTGCTCCTGTTAAAAGAGCTAGAGCAACATCTGTGTAACTAATGTCGGATACACAACATAGGAGTAAAATGAAGACAAATGCTGTCATTAAAGTCCTCAGAATGTTGCATTTGTGCCAGAAATATATACTCTACATCAGATGAAGCATTCTTCTTTCAATTTTAAAAAATCTAATAAATTTTTATTATATTCAAAAAAGTTTCTAATATATCCAATGTAGTGAAAATCCTAGGAAAAAAGGCCTCCTCACAAGCAAAAGTAAACTTGGCTTTACAGGTTGTTAATCATGGGATAAGTACCATTGAAAGAAGAGGAAAATGTCTTTACAGATTTTCAGTAATTTCATATCTACTTTTGAATAAAATTGGCAAAAAACAAAGAGTTGTTAAATACTTCAGAATTAACCGTTTCTGGTATTGAGGTGTATCAGTGATTATGATGTGCAGCTTTCATACTAAAGCAATAAATATACATACCTTCTAGATAGTAATTAGAGGAGATTGGTAGAATATGATTCTAACTATGTGCATTTGTCTGGCCTAGTACATTTACCCTGTTGTATCTCACTGAAATCAGGGCATACTCAAGAAGATAACTCAGAATAGACTGCAATTAGCATGAACACCAAGTCTAGCTATTTTGTTACAGAGTTTTTGGGCACATTTCTATTTTCCCTGTCAGTTAGCAGTTTTACATTCAAGTGCATTTCCTAATTATTCCCAAATCAATTGTAAGTACAATCTTATTGGTTGCACGTAAAATGTATTGCTGCATTTGGGATCTCAGTGAAAAACTGCACCCTTTCTTGCTTACTACAAGAGAAATTGGAGGTGTGCATAAAAAGGTGAATCGTTCTACTGAAACACTTCTTTCAACTGTCAGCTGAAAGATTAGGACTTTCTTTGAAAAAACTGCTTCCCTGACGATGCTCTTGTACACAGTATTAAGTCAAAAACCTGCACTTCAAACTCCTTAAAAAATACATCAGACTGGAACTTGTGAACTGGTTCTATTTGTCATCTGCAGAAATAAATACGTGACCCAAAGGCAAAGAATTCTAATTTCAATGCATGGTAAGCATAGTTTCACAAGCAGCTTAGATTCATGCAATGAGACAGAGGGAGTTAAAACATGAAGCCAGTAAAGGAATTCTTATGTCTGTGTGTATGATTCTCGAGGAGCATTAGAGGCCAAAAAGAGCATGACTGGCTGGCTTGATTTCCTCTGTGAAAAGCACCAAAACAGTAACCACAGCAAGGAAAAGGTCATTCTTTACTTCTTGTGTCAGCTTTTGATGCTTTCTCAAAATCAGGTTTAAGAAACCCTGCATAATATTTCGTTTTAAACAAGTTCCACTGAAAAGTGCAAATGGCTCCAGTGGTGAGACAGAGTAAGACACCTGCTGTCCAGAGGCAGGGCAATGGCTAAAGTCACATGAATCTGCTACTGTAAGCTGAGGCTTTTTAAGGGCAATACAAATTTTGCCTACATTTTGAAATATGATATTTATATTTAGAAATTCAAATTTTGTTTTTAAATTCCTTCCCTATTTATATTTTCTATCAAGGCTGTTCTTAGCTATGCTTGCCTCTAGATGGAAGATATTACAGACCAAGAAAGCTCGAAAATTACTAGACTATCCAGATACTCAGTCATCACAAATGGTGACATGGATGTAAAACTGAGACCTAAAGGATACAGAATCTGTCCTTGAAAAGGATCTGGAGTAAATATTGTTAAGAAAAATTCCATGAAACAAAACCAAAAATTATTCCATTTTCTTTTGGTTTCCATGGGGTGGGGTTTTTTTGTTTGTTTTTTTTTGGGGGGGGGGTTCATTTTTTGATTAAAATCCAATTGTTTCTTTAGTAATACACTTACTATAAATATATTAAACAATTTACCAATTAACAGAGTAATAATACTATAGGACTTTATAGCTGAATAATTAACAACATAATGAATGGTTGAAATCTGAAGTAACTAAACTGCTGCAAAAGAGTAATGCAGTAATCCTTATGAAAAAATAATAATTATAATCATGAGAAAAAGAGGAAAACAAGGAACAGAAATGCAACCTCAATAAAGGCTTTTTTTTATTTTGCTCTAAAGATACTGCAGATTAGAATTTACTTGTTGCTGAATAATATGCTACTGGATAAAACACTGATCAATATTCTCTGATATTTTCTAGGAGCTACATTGCAGTCTTTCAAGATGAAAAATGTCTTTGAGATTTATAATGCATTTGTCATTTGGTGAAGTGAATTCTACTCTCCAGTTTATTTGCTTTTTGGCAATCAATAAAGCTATTTGTACAAAAGTCCCTTTGAATTTGTCTAGTCTGGTATTTTCATTTCTGTGAAGTAAACAAACACAGGATAAATAGGAATTTGTATTTTAGCTATTCTATTTGTGGCTTGAATCACCTGAGACTAATACTTTCACAATTTAGAAAAAGTTCAAAACGTATGCATGGGGTCACTTTCATTTTTAAAAAAAATCATGGACAGAAAAAGCTAGTAACCTTTACTGAAAAAACTATAAAGTTTGTAGCTTCTAAAAAGTATTAATATAACTACTGATGTTCAATAGAATTTAATACATTTTCATTTGGCTGTCAGTAAGTGTCTGCAGACTTTTGGTACTTCATGTTTTGTGATTAATTTGTACGACTTCAGTAAATATGAGTTTGAAAAATTGGCACCTTCCTCTACACCAATATTCTTTAGGTCACAATATTTCTTTGAAACACTTCTGCTGAAAAATGGATTTTCTGACTATTCAAGGATACATCCACTTTATACATCAGCACTGATGCAAGCTCCACCATCATACTCCTTCTTCCTGCCTCCTCTGAAGTGTTTTGTATTTCAGTGACAAAAGCCTGCATCTAGACAGCATTCATATAACAATTCCTTCTCATTCTAGTTATTATTTTCTACTCAATTATGTCTGTCTATTAGGTGTTACTTATGTCTCATTTTAGTCTTTTGCTTCATGTATAGATGCTGAAATTGAATAAGGGCAAAGAGACTAATTGTCTTTTCACATTTGAGACTTGGAAAGTGGTAGTATAGTCTTCCTAGGTTATGTTTGTTTTCCAGTAACCCAAAGATTTCCCCAGTGGCTTTTCTTTCTTCTGAGGCTTATGCAATCACATTTGTATATGACCTAGTGTGTGAACATATGTACAGGTGTGCAGATACTTCTTTTGTTGGTTTCTGTGTCGGTCAGTAACTTTCAACATGCTGCTACTTTTAAGTTAAGATGACAGAGTCATAGGAATTTTAAAGTCTGTGAGATTCCTAAAAGTCATGAAAATTAGCAACCAAGTTAAAACCAGGGAATGGAAAAGGCTGGAACACCTCTCTTCACCTTTCTCACCCTGAAAACCAGCCATGGCACACAAGGCTGCTTGCCTAGGCAGAAGAGGCAGGAGGGATTTGTGTGTAGATGTAAGAATTAGGAAGGAGCAATAAAGAGGGAGAATGAGGGGAGAGCTATGACATGGCAATAGCAGCCAGGGGCACGTGAGACAAAAAACTGCTCCCAAGACCTGTGAAACTGAGCACCTTCCTATTATAAAGTCTTTGCTTCTTCTCTGCTTGAGAAGATCGCAGTTAGTTAGCTGACTAGGTAGCTGGATGGCAAAAGGACACAGTTCAAACTACTTAATAACCCAGATATTTTAGGTGGTCTGGGATATCTTGATTCTTGAGCAATTAGGACCCTTACTGATAATGGCTCACTGATAAGAACAGCAATAAAACAGAAGGCTGGGATGACTATAATGAATGTACATAGTTAACGAGAATAAAGCATTTTGATGGCTGGTATTTTTAAATAATTGGTTCATTAACCTTAACTATATCAAACTTTTCTCTTTACCAAGGTTAAATAATTGAATGGAAAGACTTCTGGGGAAATAGCTTCTTACACAGAGGACAGTCACTTATTCACATGGTAGAAAGCTGCTTAAAGAACCTGTTTAAAGAAGGTGTTTGTAAGAGAAGAAATATTCACACACATACACACAAATCAATACATGCTTGCATTTTAATTGTGAGAAAACACAACAGAAAAATAATCATGCAGTCCTGAACATTATTCAAGCAGTTGTCATGTATTTTTTGATGTATTTATTTTTTCAGTGATAGAACTTAACAATTTCTGCTTTGTTGCAGCAAAGCTTAATCTGTGTCTAGCCCTCTTCATTCCTGAGCTATGGTTCTCAAAATTGTTTCAATGACAGAAAAACTTGAAACCCTTGGGTAACAAACAGGTCCCTGTGAAACACACCACCATTGAAACTTTTATGGAAAACAAATAAAGTCTTCTTTTAAATGAAAGAGAAGCAAGAAGATGCTTTCTGGTGGTCATAATACATGAGGGTTATAGAAGGAGCAGTTTTGTATTCTGTGCATCACCTGCATGTCACAAAAAAGAAGGGATTAAAATGGACTGGTGTAAGACCAGTATGCACCAACGTGGTGGCATTGCAGGGACAGTGCCTGATGGTAACTGCTACACACTGCTCTTCTCAGGGCAAAGAGCTAAGAGATGCCATCCCTACCACCTCATTCCCCTCACCATTGGGCTGAAACCAGTTTCTTCCCACTTTTGATGACATCCTCAGCTGCTGAGAGACTCTGCAGGCCACAACTGAGAGAGCAGTTTACAAACATCCTTGGGTTATCAGCAGAAAATCATGGCATGAGCACCTAGAAGAGACCTGAAACCTGAGAAGTGACAGTAGTAGAAGGTGCAAAACTTTCAGAAATATTATTAATTTCTCCCTTCCTTAGGACTAAGGTGTGGAAGGTTGAATTATTCATGGCCTACTAGGCTCTGCAGCAGTACAAGGAGAAATGATGCAGACAGGGGGCATATTAGACAAGTCCCCTTGGAGTGGAGCAAATCTCCTAGGTCAGACAGTGTATTCAAACACAAAGATCTGAGATTCTGGGAGATCAGTGCAAACAGACACCTACAAAGTAGTTACATGGGATGCATATGGAAATTTAACTAAGAAGTGATACATCCATCATCTGGTCACCTTACTTGATACTCCAAATAAAGCTATCAAATCGGAGAAGCCTCAATAAAAAAAAAATCTAATCCTCAGCTCATGTCTCTCTCTTTCCCAGGATGCCTCAAAGCTGTCCTTCTCATCTTGTTTTTTTTTAAGTTGTTTTTAACTATCAGTATATCTAAACAGTAAAAATAAAAAATCAACACCACCACTGCAGTGATTTTGAAAATCTGTGCTGTATAAACGATCAAATTCAAAGGTAAAGGTCAGAATAGAGTTTTGCTAAAATCTGGCATCTAATTGGAAAAATATTAACTCTGAGTTCAACCAAACTCCCTGTTGTATTTCTTTGGACGTATCTGGTGTTTTATTTATGTAGAGTGTGCTGTGATTTTGTCTACTATGATTTGTGCTTGTTTTTCAGCCTGTTCTTGCATATTTGACATGGATCTAATCCTTTCAGCAGCTCATCCTCCCCCACTTATAACCTAGCTTGAGTTATATCTTGATATCTGAAATATTTCTTGCAAATAATTTTATCTTGAGTGGGAGGATTACAATAATGTTCAGAAGATTGATCTGAGTTAAACTCAGAGGGTAAAAAGTTGCACAGAGAATTGGGAGTTTACCCCAAGGCATAAAACGTTAAATCACTCAGAAAGTTGATAAATATGTAGTGAGTGATGTATGTGTAATATTGAACTGGGTGATGCAGTTCAGTGGTTAACAGGCAAGGTCCAAAAAGCTACACAATGAACTTCATTTCTAAGTTACTTATTATAAATATCATACTTTCAAAATGGTCTACAACTAGAAGTATTCTATGTTTCTGGATGAATAGTAACTAATCTGACTGTTCTCTATCCACCTATCTTTAGACAGAATTCTGAATATCTCAGTATTGAAGTCCTTTAAATTTTCTTCAGACAAGCAGTTAAATATACCAAAGTGTCCAAAATATTTTTTCACTTCATTTATTTAGTCAGGACTTGAAAATACTCTAAAGTATACTCTTTCTACTCTTATAGTAGAAAGTGGTCAAGAAGCAGATACTGTCTACAGCATACCACACACAAGAACTACAACCATCAAGGAAACACTGTGTGATTCCCTTCTAAAAATGCACTGAAACTGGAATGATAAAGAAAATGCCTTCATATTCTAGGCAATCAATATCAGTTTCTGGAAAATAAGTGGAAATCTTTAATCACTATTTTACTTTTCTTAGAGGAGACCAAATACGATCTTACAATTTGCTTACAATTATAATTTTCTACATAAAACTTACTTTATCATGGTATGAAACAACAAAGGTCATGTAAAAGCACAGATTTCAGCAGCAAGGATGATTGTAAAGCTATCAGACATCCAGACCTACAACAATTTTACTCTTTAAGGACACAATTGGAAATGCACAATAGCCACTCTGAGCTGGCACTATGGAAATTGTGCACTATAAAAGAAATGTTTCAAGTGTCTATTGTAAGTACCACTGCTTTTATGTAATATAAAATACCCACATTTTTCATATAAACACACACAAAAATTCTTTTAAAGGTGATTTTCAGAAGGCAGAAGGTAAGAGGAGGCAATCCATTATTAAGTGTCTTTTAAAACAGTAGAAATTTTCTAAGATGCAGACTGTCAATTGCAGAGCTCAGACTAGTTGTATGCCTTTTGGTGTATTTATTCTGTTTGTCTTAAGGTTTCTGTTCCAGGAACCACCACAGACCCTGAGACTTTCACTTGACACCTGAAAGTCAGCACTCCATATCCAGTATGAAATCGGGTTTGCTGAACTTTATAGCCAAAGAGGAACAAATAAAATTTTTGGTGATATGGAGACATAGAATGATATTTCAGGACTTGAGAAATCTCCTATTTATGTCTATTTTGTCATAGGCAAAAGCACTGTTGTACAAAAGTTCATGCTCCAGGAAAGGACTGCTATAGCAGATATAAGGAAACACCCACCACCACCACAGATGCCCATAGTGCTATTAACACAGAAAGGGTAACTTTGGAAAACATCTGCAAGATACATATTTTCAACAAAAATGTTTTTCCCAACATAAATATTAAGATAAGCAGGCAGACAGGCAGTCACACAGATAAGCAGATCTATACTATAAGGTAGGGACTGTGAAAGAGAATACTGAATTCATGCCTATAAGGAGGTTGCCGTAGAGAGAAAAGTATAAATTCATATACTTTATCCAAATCACTTACAGTGGATGCCTCCAACAAAGATTGTTGTTTTACAAAACAATGGTGACATTATACTTCTGTAAGATTTTGATGAATGATAGATATATCAACACACAAATATTCTGCTTATGGTTCACCTACCTGTAAACTAAAGTAATAATACACTGATTTCAAACCTGTTTCCTGCTGTCAGGATAAAAATGCAATTGTCTAATACAAACGTAAAATGAAAATGTTCAAGATTTGTTAACCAATTTTTCCTTTGTGAAAAGGGTTCAACGGTTGTGGGAAATAATTTAAAATTTTTTCTTTAAAAGGACTTGAGCAGTAAAAAGTACGTTCATCATAGTTTATTCATAATTGCTAAACATCATAAATACTTCATAAAACCATAGTTGACATTTNCCAGAAGGATAAACTCCTCATCTACTTTAGGAAATGACACTGGATTCATTTTGCCTTACTCATTCAAGTAGCATGAAACCCTAGTGTAAACAAGGACAGCAACATTAAAATGTGTTCAGTAGCATTGGTCAAACCATCTAAACTCAGTCTGACTTTTTTCATCTGAACTATACACTAAATGCTGTCATTAAGATAATCACCTTTCACAGGAAGCTTCATTTTTCCAATGTTGTCAAGACTGTTATTGCCTATACAATATAGTCAAGGAAGGTAGGATGGCTTCACCAGCAAGCCACAGATCACCAAAAGGCTTTCTAATGATATTTTTAATGGGGGAATGAGAGAAAATACATCAGAAAGCTAATAGCTTTCATATTTTTTAAAAGCACCTGCTGACACCAACAAGAAGCAAATGAGAGTCTCAGAGTTTTCATACAAAGCCGACATAGAATTTGCAGGCTGTGGTTACAGATACCAAGTGAATAATCTCATCAGATCAATATGCATAGCCCTGAACATTATCTGAGCAGAGTCCACTTTCCACAGTCTAAGAGTTTTGGTAATGTGGCACCATGCCCAAAAAGAGAATCACAGCTGCACACAAACATGCTCTGCTTTCAGACAGAGGGCTGCAGCTTACTAAACCCTTTCAGCCAGAAACACTCAGAAATGGAGCTCTGGGAGAGACCACTGAATTTGCTACCTCATTTCTGGCAGAATCAACTGTATCTAAAGCATTCCTACAGCTACTTATCTATTCAGCTGTTATCATCTGAAGACTATTTCATTCTTCAGAGCTCACTGTGTGTTATATTACAATAAAATAGGTCAGCTGAGAGTGTCTGGAGGGGAAATTCTTTCCCTGGAAAAATTTGGTATGATCAGATAGGAGAACTGTCTGAGTGTAGGATGGAGCACATAGGGATTGAAAGGCATAGCCATTAGAGAGGCTGCAGCATGAGCACAATACAGGGGAGGCCAGAAAATATATGGTTAAAAAGACTGCAGCTAGGCCTTAGAAGGAGAAGCAACTAGGACACTTTCCAGGAGAGCCAAAATGAACTACAGAAAACATGTTGCTAAGCAGGCATCTACTGGAAGTTTCTAGCCTGGAAAAAAGACCAGAGGAAAGCTCCCTCCCAGTGTGGGCAGAGGGAAAAGGAAAGAAAATTGAAAATTCTTTCATTTCATCTGGCAGATCTAAGCATACCTCACTTGAGCTCCTAGTTCTAGTTTGTGTTTAGTAAAGAGTACCCTGGCAAGTTGTAAGCCATACAGTAATTTTAATTCACTCACTGAAGTCAAGAGTCCCTCCTGATCACTGTGGCTGGTGCAGGTTCCCACTGTACATACNTGAAGACCAATAGACACTGTCTTTTCATAAGAAATGTTTTACACATGATCCCACCTATCTTCTTTTGTACAGACTCATCAAACCAAAGGTTTTCCATCTTTCATTGGCAGTCATAATTTTTAAATTTAGCTGTTCTCTCAAATCTTTCCAGCCTGCATACATCCATCTCAAAACATGGTTCATAAAATTGGCACAGAACTTTATCTGAGACTATAATGTAACTAGCTGTCAATGTACATGAAACAATAGGAGTGATAGATTTATTTCTGACATGATACATGAAATAGAAAGGTATTTTACACTTATCAGAAATTATTTATCTAGCATGTAAGGGGCCTTTCACTGCTAATGAAAAATAATTATCTCCTTGCATATGATACTGTTATTAATATTTTAGAATTTGATCTTCCTGCTATCTAGAAAAGTACCGCCATGTTTATTGACTGTTTTGCATCACAACATACAGGACTGGTGCTCCTGCATAGAAGGACCTTCTCCATTCATTCAATTTCCCCCTTTATATTTTATAATTTGCAGTTAAATTTCATCTTGTTGATGTCAATTCACATCTCAACTCCAAAGGTACAGAAAAGCATTGGAAAAGAAGGAAAACAGCTTGCTCCAGGTTTCCTTTTAAATAGAGCTGGGAATGGATTTAAATGTACAGAACTAGTGAAGACTATTGAAAAAGACAGTGTGAAAGATGAAAAATATCACTAAATTAAGAACTTAATTTTCAATATACATGGCCATCACAGGCACTGAATGGCAGAGGATGTAGAGGAAAGTTGGAGAAGGAGGTGACATCATTCATACTACTCAGTCCAGCTAACTTCTACTCATGCCTCTGAAGACATTTGTAAGGCCCTCCAGGATGCTGAAAATAAATTATTTCTCTTTATTCCAGCACTCTAAAAATATTGGTGAAAATATTGACTCACATTGTAGTTCAGATTAGGATTTTTTCATATTGCATGTGATAAACTTTTCCAGTTTGACAGGCAGCAATTGATAACTACTGTCCCACTACAGCTTTTCAACCACTTGTGTGGCAACTTTACTGTAATCTCATCTTGCACAATTTCGTCATATTTCCCTGAGAGTGTCACAGGGGATATCATCAAAAACCTTATTCAAATCAAGAATTATCACATCTTCTGCTTCTCCTTTTGTCCTCTAAACCAGTTATCCTGTCAAAGAAGGAAATTAGTCCGGTTTGTTGCTATTTGCTCTTAACAAATTCATATTGGCTGTCTCTTACCACCTTATTGTTCTCCAGGTATCTTCAAATTGATTGCTTAATAAATTTTTCCAATAATTTTCTAGCATTGAATTTAGGAGCCCTGATGTATAATTCTCTGGAATCTACTTCTCTACAGGTAGGTACTATGATATCTGCCCTTTCCCAATCAACTGGAGTACTTCTCCTACTGGGAGATAAATGCTGATGGATAAATCTCTGATGATTTACTTCTAGAAGAATCTACTCTAAAATTAGTATTTCAAAGCAGAATATTTACAATATTATATAATTTTAGCTGCAAATGAAGACTTTGCATAAACTCATTCTATGGAAATATCATTGCCCTCAGGACAAGTTTTATATCTATTCCCTACAATAGTATTACATCACTCAAAAATAATGATCTAAATTATTATAAGTGGATTTATAGGAAAATATGAAAAGCAGGAAGGAGGAAAGGCAGGAAGAAAGGAATGGAGGGATACAGGGAAGAAAATATATTTCCCAAAAGGTTAATATATGCACATAAGAAGCAGCATCACAGGATGACTCTGAGAATGGTTTCTAGATAAATTTGCATCAACACAGTACCCTAAAAAACAATAAATTAAAAAAGTGGACAAACTGTTTTGAAGTAGAGCACACGAAAATAGTGAAACAAGTCTGTCTGTCCTTGCTTCTACTTACATATGTGCATGACTTTTCGGACTGCTTCAAGGAGGCTGCTCCAGATAAACCAAACAACTTCCTCCAAAACACAGCTCTCTCTACAGAGGTGTTTCTTATCAGCTTAACATGAAGTATTTGAAGCTTTGTGTTTGTGTATGTTCCTGGAAACACCTGTGAAGTGAACAGTTGCCCAGATTAAAAGAAAAGAAAACCAGCAGCTTGAACCTAAAATACTGTAGGCTGATTTACCAGACAGCTTCATTGCTTTTTAAAGCTGTCATTCTGTTTTTAGGTGAGAATGAAGTACTCTGTGGAGGCCAGTGAGCCTATGGTACAAGGGACAATTGGTGGGACTGTCCATTGGTGGGAAGGTCCCTAGCACCAAAGATTCCTCCCCAGATTAGGGTGACAGAAAAGGCTTCCCCCAGGATGCTTTGTTTTGCTATGTTAATGTAACCCAGTTCTGCTTCCCCAGTTGGCCCGTTGGCCTCCTGGCCCCTTTATGCCTTATATGTCCCTGCTCTAGAAAGTTCTCCACTCCCTGTTCCCCCATTAGCCCTTGCTCTATCGCCACTCCCTCAGCGCTTCCCCAGTGGCTCACATACCCTAGCCCCGCCTGTGTACTGCCCCTGTGCCCTCAGATCATTGCTCCCTGATGCTTGATCCCCTCCCATACTTAAACATGGACCCCTCTGTGTCCTTTGTCCTTGTAACCCTTTGCGAGCACGGCTGCATTAAACTACTCCTGTGGAACTCCATACGAGGACCTTTCCCATCTCGTTGCCATCAACCCATTCTCTGGAGCTATCCATGTGTATACACATGTGTGTGTGTGTGTGTGTGTGGTGCTCCTGCCAAGTGGCTTTGCCTTGGAGACGCTTTTAGGAAGGTCAAGGCACCTCACCATCCATCACTGCCAAGCCAGAGACCGCGACAGTACTCTGCATGGAAATGTTTCCTAATTTAAAGAACCTTGTGTACATTTTTATTTTTGAACATAATCACTGGTGAATATTATATACTTTGTGCATATTCCCAACTGTTCTTATATACAAAAATAATAACTGCAGTTTGCTCGTGTTGATGATAAGCATCCATGACTGCAAGACCATCATACGCTATTGTCTTCCTTGTTCTATGAGAAGGGGATTCTTCCAGAGAAATCCTTTCACTCCTATAACAGCCAGCCATAGAACTCTCTAAAGTACAACAGTGGTAGTATTTCAGCAGCACAGAAGAGTCAATGCTGAAATTCTCTCTTGACATTTAATTGAATATACTCAACAACGCTGGCAAGTAAGTACTGACTGTACTTCAAAATGGTCTTAGGTAGGTGGAAGCAGTAGCACATAGGGAAGTGCAGCTCTGTAAACAGAAGGTAAACATTAAGGTCATTCATTGAATTAAGGGGAAAAATAAGAGAAACACTGCACACACAGCTAGCTTTCAACATTTCCTTCTCCTTAGAATAAATTTGTCCTTTATAGATTGCAGTAAGCTGTAAGGAGAGTAAGATGTCAGGGAACTGCAAGAAATCCTTTATGAAACAGGACAGGCAGACAGTGACAACTACCAAGAAGTGAAGACAACTAAAGTGAGAAGGATATTTCTAAGAGGCATCTCTGTTCACAGCATGCTTCTTGTGGATACAAAGAACAGCTTGATAATGAGCAAGGTTCTGGTTCCAAGCCTGATTAAGGGAGGGAAATGTAGTTTTGGTTCCCTGTTGTTCCATTTTCTGGAATATGCTCCCATGTCTCATTGCATGCAGCCTGCACATACAAATGCTCACAAGACCTTGCCTCTGTCAACTACAGCATTCTTCTCTTGCTTTAAAATATTTGAGCATGTTAATCCTGTCCCTCTCAGTTTTCTCTGGTGAGAAGAGACAGAATGCCATGTTTAAGGGGTCATTTTTGTTCCATTTACTGCTAATTATGAATATAGTCTGTGGAGTATTTCTTGAAAAAAAACGACTTTTCATCCTGTCTTATAGCACATCACTTCCTGTTTTCTAAAAAACTGCTATAGTTAGAAATATTCTCTGTTTTCAAACTGCATCCTTTTTAGCTCTCTCGAGTGTCTTCCTCTTGCCCACAAAATGTTGTTCATTGGAATTTCAATCAGCTTACTCTCTTACCTATTTAGATGTTCAAATCATCATCAAGGTGCCTTGGGATCCAGGATTGCCTCCAAAATCTGGAAGCTGCCTAAGTGTTATAATGAATGAAAATATGAACCTTACATGTGACATTACAGCCAGTCTTGGAAACAATAAGTGGGAAAGTCAAGAAACCACAGTGAGATTACTGGTCAATATGAAAAGCTTATCAGACAACCTAGCCAAACACAGGCAAGGCAGTCATGTATGTGACAGATGTGACACAGGTGTTAGATGGTACTGTCTGTAGAATTGCTTAATACAGCTAAGATTGTGTGCTACATATGGAAAAATATGAATTTCCTACTAAACTCCAACAAAAAAAAAAATGGATATAACAAGAAATTATTTCATTCTGACAAGCTATATGAGAACTCTTCCGTCAGTTCCAACAGTGCCTTGCAGGACCAATCTCTTTACAGGAACCTCTCTAGAGATAACTAACAGTACTTGAGGAAGAAACACAGTCACGTTACAAACAGTTCTTACAAACAGGGCAAATAATGAAAGAAGCTTTTCACTGGGGAAAAATGGGACAGCACAAAGCATGAAGGAAATCATTAAGAAAAAAGGCAGAATCTTTTTGGAAAATAAAAGGCTCAGTTAAAAATAAGTAAAAACCCCTATATATATGACATGCATACGATTAAGCTACTTGGAAGCATAGACAAACCAAGAGTACAATCAATAAAAAAAGGCTGACTGACAACAAGTGCCAAGGAAAAGCCAGCAGGATAGAAGGACCATTTTGACAAAGTGCTAATCCCTGCAGACCAAACAGTCCAGGCATGCTGGAAGGACAGGACAGCTTTCAAGGCAGAAGGGAGGAGAGCACTACCGGGCCAGCAGAAAAAGGAGGCAGAAGTAGATCAGAAGAGGAGACTTGGTGGTGCAGACAGCATAACTGCTGAGCTGTAAATAGCGAGAAGGACAAGTGTGAACAAAGCATCAGAAGTACAATCCTTTGAGCTTTTGAGCAGAGGTGATATTCAGTGACTGGCAAAGCACAGCTGCTGTGTCAGTCTACAAGGCTACCCAACTTATTCAAGCAACAACAGATATGAAACTCATTGGCAGTTTCTAGGGGAAAAAAACCAATTCATGAATAAGACTTTTAATAGGTTCAGACAAGTTATACAGGGAGTTTTAGAATGAAAGTAGTTTCAGATCAGGTACTGCTTGGATGTACTCATCCTGAGCGGTACAAGGGCGAAACAAGGAATAAGGACACTTCAGCACTATGAGAAAGAAAATCAGCATAATTTTCCTGATTTTTTTAAAATTTATTTGGAATACATTATTGAGAACCTAACAAAACTTACAAGATCTCTGTTTGCTGTGGGTAAAGCTTCATTTCTATAGTGTCCTATTTATGTGTTTCAAAGGGTCTTAGCTGAAACAATATATCATTAAGAACAGCTTAAAATGAGAAAATGCTATTCCAATTTAACAGGTACATATGAACTAATAAAAAAAGCAGACACTTCAAGAGGATTTTCACTGTTTTTTCTCCTGGTCCCACATGAGTTTAATGCAATGTTAGAAAAGACAACTTCAGTTACCTCATTCGGGAGTGAATGAACTCTGAACACATTAGGCATTCATGCTTGATTCCTTGATTCACTGATTGTAGTTGGTATTCAAGTTCTGAGGCTAAAAATATAGCAAAATTAGACTTTTCACTTATTTCCACAGTAAAATTTCAGTGCATGTGAATTGGCATCAATGCAAAGTGATTGGCTTGGCTACTGGACAGTTTTATGAACAATTAGGATGGAGAGCAATTACTGCACTATTACTACCACTTGAATGTCAACATTGTATCAATTTTCCATGTCATGATTGTGTTATGGTCACACTTTCTGGAGGTATTAAATATGTGTAAACCTTCATGATTTTCACCTTAACTCCTACCTGCCAGCATTTGAATGCAAATCAGCTGCAGAAGATTCCCTGTAGTTATTCTGAGAACAGCCGTGTTCCTTATGTGCTCCCTTGGAATGTAAATGTCACTTCGATCACTCTGCAGGCCAGACAGCAGCTTGGTCTGGAAATATTGTCCTCTTTCACCACAAACCAGGATCAATGCTCCAAGTGCCAGAAGGTGGAGGTCATCATGATCACCAGAGCCTGCCGACACCCTCAAAACCTGAAGGTTTGTGTGAGGCATTTCTGTGCTGTCTCAGCAGTCAGGAGAAGAAATTTTAATTCAATTTCATTATATCTTCATGAGTTTCCATAGTGATGCAGGGACAAAAACCTGTAGTTACCTCTCCCTGCTTCCAGTATCTTGGTAGACAGAGGTGGAGCAGGAGGCTTACAGACATTTCTCTGCTCAGCAGCAATGTAAACCTGTACAGGGTGATGTGATACAACAAACAACCACACAATCTAGCAATGCCAGAGGAGCTGTTGCTATCACTCATCAGTACTGGGGTATCCTTTTATAACACTTACTTATATGTGTACATTTATTTGTCTCTAAAAGGAAAATGAAAGTCCAGCTAGAAGCAGCTTCAAAAATTAAACTAGAATATTACCATCAGTCTATTTTCATTTGTTCAGCCACCTGTCTTAGTCAATGGGAATGAGACTACTTTTGCAAATATTCATTATTTAGAAAAGAAGCAGAAGCAGATCACACAGCAAGGTCTTACCCCCTTCTATTTTCGGGTCATGATTATGACAGAGAGAATGCCTCTGCAGAACAATGTAATGGGTTAAATCATTTTTAAAAATATGGATGATATTCCCCTGTAAATCAATGAAAGGCAAGGGTCTGAAAAGCTACAAGACTCAGCTGAATTCTACAAGCTACACCTGTCAGGATGCTCAGCACCCTGGGGGATTTGGTTGAAGTATTTTAAGACAGTTTTAAGAGAGGGTTTTTTTAACCTAATCTGAAAGTTTATAACGTCATGCTAAGGACTGTTGATGACTTGCCATTCTCACTAATGGCTCTGCTATTAGATGTGTTTTGTAATTTGGTTATTAAGCAATCAAATAGATAATCTTTGAAGAAATAGAGTCGCTTATAGCTCTTTGAGACAGCACTATGGAGTTCATGTTATGATGAATATACTTTGCATATTTTGGGTGCTATTTCCTGCTTGTCCCTTCCTGACAGAAAACATATCACTGAATCTTTCATCAGGGCAGAGAAGAGCAGCAGAAGCAAACATTGCTTATTCCCCAATTAGGAGCATTTGAACAATTCATAATGGAAAGTTTTTAAACACAAGACTAGTGACTGGCACTTTAGCTGCAATAAGATATAGGCATTGATTCTTGTACCCACTAAAAAAATGTAAAAATAACAAATTTGGCATTCCAGCTTACATTGTTGACAGTATAATAATGCAATCAAAACATCATTGCAAACTAACATCCACCCTTTAAGGTTGTTTATGAAGAACAAACTACTCATAAATATGATTGGAAGGTATCCTACCAGAATTTTGTAATGTAAATACTTCATCAATGTCATCTGAATAAATTATAAAATGCAATTAAACAAAACCTATTTTTTTGAAAATTAAATACTTTGTAATATGACATTAACTTTGTAATGGCTGCTGCACATAACTATTTCTTCAATAAACATCAGCTGGAGAATGCAGAAAAATTTTGTCACCACATCACAGACCAAAGAAGCAAACACTGAAATATGTAAAATATTTCTAACAAAAACAAAAAGTGTATTCATTGTTCTTAGAAATATGTATATTTATGATGAGAGATCACAGAAGCAAACCAGCCAAACTAGAAATTAGGCCCTCAGTGGCTAAAGTTTATCATCACAGTTCTGCTGGAGAACTATGTGGTGAAAATCAGAAACCTCTCTTATTAAAACCAGTTTTCTTATTTCTGAGAAAGAATGCTTGTATTGGTAAAGGTTAGGCCACTTTGGCAGATAAGATTCATGAGCCCAAGAAACACACACTGAGCCAGAGTACATGGTGTTCCCACTAAGAGTGCTGCTGACCCCCTGTACCAGCACAGTATGGTGCAGCCTCCAGCAGCAGAGAAGACAAAATTGTGTAGCTGGAAAAATGGTGCCATTTATTTTCCTTTTTTTTTTTTGTCAAAGAGTATTTTTAACACTTATTTTGAAGCAAAGATATGAAGGTGATTTTTGAACCTGGCACATTATGCCAAGGGAAATGATGTGCAAACAATGAACTTACTCTTCCTTTGTTCAATATAGAATATTACATTATTCTGAAATTGCAATTTTGGTTTTTTGGTTCCTGACTTGACCCAAAATGTGGTTTTGTTATTTCACCAGATAGTCCCATACTACTCTGGAGGGAAAAAAAAAAAATCTTAGTTTTACATGTGTACACTAGTAAAGCATCCTAACAAACTGGTACATGACGCTGCTATTTTTACAGGACAGCAATTCCATTTGACTCTCATCTTTTTCAGCCACTACTGCAAGAGATTGTGTTGGTGCTATTAAGAAACCATCTGCCAAGCACACGTGAGTTTTACCCAAAACTATCCCACTGCCTCTGGATGACAGCATTCACGGTGAAGCTTGGGAATGGCAGAATACCCAGGGTATTTGTGGCCTGCTACCTCACTTCTGGAGTCGCTTTGGGCCCTATGCTGACACAGGCAATAATAATTGAGTTCAACACCTGCTTGTTTTGTAGTGCCTTGACAATGCCATTTCACCCATGAAGGTAAAACAGATTTCCACCTGTGGGAAAATAACAGAAGATTGACAAGGAGGATTGTAAGCATGCTCAAATGACTTGCAGCTGGGGTGTAGAAAAACATGTATATCATACTAATTGTTGTTTAGTCTTACATATTTGACAAGTACCACATTGGTGTTTTTAGATAACACAGGCCTGTGATAGATGTAGAGGTACCCTATTTAACATGCTTGAGGTTCCTGCCCTGCTGTGGGAAGGATCAAAGTACAGTGGTACATTACACCTGTGTGGATCCCTGATATACAGGAGGAACCAGTATATCAGTATCAGGAACCAGTATCAGTCTGGGTGATCTCCAGCATGTACTGTGGTGCCTGCATCCCTGCTTTGTGCCTCTGTCCACATCCTGCTTCAGGCATCCCACAGTTGGCAAGGAATGAGTTTACTCTTTGCATTTCATCTGCAGTTTTGTGGCTCTCCCAGCATCCTACCCATGCCAGCTCACACATCACCCATGTTGTAATTCTTATCTGGGTCTCCCTTTAGTGGTCCAGATGTTCCCGTGCACTGTTTCTTCATGTAAAACAACCTGTTTAGTACTCCTGAGATTCTGAGAGCCTGTAAATCACAGATTCTTTCCCCTGCCCATATTGCATTTCTACCCTTTCACTTTATATTCCCCTGAGAAGTGCTGCTAAAGCTACATGTGTAGAGATTAAAGGCAGGATCTGCTGTGACTTACAGACATCAAAAGCCAAGAGCAGTATGAGATTGGAGTAAATTGCATGTTACTGGCTTTTGTTAGCCTCCAAAAGCCTCTTATTATCATTCTTGCTGTAAGAATCACTACTGCTTCTCTAGTGATTGTAGATGCCCATCAGAGGTGATAAATACTACCTCCCAAAAGAGCACAGGTGATTTAATTGACATGCAAGAGCAGGAACTGAGGCGGGTGGGCTTAGTGACCTGTGAAAGCTGTTGTTCGTGACACATCACGTTACATTTCCTGGTTAAATTACTGTTTGCAGAAACAATTTCCATTTGTCTAAACCTGGATTGCAAACAGAAAAAAAAATCTATAGCTGGTAGTTTAAATACACTGTAAAACCATGCTCTCACCACTCTCCTCTGCACTTGATGCAGTTATACTGGTGTAAAAACACACCTTTATGCTTATATACCTCTCTCACTCTCAAGTGGCATGTAGCCATTTCAGTGCAAGCTACCTTCAGAGCAGTATAACAAAATACACACTCTCATAAAATTGCACCCCTTGAATGCATGAGAATGAGCATACTGTGTTTTTTAAAGGCCCATCCATCCTAGTACCACATCTCCAGCACCACCTGTTAGCAGAGCTGGATGAAGAAGTGTAAGACTGGAACAAGAGCAATTTGTGAGTGCTGTCCCATCTCACAAATCCCTACTGGAGGGAGTGTCTAAGCTTTATATAGCTTCTATATTTAGAAATTTAGGTTACAATATAATTTTATCTAATAACTCATTAAGTGAGAAGACCAGATGTAAATGGTTGGGGTTTTTTTTTTTTTTCATTTCTCTGCAAAATTTACTATATTTTACAGAAGTCATCTACCTGCAGTTCTAATTCTAGGTTTCCCTGCTGGTATTTGAGATGGCTTACGGGCCATTCATTCCCTTCATATCTAGCTCATCCCTCTCCCAATATTTCATTCCTTTCTGTCCATTTTCTCCAAATTTCAGAGGTATTGCTTTGTTATTTGTTCTGCCATGGTGATCTCATTTTGTTCACTCATCTTAAATCTTCCTTCTTTTGTTCTTTACTCCATAAGCGACTTTAAGTCCATAAACATAAAACTCTTGCAATAACCTATGTGCAAACATCAATATATTTTTTTCTGTATGTACAAATGAGGATTAAGTGTTTTTGTATGTTTCCAGTGGGACTCTACTGTATTCTTGAATTTATTGTAGAAATGACCCTTAAAGATGCCAAGTGCTGTTTTGTTTCTATAGGCCAATTAAAAATAGATACTTATAACATTTTTGGATGATTTTAGAGATTATTTTTATGTTTTTTTCCTTTTTCTTCTGATTTTTTGGGGGGATAATAATAAAGTTAAATGTATTTAATTGCAAAAACCGGTTTAAATATCTTCTTCAGGGAAGATATTTAAGATACGAAGATATTTAAGATTTTTGAAGTTTACAAATTAGCACACTCTTCTTGCAAAATTTTATGTATGTAGAAGAATTTAGTTTATTGTAACTAGGTATTGTGCTTAGACAAAAGTTTATGGCAAAACTTGGAGAAAAAAGTAAATAATTAGTGACAAGAACATGATGTATATAGTGTGATGATGGTGACATGAAGAAATGGCCTGGAGAATGAGAAGTCACACAAAAGAAGTTTGTAAAAACTTAGGGGGTTAATCAACTTTTCAGGAGTTTTATTTATTCACACTATATATTCTTCATTAATTTCTGCTAGATGCAATGTCTTTTATTACACAGATAAAGACACTTGCTCTAGTATGTTATCTGCATTTTTGACCTACTAGTACAGAGTCAATCACATACAGACTGGGGGTCAGACCCTTTTTGGAGAGATTTGTCACCAAAGGAGTGTTTTGGCCATTTAAAGAAATACTGTCAAAGGTACTGTCAAAAGCAGGGATTAATAGGAATTTGTGAAAATGTGGCTTTACAGAGTTTGATGGCAAGGTTCATGGCTCATGGTACAGTCTAGGGACACCTCACTGGTTAGACACTTCTGTCAAGGCTTATCAGGAGCTACTGAGATCAGGCCCGACAATGGGGGAAGAAGGGAAGGGGGATGAACCACCACAGGACTGACCACTTCCACACAGCCTAGTACTTGGCTTGAGTCGCTTTTCCTAAGGTAGTCACCCAAGAGATTTTGAAGATGAAATAATTTGAAATCACCTGAGATTTACTTTTCAGGGCTCTAAACCAGAGTTCTTCTACTATTAGGCAACAAATAAGAGGACTGTGGGGCAATTATGGTCTCTGTCAGAAAACACCTCTACAGGACACAGTTCTGGAACTACCTCCAGAAACACACTTGGCTGGTGAGAGCACGGTGCTAATAACACCAAGATTGAGGGTTCAATCCCTATAGAGGCCATCCATGTAAGAGCTGGACTTGATGATCTTTGTGGGTCCCCTCAAATTTAGAATACGTTGTGATTCTATGATTCACACCAAAGGGCAGTACAGGAATGAACACAGTGCATATGAGATACAGATAATTAGGGGAAAAACAAGGAATTAAATTATTTTACAATGTACATATACTCAGTGAGTTCTCAAAGAGACTCAGATGTTTCCAATGAGGGCCTTTTCATGCAAAAACTTGGTATTATGGGAATAAATCAAAAGATGAAAGTAGTGCATAGCATACTTTGTGGCATAGATTTGGACAAGAGGAAAAGGAAAGCAGGGAATGCAAAGATAAATGAGAAAAGGTTTGCATGGGCACAGTAGGAGAGGAGTACAATAGGAACAAGAATTTTGAAAACATTTACAGAAACCTATAGTGATCTCTTCAAATTGAGTTTGTTTACAAGAGAAAACTAAATCAGATATGGCATTAGTGGGTTATGGGTTTGTGGGTTTATGTTCCTACAGAATATATAAAAGTGTAGAGGAACCTCTGTGCACTGTTGAGTATTATCATATTATCTTACTCTACTGTTCCTGTATAGACATTTCCTGTATATACATTTTTGTCTAGTTTCAGCACTGTAGCAAAATAACAAATTTCAGAAAAAGCAAGATAGCAAATTCCTCTCAGGCTGTTAATACCTGGATGCCATGTTCCCACCAAAACTGTCCTACCACTCCCTTCCTCAGCTGGACAAGGGGAGAGAAAGTATAACTAAACACTTGTGGGTCAAGTTAAGGGCAGGGTGAGATTCCTCAGCAGTTACTGTCATGGACAAAACAGGCTTGATTAGAGGAAAAATTAATTTAATTCATTAACAATCAAATCAGTGTAGGGCCACGAGAAAATAAAAAAACCCCAAGTATTTAAAACACCTTTTCCCCAGTCCTCCCTTCTTCTTGGTCTGAAATTCACGCTCAAATTCTCTACCTTACCCTAGTGGCCCAGTGGGACAGGGAATGGACATTGCAGTCAGTTCATCACACATTGCCTCTTCTTCCTTCTCAGGGGAACTCCTCACACTCTCCCCTTAGTGCAGTGTGGGATCCCTCCCACAGGAGATAGTCCCGTAGAAACTTCTCCAACACAGAATCTTTCTCACAGATTGCAGTTCTTCACAAACTGCTCTAGTGTGGTCCCTTCCATGGTGAGCAGTCCTTCAGGATCAGTCTACTCCATTGTGGTCCCCATGGGGTCACAAGTCCTGCCAGAAAACCTGCTCCAGCATGGGCTCCTGTCTCTCCATGGATACACAGGTCTTGCCATAAGCCTGCTCCCATGGAATCACAGCCTTCTTTGGGCATCCACCTGCTCTGGTGTGGGGCTCTCTAGGCTGCAGGTAAACCTCTGAATCCCTATGGAGCTCCATGATCTGCAGAGGAATCTCAGCTCCAGTGCCCAGAGCACGTCCTTCCTGTCTTCTTCATTGACCTTGGTGTCTGCAGAGCTGTTCCTCTCACATGTTCTCACCCCACTCTCCTTTGACTGCAATTTCTCATGCACCATAGCTTTTCCTCCTGCCTATATTATCCCACCACAATGGCAGATGGGCTCAGCCTTGGCCAGCAACAGGTCCCTCTTGGAGCTGCCTGGGAGTGGCTCTGTCAGACATGGAGGAAGCTTCTGGCAGTGTCTCAGAGAAGCCAACCCTGCATCCCCTCCCCAATACCAAAACCTGCCCTTCAAATTCAATACTAAACTAGAATATTTTACAAAAGGGTATGTTGGAGTTTTAGGAGTTCTCCTTTTTTTTTCTGTTTCTCTTAAAAGAATTTTCCCCATACATGTTACTAAGAGACAAATTACTGGGTACTTAAGAGAGACAAAAAGACCTGTCCACAGGTGGAGGGATCCAGCTGGCTACCCCTTTTCACCTGTGGTTTTCTTGTGTAGGGCGGAGATGCTGCATTGAACTGGGAAAGAGGGGTTGGCTACACGCCCTAGCTCTCTTGTTCTCCCAGTGTTTAGAGGGGGAGAAAGGCTGCTGTCGACATGGAGAGAATTTGTTGCCACTGCAGGTTTCTGCTCTCTGCTGCCTTCCTTCTACCGAGAGTGGAGCTTGCTCGCTGGAGCGGCTGCTGCACTGGGACCCTAACACCCTGCCTCACTAAAAGAGGGACCCTTTCACCATCTGCTTGGGAGCCTCAGGGAAAAAACGGGATCCCAATCCCGCCTTTCCCTGCCCCGCTGGGAGCCGGGCAGTGGCTGCCCTGCACCCCAGTTCCTTTGCACCTGAGTTTTGCTACACTGCAGCCCCGCCCCCCCAGCTGCTGAGACATCCTGCGGTTTCCACTGCAGCTGCGGAGTTTGATACATCTCATCTATCACTCAGGACTTTTTGTTTGTCCCTGCTGTTCCCCGAGGCACAGCAGTGCTTGGGGCACTGGGACAGTCTGCCCCAGGGGGGTTGTGAAGCAAGCTTTTGGTCCGCCATTACTGCGTGCTCCCCGAGCTCGCTCCGGAGCGCCCCCTGCAGCCGCGGGGGAACCATCGCACCTGCCCTGCTCACCGGGAGCCGCCAGCGCCCCTGCCGGCTGTGACTGGAACTGCACCAGAGGGGAAAGGGCCTGACAGCCGAGAGAGGCTGCACTGGGTTTGTGGTTCTGTTTGCTGTCACCACTGTAGTTATTGTTGTTTGTTTGCCTGTTTATATATCTGTATTTTAGTAAAGAACTGTTATTCCTATTCTTTATATCTTTGCCTGAAAGCCCCCTTAATTTCAAAATTATGATAATTTGGAGGGAAGGGGGTTGCATTTTCCATTCCAAGGGGCGCTCCTGCCTTCCTTAGCTGACACCTGTCTTTCAAACCAAGACAGGGTAGGATTGAAGAATATTATGTTATATCTTTCATTAGTTTTCTCCTTGATTCATATGTCTCCATTAATGAGAGAGGTTGCAACACGGTTGTTTGGTTTGGTTTTAGGTGGGGTTTTTTTTGATAGTGTCTCTTTTTGAGTTTATGTTTTTTCTTAATTTAATCCAAATGCACACTTATCCAAATTTAACAAATACATTTCTGAACATATGGTCTTGTTATATGATAAAACCAAGAAACTCACTTAGCATAGTGAATAGCTGAATGACCTTGTAAGTTTATCTGTAGAAACATGAACTGCAGAGTTATCTAATTGTTCTTAAGGAAGTTTTGTTCTGAAAGAGAAATTACTTTGAAAAATCTGATTCCTCATATTTGGAATCCAATTCTATTAAGTTTAATAGCAATATAAATATAAAGTTTTCTGTAAGAAAAGTTTTTCTGTAAGTCTTGGACTCACAGAAGTTGAGTTGCATCTACTTCTTTTGAAAGAAAGAAATCTTGAGGATGATTTTTGGGTGGTGTTGCCTTTTCCTGGTCTTAAAATTAAGAGCCAAACACCGTTAAAGGAAAAGGAGTTTTTACCTTGGTATTTAATTAAGTACCCTTGAGGTGCACTACTTTGTCTGGGTGGAATGAGCTGAAATGCACACACACGATAGACCACGTATACAATTTATAGACCTTGCAAATTAGCATATCTATCAAAGATTCCCCAATGAGAGGCTTGATTGATTAGCATGATATCCCCCCATCCTGAGGAATTGTCCTCTGGATGGGCCTATCTTAGTTTACAGGATGTGTTCTGGAGAGGACCTTGGTTTCTCAGGGTAATGTAGGGCTTTCTGGCCTCCAACTGTGAGGCCTCCAGGATGTTTGATCTTGTGGATTAACAGAATATTAGGACTAAGTTATCGGACTTAAGGAATTGCAAGTATGCATGCTAAAAGCACTGAGGACACATAAAAGCTATATAAAAGTGTATACAAAAAGTATATAAAAGAAAAGGCAAAAAATCATCATGGCATCAGTGTGACCAAGTGTTGAGGTCACTGAGCCAGCAGCTATGATGGCAGAGGGGCCAAAGAGCCCCAAAATAGCAAGGGCCTGCTGGTGGACTGATTCCAAGGTTTGAGAACATCCCCCTGAGCTCATGGAGAGAAGGGAAAAGCCTCTCCCAGCAGGCTTTGGGGTGCTATACAGACTTAATCTGTTTGACTGACTTGTACCCCTACACACCCCCAGACCTTCCCTGTTGGTTCCCATTCCCTGGCACTGCCTTTGTACTGCCCCTATGCCCCAGATCATTGCTTCTGCTGCTCTCCCCGCTCCCGTATAAAAACCCTGGACCTCATATGGTCCGCTCTCTTTTGTCACTGGTCTCCCTTCGTGGCAGGATGCAATAAATGTCTTCTGTGGAAATGCCACGTGGGAGAGCCCTCCTGACTCTTTGGTAATGCTGAGCTATTTGCCTGTGTGTGTGTGAGATCCGTGCCTACACAGCCGTGTGGGTGAAAGCAGTAAGCTTGCTGGGGCGCTGTACTGCACCCACCGGAACAGTCTCATAGCCAGGGACGTTTCAGGGAAAAGCAAAGCTGAACCCTTCACGAACATGCATACAGTGCATTAACCAACAGAAAAAAACATTTTTGTTTAGCAGACATTGTCTGTTTTTTTGCTAGCAGTAGCAAAATCCTGCCACTTGTCTAAAACATTCATTTTTAAGACCTTCTATTGTCTATTCAAAAGGTATTATAATTAGCACTTATCTGTCATTTCAAAGTCTAATTAGTTAGCCTTGCATTCTTATTAAATTATGAAGAGTTGAAGGTCATGTCATACATCATTTCTAAAGTAAATGTCCCCTAAGTTTTTAATACAATCTTGAAATTTACCACTTTTGCAGATATGACATTTGGCATTAAAGATTTCAACATCATTAAAATGCAGGTTTAAAAGAAAATTCCATGTTTTACAAAGTGCATTAATTTTCTTATTTCATAAGGGGAAATTTGATTTTCCCTTTTATAACCATTTCCTAAAATCACTGAATACCACGATTCACCATTTTCATATGTTTCATACTAGCTTTTCTCAATTACTGTGTTGGAGTTGCTCCTGTGTGTTTTGAAATGATCAACACAGAAACAGGTGCAGTAACCTATCTGTGCTTATCAACATTTGTTTGGCTATATTTGATTAACAACACAACTCCTCTGCTCCCTGCCCCACCAATTACAGAAGCAGGATGCTCAAATGGCAGTGGAAAGCCCAAGTGATTTTCAGTGCTGGAGGAAGGTACAGAGCTGGGAAAGAGCGGGCAATCTCTGAGGTGGAGAAAAAACAGAGGTGTGGGATAAAATTTCCAAGTCCCCTGCAAACAGACACGGGGAGAGGGCTCTGGGTCAATCATGGGAGAGAGGGGGAGCCTGCACCCTGCAGGTCTTACTTGTGGATGTCCCCAGGCAAATCATTGTCTTTTGGAAGGAGGAGATTGAAGTCAACAGACATTGCATTCAGATTTTACACCCCACAGCTTTGCTCAGACACTGCTAGCCCCCTTATAGCCTTGTCTGGGGAGTCCTGGCAGTTCAGAACCACCTGAGTGTTCCATAGCCAAAAAGGCACTCCAATGGCACCTTCTTTCTGCTGCAGACAAACTTTTGGGTGTGAACAGAACATTGTATCAGCCCGAGCACGTCTGCGCTCACAAACTGCGTCTCCAGTTTTGGCACAGGCTGTTAGGGGAAGACTTTGCCACTGGAAGAAACTTTATGTTTGAGACTCAGCAGCAAAGTTTCAGCAGCTTTGGTGGTTTGACTTATTACAGTTCCTATAACTGAACTCTCAACATTTGTTTATACTGAATGCAAACATTTGTGCAGTAGAATTGTTTCATTTTTTTCAAAATAATTTAGAAATAAAAGTCCGTGTACATTCTGATTCACATTTAGTTGGTGCTTCAGACATTACATTTGGGTCTCTATTGGTATAAATAAATCTAATAATTGGTATAAATAGATTAAACAGGATAAGAAGAATTTGGGGTGTTTTCTGTAATTCCTTGGGTTTGCAATGCTTGGCTCACTAGTGGAGTTTTATTTTTAGGGCTTCACTGTGTATTTTGATGCCAAGGTAACAAAACAACAGGTAAACACATGTTCACTTGCACCACACCTGCTTTCGCCAGCAGCATGCTCAGAGAGGAGAGACAGAGATGAGGAGGAACTCAACAAACCAAGTTGCAAAGTAATAAATCCAAACACATGTCAATGTGGTGAAATCTTAGAACCCCTTCAAAAGAAGGTTGGCATCTCTTCCTTTTCTGTCTTAATGAACTGACAAGTTTCTTGATTGGCTTGAGCAGATATTTCAGTAATTATTTCAGAATTACGGTCCATTTTGGGGGTCAGCCACTTTTTTGATGGCTACAGCTGAAAAGTTACCACTGAAGATTGTTAACTGGTTCTAAGCTTACAATTTATGATGGAAAATAGGTTGAGGAATACTGATATTACATTTGTCTCAATTTCTACATGGAAATAATAAGCAGAAGAAAGAAAAGTTTAAAGCTGTGACACCTGGGAAGAAACATGATTTTTTCCTGACACTAAGGAAATTATAGGCTATTTCAGTGACTGCAAAAAAAAAAGACAGCACGCCCTTCAGAACTCCAAAAACCTTACATTTAGATCCCAGAGGTACCAATCAGAAACCCAGAATCTTATAGCAGAGTAGATTCATCTGGTGCAGCCTCATTGCTTTGTCAGCACAAGCTCATCTTTGCACTTGCAATTAAAACAACAAAAAAAAAAAAACCCAAAACAAACAAAAAACCTAAACCAAAACAAAACTAACAAAAAAATGAAAAGCACACAAAAACAAAATCAAAAAAACCCAAAAAAAACACAAAGTAAAAAAAAAAAAAAAAAACAAAAACAAAAAAAAACACCAAACAAACAAACCCTAAAAACCAAACCAAACAAACAAAAAACCCCAAACAAAATCATAATCTCAGATAAATCTCAGTTTAAATTCAAAATTAGCCTCAGGTCTTACACTGTCAACTTTGACATCTCCACTTTAGTCAAGAAAAGGAATATTAAGTAAATATATAAGGGCACAAATTTTTGCCTGTGGCTTGTGCATAAAAGTGTTGTTTATCACCATGCCAAAGGTAAATGCAAGGTAAATGACATAGGTCTCCCTAGAAGCAGGGAAAGCTAAGTCCCCATACATCTGTTTAAAAAAGAAAACAGGCATTCTGCAAAGCCAGTTGCAGTTCTCCATCTGCTGAGCTGAGAGGCTGAGGATGACATGAATGTGCTGTCTCCTTTTTCCCCATATGATAAATTTGAACTAAATAGCTTTTGACATTTTTTAGAACAAGTCAGAGTCAAAGCAAACCTGGTTTATGTCTTAGGTCTAGATGAGCAGGGGACAGCCATTAATCATCAACAAATTACACACCAATCACAATGCCAAGACAAAGGTAAAATCAATTACAGTGACAATTAAACTGGTCAGGTATCAGACCTGAAAGCTTTGCAGTTAATAAATGTTCTCATACAAGACAGCAGACTGTAGGCTTCCAAATTTTCAATTTAAATCCTAGATTTTCCCTGGAAGGAATAAAGCTATTAGTTAATAGAAATTATTTGTATAAGAAGTTAAACCAAAAACTATACATAGAAATTAAATTAATGAACTAATATACTCCCTTGCAACGAATAACTGGTAGTTAAAACAACAAAAATAATGAATGTTGCAAATCTTGCAATAACAACAGTTAGATAACTGTTATTATATTACAAGGAAGATAAGAACAGAAGTAATTGGCACCTTATTTTTCTTTAAATTGAGTGATAAAAAGGCAAAAGAAAGTGTGGATTACTTAGTGGCCCTGTTCAGGTGTCCAGATTGTGCCTTCTACTCCTATGCCTGAAATGATGCGAAGTCTAGCAAGACTTTTCCAGTCCACAACTCTGGGGAGCTAAATGTGTCCTTCCGTTAATATATTATAGCACGAGTAGGGGGATTGAAAATGTTCGAGTGAGATGATCTGAAATAAGAATTACAGGTACAAGGAAAATCAACAATCCAAAAGAGAATGAAGATCCTATCATGGGGGAAGGATCTGAAAGTCCAGGAAAATGAAGATAATTCAGATATCAGTTTTGCAACCAAAGCTCAGGCAAACCATCATGCTGCTATAAATACACACTGTCTGGTTTGAAGATGAATTTTCATCAATTAGATTGTCTGAGAACATGAAGGCATAAAGCAGATCCCTCCTGAGAAAACTGTACTGGAAGATTGAAAAACTGCTGGCAGACTGCAGTGGGTTGACACTGGCTAGATTCCAGACACCCACCAAAGCTGCTCTATCACTCCCCTCTGCAGCTGGACAGGGGAGAGAAAATATAAGAGTTCATGAGTGGGGATAAGGACAGAGAGAGATTACTCACCAAATATCATGGGCAAAACAGACTAGAATTAGGGGTGTTAATTGAATTTATTACTAACAAAATCAGAGCAGAATAATGATAAATAAAATAAGGCCTTAAAAACACCTTACCCCCACCTCCCCTTTCCAGCTCTAATTCATCCCCTGCAGCAGTGAGGGAGACAGGGAATGGGGATTATGGTCAGTTCATCACACGTTTTTTCTGCTGCTGCTCAGGGAGAGGAGTCCTTCCCTGCTTCAGTGTGAGGCTTCCCATGGGAGACAGTTGCCCATTAACTTCTCCAGTGTGAGTGCATCCCACAAGAGACAGTTCTCCACAAACTGCTGCAGGGTGGGTCACTCTTCCATGGGGTGTGGTCCTTCAAGGACAGGCTGCTCTAGTGTGGGTACCCATGGGGTCACAAGCCCTAGCAGGAAACCTGCTCCAGCATGGGCTCCTGTCTCCATGGGTCCCCAGGCCACTGTCAGGAGCCTGTTGCACAAACCCAATACTGCAGACTCCTGAATGCAGTTTCTCAACTGAAGGAGGTACCTCCTCAAGAACCCTACTAAGGCACTTAGACTTCAGATAGGGTCTGGCTTTCTGAAAAACAGCAGCCCTAATTCAGTCTATATTCACATTACTCCCAAGGGACAGCCACAAAAAAATGCTCTTCTGGTTCATCTCATCAAGGATCCTTGGCAAGTCACCCATAGTTAACATTAGCTGAAAAATATTTCCTGCTCTATGGATGAGAAATTTGTGCACACAATCAAATCCATTTTCTAACAAAGAATAGCAACAACAAAAACCTAAACAAAATCAATCCCATCATGTTTTTAGTAAAAAAAAAATGAAATTTCATTCAGTCTTTTATCTAGGCTCTACTTCTTATTTGATTCTTAGGATGTCTTGCTCTCAGAACTTCTCTAAACCACGGATCAAAATGAATAGGTTCACAGACTTGAAAATTCACTGTTGTTATGATCTGTTTTGAATTCCTGACTAGGCAGGGTCATTTCATACCAGACAGCTGATGGCCAGTGCATTCAAGTAGAATGAATTTTTTAACAGACTCACATTCCTTGTCTCTTAGACAAGTGTCATATTAGTGTTTTGGTTTTTTTAATGATTATTAAAAACATTAAGAAAACCTAAATGTTCATATGAAGATGCCTTTAAAAAGCAGCTGTCAATACTAAAACTTGAAAAAAGCTGGTAGTCAAAACGCAAAATAGTACAAAAATGCATGGAAAATTCTCTCATGCTCATACTTTCTGACATGAAGTCAGCACAAGCAGGTCCATGCCTTCTAAACCTCTGGTGTTTTTTTCCTAAAATAATTATAGAATCCATCTATCACTATGTAAATGGATCTGCTCATTAACTGAATCCAACACAGAGAATCCTATAGATTAACTAACTACATACATAACTATTCATTAAAAGTTAAATGCCTTGAACCTAGATTATCATCAGTGACAAATTTCACTGTGGGCCAAAGCTCATATGTTTACTTTCTAATTTTTAATGAAAAGCTTTTCAAAGTACATATTTATTTCACTATAAGTGTGCAATTTCAGTTTAACAACACACAGAGAATAGTGACAAAAGCATTTATATTTTTGGCCATGTAATAAGCTTTTTCTTATTAAAAAAAAAAAAAAATTGCATTATATGTAGAGATGCAGATACTATATGTTTTTAATCTGTTAAGTTGAATAAATGTCTCACACCTTGGACTAAAAATATTAGTTTAATGCTTTAATCATGTAGAAAATTTATCTGAGATAACCTATAATGCTTTAAAATACTTACAGGCTATTATTAAAACCTTTAACTGAGACAATTCACTTATCTCCAAATATTAATCCATTCATATGTTGGTGACTAGTCCAAATTACGAGCAATTGCAAGGTCTTCATCTGTTTTTCCAATCAGATATGGTATATTATTCAGGTTGAGGACTTATTTTTATTGCTACATGGGCGCCAAAAGTTGAAACAGCTACACGAGTGAGACATTGCACCTGGCTCAATAAACCATGAAAGGTTTGGCCTCACTCTGCATCACATAGGTGCCCTTGTCTCCTTTTATCTTCCAGTCAGTAATATCTCTATCTGGGTGGGTTTCTGCTTGTCCTCTGGACTGAAGATATTCCAGGCCAAAGACATGTCCTTTCCACGTAAAGTCTAATGCATAAGCCACTAGATGACCTTCCCCATTTTAGATGTCCTTTACATTTTCTGTGTTCTATAATTTGCTTCGATAGTTGGTTTATTCAAAGTTATGCCTTCCCTGTGTTCCTATAATTAATAACTTTTTTCTCATGGAAATAAAATGACCAGTTTAACATAACAATACAAGATGTCTTTGAAACATGAGAAATAACATTCAAACTGGGAAATATTAATATTGTTTCTTTAACTTAATTTGTGTCCTTCAGCTTTCTGAATTTCTAGATTCTATCTACAAAACGGTAAAAATCATAACTAAATGTATTCTGTGCACATATGTATATATTCCATATTATATGTGAAAAACATTCTTTTAAACATTTTACAGCCATTATTGTAGGCTTGTCTCTCAAGCTTTCAATGTTAAAATTAGACTGCATTAAACAAAAGTGATTACTCT
Source organism: Lanius collurio (assembly GCA_020086605.1). Taxonomy (NCBI): domain Eukaryota; kingdom Metazoa; phylum Chordata; class Aves; order Passeriformes; family Laniidae; genus Lanius; species Lanius collurio. The sequence goes on along the minus strand of JACBWW010000001.1, from coordinate 21,496,760 downwards.
TATATAAGGAAAACACCCATCTACTGGCTGAGACAAGCTAAAACCCAGGATCACTCTTCTACCCACCAGGGTTCTGCAGGATACTCTTTCTTCCAGCCTTTCTTTCTAGTACAGGAAATTTTAGAGTTTTCCCAAGCCACAATAAAAAAAGCTGAAAAAGCTGCTGTGCACTCCCAAGATAACTGCTAACAAGTACAGGCAAGGTCCCTCCTCTGCTCCAGGGTACCTTCTCCTGCTGTTGTCCACTGCACCTGCATCTCCTTGGATCAGCTCTTGCAGAGCATGTTCAGGCTTTGCCTAGTGACAAAAAGTAACTCCTCCAGACAGAATTTGGCCAAAAGAGCAGGTAACTGCCAGAACTGCTGTCTATTCTTCTCTGCTTTAGAGTCCAAGATTTTTTTTTACCTAAAAAATGCTAACACATGAATCTATGCATGAACAAAATGAGAATAAACACACCATATACTCTTCCAGGTCTCTTACCCCGAGTTTGTAAAGTCCTTTGCATTATAGGGAACTGTTAGGTCCAATGTGGTTCTTTACACGTCTCTGTTCACAGGCAACTTTGTCCTTGTGCTGCATCTTGGTGACTCTAGTTCTGAAGCTAATTTACTTGCTTTAGTCTTACACCTTCAACAGTCTAAGAATGAAAGCTCCTTGAGCCACTGACTTCTTAGCCAGACCACGTAAGTTCTATGACAATCCCCCAAACACCAGTCTGCCAAATAAAAATAAATTGGTCTGACATAAATGTCATGAAAAACTTACTAGCTAATAGAATATCTCCTTGTTACAATGAAAAATATCAGTTGCATTGCAGCTTGCTTTTTTTCATCTCTGAATGATAAAGGCTCAGGAGACTGATTTCTTCCTGAAGAGCAGGAAGGTCATTCTGTGAACTAACAGTTGTGAGGATTGGACAGGCTAGGGCTACATTAGGTTTTGATTACTGGAAATATTAAATAGACAACTAATGACACAGGAGGACTTTTGCAGCTTCTTTTACAGCAACTGCAAAGGTGTTTCATAAAATTCAGATATACTTACCATTACATATTTGGATAAATTTCTAAAAATTATGTGGTGATGCTGTAGACATCACATAGACAGTGACAAAGAGAAAAAAAATGAGTGTATTAAAGAAAAGTTGGAGATATAGGACCTCCAGAGGCTGCAGGGTTGACAAATTATCTGAACTACAAGACAGAATAGAAAGAGGAAGGTGATTATTAGATGGGAGAGAAAAAACTACAAACAAGTCATAGGCTCCAACATGGCTAGAACCTGTTTGTAGATTTATTATTGAAATTAAAGCCTGGACAAAAAATGTTGTGATATGGAGTGTGTCAAAACCTATTGACGGAAAAGATACCACAAAAACTAGATTAAATAATGCAACAGGTAGCTGGAACCTGCCTAGAAGGTTTACTGAGGGTCAACAACATTCTCTGTGAAACCGTTTAGACTGCAGAAGTGGAAGAAGAGCAATTCAGCAGCTAAAAAGATCAGAAAGTCCAGTGAGATATTCACCCTGAAAAACAATGTCCAGCCAGTAAAATCTGTGTTATATGTTGATATAGATAAAGACATATGTTCTCACTCTAGATTGCAGTGTAATGTTGGAACAACTTGACCTCATTTTAAATGAGTTAGCTCAGGTACTGTAAGCAATGTAAAGGCTATGCTACGCTGCAGTATTTATTCTGCAAAGTCAAGTAGAGCGCTCTGCTTCTATGGGTGGCTTTCTTCTAATGAGTTTGCTTGCTACTTGCTTATCAAAGCAATCTAGTTCACTGAAAGCTATTTCCAATATCTCTGCAGTCTTTAAAAGGTACATGGACCCAGATGTCACAATAATGTAAGACTGAAACAAATGTTACTGAGATGTACTACAGTTTCCTATCTGTTAAGAAAAAGGCTAATGAACAAATTCAACTAAGATAGTGAAAATGAGAAAATTGTCTGAAAAACTATGTGAGGGCAATATCATCTACCCAAATAAATTATTGTCTCTGTTCAAGGCTGAAAATCACCCAGGCAAAGGAGTGTCTCAGTTACATTCTGTGAAAAACCTTTCCTGGGAGAAAATTATCTTTGTCCTGATTTCAGTTCTTACTACCAACCTCTGTTACACAGGGGAACTTGAAGTCATTTCAGCTTCCTTGTAGTAATTTCAGCTTTACCTGGAGTAACTCTGTAGTAAACTTAAAATGCACAGATTCCAAAGCAGAGGGACCACATCTCTTTGCCAGGGCTGGGCACCACTGGCATTAAGGCACATCTCTACTATATCCCACCAGGGAAAAAAAAAAAAAAAAAGAAGATGAAGGATTAAGAAGCCTGCAAATATCAGCTTGGTAACTGTTCTTGCACCTTACTCTTACATCAAAACATGCCAAGGGATTATTCCTGGATCCGAGGTCTATATGCTAGCTCCACTAATTGAATCTGATTTTATATTGGATAGATCAATTAATACACAATAGCAAGACATCTACTTTGTAGGCAGACGTCATTATCAAAGACAAATCAAATCTACAGTAATCTGGTTCACATTTATGTTCACCTTCTAGCAACCTTAACCATTTTTTTACTTCATTGTCAAAGAATTTCTTCTTTAGGTTGAAGTAAAATATGTTATCCTTCAATTGGCTTTAAGAGCCTTTCATTGCTTTATCTTAATTAGAGCTATTTAAAAAATCCCTCTAATATTATTTTCCTTATTAGTGAGAAATCTACATTGCTACAGCAAAAAACCGGCTGTCCTGGTGCAGCTCAATTTTCACTTGATATTAAATTCTCTACTACTGCAGAAATTGGTATCTTCTAAAACATATTTTAAGATAGTCTCCATGACAAATATTCTTGAAACTGCCTTCACAGCAAGGTTTATATTGATGACAAGAAAAAGTAAATAGAAGAAAGAATCAACATGAATTTCACTCATTGTCCTCAGTATTTCCTGCAGCCCTGCAGAGAGGGACATGGGGTGCTTCTGTATTAAAAATTGGGCTTGAGCCAACAATGTGTCCTCACAGCCCAGGCAGCCAATCTCATCCTGGACTGCATCAAAAGAAGTGTGACCAGCAGGTCAAGGGAGGTGATTATCCCCCTCTCCTCTTCTCTTACGAGAATCTACTTGGAATACTGTGGGGGGGGACCCCAGCACATCAAACACTGTTGGAATGAGTCCAGAGGAGGCCACTAAGTTGATCTCAGGGCTGGAAAACCTCTGCTATGTGGACAGGCTGAGATAATTGGGGCTGTTGAGCCCAGAGAATAGAAAGCTCTGGGGAGACCTTATAGCAGCCTTCCAGTACATGAAGGGGACTTAAGAGAAGGCTGGAGAGAGACTTCTCACTGAGGACATGTAGCTGTAGGACAAGGCAGAATGGTCATAAGCTGAAGGGAGGGCAGGTTCAGATTAGATATTGGGAAGAAATTCTTTACTATGAGGGTAGTGAGGCACTGGGACAAGTTGCCTGGAGAGGTTGTGGGCTCCCCATCTCTTGGAGGTCTTCAAGACCAGGTAGGATGGGGCTCTGAGCAACCTGATCTAGTGAAAGGTTCCCTGCTCACATCAGGGGGTTTGGAACTAAATGATCTTTAAGGTCTCTCCCAACCCAAACTACTCTATGAGTCTATGAATTTCTTCCCAGCTACACATAAAATTTGTGAAACTAATCTTCCTCAATTTAAAATAGATTATGTTAATTTAAATAACAGTTTATTCTGTAGTCAGTCATTCTGGCAAGAGAGAAGTCTTACTTTTGATGCCCAACATGGCAAAATTCAGTCTAGTAGACAAAATTTGGGAAAACCAGAAGAAACTGAATATCAGACCTTAAAATACAAATTGTCAGTCGTCTATTTCTGTCACACAAAGATGTATACACATACAGAATCATAAAATAATCAATCTCTTTATTTTTTCATTCTTTCCTACAATACAATATCCAGCTGCAATATGAGATGAAAATGTTATTGTAACAAAATGAGCCAAGAGGAGACATATGCTCTAATTTGAGTTCCTATTGTTTACACTATATCTATTAAATCAGTTTCCTAGATAGTTGAATTAAAATTTGTGTCAACATGGGACAATTAATGACTGCAATCTGAACTGAAGAAATCTCGATACTTTAGTCTGAATGAAAAAATGTGGCAATACCCATTTTCATTGAAGAGGCCTTGTTTTTGTCATTTGCTATTGCTCAGACTTAACCAATAGCAGATTCTCTAAAATTGCTTTATGTAGAAAGTAAAAAAAAAAGCTGTGAAATGTTTTCAGCTTGTAAACTATTTGCTGAAGGAAAACATAAAATGGGCCTGCTGAGTATACACTATTACTGCATTTTGTTCCTGAAATTATGTACAAAGGCAGTTTATAGCTAAACTAGGTATGTCCTTCTTAGCAATTATATGCTGCCAGAATCCTATTTGCTGGGGTAAAATCCACTTTATGGGGAGACAAAGAATATGTAGGCATGTACACTGATGGCATATAAAACATCCCAATACAAAACATACTACTAAAATGAAGTTGCCACTTTGAGTTTATTGCCTTCTCACTAGCATTCACTTTACATTTTTCTGTGAGACACTCTGTAAATTCAAGATGAGTTTATTTCACAATGTTTGTGAGAGGAAAGATCCAGACTAGAAAACAAGAGACATGCAAGCACATTTTAAAGTGTAATCAAATTCTCCAGTAGAATAGGGATTTCTAATTTCAGAAATATGGTTGGTATTCCCATTTTAGACAAGGACCTATAAGACATTCTGTTGAATGTCAGATACTGATACTTAAATAATAGAGTCATGTCTATAATCTTTTTTCAGCTTTTCAGAATACACAGCTTCACAGCCCTTTAGCAAGATATGGTTCCATGTTAGAAGAAACCTTTTTCAACACACTGTCAGGATTTCATTTCTGGGAAAGTGGAGAAGTACGTATTCTGGTATATTTCAAAGCTCAAGGGAATTATTCACAGTAAATCCTGGGGCTTGTCAACTCCTTTTGTCTGTCTAGCTATATAAAAAATTATTCACTTGGCCCTATCCTAAAGGAAAAGAAACTCTATCGCTTCTACTCCAACAGAACTGAGACAGTTTACCAGAAAGACCTGACTCTGTGTGCGTGTGTAGAGGTCTGAGTACCAACCCCAGGAGTGAGGCTGCAAAGCTCAGGGCATTCAAAGGGGCAGATGCAAATGACTAGAAGACCAAGGATCTGAGGCCAGCGACTGGGATGATTGAGTGGCTGAGGTCAGCAGTTGGAGTGTGTATAAATATATGTTTATGTGTATATGTATACACACCACTAGCAGACTTCAATCCTGACCAGCAGCAGGAGAGGAGCAGCACTGGCAGCCCACGCTGGCCATGTTCACACAAGACCCATACATCCATGCAGGTAGGGCAGGTAGGTCTCTACTTTCCATCTGTGCTGACCTGTTGTCTGGGTGCACGACTATCCATAGTAATGAGCTCAACCTTGCTGCTGGCTGAACCTGGGCACAGGGAACCACAGAAGTCCCACAGCTTTGGGGTTAGTGAATAGCAACCACTGTGGAGCTGCTGTCTGCAGAGGTCCCTTGGGAACTTCTTGCCATCTGACCCCAAGGTTTCCAACCCAGTTCATGCTACTCAGTATTGCATTAACTCCACTGGGTGTAGGACAGATGGGTCACATCTTGAAGGAGGACATTGCCACAGTCATCTCAGGTAGATTGCTGAGGGCTTATGAACTCTAACCAGGTCTGAGTTAAGAAGTTCTAGATCATCTGGAACATCTAGTTCCCTAGAATATGGTGTTTCATGTTTTGTTAATGAAAACAAAGCTAATTCCTAATTTTTTAAAATTTATTTCAACTGTTTTACTGGCAAATCCCCACTGAGATAAAACAGCTAGAATAAAGGTGTGTTCTAAGAAATATTGAAGAATATGCATTCATATTGATATCAGAATTTTTTAAAAAATTAACACTTTAAACATCCACAAATAATTTTTTGATTTAGATTATAGAAATAAGAACCCTGAAGCAATCTCTCAAAATAAGGCAATTATAGACATGAGATTAGCACATTACTTACTTTCCTGAAAGCAGTAGCAGAGTGGGAATTTGATGTAGATCAACAGAATACCCACAAGGAACCTAACGGAAATTTCATCTCAGTCATTGATTCCATATTTCTAACATTAAATCTAAGGTCATTATGTTTCATTATCTGAAACTGCTGTAGGTTTATAGAAATATTTATTTGTAGCAATTATTTTAGCTGATAACCCGAACATTTTATTAGATTTTCAAGTCTATCTGCCTTCAAAAGCAGTATACTTTCTACTGACAAGGGGACAGATCAGATATTAAACTAGTAGCTTGCTCTTAGCCAAAAAGCAGAGGAAAAAATGTATTAGCATATAATTGTCTTTATTGGAGAAACTACAGTCTAGTTCTAAAAGAAAAAAACAGGACTTTCAACAGCAGCTTGTCTTTTGTGCATTTTTCTCATCTGCTTGTTTGGGGTGTTTTTAAAGAAAAAGCCTCAGAGATGCACTGTGAATACTCACCTCACCTTTTTTTGACAAATAACCTTGACAGTTATTCATGGAACTGCATTGAAGAGACTCTGAACTTAAAAGACACTCTGGGCTATAAAAACTCATTGGTATTTTGAGTGGTCTGTTGACTGACACTCCCATTGCATGGCTAAGGCTGTGCATTAAGCCACATCTCTCTCTATGCAAACACAGCCCAGCCCTTTTAATTTTTTTTATTTATAAGTGCCATCTATTTTATAAGATATATCCTATAGCTATCCATTGTGAAACCACAACAGTATTATTTTTTTAATTTCCCATTTCTATCCAAGATGTTAAATAATTCTTTACTCTTCCTCTAATTAATTTCCTTCCTGTTTCTGAATCCTCAACTCTGTTCTTTCCCTAGACAGATGTCTCAGACACTTGTACCCATAAAAAGCCCTTAACTTTCCCAATCTTTTTCCCCTCCACCCACTCTCCTAATCTGCCCTGTTTGCTTCTTTTGCACTTTCATCTTCCCTTTTTTGTCCTTTTTCTTTGCCTGGCAAAGGTACCCTTTCATGACATGGCTGTGCTAACAATTCCAGTTATTCTCAATGGAGAGTATCTTAAATGGAAATCAATCCCTGAGTCTGTTTTACATGTCATAGAAGAACTGATGTTGAGAAGAATGGGTTTTCTCTTGACAGTTTTCATAGGCACAAACTTCTCTTCATTTACTGAGTATGTTATATTAATAGGAATATCTATTTCTCCAGTAGATCCTATTGGGAGTTTCCCATCTAAGATTTTGATGAGAAATGTAAACCAGTCCAAATCTCAGTTAATGTGAACGGACATACATTACTGTCTCAAAACCAGAGCCTCTCTGTGAGGGTTGTTGGCAATCTGGAACTTGGTTAGCCAAAGTTTAAGCTTGTTTTTTTCCCAAACTAAGGGAATTGTTTACCTTAGGGCTGTTTTATACTGCAAGCATCATAAATTCTTGAAGTAAAAAAGAATCTTCCTTTTCCTTCTTCAATGCCTTTGTCTTTTTCCTCATTTCTGGACACAAGAAAGCTCTTACCATAGCTTCCATTCAGCCAGAGCTGTCCTAATGTACCAGTAAGACAGAAGCAACTACTTTACTTTGCCTTACAAGGCAAGAGCTTTAGTCAAAATCCCTGCTGTATGACACTGACCTGAAAAACAAGGATCCTGACTCACTAATGAAACGTCTTGGAGCACTCTTACTGAGAATGAAACATTCCCATGAAACCACAGAGAAAAAAAATTCAATTATATTTTACAGTTTAAATAACAAGAAAGTATAGCAAATATATTAATATCCCAGTGATCAATAGGATGAAATATGGAAAAGTTATGTTCATGTCACTTTTCTTCATTCATACTTTCTTCTGTGCTAATTGTTTCCTGAGTGTGTCAGCCCACCAGCTCTGGCTTTGGAATAGCTTGTCCATGCACATGGATATTCATTTGTTCCCCATTACTGAAGAAAGAATTAGAGAATTTGAATGCTTTATAGTTTTCCTTGGCAGAAGAGGGAAGTCTTTTTTTCTGAGACCTAAGAGGTCTCAGAGGGGATGGAGGAAGTGTTTTATTATTGCCTTTTCCTGATAAAGTGTCATTCCTTATTCCACTGGCAGCAATGCTCCATCCATCTGTGAATACTACCCAGTGTAACTTCTTTTCTTGTGCATTGTTCGGGATTTCACTGTCTTCCCAACTCCATTCAGAAATGAATTGGAGAATTTATTCTCACCATCTGTCTAGTTAGAGAGCATTCACTATCTTGTACTACTATAGCTGTGGAGAAAATGTCATTTAAAATGGCATAAACTCCAATTTATTTTTCTCTGGTTGTCAAGCCATTCTCTTTCAGGTGCTAATGAGAATAGCAAAAGCAACTATTTCCACTAACTGCTGAATCCTGAGCACCAGGTGGTTCTATGCATCTATTCCTCTCTGTGGCTAACAGTAGCAAAGGTAATAGTTAATTGGTACTTTGGCACTTTTTTGACTTCAGGGCACAGGACTGCATTAAAAAAACAAATGTTCCAGCTTTTCGTCTTTTGGTTGGATTTCAATTTTAGATCTTGGTGAAAAATAATATTTATCAGACTAAAAGCAGCAAAGAATCAGGGCAGACATAGCTTGGATTATGATTGGCATAAAGAACAACTGAATGGGGTGACCATGACGTGAGGTATTTCATACTCTGGAGGAGGCTTTTCTCACAGAATAGTAATTGAGTCAGCACTCCTTGCTTCTTACTTTTTGTTTACAGAGTCTCTTGTTAGGTGGCTGGGACAGAGTAAAAAGGATTTCACTGAATACATGGTACAGTTTAGAGATCATGTTTGAAACCCTTTCTCTTTTCCATTTCTTTGCTTCTGGCATATATCAGAACAATGATCCAGATTTCAAAACTGGCTCATTTTAACCCAGCTGCTATGACTCAGTAATTGACAGAGGGCTGCTGCTTATAACTCTGCTACAGTTAAAAGCACTATTTTGTAAAGAGCATTCTCACAAGAAAGCAAAGCTACTACTCTAATTGAGTTTATCACTGACACCAATGACAATTTATTTTTACTTTGAAGTCAGTATGTAAGATCTACTTCAGGGAGAGCTGTGAAACTTGTTAGTGCTAGAAATCACTCTTCTTTGAAAGAAAGAACTGCCTTCATCTTTCTATTTAAAGACTCCACTACCACCACACCACAATGACCACAGGCAAGATTTTCACATTCTTTCTCACCTCCAAGAGTTTCAGCTTTTCTTTTCAGAGTCGATAGTTTGTCTTCCTCATTATGTACTTAAAAATGTCTTAGGCATCAGTGCCAGCTAGTTCTTGCCTTATTCTCCCATCACTAGTACTTTTATCATATAGGTCTACCCACTTTGAATTCCACTTACACTGTATCTCAGTCCCAAAGTACATTAACACTTCTGAAGGTCATAAAAAAGGGAATATTACAGAGCAGTATCCCCAAGGTGAGATGGACAAGACTACCAATTACCACTGTCCCAGAGAAAAGAACAAACATGACTTCATTCAATACAAAATATAGACTTCTCTGCTTAGAATTAATAAGAACATCAACAGACCAAAAGTAGGGACATTAACACAGAACTACTTAAAATTACAGACCAAGTCCAAACTCCATTGAACTTAATGGCTAAGCTCTTGGCTGACTTCAATGAGTTTTGACGCAACTGCTGCAAATTAAGAGCTTTTACATGCCCAGCATGAAGGAAAAAGAGCTCATACAAAGGTATTCAGCGTAAAGATTTTTAGCAAGCATCTCTGACTTCTCAGCAGTGAGAGAGAATGTTTCCAGACATAGTGGTGAAATTGTTCTGGATTTATTCCGTGATTATTCTTTTATGAATACATTTGTCACTTCTGCTAAAGACCTGCTCTTTTCCAATTACCTCAAGACTGAATAGGATATGCATGCTATTTAATAGTCCTCCATCTACTGTAACACTCATGTTTACATCTAGGCACACTAATCAACAGGAGATAAACCAGGGTAAAGATCCTCTCTACAACCAGTCTTCTCTATGATGTGAAACAGGTGATGTGTATTTCCTGGTATATTCAAAGGCACTTTCTATTTTGCAAGGTACGGACAAAAAAAATGGTATTAACAACGAGTGAATTATTTTGCATTTTGAGAACAATCTATATAGAAAAAAAAATATGTTCATGCTAATTCTTCCAATCATCTTTTATGTTTCAAGATATAAAATGTAGTTCTATGTTCAAAACAAATTTTAGTAAATGGTTTATGTCACTTCAACATAAATTCACAATTTAATCTCTAATATGTCTTAGATGTTGCTTAAAAAATATTCTGAACATTTTCTTTCTAATTTATGATTCACCAGCAAATACATTGTAGAGTGTAAAAATATATCACTGATAATTACTATGTGAAAGAATAGTAAGACATTCTATATCCTGTTCAGCAAAACCTTTGCAGATTTCAGAAGACATTTTAAGGAATTGTATTGCTATAGAAACTACAAATCAGCAATGTATATTATTTCTGTTACTTTATGCATCTCAGAACTTAGAGAATTGACCAGGATAGTTCCAAAAGCACAATACCATGATACGGGTCTTTACCTTTTGTCGTTTTTGTAAACAGAGAAAAGCCCCAGGGAAAGTTTTTGCCATCTTTTACTACTCACAGCCTTGGAATAAAAATTAATCTGGTGCAATTTTATTACCTCTATGCTTTCTAACTTTTGCTAGGTCTTTGGGCAGATGCAGATTGAAAGTAATAGAAGAAATGGCAAAGATTTCATAAATAAACTACTAACAACTTTAGCAAATTAACAACTTTAGCAAAACTGTTCTGTCCTTGAGTAAGCAGACAGAACAAATTTCTATGTCTCCCTTCTTCCCCAAACTCATTCAAATTCTTCTGCAAGAGTATCTTCCCAGGGCTCTTGATTAAAATTAGCAACATGATGATTCCAATTGTTTCATGTCTACAGCTCATCCTTTCAGAGATCATGCTCAATAGGTCATGTCAATCTGTGATGTAACTCCAAAGAACACTAGATTAGCACCAGCCATTGTACAGAAAAAAGTTCTCAGGACTGGTACAAGTTGCAAATTGTCAGTTTTCAGCTGCTATTCCCACATAAAGCATGCTGAAGCACTGAGTTGTCAGCTGTCAGACATATATTTACTGTACCTCTTAAGTCCTTCCCAGATTCCTACCACAGATATTTAGTTCATGAAAAGTTTGGTTCCTGCATCTTTGATATTTTTATTATGTAGTGTTGGTTATGACGTGTCTTAGTCATATGACATATTATCTCAGAGTATTTTTTGCATTTATAACATAAAGCAGAGCAGCCACAAACCCAATGATGCCAGCAAATTTTCCTATAATGTTAATTTCTGACTGTGAGCATTTACATGCATTATTTTCATGAATATAGTTATTTTTATTTTCATAAGTCATAGTTATACGCATTAACAAAGAAGATATTTAAGTCCAGATCCTACCTGAAATTTTTAAGAATTTCTCCACACTAATCCATTTATGTGTTTCCACATAAGGGAGAATATCTTTTTGCCTTTGTTTATAAATTAAAAATTAAATTATTGAATTATCTGACTGTATATCCACACTTTTACCATATAAAAACTCTACACACAAATTCAGAAAATCAAAATGTACAAGGATAAGGTAAAAATTAGGAACTTTTATTTCATTTTGCATGGAATAAGTTCTGGTGTCTTTTTCTCTGAGGTTTGTGATCAAACTCATTTGAGCCCTATTAACATATGTCATGTTTTGCCAAATTACATGGAAAAAAAAACATGCATAAACTTAATCTGCCAGATCATTTATTTTTGGGAGCAGACTTACCATGATAACTGAAATCTGCTCATTTCCAAGTAATTTCAGATTTCCTTGTGAGTATTTCACATAATGCTAGTATGCATAAATAAAAAAATCAGTGTGTAGGGGGTCAAGAGGGTAGGTCCAGAGGGACCATGTTTTATTCTTACCCCTCAAATATTAGTGAACACAGTATTCTGTCAACTAACCCCTGTGTTCATTTAGAAGCAAGCTCTGAGAAGCAATCTGCATTGCAGAAAGCTTCAGTAGAAAATTATATAAGCAGAGGTGGTGGTTTAAGATCTCTTTAGAGTGAATTTGACTTTCAGATACTCTCAGGAAACAGAACATCACAGAGCAGTAATACATGAGGAGGTTTTACTGTAGTAGTCATATATTTAAACTTCACAAGTTACCATTGCATAACGCCTTGCTTCCAGTTGCATCACACATTTCAAAGCTTGGCTGTGTACTTCTTCACATACAAAAGCTCTTTTTCAAGCAAAAGGATATTTTTCCTTCTTTTTTTTCCCTTTATGTTTATGCCATGTTTCTTTTTATCTTATAGCAAAATTCCTTCAACATGAGCAAAAAAGCCTCCCTTCAAAACTTGTCTCTCAAGTTTTAGTATTCATTCACACTCATAAAGAAACATCAGATAAAATGTCATCTCTGAAAATATTGAATAGAAAATATCTCTTTGCTAAGATGGAATCTTTTCAGCAAATTGATTTTTAACTTACTCTCAAAGGCCAAATTGTTTACTATGTGTTTGAAATTATATTTTCTTACTTAAGATGTGAGAGTGATTTTTGGAGGGCTAAGAGGTGACTTTAATGGGGTAACTCCCATATCTAGTATTACTCTTTAATGTTTCAACCAAAGCAAATGGCATTGAAAGACTACTTCAACTATGAAAAGCAACTAATATTGCAACAAATATTTTCTTTCATAATTATTGCATGATAGGCTATAGACAAATGCCTTGCATATGACAAATAATCAGTTGTTAAAAAAATGCAGATTAGCATGACAACCAAATCACATGTAAAGGCAATTGTCTGTGCTGTGAATTAGCTCCAGGCCACAGCCACATTCCTGACTAATACACCGTCCCAGTGTTTGTTTTCCAAGACACAGACATTTCAAATCACAGATATTTAAACTAAAAAGATTTTAAATTTTGAGCACAGGTTGCTCCCCTTTCACAACAAAGCTGAAGAATACCTCAGGCTGAAGGAAAGGTCATTCTTTGAGTATTTGCACTTTAGAAGTTGTTTTCCTTACCCTTCCCTCTCTCTATCTGTAGCCATGATCTCCTTGATCTCCTGGCCTAGCAACAAAACTAATCTGAATCTTCACTTAAATAATAATAAAAAAAAAGGTGAAGAATTTTCTGAAACTTCTCACTCTTGAGATATGATTTGCAGCAGTGCTACCAGGAAAGAAATAGCAGCCTCTGACCAAGTGGAAGATCAGAGAAGTGTCCCTTTTCAGCAGTGATTACCATGTCCGTCAGGCTGCCAGGTCTCTCTGTTCATTCAAAGTGAAACAACACAGTATACAAGAGAAGCAACTGGGAAATAGCAGGGAATATATGAAAATTAATTTGTTTTTCTTTGCTCCAATGGAGAGGAGAGACAACAGCTATGTGAACACAGGCAAATACTATCTTGAAAATATTTTCTTGCTCTGTATAATAGCAGGTAAGTAGGCACTGTGATGTTACTGTGCTCATTACCCAGTGAGATACCATTTCTTATTTGAATTTTGATCTTTGAGCCAATTTATACGAAAGTGTTGTATAGAAAAGAGCAAACCTTGTTACGTAAGAGACAATGAAGTTGACAAAAAGAAGTTGTTGTGAGCTCCCATATAGTGGCTTAGGAGCTCCATTGGAAAAGAGGTTACAGATATCTCTAGTTTTTCATGTTATTCTGTGAAACTTTTGGTAAAGATAGCTGTTATAGTAACCATCAAGGTCCTGCTATAAAGTGAACTTGCTCAAAGTAAGTTATCTAATGAACATATAATAGCTTTCTAGTATCCTGCTCTGGTGATAATTATGGCTTCAAATACCTTTGTAGATGTAAATATTATGTCAGAAAAAGTTAATGTCAGAAGAAAAGCTGTAATTGTATTTGTAAAAGCACAGTATTGCTTGGGTTTTCGGGTTAGCATGATTTCTGTTAAGTATAATGTGATTAAGGAAATTTTTTATCTTTTTTCTTTTTTAAAATACTGTGCTTTTGGTGTCCCTGTCAGTCTCCAATAGAACAGAAAATTACATAGCTCAGAATATAATTTTATGACTAGAATTATAGAAGTATTCATCCTGTATAAGGCTGCTGAGCCTTTCCCACTCCACACATCAAGTTTAGCTACAAATTTACTCTATTTTCCCCAGTACAAATTTCCCTAATAACAAAAGATTTATTTTTCCACCTGTTTTCATATTCAGTATCTTAATTTGTAAAAGCTGCAAAGAAACTGATTGCTTTAAGTAATACAGAGATGGAAATGGAATTTCCCATTAGGACTTTAATTGTTCATTTCTTCAAAACATAAGCTAGCAAATTGTGAAATAAAAACCTGAGAAATGATTGACCATAAGGCTGATACTGAGTTCTAAAACCTGGACTCGAAGTGTCAGACTTCATTATGTACATAGGTTCTTTCAGGGTCAGCAAATAATTCAGGTACTACCAGGACCAGGCTGCTGCTCTGATGTGTGAAATGTGACCAGCCTACATTGCTCTCCATGCAATGGTAACACCTACTCAAGCAAACTTTAATATTTTTATGCTTTACTGCAGAAATACTTCCCACAGGTATAAATTACACACCGTACCCATAGTGCAGTGATTGTGATCACTGATCAGCTGAGTATCTCAGGGTTCAGTACTTTTAGTAACACAGATTTATCTGTGCTAGCATTAGCAGAGAACCTTGCCTTGAGGACCTCAGGTCAGAGCATCAGGAACACTATTTTAAGGCTGACAGGAAGTTTGGCTTCAGTTTAATACTGACATAAAAGGTTGCAAATTTAAGTTTACTGTAACTTCCCCTCAGTGCTGCACCAAGTATTGACATGCTGGCAGTGAAACTTTGAAGTATTATGCTGTTTTTCAAAAGCAGGAATCATGGGAACTCCCAATACTTTTAATCCTGGCAGATGCTCAGGTAGAAAATTCTGTGGATTACCAGGAAAAGTTCTGATATTTGTGATTTGCAGTTTGCAAAACATTGAAACAGATACAGAAAGCAGAGACTTATCCATGCCTATCAGAGCTTACTGTACCCCTCAGGCTGCAAATCCTTTAGCATTTGATTTAGAGCAATTGTAGGATTTGAATTGAAACATGCACTTATCACTTACCATCCACATTTAACACATTGAATGGTTCACTTCCCAGAGCAGGTTTGGTGCTCACAAACAAGGTTTGTTTTGGAAGCCTCTGCTTTAGGTATATAACAAATGTGCTTCATCACCTCCTGGGAGTGGAAAACATAATGGTCCAAAACAGTGCTTATCCTTTTGGCAATTTTAAACCACTTACCTGATAAGGACATCCAGTTGAGGCGACTCGACTGAATTCAATCAAAAATAAAAGGCTCAGGATAGAGCTAATGTGGTGGCCCTGGCAGCAGTGATTTCAGCCTGCGGTCTGCCCCTGCTCAGCCAGGTGACTTGCAAAGGGAGATACAGCCTTAGCCTTTCAAGGGCATCATGGGACTCTGAACACAGACATGTTACATTGCCAATCAAAGAAGTAATATCATCAGGTTTTAATGAGATGCTTTTAGTCTTCTCAGGCTGTTGTCACCCATACTCCAGAGGATGATGCAGGTCCTGGATCCTTATCCAAACATCTAAGTATAACTGTGTATTAATTTTCCTTACAGTTATTGATAAATATTAATAAGTGCTTACGCACTACTTCAGGAGAAACAAATATGGGAATTTATACCTAATCCAATACAGAAATGAACTTTTAATGTAGACTTCTTGGCATCTGAGTTTTCATTCTAATTAAGGTTAATTGATAATTACAAGAGAATGCTTTTTTTAACTATAGTGCACTTTTGGACCCGTAAAATCAGTGCAACAAACAGAAAAATCACAATTCTAGGGGAAAGGAAAAGACAAATCTGTGATTTTCAGAACTACCAATTTTAAATCTTATTGATGTCTGTACATTCATAATCCCCACATTAAATACTTTCCTAAATACTGCTTGATAATTACATTAGGTAAAATGGTATTAACCAAAACTGTTAAGCAAAATCTGTACAAAAAAATAATTAGTGAACTTATATAAGAATAAGTTTACAGGTACATTATGAATAGATTAGTTGTAAAAGAAAGACTTTAATTCAGCCCAAATACCTGAGCTACAAAAGGAAATGTATCTCATCCCTTTTCTTCTGCCTTCCATTTATTTCTATGAATCTGACACTTTCACTGGTGGCTGCTTTTCTGCCAGGGACTTCTCAGCGACGTGATTTCCCACAGCATGATGTCTGACACAATATCTGCTCTGACTCTCACTCATTTGTCCCTTATGCTGATTTTGTATGGGTTATCTGATTCTGCATGTTATCTGAAGTGAAACATGAAATTAGCATGAAACAATGCTAATAGTCATCAGACCTCAAGTTTTCAGCTGAGTCACCAGCCACTTCATTCCTACTTGTGCTGTGGTAATCTGTTTTTTCAATAAGGTTTATTTTGTGCAATTTTTCTAGTTTCTACATGTTATATATTTCTCTGTGACAGGCTTGGGAACAACTGAAATCCTGGCAATAAATTAGAGAGGGATTAATCTTTTGTTAACATTTATAATGAAAGGCCAACACTCAGCAGGTCAGTTGCTTCTTGAGTAAATTAGGTTATAATCCATCAAACAGATGTCAGAACCCCATAAAGATAGAGCATATGTGTACACTGACAAATTCATTATGTGAAAATCATACAGATGATGGCTGGCATGAGAATATTTTATTCTTCCCCTTAGGCATCATGTATGAAACATATTTTCTGAATTGCAGTTTGCCATATTTTACTGAATTTGTGGTAATAAATAACATTATCTGTAAATGACATACCAGTGGCAATGGAAGCACAGCATGTTCACTTCTTGTGATAATGACAGCATTTGCCAAGACAAGGCAAAGGCAAGACAAGGACCAACTAAAGAAATCAAGCTTCAAGTCTTATGTCACCTTCATCCTTTTGTGCACTCCCAGAGAGACATCCAAGCATCCATGAATTTTCTCTCTGATCCGCAAACAAAAGGGATCCAAGACCCAGCCTGGAAAGGAGCTGTGGTGTGTCCTGGCTGGGACACAAATGGCTGAAAGATCAGGTTTCTGGCACCATCACTCACACTACTTTATGTAGTTCTAGTCTGATCCTCAGATTCCCAAAAGTACCTTGTTTACTAGCAGACAGAAAGAACCAGCTGAACACCCAGCTATGGGCCAGGGGCCCATTGAACACACAAACCACTTGTAAAAAGCAGAGTAATCCCATTGAGTAGACTCAGATAAGTCAAAAAACCTGAAGCTCCTCACAAAGGGCCTTCAGAAGTATTCAGTCCCTCTCCTGACACTGCCAAATATCATGTATCACTCTTATCTAGGACATAATGAAAAATTCAGCTTACATACTTTTGTAGACACATCATGACCCAAAATGGGTGCCTAACTTAGGTATGAAGACTGAAACTGCACTAACATTCAAGAGACCAACGAGGCAGTGCACTGTTAGTCCTGCTGTACGCTGGCTCCCTATGGAGTCCCTCCAACTGGGCAGTTATGGTAGCTGCTCTTCCTGTTTTGGACACCATAATGAATGCATTCCTTAACTGCATGGGGAAGGAGGGTCTAGCACCTCTGGTTAGCAAATAGTCCAAATCACAGACACCATCACAGGGTGGCTGTCAAGCTAACCATTGCAGTTATCTGCACCTGATGCAATGGGACAAAACCAAAAGGACAAAACCGTTAACCCTACAAACCACGAACCAGTTTTATTAAAAGGACTCTAAACACCATGGGTAATTTTAAGCAGGTTGCTTCAATTAACACCCAGCCTACATTTTCTTTTCAAAATTAATGATATCTCATGAAAATTATAGCATTAAAAGATTATACAAATAGCAGCCGCACAGAAGCATTTAAATTCTTTAAAAATTTCTATATAGTTCATTTAAATTACTTGAACTATTTAGAGTAAATACTTTTCTGGAAAATCAGGCAGCATCATAGAAAAGTGCAATGGTGGTTAATAGAAAATAGAGACTCAGGCACTCAGGTGGAGTTCTAGATAATTGGCACTCAGCTGTAATTCAAAATTATATTGTAAATAAAATATGGACTTTTCCCGGGAACCTAATAATTATTCTTAGCTTTCCATTTAACTGGAATAATATCACCTATGGATGTTTTCTTCTAGGAGGTTAGGTTTTGGTTAATAAGAGACATTAAATCCATTTTACATGAAACTGTTGACAAGGTTTTTTTAACTTGTTTCTATTTTGGGCACCTTTTGAGGTCTTTTGTTTGTTCCATCAGAATCACTTTGAATTAAAACACAAGTAGTACTCCATGAAATGTATGATAAAAAGCACCTGACAATTTCAAGAGGTTAAGTGGCCATGATCTATGCACTGTCTGCACTGCAGCTGAGAAGAAGATGCAGTTTGACACAGTATCTAATTTGCTGTGACATTCAAGTTTTAAGTGATGTTCAAGGAGATGGAAGTCCTGACTCTAAATATATCCCAACGTGTGCTGGTCGTCTGTCTGTTAACTTACTAATGAACCATGATTGAGTAAAGTAATGAAGAGTTTACAGAGAGCCCCAGGAAACCAATTTCCAATTTTGCAACCAGCAGGCTTTAACTTCACTGCAGTCTTTGCTAATTTTGTCTAGGAGGGGACTTGGATACTAAATGCCATTTCTGCTTTGTGAATCAGACAGACTTTTCCAGTCTGAATACTTACTTACTAATGAATGTCTCTTCTACAGATCCATTTTGTTTCCATCTGCAGTTATTAAAAATAGGCTGAATAACTAAAAAATTGTTACTGAGAGAAATGAAATTGTAATCACTGAAAATCATATGCACTGTTGGACTCACGGTGAGAAGGAAATTTTAATCTTCGGTCTGATCTGGGATGAATCATGGAAATAAGTGTAAGAAAAATACAGAAGGTTAATTTTGAGAGGAAAAAGAAAATCAGGGTGAAAATCTTTTAAACATAATATCTCTGTATGACTGTAAAGAACCAGTGCTTCTGCCTACCCTGCATACAAAACAGCTCCATATGCAGTGCATAGAATCATATTTGCAACAAAGCTGTTTCTCTGGAGCCAGTATCCTCAATGTCTGTCACACAAGACAGTTGGAAAGAACAGTAAAATGGGAGAGAAATCAGATGTCAAGAGAAAAGGTACATTTCTAAGGACGAGTTTGTTACATTTTTCTCTGCTGAACAGGAGGGTTTCTATAACCAGGTCCCTATAAATTGTAAAGGCCACATGTTTCTTTTTTCCTCAGTAAAACATAATTTTAAAACACAGTTTTCAAAGATGATAATGCTACTAAAACATTTCAATGGTTATGCCTGTAAAAAATTATGCAGAAACACCTCTGTACTATATCTATAAAAATAACTGCAAAAGCAACCTCTGTATTTCAGCACCTTTTAACTGAATTAATGTACATTACATAAATTGCAATCTAAAATGCTACCCATTGTGCAGAAGGGTGTTTCCCTCCTGTTTTCTCCTGATCCTGAGGCTGTAATTTAGAGAGCTTGCAGCTTTATCAGGAGATGTAATCTTGCAATCTTCAAAACAGTTTTATCTGTTATTCATGCTTGTGTGAGTGCAGGTTGAGATAATTCAAAATCACAGAGCACTGTAAATGATTTTCTTAGTGAATTACACTATTGTACTGACAGAGGAATGACTTGAGATACGATGATTAAAAAATGCATAAAAGGGAAATTTTGTATTCTGTGGACAATGGAGCAAGGAGAAGGCTATAATCCAAAAGTCATAAAGTGTGTGTAGGTAACTATGCAGCTCCCATGGCTGAATATGACTCATATAGCTCTCATGAATTCTGAGTGCTACTTTCAATTCTCTTTTCTAAAGGGCATTTAAATATGGGGTGTATTTTAACATTTCAGAGCCTCTCCAGAAAAAATATTTGAGATCATAGCAAAGTGTAGTCTGTCATTTAACGAATCATATTGCATAATTATCAACAAGGAAAGAGCCCTTTTTGGTCTTGTTACATAAAAAGTAAAAAAGCATTACCAGGAGAGCATCAGTCTGGATTTCTGCCTCCAGTGCTATTATCTCAGTCAACCTTCTACTTACCTTAGTTGAGTGAAGAATTCTGCATTACTTTGGGTCCTGTTGGCAGTGAAGCACAGTATTCCATTTATTATCTGCATGTATTTAATATGCATTCCAGTTTCATAACAAATCCTTATGGATCCGTAATCTTCAAATAGTATTACTTACTAATAAATCAGATTTTACTTTCCAAGCTTAAAACATAAACAATATGTTCACTAATGAACAGAATTTTATTAGAATCTCAAGAATATAAGAGAAACACTGTTATAAATAATAGATATCTTCTTAAAAAAATTTTAAATCTTAGGAAAACATCTTCAGGCAGAAGACGTTATGTTTTTCTAAACAACTAAAATACTGAGTTATGTGTGCAGGCTGCAAAGGTGAAAACATAGACAGAAAAAGCAGGATTGAAAAAGGGAAAGCTGAATCTCTCAGATTATGTCTGTTATCTTTCAGATGAGTGAAGTTAAACCATTTGTTTTAAGAGCTTGTAGAAACCAAGTCCTTAGAGTAATAAACTTCTTCAGTAAACAGCCTGGTGCAATAATTTTCTTTGGCCAAATGAAATTGATTCATATTATTAACAGCTGCATAATGGAAGTCTAGATATATCTTTTTAGAAATACACAATTATTTTTTAAAAAGTGTGAGTCTACTTTGTATGGAATTCCAAAACCACTAATTGAAAATGCATTATGAAAAGGAATGCATGGCTGAGGTACTTTATCCAGTTCAGTAACACATTCAATGACATTTGCAGCAATAGCTCTCTATTATCCACATTGTATTACTTGGTAAATTTAGCAGAAAGAAGAGGATGGGAAAATATGAACACAAGAAATATGAAAATAATGAAACTTTAATGTAGCACAAAAAGTGTGACAGATGTAATACCACAAAGAGTCATTAAATACTTCCCAGTCCATCTCTTTTTATCTCTCTCATCCTGTCACTATTAATTATTCCTAAAGTTTCTCCATGTTCCTGCAAGACTTAAGGAAGCAAATTTAATTTATGGGTTTTGCTTGTTATCTCTTCATCTAAACTGGCTACTGACACTTCAAGATGCTGAACCATGTGATGCAAAATCTCTTTCAGTGGAGGAAAACATAAACATTTTATTACATACTCCACAAGCAATTTTAGTATTTGTTTGTTTCTAGTGTTCACATCTTGAAAAAACATGTTTAAACAGAGCAATGATTGCCGTTCTTATCTAATCTCCTTATCATATACTTACTTCTTGTTTTTAGGCCCACAACATATTTAAGTAGAACTTTTAGTAGTCTTTTAACATGGATCAATGAAGATGAAAGAGTGCCTTGAGTGTCATTCATTTGTCCCCGTCAGCTGTGGATAACTAACTAAAACACTTAAAATTATACGGGAACACCCTGATCTTGTTAGGCTTATTTAAATTAATAAGTACAATGAAATCTTTAAGACCTAATTTAAAGTTGTAATAGTCTACAGAGATGCAATGAGTTCACCAGTATTTTGTATGGTAAACAAGTCTACCATATAGAATGAAATCACCTTTTTTCCATAAAAATATTTTGCTCATTCTGGAGACAAAGTAATACCAAAACCAAACTAAGTATGACTTACTTCTACTTATTCTTCTCAGCTCAAAATTTTTCTAGTAAGTATAACCAATGAAAAAATAAACAGTAAATAGTAAAATATTAAGGAACTAATTTTCATTTTAGAGGTCCAGGTTATTTTGGACCAATTTATTTGAATATTTATAGGGATGCATTATATATGGAGGTTACATAAGAGCAAGACTAGTGTTACTCCTCTTTCTACAGTGCAACAGATCTATTACTTTCTCAGCTTAGCTGGCTCAGTTGTGGACATTTGTGCCTAGTTTCTATTGCCATTTAAAATATACTCTAACAATACCCATTCAAATGAGATTCACGAGCACATTACAGAATAATAGGGAACATCATATTAGATGATCTTAAAGGAAAATCTCACCATAAACAAATTAATATTTTACCATCTTTGTCACATTTTAAATGCATATAGTCTTTTTTTTAATGACTACTATAATTAGAAAAATTTAACTAGTTCTATGTGAAATAAATATAAAAATTTTGGGAAATAAAACTATCATAAATTAAAATTCAAAATCTGCAAAATTCCAAAGCCCTTTGTACCTTATTCAAAGCAAAGTTATATACAATGTAAAAAAATTTGCTACACAGAAGCTGCGTGATTATGAAGAATCAGAAAGATTCATGGAATCTACTCTGGTGGCAAATTTGAGATACACAGGAAATCAATGTCTGTTGCCTATTTCAGCTAGAATGATATCCTAGACATTTTCAGTTCACAAGCTGGGATTTCACTATGCAAATCACATTTCTGGTCATGAGAGAGAGAGCAGCTTTTTCCGATAGCAATTACACAAGATATTTTAGACTGAGGTAGCAAAAATGGACACTTTTTAGGTTCCTGCAGTGGACAATACGATCAATTTCAGGAGTTCCAGAACTAACAAGACTCCACTGAACTTTTATACACAAGTAGGAGTTTCGTTTTAAGCATCATAACCTTGAATAGAATCCACCTCATTTTATACCACTCCACTGAGCCCCTTCTTGTACTCCATTAAGTCCCCTGGTCTGAGACCCTATTTAAAGTTACATTTTTTAGAAGGCCTCTTTAGTGGAAATGATGGCCCTCAATTGTTGAAGCTTTCCCCTCCCTATCACAACAACCACTATTTGTTTCTCAGGCTTTTTTTCTGATTACTTAATTTCAAACATGGTTTCAACAAAGGTCATAAGTGTTATAAATTTAACTGACTAGGCAGCTTTTTGAAAATCCATATGTCCTCAGCATAAAGAACACTTAAAAACTTTGTCTTTTGAGCAATCTGAGAGATTCCTTACTCATCTGTACAAAACTGGAAGTTGTATAAAACCACCTACACTAAGCATTATTTCCTCAATCTTCTTAGAATAGCAACCTGACAAAAAAACAGGTAGTCTTGTAAGTTAATAAAGCTCTCCACATTACTGCCCTTGCTGCTGCGTGCTTCACTGCCTTCATGACTCTCTTCCTTTCTTTTAAGAGGATGATAAGCATTGACATTCTCATGCTGTGTAGTGCTCTGACCTTGGCTAGCTGCCAGGTGCCCACCAAGCCACTCTATCACTCCCCCTCTATTAACAATGCAAGAGGAGAAAAAAATACAAAAAGGTCATGGGTTGAGATAAGGACAGGAAAATTATATTACAGGCAGAACAAACTCACCCTGGGGCAAATTAATATATTGTCAATAATGGAGCAGGAGAACAAGAAATAAGAACAAGGTAAAAAATCCCAAATATCCCCCACCCTTCTCTTCTTTGCCTGTTCACCTTTGCACTCAATTTCTCTGCCTCCTCACACTCAGTGGCCTAGTGGCACGGTGAGCAGGTGTTTCAGTCAGTTCATTACACATCGTCTCTGCTGCTCGTTCCTCCTCAAGCTCTTTCCGTGCTCCAGCATGGGGTCTCTACTGAGGAAGACAGTCTTTCATGAACTTCTCCAGTGTGAGACCTTTCCACAGGATGCAGTTCTTCATGAATGCTTCAGAACAGACCCTTTCTATCAGAGACAGTCCTTCAGGAACAGACTGCTGCAGCACGGCTCCTCTCTCTGTGAGGCCACAGGTCCAGCTTGGGGCTGCAGCAGAATCTCTGCTCCAGCATCTGGATCATCTTCTTCCCTCATTGTTCACTGACCCTGGTGTTTCCAGACTCGTTCCTCTCACACATTCTCACTTCTCTCTAACAACTGTTGTGGTGAACCCTTTTTTTTTTTTCTCCCCTTTCTCAAATTTGTTATTATAGAGTTGATCCCATCATCGCTGTTTGGCTCAGATTTGGCCAGCAGCTGGAACTGACAGGCATTGGCTCTGTCCAACATGGACAGCTTCTGGAATCTTCTAACAGAAGTCACACTTGCTGCCCTCTCCTCTCCCACACCCTTCCACTATCAGGAAGATATCAGGCCAGAAATCTGTGAGTCCTCCTGAAAGAAGTGATTTGTATTTTGCCTAGCTCAGAGCAATATTCATCTCAGCTCTCCTGGATGACCCTTTCTGAAAGGCTTGAGCTATCCCTATCTCTGGTGGGGGCTAGAAACCTATAGGTTTGAGAGACAATTCTGTATGGACTTCTTTCTTACAGTGATATTCTGGAGGACCAGAATGGTTTTCAAATTCAGAAAAGACAGTTATATTTTGAAATATAAACTAGCATAGGTCACTCTTAAGTGAAAAATACTCTAAGGAATTCTATCAGGTAAAATATAAATAGCTTGTTATTTTATACCATGCTGCTCTCTGATACTATAGGTTTGCCCCATGAACCTCTATTTGCTGAATTTGCTTCAGCTGCCTGACAGAATTTCTGAGATGCAACAAAATCTGCCCAATCTTCTGTGATCCATGGGATACGTTTTCCACCCTCCATGACTCCTGAAGCCCTTCTGTTCCCTCCTTCACTTTCCAGTAGCCTGTCAGTGTCTGTACTAACTTCAAGCACCCACCTCATTGCTGTGCCTCTCTGATTACATCTCTTTCTCATGTCAAGCCATTCCTGTGACCTTCTATCCTTGAGCAGCTGCTGTAAGAAAAAGCCTTCTAAGGAGGCTTCTGTCCTATCCAGTCCTGTTCCTTATAGGAATACTACATGAAACCTGAGAACAAGGTATTTTTGCTTTTGTCAAAGACTTTCAGGAAGTTTTTCTTCCTTTCTAATCTTCTTTACTATTTTCAGTCTTTCCATCAGTGTGGACATCTCACAGCTTCTAACCTCTGCAACGTTATGTTTTGAGTCTGTTCTCTCTGTTCATCTTAGGAGCTAAAACAGAGTGATGTTTTATGCCCCCAAACAATGAACATTCATCACTTGATGGATGACATTTTGTTTTTTTAAATAAACTAAGAAATGTGAAATGAGATTTTTGGTACTAATTCCAGAAGGATAACTAAAGAATAGAGATGACATACAAATACTATCTTTCTCAAAGTTAAAAATGATCCCTAAAATAAAATCAGCAAAGTGACATGCTACATTGAAGAAAAAAATGGTGAACAATTTCTTGAGTGCTGTCTACCTGACAGACTACCCAGTTAGGGGGTTTACTCTAGAACTATGAATTTGCAGATGGAAAAACATTCCCAGCCTTCTGTGCAAAAAGAGGCATTTAAAACTAAACAATTGATATGGGTCATTAAAAAAAGAAATGCTAAAATGCTATTAGAAATGAGGATAAGCATGAAATCCATTTACGGATATACAAAACACTGGTGTCATTTATTTTTCTCTTTGAAGAGATTAAGAGCTAATGATTCGATTTAAAATTCAGATTCTAAAAAATGTGTAAAGTTCTCTTCTGTAAGATCCAGAGATGTCATTCAGGATTTGGATTCAGCTTCAGAGAAGAACTAGGTTGCTTTGCCGGGAGAGGACCATTGTCCAAGGGGACAGCATGAGCCACAGGCTCCTTTGGGTGAGGTGCCAGGATCTGTGGGGACTCCCCATGGAGGAGCAGCAAAGCAGGGCCTGTGAGGCAGGGGCCATCTCATACTTGTGAAAAAAAAGTTTTACAAGTGCAATTGGGTTGGGCATACCTTCTAATGCACCAGAAGCTGGAAAAAAAATAAATTAAAAAAAAAAAAAAAACCACCCTGAAGGTTTCTAAAGGGCAACAATCTTAACCAGACTGCAGTTGTTTGTAAGCTCATGTCAGGCCAGTCCATGTTAGATATGAATGGTAGCTGGTAATGTGTAAAGTTTAAAAATGCAAATTCTTGCCTGTAAAATTCTATATGAGAGAGTGACTTTTCATTTCCCCACATTAGTTAGGAACTCCTAAAAACTGTGTTGTTAGAGAAAGATTTAATTACTGTGGACATTTTCCTTGCTTGACCCCAAGAGCCTTCACTTGAGTTAGAAACCCTGTTAAACTAAGCATTTATGCCTCACTTTGTCAAGATAGTCAGAAGAGAGCAGTAGGTTCATCCCATCTTGACTGCATAATTTTCCAGTTAGTAAGAACCACTGAAACTGAAATTTTCAATCAACTCTAAACACTAAAATTGTCAAAAGACAGATATCAATGCCAAGGGGGTCATAAGACTCAACAAAGAACCATCTAAGACCTTCTCTGCCCTGGGAAAAGAGGCTAACTAAGCACATGCTTAAATATACACTAAAGGTTTGATGCAAAAAGTTCTGCATTTTTACCTCGATTGTGTTCATATTCAGGGCACAGTCTAAGTTGGTGACTGTTACCAAAATTAATGAGATCATTGTCCTGGCTCCTGTTAATTCAATGGATTTGAATTAGTCAACTGAGAAACTGTGTAGATATGTACTATCAGAGAAACTCAAAGACAAATTATCTTTTCTGGCTTTTTCTCTTTTGCTCAATTTTTTACATCAAGTATTTAATCTAAAAGGCCCATTCTTATGAATAGCAATATTTTATAGCAGACTGACTAATGCATAATGCAGTTTTTATATTAATATTCTATATCCATATTTTTCAATATTCACATTTTTCCCATGGCAACTGCTGTATGTGTCCTATGCAACTGAACTGTATATAAAATAGTTCAATATCCAAAGATATTTTTTATGTGTAACCCAAATACTATTTCAGTGTTAATGAGTATGTATCTTATATTAATGAACTTAACTTTTTCTAATTAAATGAAAAGTGCAAGAAAGTCTTAGTTTAAGTATGAACAAAGCCATGACAACCTAAGGATTTTCAAATAACTTTGGGGGAGTGAAGGTATGGGTTTTTGTCCTCACAAATCTAGGACTTGCTGGCTTGAGTTTTAAAATATATCTTAATAATTTTCCAGTGTAAGATGTAAGAAAAAGTTCACCTTTTTTAAAAGATTTGGAACTTCAGCTGTGCACAAAATAACAGGAGATGGACTGCTATTTTTAGGTGCTTTGTGAGGCAGTCCCTATAATGTAAATTCCCAAGTTCTCTATGCTTTCAGTTAAGATGAGTATATTCTTTCTGGTCATTAGAGAAAGGTCTGACTGCAGGTCTCCATTTAAAATTTAGTAACATATTTAACAGCAGTGCAACCCATTGCTAATCCTTGCATAGTTATTTCACTCCTAGTCTGAGTGATAGCAAAGAATGGAAAAGAAGGGCATACAGAATATTTTTTCATGTTTTGAATGCACCCAACATGATGACTAATGCCAGCTAAATAAATAAGTAAAGGCATACTGAGATTTCACAGAGAATCAGTATGAGGAGACCTGCTTTGAAGCAGAGGAAAGCTTTCCTCATGCAATAAGGGGACTTATTTGAGCTGACCAAGCTGAATGAAGTGAAGTTCCAGCTGAGATGATTTTGGCTGTATATTTTACTCCTACAGGGTCCATACACAGGAAAGAATAGGAATTCAGCAATCAGAAAATAGTATCAGAAGGCTTGTATTTAATATATACATATATATAGAGAGAGAGAAAACTACAAGGGGAAATAACTACCCAAGGATTCAAACTGGTTTTGCCCTTAGCACGTGTGTCTGTGGCAAGGCTTTGCGTGTAGAGCAAATTATTTGACAAGCATAAAATATAAGCTAAGAATTCAGAAACCCCTGTGGTAAACATAAACTGACAGCATCCTTCAGATGATAGGTTTGAAACAACCTTTAGTCCCTAACAAAAATGCACCAGGTTTTTCATGCTGCTCTGAAGCAGAATGCTTACATATCTTAGTTCATCCATCACCAGAGTAAGAGGATAGAGAATAACTCACAGCTGTAATTCAAAACTACACATCTTGGTCTTTGAACCAGTTTGGTATTTGTAGCATGAGTTTTCACTGCACTAAACTAACAGTTAGTTTGTTGGCAAGTAATTGGGAGCTGATGTGTAAGAAGCTGAGGTATGTACCAATTATTCCATTGCTAACTATTCCATTTACTTTTGCATCCTCATTACTGCCAACAATTTTTATTACATTCTGAGGCCTTAAAATTCTGCACTTTGTTTCTGCACTGACTTCTGCTGAAAAGGGTAGAGATTTTTTTGGTACTTCTACCTATATACTGTAGTGGAGGGAAACTGAAAAGACAGCTGAAAATCTGGAAGATACTATAAAACTTCAGAAGTCATGAAATTCTTTTAGTCCCTTTCTGTATGTATGTATGTCATTCACTAGAGCTGTAGGAACTGCTCTGACTAAAACACTCTCAGTTTAAGAAATCCTCAACAAATCTAACAAAAGAGTCCAAGAGGATCTGGTCTGTATCCCATGAAAATGACCTCAGGATTCACTGCCCCAGTGCAGTTTATCAAATCCACCCTTATTGGCATGGTGATTTGCTGTAGGTGTAGGACATGGTCTCCAATCCTAATCAAATGTAGTCTGTGACTGGGGCAAGCGCAACAGTACAAATGGCTCGAGACCAGAGAATGAACCAAGTCCCCCCGCCAAGACAATTGCACAGAATACAGGAAAAAAATTAAAGGGGTAATGTTGCTTGTATTCATTTATTAATAAGAGCAAGTGAGTCTAAACCTGTCTGTCCAGCACACAGAAATGAGAACAGCTGTGGGATTTGATCTTCTGCCCCTGATATGCCTGTCTTAGAACAAGTGTTTGTTCTTTCTTTCGTCTACAGGAAGATGTGGATATGTGTGGTCAAACTGCCACATCTCCCTTGTAACACCTAATCTCACATAAAAT
This sequence comes from Lanius collurio, assembly GCA_020086605.1. Lineage (NCBI taxonomy): Eukaryota > Metazoa > Chordata > Aves > Passeriformes > Laniidae > Lanius > Lanius collurio. The sequence goes on along the minus strand of JACBWW010000001.1, from coordinate 21,467,728 downwards.
CTCTGTTTCTAGTTACCCTAGAAACCCTGATTAAAATTTACAGAACAGTAATGCCAAGCAGCTGGAATCCTGAGGATACCCCACCTCAGAGGTTACCTGAGGAAATACTTGGCAGGGAAGCTCACACCTATCAATAATGATAAGTAAGAATCAATGGGATCAACGGCACTTTTAGAATTATTTGGGTCTGAAAAAAATTTTTGAAGAGCAAGATTTTTGACAGAAGGAAACCCCCCATTCTAGTCAATTCTGATAAGGGACCCCACTTCTAATGCAATCAGCAAGCACTAGGAGAAAAAAACTGAACTCACTATTCACTAGTACATCTCTTTTTTCAGAATACAAGAATCAATTAAGTATGTTTTTAGTATTCTTTGGAATCTAACTCTGATTTTTAAAGAATATTTATTTAAATTTATATTTTAAAACTAGTTTAATCTCTCTTAGCAGATAGATAAATACAAGAATAGGTATATTCTGTTAAATTTTAAAAAACCCCATGTCCACAAAAAATGCTGTAAAAAACAATGTTAAAATAGATGCTTTTTCTCCACTATATTTTGTGAGTATTATCTGCTGTAATACCTTTTTCACTGGCAAGTCTTAGGTGTGTAATCCTCTACAGCACTTCAGAAACTATTTTTTAGAATATAAATATGGCAAATCTTTCATTCTGTCACATTCCAATAAATTCCAAACACCTTTGAAGTTTCCATGACCTCCTTTTGCAAACTCTTTGAGAGCCATAGATGAAAAGAAGTCATGATGCTAGATAGATATTATCATCTCTTTCTTTATACTCTTAGGGACAACTGTCATTTAATTTCACCTGTTTATCACATCAAACAATATTTAAATTACAGATTTGCTAAATGTTCAAAAATTGTTTCCATCTGCATCTTTGAAAACCACTCTTTGTCTTGGGACAACACTATGGACAATTTCCAGAATCATGTGGTAAAAATGAAAGTTTCAGCATCTAATTATATTGTACATTGTTTGTCTGTAATGTCTTTGTCTATATATATTTATATAATGATAATTTTCAGTAAACTAATTCATGTTTCAACAGCAGTTTCTTTTCAGTTACCAGCTTGTAATATTCTTGGAACAATATTCACTGTAACATAATAATACAGTCTGTCCAAAGACCAAGGACTTGATAAAGAAAGTAGAGTCCATACAGTACCAGAAGCATGTTCTGCCTACACATCAAACAACAAATTGCAGATAGACACTACTATGCAATGCCATGTTTGACTCAGTATGGCACTAATTTCTGATTAAAGCTACACCTTTCTTGATTGAACCACTCTAATATCCTGCTATTTTGGGAAATATGCAAAGCAAATTTGTGATAATTGTGTACAATATTCCTTGTAGATGTACCCTAAATATGATTTTTTTTATGACCGTGAAAGCGCAAGGAACTAACTTCCCTATTTCAAGACAGAGCATATGAGACAGGGAAAATTATTGCCATTCCTTATCCTTTAGTTATTAGTAAGGAGTACTAGCTAACACCTAATTTGTTAGCAGTTGGCTAACCAGAACATAGTTTGCCTCATGAACTTTCAGTAAGCCATTCTCAGTTCTTTTACCCCAAAAGAAAGAAATAATCTCTAAATCTTACTCCTCTGCAGAGTATACGTAGGCACATCCAACATGGAGTATACTGCAGTATATTGCCTAACACTAAAAACAGTAAGGGTCACTTACTATCATTAACTGTGTCTTCTGCTGTATTTGCAACTACACTTTTTCTGGGTTCAATCTCTGTTGTTAAAGAGAAGATATTTTCTTAAGCCTTCATTGATTGACATGGAAGTGTCATAGCTAAAGAGAACTACAATGGGAGAATGGATGTTTGTAAAATTGTTTGCAAAGTGGCAGACAGAAAATAAGAAAATATGCTGCCTTTATTTTGCATATAGTATACTACATTTCCAAAAGCAGGGTTATGAGATCACTTTTAATTTCCTTATAAAAAATAATGTAATCTTTAGTGAACGCTAAATGTAAGCTCATCTCCTCTTTTTGTCCAAGAAATCTTCAGATGTCTTGTCACTGTCCTAAAATTTGTTGGGAAACAAAAGCAAATAGAAAGTTCTTCAGGGCATTACTAAGTAGAGGAAATGAAATCTGTTTGTGGGAAATTAAGCTACAATTCAGAAGATAAAATCAGATAAGCCAATTCAACTGCCTATGGTCTAAAAATTATAAAATAGATGTAAACAACTACCAACTAATTTGTTCAAGCACCATCAACATCATATTATATCTTGCAACCCATATCAAAGCAGGTATAACATCTGCTTTACTACAGCCATTCCTTTCTAGAATTTCAACTCTGTGGTTATCTAAATTTTATTGTTCTGGACATCAGATGGGAAGAAATAATTCTTTATTAACAGTATGATCTCTTTCACCAAAAACATTTTAAAATTTCCTTCAAGACACATTTGGAACTTCCAGGTGCTTCCACAGCATGACTACATACACCAAGGACAAGGACATAGGTCAATAAGGAGCAAATGTAAGCTGAAAGGCTCTGTGCAAGTCCAAAGAGTGGAAAGCTGGTGGTGAATAAATCTAAAAGAGAAAATAAAAAATTAAACCAGTAACTGAGGAAATTCTCCTTTGTTCGCACAGGGGCCAGGTGAATGTACAGTTCAATCTGCTTAGGCAACAAAATATAAGACCCTGGGGAAATGGGACTTAAAATTACAGCAGACAGTAAATATCAAGAGAGGAAGAGGGAACGATATGAGCTGACAAATACTCCAGGCATGTGAGCAAATAGCAATGTGAAATTCTCTCTTTGCATCTGAATGTCTCAATGGACCAGAAAGGGAAGTTCTGAGGCAGTCCTCCTCTTGGAGCAGAGAGAACACAAACCAATTTTATATTAGTTGTCAGCTTGATAAACTTATGAAAGGAAATACACAAATACTTGTCTGTGATTGCTTTGAGATCTCCTTAGTGAACAAAGGACCCATCTACTACTCTGTGTCCTGTGTATGTTTCCGTCTTCTAAAATGACACCAAATTACATTTGCCTATTTTTCTTCAGTAGGTAATTTCAATCTAAAACCAACCTACACTGTAAATGGACATTATAAATTAGGGTGGGAGAATGCAATGATTCTAGTGCACAGTGTGTGAGTAAGAAACTGAGACAGGGAGAGGGACCTACTGCCTGACAAATACAAGAATTTAGAAATGTCAGCCTGGGTCTACCAAGCACAAGTGGGACTACAGAAAGCAGTATCAGAAGAAGTAAAACCACAGAGTGCAGGAAGCCACAACTTTTGTGCTAGGCACCAGAAGCTGTACACCCAGCAGACACTCACCACTTATGTCTAATGGAATGATAATGATACCTCATGGATTGCATCCACACAGCCAGACATCCACCAGAACATGGCAGATTTTCCAAACTGCCTGTTGAGAATGCTCCTTTGTCCATGCAAAAGCTCAGACATGGTTTGGGGGTTGTCTGGAAGAGTGTGAGCTGACCCAAAGCCAAAACCATGCCAGAGGCTGCATGATGCTCTGTATTCCCTAACTCTTCAAAGCTTAATATCATAGATGCAGCCACTGGGACTGATTAAGTTGGACACTGTGCTGCATTGATAGAGCTGTAACACTCCCCTATGCAGCTCCTACAAATTAAGAAAAACTTCATAACTCTTATAATTTTGACAGAATTTCTGAAAATATTAATTGTATGTAGAAACCATATTTTTCAGAGCATAAAACACTTTTCCTACTAGGTGGTTGGCAGGGGGGGGGGGGGGGGGATGGTTGATAATGAAATAAGCCCAAAATTTTGATTTCTTTGATTATTAAAAAAATAAATATTAAGTAGAGAAAAGCAGTTGTAGTTTTTGTTAGAATCTCTTTGATAGAAGCATTCACCACTTCATCCCTGGACTGTGGATATCCCAAAATGAAATCTATAGAGTTATAGCAAGACAGCCTCTGGGAGACTGCAAGAGTCTTCATGGACTGTCTGCTCTGTTATGAAACATTCTGAAGGTTGATAGAAGATGTCAGACACTCTCCATTTGAACCATGTTTAAACACGTGTTGTGGATACCTTTCTGACTTTGCCATCTTGGCTACAGTGGGTACATAGACCCTCAAAGTTGAGAAAAACACTTTTCCTGTGTGATACACAGTTTACAGTTTGTTAGATAAGCAAAGTAAACCCATCTTGTGTAGAAGTAGCCTGTATTTGCTTTGAACTACTACAGCCATTCCAGTGGTTGCAACTCCTGTTGTGTGAGGCCTGATTAATTGACTGTCTTCTGGTTTTCCTGTGCTTTATTTCAGTGACTGAAGAAGTTACTTTGAAACATTACTTTTTCTAAGACTCATGGAACTCTGGTGCTTTTGTTCACTTGCCACTCACCCAATAAAGACGTCTTTGTAAGGAATATGTTATTTAATCTTGTTTTGGAAAAGCCAGAGATCAACAAAAGAGCTCTGAAAATATTTTTTTTTAAATATTATTTAGATGCTGATATTTGTGTTTAAATTAGATCTTTTAGTATTTGAGTACCAAGATAAGATATTTTAACTGATGCAAGCAGAAAACAAATAATGATGCATTGGCTTCTGAAGATTACCAAGTGGAATTTTGATTGACAAAGCAGAATAGAAACATTTTATACCATGAATAACCTTTTTTGTTTCACTAAGTTGCTCTATCTCTAAATTTCTTAATAACTAATTTCTTAATAACTAGAGAGACAGTTATTTAATTATTTATATTTTATCTCCTGAGATTATTGCAGAATTTTATTTTACTTCTCCTAATGAATGTGTTGAATGTATATATAAAAAGATGTATAATACATTTTTTATACTAATTTTTATACTAATTGAACATAGCAAATTTTGATGAAAAATCAGGCTGGAAGAGTGTTGCCTCATGAGTTTATCATTTTAATAAAAAATGCTTATCTTTAAATTTCATTGAAATTAGGCAAGTATTAAGAAGATGCATTTTAAATTATTTATGTTTTCTCTCTTCTAACTTAACAAAAGTATTTTTACCTCTGCTGATAAAATGAAGAATGAATTTTCATCACTTCAGAATGCATAGGCAGAAAATGTGCAGCACTGAATTACAATGACATAGAGCTTCCTTTGAGACATTATATGGCATATCATCGAATGTCATACAGTAAAACTCCTTTTTGCTTCAGGGGATCATTGCTCATCCTTATAATTAAGAGGACCAGTGAATTTTGTGTTTCTGGACTGGAATGGGAAAAGTTAAACTTACTCATGATAAGTGATCCTTTTAGTGGAAACTGGGTTTCATTACAAACATACAGCCCTTATCCCATTTGTAAAAGAAATATGAAACTATTGCTTGGATATTTGAATATACCTGTAGTTTCTAATACCAAATTTTGGGATAAGAAACAATAAAACTTTCTTATGAATTGGTGTATTTTTTGTAATACCCTTTAACAAACTCAGCAGAGCAATCCACTGCAATGGGACTTTCAGCCCATCTGTAGAACAGGCTAATGCATTGCTCCATGAAGTTCACGCCAACCTTTGCTTCCTATTAGGACTGACAGACTTGCCCAGTACACAGATTCTATAGGAATTTAGGTTTAGGCACTATATGTTGACCATGAGGGCAAATACAAGTAAGCAATTCTAATTTCATACCAGGTTCTAGTAACCTGAAGCCATTAATGAAAATGCCAATCAACACAGCACGGCAAGTGAAGATGACACACTTTGCTAGCAACTTACTACCTTGTGTACTACCAGAACCCCTGCAACCAGTTGCCATCACAACTGAACTACCAAGGACCCCAGAGGGAACCAATGCACCAAATGAGACGCTGCCGAGTGCCACTCACCCGAAAAAAGGATTGGAGGTAAGACTAATGAGATGATACCAGATGGGTAAATTCAGTTTGCCCCCACAATAAATGTTTTGACTGACTGTATGTCCATGGTCTGGAAGGCTAACAAAAACGTTAGTCTTTTAAGTCTTGCAAATGTCAACAAATCCATATGTCCCAGATTGCTTCTCTTTCTCTATTTCTCTTTGTAGTGATCTGTTGTGCTGCAGGAAAATAACAGCAGAACTTAAAGATGAGTTAAACATCCTCCATTAAGAGCTGTACGACAAATCAGAGAACTTCAGTGGAGATGCCTTACACAAACACTTTTTCCTTTCCAATAAATGGAGAACAGAAAGCAGCATTTTACATTGGGATTTTCCATTCAAGTTTCAATTCCTTGAGAGTAATATACTAATACTGCTAAATTTAAAAGCAAGAAAGCACTTCAATTTTACTTGCAAGAAACAGCAGGCAATATTACTGTTACCTGTTGGAAAGAGCTCAAGGTATTCCAAACCTTTCAGTTTTCCTCTTACCTCCCCTGATTTTAAGCATACTCTTGGCTTGTAAAACTCTCCAGCTATCCCAGAGGTGGACTAACTTCTTCTCAGCTTGCTGTTCTTCTAACTTAGGTCAAGTTTCTCCCTTTTACTTACATTTTGGTGTATTTCATTTCTTTGTTTCTGGGGATTTTTTTAGAAACTGAGAAACTCTCTCCAGTTACTAGAGCAACAGGATTGATTCAAAGTCTTATTCCTATTTCCCTTCTGGATTAAAGAGAATTGAGGCACTGGAAATCTATTGCTAACCACTCTCATATCTTTGTTCTGTCTCCTACATGCTTTATTTGATTTCTAGACTATTGCTGAAGTCTACCAACTGATATTTTTTGTTATCTCCTTAGTCTGGAATCTTCCCATAGCAGAGATATCTTTAAGAATATTTAGATAGTTTTCTATTGGAGAAGCTTTGAAGAAACCCAGAGATATGATTACAGTAAATATCAATATACAGAATTACATCTCACACTGCCACAATTTGCATATGGTATTAATATATATAGCTACAATTTCTATTAGCAATTAGACTCTAGTATCACCCTTCTGTGAGCCTTCTAGCTTTTACGAAAAGTACCTTTCATCTAAAAATGATGGGATTTTGAGATGGTTGACTAACTTCTTTTCTACTGCCTGTTTTATTTTAAAAATGCTTTTTTCTGACTTGGGGTAGTTTCATCTGCAAATAACCATCAAATCAGGTAAATGGGTGAATAACAAGCAACATAAAATCTTTATAGGCGTAGAAATCCAAGGACAAAATAGGAAAAATATAGTATGAGGATTGCTCAGCTAGGACAGTGACAGTGACTGAGAGAGGTGAAGGTGATTAGAAGCTAAGGAAAAAAAAAAAAGTAATGAGACTCCATCTACTATAATATAGACTGGATAGATGTAACTTTTCAAGTGTGAAATCAAGACTGTTTATCAGGCAAAATTACAGCTTTGCAGACCTGATTTAAAATTTACTTTCAAAAACCCTGATGAATAAGTATCAATTATCTATCAAAGAAATGAAAAAAAGATATACAGACCTGTAGCACTGCTTAATTTCAAAAAGAATTACATTAAAAATGAGAAAAACTTCTAGACAGAAAAAAAAAAAAAGAACAAAGCCAAAACTTCAAAACATTGGCAGATAACACATTAGAAATTCAAAACAAATGTGCATCATTTGCCAAAATGCTTGTAGAAACATCAAGAAGAAAGCCAACATGGCTAAACCACACAGTAAATAAGGTTATTTAAAATAAGAAGGCACACTTGAAAAACTTGAAATTGTGTTGCAAGGAAAAAAAATTTAGAAGTGGTTTAGATAATCCTCAACAAGATACAGATATCAAAAGGCATAAACACATTTATTAAAACTTTGTTCCAATATGGTTATGGTTAAGTAATCCTCTCCAGGGATGCCTTTGAAGAGATGGCCAAGGTATAAACAGAGAAGACAAGACTACAACATGATGTTATTCTTTTCATCCAAGTTTACCAGCAAACAAGGTAAAGTTCAGGGAGACATTTGTGTGACAACACTTAAAACAAATAGAGGATTTATCTAGAACTGGACTGAAAGAAGAAGGTATGAGCAGTCTTCAGAATATTTGGGAGTATTTTCTTCATTTTTCTGGACACCCACATTCCACTGATATTAACTCAATGGAAGTTTCCTAGGTTTGGAAATGCAAGATTAATTGCTTATTTCTAACAAATTTTTAAGAATTTACTGCCTGAAAAATTACCCTTTTTTTGTATTTTTAGAGATACTTTTCAAGCTATTTCTCCTTAAATGGTGTGGTTAACATTGTCTATACAGCTGTTTGAGGAGAAAATGAGATTGTCAGGTCTATAAATAAAAAATGTGTCACTTACAAATGTTAAAGACCTTTACAGCCTTATTTATCAGAGTTACATTGAATCATAGATAAGCCAATGTTTCTGTGAAGCAAAGGACTGTCCCAAAATAAAAAGTGCATTTAAAGCAAATGGCTGGAGTGGGGAAATGGAACCAGCAGTTTATTGAATGTGTTTGTTTAGAACTGATACATAAGTGATCAAAATATTTTCACAGAAGTTTTAATGTAAGGAAGAAGTTCAGGAAGAAAGCGTAATGGAGTGTAATACTGTTTGTCTACTTATATAATGTGTATATTTTGATAAACAGATACATCTATGATATCTTTGCAACCAGTAATGTAAAAAAGTAAAGAAGTGCCTTCATCCTCTGGATATTATTCATAAGTTGTTCTCTGGACAATTAAAGACTAACTGTTTTACTTCTGTGAATGAGAAGATAACCATCTGAAAAAGCTGTAGAAGTATTTCAGATTAATTTTAAAAATCGGTAAAAGTGATTACACTTTTATTTTATGATTCCATTAAAACAGTGGGCAACTAGAACTAATCTTACTGTGGAAGAGATATAATGCTTTCCCTTAATTAAAGTTGCATGTGTATACCCATGCCTTTTTCTTGCAGTAAGATTATCTTCATATAAAACTGATTTTCTCAGTTCTATCAATCATGCCAAGATTTTTCCCCAAGCGAAGTTAGCAATGTAGAAATCTTTGAGCCCGAGAGCTTGAACTGACTCAAAAGTGGAAGAGCAGGAACACTCTTGTTCATCTCCCCTGTTGTCAGATTTACATTGGTAAATTTGCTGTTTAAAAGCTCTATCAGAAAGATGACTTAGCCTTTTTTTTTAATATGTCACAAAACACTAGTAAGAAGTGTGACAGAAGGGATGAAAAGGAATAAATAGACACATGTAAGCCATGTATTATACTGAAATAATATCACTGAGCATGAATTCAGAAGTAATGTGATAAAGAACCTTGCAAAGACTTGATTCAATTACAAGAATACCACTCCCAAACATGTAGATAATACTGCTATTTTTACACCTTTTAACCAATCAGTCCTACTTTAACTGTAGTCTCAAGTGGACCTTAATGCCATAAATTATTTTTTAAAGTCTAAAAATGCATTTTACTAGGACTAGAGAAGCGACATTTGTAATTAAACTAATTGTACAATGTAGCAATGAAGACTCTGCAACTCCCTTTTGTTGGTCTTTTGCTGGAAGGTGTGGCAATTAGGAAATAAGTACCAATAAATCAAATTAAAGCTTCCTCCTAAATTTACTTGTATTTAAAAGAACTGACTAAAAAACTCTCCATCTTAACAGTTACAAAGTAAAAATGTCCAGCCAAGAGCCATTATTTTTTGTAAACAAGATGCTTCTGAAGGGAATCTGATTTCACATTAGCTATGACTTGTCAGAAGAAGACAGATTTCTTGGAAAGGCATGACAAGGGGATGATAGCCAGTTTTCTCTCTGCAATTTCCAGGGATTCACACCCTTGGGTACAACACAAAAGAAGCTTGTAATGGACACAAATGAGCAAATAAGTACAGTGTAGCAGAGGGTTTGGGAAACTAACCGGTATGTTTAACAACTGTTCAGATGTTATTAATATTTTATAAGATCTGGGACTAAAAGATCCTTTTTCATTTCACCTAAACCAGCATTAACATGTTAAATCTTGGAACACTTTCTTAAAGTAAGACTAATCAAGCACTGGCATAATTTGTAATTTCAGTAGGGCCATTTTCAAAACAGAAATTTTACAGGGTAGTGGGTTGTTCAGTTTAGGAATTGCTTTAAAAGAGTTGGTTCAGCTCTGGCCAATGAGAAGGATTAGCCATTTTCCTTTCAACCCTCTTGTCTAAATGAAATTAATGCCAAAAATAGTTTTGAGCAATTATATAAGGACTGAAATAGAAAAAGTGATTCTTTGACATCTTATAATTTTTAAAATTTGTTTCATCGGTTGTAGGGTCTGACAAGCCCCTGTCCTGGCAGGAAGCCCTTGTTTAGATAAAGGGAACTGCAGCATCTCCAGATGTGGGGTCTGATAAGCCCCTGCCCTGGCTGGGAGGCCTGGAGATAAGGAGATCACACAATCCCCCTGCAGGCCCCTCTTGGGGAGCCTTTGTGGTTAGAGCGAGAGAAGACAGACCCATGATCCTCTAGGAAACTGTATGTAAAATACCCTAATACCCATTGGTTTCTCACCCTTTCACACCCACCTCTGTACCCCCATAAAAGAGACCCCTCTATCCCGAGTCGGCAGAGGATTCGTCTCTGGTCACCCCTTCGCGGAAGATGGAAGAACAAAGCGACTTCTGCGGAACCACCAGCAGGACCTCTCCTCTCTCTGTCCGGGCCTGGCCAGGGGGGTTTGCCTTGCAGAGCAGAGCTGAAATCACTCCCTGAATCACTGAGAGCTGATGGCTGCTGAGCCAGGCACCTCTGCAGGCAGCCCCGGCCGAGGGCTGAGAGAAGCCACGACCCCCTGGGAGACGGTTCCTCACGGGATCACCTCTGCGGGTCCGCTACGGCTTCTTGGGTCTGAGCTTCTGACCCCATCCAGCACCGGCCGGGAGAACCCCCCGAGCATAACTACTTTAATTGGTGATGAGATGTGAAATGGATTTCTGTTCCAAAGATGGTTTTGTTAATCTAATTATTAGACTCTACCGTATATATATATTCAAAGTAAGAAAATTGAAAGTTGTGGTACCTTTTAGTCAAGAAGACTCTTTTCACCTCCTTGGTACTATTATATACCTCTTTTCAATTTTGCTTACCTTTCTAGTTTTTCATTTATGTTTTATTTCCAGTTTAATTTAGCAAAAAATGGAACTCAACAATATTGGCTGCAGGTTATTCAAGAGCCTTTTAAAAATAGTATATACTTAAAGGAAATGTCCTGAATTTATACACTTGTGTTGTTAAATAAGATTGTGCAATACTTTCATGGCTTTTGAAATTAAATTTCTCTGTGTAAATAAAATCTAGTAGATATATATACTGTTCAGTGAAAGAGGGGGCACATAGCCCCTTTAAAGCACAGATTTACAGATCTTCTGCACAGATAAGATATTGATCCAAACACTTTGTTATTAGTACTTTTTCTAGTGAGTGGCAAAGATATCCCATTTCACCAGACAAAAATATGGCTGTAGATGTACAGCAACAAAGAAAACAAGATGGGTATTTTGATTTATGAAAGAAAAAGAGTACAACAGACAAATAAAATGAAATAGAAGATTAGAAAAAGCGAGAAATAAAAGCCTAATGGGAAGCAGGTGGAGTGGACAACAGAACACAAGCTGAAAACAATCATTTTTTGTTATACTTTGCTACGAATGGAGATGAGAGCTTAGAAAAGTCTGCTGTTGACTCAGATTCCTGGCAGCAGCTCTGCCCGAGGCAGCCTGCACCCCAATGTCTCTCATTCACAAGTTCTTAATAATGACCAATCAGGTCTATTACAACCTGAATTATTGAAAAGACACGAGGAAAAACAGACAGGAGACTTTAATAGACTTCTTACCACACAGCATAAATGAAAGAAACCCTACTAGTAGGTTCATAAGACAGTGCACGATAATAAAGGTACCCATATTACAGCTAGTGAAGAAACTGTATAGATTAGGAGCCAATGTCACTTACCAATAAATGATAGTGGTGTACAGAAATCTCCTTTCACTCAGCTTCCAGAAGAGTAACTCGAGGCTGATGTCTTGACTTCAAGGAGCACTCCCCAAACACTCAGAGAGTGTGTAAGAGATTTCTGATTTTATGAAAATTATGCTGATCTTTGATAGTTTGTAGAAGTGCTGTGTCTTTCAGTCACAAAATTTTGCTTATCCTTTCCTATGCATTCAGGGCAGGATGCTTATTGCTGGCTAAGGATCTTTTTCAGCTGAGATAATTCACCACAAGGCAAAAGATTCTGGCTTGACAGAGCCATGGGGGGAAAACAGATAAGCTTTTGCTGTATCAGGGTGAAAGGTCCTGTCACATACTTGGAAGAAAAGAAGTAGCCTCAGCCAACTGCCTCTCTTGCTACAGAGTACTGGGCACATAGCTCTAAACCAAAATACCATGGAAAATAACCAAAGAGGACTGGGAAAAAATCAACAGGTTTTCCTCGTTTTCTTTAGCCCAGTGGCACTAAAAGTGCCTGTCTAGGCAGAGAAAAAAAATTGAAAGCCAACTAGATACTTAAAAAAGCATGTCAAGGGAGAACATTGAACAGCAGGGATCTTACTGCTTGTCTGGTCTTCTATACTACTCTTAAACAACTTCCTCAAATTCTTTCTTTCTTTTTCTTTCTTTCTTTCCTTCTTTCTTCAGCATGGTTAATTTTTCAATTTGAAGAGCTATTGGTATAAAGCATGCCTCATTAGCTTGTGGGAGGTAGTAGTCTCCATTAATTCAGTTCTCACTTCATTTGCTTTGCATACAGTTATAATTAGCTTCAGAATAACTCTGGTAACTTCAGCAGATTTATAGCTTCAGTTTTATTCTGCATTTGGCTTTTCCCTCTTGTTTCAATGTGTCATATGAGTTTTAAAAAATCAAAAACAACGATGATTGCTTTAGGGAGTAATTTAATGTTGCAATTTTAGAGTGACAGTCTGTTTACATCCCTCTGTCTGTTCAGCTACATAAACAGTTAAACCACTAAGATTTATATAATCTCCAATCATGTTTTTTTTTACAAATCAGCAGAAAGTCACACTGTCTGACATGCATTCTCTGGAGAAGCAATCCTATGGCATGCATGCCAATCCCTCACCAGAGTGGATGCTGGCAGCACAGTAACACACCCCACTCCCCATACTGTTCTGAGCTATGAAGGAATCACGTCAATGTTTTAGTAATGTCCTATAGCCAAAAGAAGATTTGGTCTGTTCCTTGGGGACATACTGCTCTAGTAAGGATTCACATGGAGCACTACACAATTCAAACTGGTTTATGTTGTCTGTCAAGGCAGCATTCCTATTTTAAGGAGGACAAAGAGTTAAAGACAACAGAGATGCAGCATTTTCTGACACCTCTGTAAGGCTGATACCACAGAACCACAAAATTGTTAGGGCTGGAAAGGACCTTTGGAAATCATCTAGTCCAATCCTCCTTCATATTCACAAATGAACTGTGTCAGTGTATTAAGTACATCAGCCCACTCAGGGTCAAGCTGATGTTTGATTTCTTGTGGCAAAAGCACAGGGGTTTATACCACTATATTGGGCCATATTGAGAAAGAGGAGGGGAATCAAACTCTTCAGGAAAGTTCCAGAACTTCATATAAATTATCATTTTTTTGGCACATGCCAAGCTACCACCACCAAAAAAGATGCAAACACTTCAGGAAGAAGTCACAGACTCTTCTAGAGATATCCCTAAGGTATATCTGACATTGTAAAGAAGTTGAAGTGATAAACATATGTGGTAAATATAAGGTGTCCAGTCCCTTCACAGGCACGATTTGAGAACTGAGCTGGTCAGTATAGGACAAGGGTGAGGTTGAGAGCAATGCTGCTGTTTTCCTGGCTTAAAGTCAGTCACAAAGCTCTGGAATCTGCATGTATCCACAATGAGCTTAGCTGTTAAAAATGTTCGGGGGGTTCTCCCGGCCCGTGCTGGTCGGGGTCTGAGGCTCAGACCCAAGAAGCCGTAGCAGACCCGCAGAGGTGATCCCGTGAGGAACCGTCTCTCAGGGGGTCGTGGCTTCTCTCAGCCCTCGGCCGGGGCTGCCTGCAGAGATGCCTGGCTCAGCAGCCATCAGCTCTTAGTGATTCAGGGAGTGATTTCAGCTCGGCTCTGCAAGGCAGAATCCCCCTGGCCAGGCCCGGATAGAGAGAGGAGAGGTCCTTCTGGTGGTTCCGCAGAAGTCGCTTTATTCTTCCATCTTCCGCGAAGGGGTGACCAGAGACGAATCCTCTCCTGACTCAGGGCAGAGGGGTCTCTTTTATGGGGGTACAGAGGTGGGCGTGCAAGGGTAAAAAACCAATGGGTATTAGGGTATTTTACATACAGTTTCCTAGAGGATCTTGGGTCTATCTTTTCTCGCCGTAACTAAAAAGGCTCAGTGTTTCCCCAAGAGGGGCCTGGAGGGAGATTGTGCAACCTCCTTATCTCCAGGCCTCCCTGCCAGGGCAGGGGCCCGTCTGGAGATGCTGCAGTTCCCTTTATCTAAACAAGGGCTTCCTGCCAGGACAGGGGCTTGTCAGACCCTACACTTAGCCAGCCTGAAACTGTCTGCAAAGCCCACTCAAAACTCCAGTACTTCCCACAAAAAATCAGAAACTTATGGGTTAATGCTCTGTAACTCTTGTACTTTTATTTCAAAAGCCAACTAGCAGACACCATCTAAAGCAAAATCCAGCTGCAAGGAGGTTCTACCAATAAGTTGCCAGTGGTTCAGTTTATGGTAAGAGAGATGTAAAGTGATATTGTAAATGTTGGTAGCCTGCCAAAATTCTATTCACTTCTCTGCATGGACTACTAAGCTGCACCTCCCTGTAGCAGTCCATATGCTTACTTGGTGATACATGATCTTAGAGAACAGCTCTCCCCCATAGTTAGCCAGCATGGGATCATTCTACTGAGCCAGGATGGTGGTGTTCCTGGCTCACTCCACATGCCTCTAAGAAAAATGTTTTATTTGCTCTTCAGTACTATCAGCATTACAGCTCAAAAGTCAGGCTTTTAGGGACGTGATCAGTCTACCTCACTGCCACCAGATGAGGACCTGGCAAGCCCAAACCCAACACTCAATATCCTTACATCTGCCATAAAACCCATAGGCAATTTCACCCTGCATGATCACAGAAATGATTAAATGGCATGCCTTCATCAGCAGACCACCTTGCAGAGCAAATTGTTGATGGAGATCCAAACATGCAGAAAATTGAGCTGACTTAGTATGTGGAAGACTCCTGGTAGAGCCTCATGAGCAGAAAGTATGTTTGAGCAGCTTGTTGTGCTGATCAGATTTCAGACAGGTCCTGGCATCTGGAAGGATATGAGAACAGTCTATTTTCCATAAACCCTGGGTCACTTGTCCCAGATGGTTGATTTTGTGATATCATTCCTCCCATACAAGAGTCTTCTGTGAGATGACCAGTTAAAGAATTTTGTATCATATTGGATCTTCTTCATTGTGAACACAAAAGAGAGTCAAGCTATATCATTGAGGAGACAGTTATGAAATAATTTGCAATCAGTTTTGATGTAGAAATCTCAAGAGTTGATCACATGTCTGCACAAATGCAAGACATTTTCATTCTATCAGCACTTTTTTTTTTCTATTTGTCAGATAAAGTCTCTGGCCTGGAGAGATTTCAGAGCAAGATGATCCAAGGACTGGGAAGGCTGCCATATGAGGAAAGTCTGAGAGAACTGGTTTTGGTCAACACTGAGAAGAGAAAGGGAGACTTTATCACCATGTTCCAGTATTTAAAGAGTGGCTAAAAAGCCTTTTTAAAAGAACTCACATGGAAAAGAGATGGGGCAATGAGTTCAATTTACTCATGGGATGATTCCAGTTGGACACAGTAGGAATATTTTTCACAATAAAACCAGCACCTATTGGAATTATCTTCCCAGAGAGGTGTCAGATTTGCCAGTATTGAACACTTTTAATATTTATCTGGACAAGTGCTGGGTGGTCATGTCTAGACTGTGCTTATGGCAGAAAAGGTTGGATCATATGATCCTAGAGGTCCCTCCTGATGTGGTACTCTATGATTATATGATATTAAAATAGATGCTTAAAAAAAAAAAATAGGATAAATGTAAGAATGTAGATGAGAATAAATCTTACGTCCCTTCAAATGCTGGGAATCACTCCATGAATGGGTTCTGTGTGGCACACCATAGCAAAATCCATTTGGTGCTTTATGAAATCAAGGTGACATCCAGAGAGAGCCCTGCATCATCTTTCCCCCTAAATCCTTTTCCATCCCCCAAGCAGGACATGCATCTAGACAACAGTTCCTACAGGATAGCTGTGGCACTTGGAAGTTGTGCCGTGCTGTAACGATTTTCCATTCTCAATGGCACACTTGGCACACAGAGGCTGCTGCTTGCAGCAGAGCAGAAATGCCTGGAACCAATTTGAGGAACTTTATTTCTTGGGCCTGCAGGAGCTGGAACAGACCTGTGTCAGTTTTCAGAATGGTGATCCTGTTTTTATCATCCCAATTATCCATCACACAAATGGAGAGGTCTTAGGTGAAGTATCTGAGGTTACCCATGCCTCAGTCTATTGCAGAACCTTTCTTCTATAAACAATAAAATAGATCATGGCAGACCTAGCAGGATATGGGCACTAATTGCTGAAAGAATCAATATTTTAAGAGGGAGAAAGCTTTGCAGAATTTTTATAAATATTTGAAAAATACTATTTCTCCCTGCTTAATGTATTAATACTGCCATTCTTCATGTTTTCTAGTTATAACAAAGCAGTGTGATGCCCAAAGCCATAAGCAAATATTTTCAGCTGAATTTTCTCCACCTTTCCTAATTATTTTTCATTTAAGAATTCAGTCAAAAGAATTTAAAAGTTGGCTACAATAAGGTGAAGGCTGCAACAGTAATGACTGCCTCTGAGTTTTTTGAGAGATGCAACAAATTGCTTAAAAAAGAAATTACAAGCAATGCTGTAAAAGTTCCAACATCTGGAAAAGGATCTGTGCTGCTAGCTGCCATGAATAGTCTCTAATTATACCGAGAGTCTTAATACCAAGTAACAGGGGTTTTCAGCACCGGACGGTGGGCTGCAATCAAATGCACACAGTGAATTCCAGCTCCAAGAAGTTAAAGATGCATTGAAAAGTCATAATGAAGTGTACAATTGGAAACATTTATCAGTGATTCTGTTCCAGCATGAGCCAAGCATTTGTCTGAAATCACTGGAAGCTGGTCTGTTGGCTATTCAAAATCTAGATTGAAGAGCTGATTGAGCTTGCATATAATTTTTTTAACAACTTAAGCTTTCTGACTTCAAACCAATGGGAGTGCATGCTGCATGATTGAGAAGAACTTTGACTGAGCACGTCCAAATTCTGCCATTATATCTGCACATAGTCCAGATTTTGAACAATTCAAGCTTAATTTCCCATGCTGAGCAGACGACGGCAACACAACTGGAGGGCCTGGGGCCATTATTCTTGTTCTTTTTCATAATTTAACATGAAGCACAAAAATAAGGCAAGAAATTTGGACCCAGATCCCCATGGCCTCTCAAAGCTTTTGTAGTCAGGCTTTGTCAGCAGAAAGACTCAAGCCACACTCTCCCATGTATTTTCAAAAACTGTCATCAGGAGCCTGAAATAATTACATTGCCTTTTGCCACCTGAACATACAATTCCCAAATGGTCTTATCCACTTCATGTTTCCTTTTTTGTTGTTATAAAGATCAGTTACATCGTGAATAAGTACAATACTATTAAAATTCTTCTGTCAATTGAAAACATCAATCTGAACACAGTTCTTTCATGAAAGAACATCACCTTTTAAGATTAAAAAGTGGTGTCTTCTCAGTAATAAAGAAACTTTCATGGAAGAGAAAGATGGAGATAATATTTGGGATGCCACCAACTGAGCGTATGTCTTAACCAAGAAAAATCCAGCAATTTTGCCTGAGTACCAAAAGCAATGGATATACAGGAAGGGAGGTTACCCAAAACTGTTCATCATTTAATAGAAAAATGGGTGGACTGATAATCAAGGATTATTATCTAAATGATGGTTCAATTTCTGCATTATTAAAACATGAAAGAAGGAGGGTTACTTATGATGACAGAAAGCTTTCACTTTTGCCCAGACAGCTAATGGAGAAGCCTCCTACTATGCAACATTTCTGCTGTGATGAGTTGATACTGTGAATTGAAACAGAGAATAGTCTAGAGAGAGTCTGGAAAAGGCTTTTAGGAAGCCATCCCATGACCAGAAATTCTTCCCTGTCCAGATACAGCTGAGCCCATCTTCTGGCTGTGCAGGGCTAAGACATCCTGACAGAAAGGTTCTTAGCAGGTAGGTCCCAGGTCAGAACCAAAGTCACCTAACATTCTTCCCCAAAGCCTTGCAAAGTGCTCCTTCTCCTAGAAGGGCAGGCAGAACACAGCCTTTATAAAAACACTATGAAAAGCTAAATGATAAATCGATGCTCTTTCAGCCTGAAATTAAAACCTATGTCAATTGTAACGGCAGAAATATATGTTTTAAATTGGACTCAAATTGCTTTCAGTGAAAAGACATTTGAAAGCATCATGAGCAGATTGAAGTTTCCAAAAACACAGCAGCTGCCAACATCAGTAATCCCTGGAGTGCAGTAGAGAACAAAAGAGCCTCTTCCACTGAATTTTGCCTGCAGAAAGCCACTGCAGCCTGGAGTGGCTGGATGTGTGGAAAGAATACATTTTTAAATGAGCATTAGTACCTGAATATGTCAAAATATAAACATGAAAAAAGTCTTGATATTTCAAAGATTATGGAAGTCTACCATTCATTCTACAATTGAATGAAACCTAAATTACAAACCTGCAGATTTTTGCCCTGCCAGGATTCAGCTCTACAAGTGCTTAATCAGTCACCCTAACAATAGGACAAGGCTTAGAACTGCTTTGCTTTCTTGAGGGATTATGCTGTTGGCATTATCCTGTAATGACATAAATTCTATAGACAAATTTTGCTGCAAAAGCAATTTCTCTCATTTTCACCTTAAGAAAACCTGCACAGTAATTAACTTCACAGCAGTTTCATTTGGCAAAGTAATACAGCACATAAAATAAAATATTCATTAATACTAGATTATGAATACTGTAGTTAAACCATGATCAGCTAATGTAATAGCTAACAGCTATAAGAATATATAGGACTATAAGAATATACAGGGCATGGTTCTTCACAAGAAAAAAATATTTCAGTCTAATAGTGTTTTAGGGATTTTGGAAAGAATAACTCTAGTGAAATTGCAAATGATCCTCTACATAATGGATTGCCAGGGGTGTGGTGAGAACTTTTTACAAAATTTCGACCCAAACTACAGAACATTTCTAAGCATTAAATCATTGGTAATTTCTCCAAATGCAAGCAATATACTTCTTCTAAAGATTTCAAGGGCCAGTCAATGGTTTCTTCTCAGTGGTGACTCAAACTGCAAGGAAACAAAACTGCATTACAAATAACAAAACCCGATGGTGAGGTACAGTAGAATATAGAATGAAATCACTGCTAACTGTGCTGAATCAAGCCTTTTGTTTCCATGTTAAAGCTTTACTCTTTTCCATTGTCTTTCACAATCACCGTAATTTCAATTTGGCGTTGATTAACAGGAACCAAAACAGAAGTCTACTAACGACATTTGACTGTGATGTGGTGCATTTTTTCATCTCTCTTCTTTCTTTGCATGTATCAAAATTTGCTAACTAATTTCTGCCAGAAAGAGAACTTGAAGCTCAATAGTTCTCCAGTCTAATGCTTCAGCTTTTACATGCAAAATCTTTTAGTCAGGAAAGAAAACAAAGACAATAGGAATATTTTTCCCAAGCTGTTTTTTTTTTAAACTATGTAGCTCACCCTTCATAATTATTCTAGCCATGCCACCTGAATTCTGCTGGAAAATAAACCAGAAGCAGAGAATTGATATGTCCTTTCTGAAAAGAAATGTTAGAAACAAGCAAATAAGAACTCCAGAATGCAGAAATACATTTTGATAAGGATAAAAACCTACTTTAAAGAATGTTATCTCTTTCTTCCCAGGGGATCAGATTTTCTAAGACATGAGTCTGAATATGAGGTCAAGCTTTCTTTCAAGTTTTGGTGTATGACTTTATGGTCCAGATTCTGGCCTTTCCACAAATAGAATGCTTAAGATTCTCTTTGGCCTTAATTACAAACACCCGATTCTGATGTCCATAGGCACCCTTGCTGTCTAAATTCCTACCGGTAGACCATGTATAAAGTCAATACAGTAGTCCTGGTTTGAGACAAATTTGGAGGAATGTCCAAAATGAACATCCTCTGATAGAAGGCAGGTTACAGCCATCCCTCCCCCACCAGATTCAGAAGAACTTTCCTTGGAGGAAAGTGAAAGCACAATGCACACAGGCACAGAAAAAAGTAAGAATAATGTTAAATAATAAAACCTCTCGCTGTGCAGATGACCTGGGTAGGTTTCAGAGTCCTTTGTGAGCGTGGCTTTCTGCTCTCTGGAGCTGGGCCTGGAGTTCAGCCTGGGCCCCTCCAGGCCATGGTGGAAAGGCCTCCCAGTGAAGTTCTGGTGTTCTAGTGTTCTGAACAGTTCCAGAAGAAAAGAAGAAGAAGAAGCAGCCAAAGTGCCAGGGCTCTGTGCTAATGAACAAGAAACTCACTGAATGTAACTCTCTTCCCTGCTACAGAAGTGGAGCAGCCGGGCAGGAGAAGCCAGTGAGCTTATCTGTGTTATGAACATGGCACCAAAGGAATTCCACCAGCTCTCCTCCCTCTCTCTAAAATGTACAGAACTCATGTCTGGCATAGGGCAGGCAATAGGGAATACAGTATCATACGTTCACCCCAAGACATCAAAATTACCTTTGGAGATACTGAGATTACCAGCCACAAGGGCATCAATGTAGATGCCCATGACAACAGATCCTTCCTTCCATGTCCAGAATCTGCACAGACTGGCAATATTACACAAGATCTTTAAGGAAGACATTTAAATGGTAATCTATATAATATAGATCTATAAGAGAACCATGAATATAGATGGTAGCACCTTTGGATAAGGTGAATGTTTCTCCAGCCTCTCACGAATAAATAACATAAGCTTCTGACTCCTGCCTCCATCATTCCTTCTCCTACTAGCCTCTTCAGCTGGGAGCAGGATCCAGCTACTAACCCCACAGTGTGTCCAAGATGTCACAGGATATCCAAGACACTTCCACAGGACACGATGCAGGATTCACAAGGGATCTTTTCCTTCTGGAGAGGCTGCTCGAGCCCAGGCAGTGAATCTCTCACAATTGAGTAGCACAGTTGCAATTACAAGGTAGCTGAATCCCACACCAGAATCTTCATACAGGAGGTTGGACAACTGGAAGGCTCATGAATTTGATGGGGGGGCGGGGGAGGGGGAGCATTGTTTTGACTTAAATCCCAACATAAAGGTCTGCATGGCAACTCACCTTCCCCAAGTTCCAAACAACCTCAAAGGGTTCTAATTCACACTTTACATTTATCACCAGTCCCAAATAAGTAACCAGAATGTTCATAATGAATAAATTTAAATCTCAGCTCCCAAACTTCTCTCTTGTATTCATGCCAACTGAGTATCCTATCAAAGAGAATCATCTGTCCCCATCTGTGCATCTAGTGTTTCTCAGCTAGTGATGTAAGAGGGTTTTTCCCTTTTTTTACCATGAAAAAAGCACTGATGTTAATCTCATTAGAACAAAAGACATCTTTTTTTTTCTTTTTTCAAAACTTCTAGTTGCAAAAAGATTTAAAAAACAAATTTCTGCAATCATGCAGTGAAAAATAGATTTTGCTTACTGACACCAAAAGTTTTGAAACCAGTATTAAAAGGACAAAGTCTATTTGAATCCTTCTTCAGACAGCAATTCCAGCTGCGAGGGCAGAGAGTTCTATCAGTAGGCATTTAGAACTGTTGCATGTGATCATTGTAATCGTATCGCCCCTTAGATCCTGTAAATTGAGGAAAACTAACCGACAAAATTCACTAAAGGAAACATAAATATGAACTTATTCTTTGAGGTTTCTAGGAACTCACATAATCGACTTTCATCACATAAACACTTCAGTTACATTTTCAAACATAAAGTAAAAAGCATTAGAAGTGAGTATTGTCTAGGTAAGAGCCACTTCTATCAGCAGAAGATAAGAAGAACTTTAGTAGTACATACTGTTATACATATACATATGTTTTGGATATTAAGTGAGAGATAAATTTTCCTGTTGGGAACATGGGATGAATGTGGATTACCTGTTTTATCCTTACATTGACTATTAACTAGAATCCTTATCAGAAACTACCTACAGTGTTTTTAAGGCTAGAAGTGGACAGGACATCTATAATTTTCAAAAGAAAGTTAAAGTTTTATTTAAAAAGTAGGATAGAGGGATAGATTACATTTTTAACACACCTATCACCTTTTCTAAATTATCATCAGAATACCATGCCGTGAGAAAAAAAAATCCCCTTTTTTAAAAGAAAATATTTAAAGTATATTAAAATCACCTGGACTGGTCAGACGGCTGTATCTTGATACTCACTACCAAGAGAAAGTTGCTGCTACACTAGTAAAGGATTCCCAGAGATATTCAATTGATCTTCCTAACATTGCTTAAACCCAGTATAACAGCACAAATCAACAGCAAAGCAGTGAAGAGTCCAGGCAATGGGAAGCATTAGGCTTCTAAGCCTTAACCGACACTTGAATTTCATCCAGCTAAAGACAGAACTGCACAGAAGTGAACTCCACTGCAAAGGCAAGTAGCATCATTTTTCCCTAGAAAAGAAAAGCAGAATGGATTTACTCCAAAGGACGATAATCTCAACAGTTCTGCCCACTGATTGCTAGCATGAGAATTAGGGCAACCCCCCTAGCCAGGAGGCACAAACAGAGATAGTTGACTCTGCCAGCTCTGCTAAAAATTAGCAACTGGACGTCAAAGGAGAATTTCTATCTGCTGAGAGAAGACTATAATTCATACTTAGATTTAACCAGGATATGCTGCAGTCTTTTCTAATGAAATAAACAAAACAAACTAGACTGGCGTTTAAATCTTTATCAGTATGTTGCCTGACCTTCTTCTTGGCTGGATTCTTCTTCATCCCTAAAATCAATTGTCATGTTAATTGCATTAAAAACAAAATATCTAATATACTGTTCATGAAAAGAGAACAGGTAAAAGGCCATTGTGTAGCCAAGACAGGCAACATGTTGAGCAGCAAGAGGTAATTCTACTAAGTGCAAAGATGACACTTATTCAGTCTTATCTAAAGACAGCTATCATTTATTTTCAAACTCCCAAAATTAAGTCATTCACTGTTTGAACAAAAGAGCTGATCAACAGTTTCCCAGCTTCAAAATATGATGGACTAGTAAAGATTTGACATTTGAAACTGCCAATACACAAGGATGTTTGGTAACACTTCCAAAGTGTCTGTGATACTTAATACACAGTTGTTTGCAGGAGCGAGGGTGGTGGTGTAGATTTTTGAACTTTCAGTTTTAAATGCAGTGTTATATATGAAACCCAAATTAGTTGGTCTTTGCATGTTAAGTACTTTAGTTAATTCCATATTGAAATGTTTTAATTCTACGTCTTAAAAATGGCCCATCAACCCAGGTGCAAAATTGTTCAGTTATGCTGCTTAATGGTTCATTAAAGAAGTTACACAGTTCCTTGTTAAAGTTCCCCAGTTAATAAAGTTCCCAAGTTGTTCCTTGTTTTAGACTTCAAACAATATTTAAACCATAAGTACTGCTTTTCATAAGCTTATTGTCTGTCTTAAAAGTGCCTTAAAGTGTTTGTACTGTAGTTTAACGTTTTTACAGGTATCCTTAACTTTTTATCTGTTCTTAAGCCTAACTCAAGAAACCAGTTTTCTAACTGCCAAGAGCTATTTTTAGATCTTCATCCATTACCCTGCAGCTCAGCTCCATGGAAACCTAAACGAGTGACAGCATCCACAAGAAGCTCCTAGATAACAGCAAGTCATTGGTGGACTGAAATTATCTCATTAGAAGACTCCAGTCATCAGGGCCATGGGGACACACGACCAAGCAGTTGTTCACACCTTGGGTTGGCTGGTGGTGCAGCCAGGTGCTGGGTGTATAGGCCTGACTTCCTTTGAGAAGACATTTTAAACATTAAGATTTTGGACTAGCTAAAGTCACATTAGCACTATAAGGTGCTTCTACCTTGAAGTTTTGTGCCATTTCCTGGCCACAAGATTTTCTAATTCCCATATTCCCCAGATCCTCTAGTTTTCTGAGTCACTTTGGATCCCAAACTAATTTTTGCATTTTAATTATTTTTGCTGTTAATGGTTTTAAATAAATCTTATTTAATTTTAATTAAAGAATAAGAGTTGTCTTGTTCTTCACATGCAGCAAATTTTCCGTGATCTTTACGTGAAAGAAAATCACATTCATAACTTTGGTGAGGGTCTTGAGATTCAGTGTTTCCCATTACTTTTCCTCTTCCAAAATGAGATACCAGCTCAGATAGACTTTCTATGGTGTAAAAAAGTGCCTTTTTTCTATACTTTCCAACAACACAAATTTTATTCTTTTCTATTAATAAACAGTCTATAAATATTTAACTCTATTAAATCTGTTATGATAACAGGTTGAAAAATATCATCCTTGTCACTTTCACATGTGTATCTTCTCTTTTTTTTAACGTATACATGGATTTATGCAATTATCTTTCCTGAGAAAGGAACAGTTGGACTTCAGCTGTTTGGCTCTCTTCAAAAGGTATTTGCAAATTTCATAAGAACATAAAGTAGGAGGTTTTAGAACAGTACTTAAGCCCTTTCAGTTCTGAGTATTACTAAACTCTGAACAAAAGGTGATGGGGTTTTAGCTTATCAAATGTCTTTCAAAAATAACTCAGTATAAAAATAACCTGTTACTGTGGAACCACATCATTGAAAAGGCCATGGTGGAGGACCAGATCAAACAAGCTAAAGCTAACTTGTTCAAAGCTGAGTGACCATGGGCCTCTGTGTACCCAGTATGCAGCACAGAAACTAAAGAAGCCCACTGTGAAAGAGTATGAACAACTACAGACACAAACATAATTCCCACTTCTGTTCTATTAACAAATTGTCTCCTGGTGCCCTTGAGAACAGATTTCTTTATTGGTCAAATGCAAGGGTGGAGAAGAGCTTTAATTTTGGATTGCTTACCACCTGTATGCAAACACACAGAAGTCGATCAACAGAGTATTTACTGGTATAGAGAATTTTGCCTTAAACTTAACACTTCATGCAGGTCACAGTGCTAACAGGATTCAGAAGGTGCTGCCAATCCCTGCACAGAAATAGCTGAGATTTGTGCAGGTGCTGGCAAGCCATAAGCATTTGGCAGAAACACAGTTTGGAGCAATTTGGTTTTCTCTTTGGAGATGGACAGCACTGGACTTTCTCAATCCGTTCTGCTCCCCCAGTTCTGCAGTATGTAGAGCTGATCACACCCTCCAGCTCGATGTCTTCAGGCATTTTTAGTCCTGAGCCCAGGCTGGAAACATTTCTGTGTACTCCACATTCAATGCCACTTAGTGGTAGCGTGACTGGATGGATGAGGCCTGGCTACCTTGAGTATCCTAAGAGCAGTTCAGCAAAACTGTGCAAGCTGAAACAAGTGGGCATGCCCCTAATGGTTTGCCATTCTGGTGTCCCTGTGTTGCTGTGAGACTGGCCTGGGCTCCTGAGCACCTTTTAAAAGACATAGTTCTGCCCAGACTGGGAGCTGCTGTGGAAAGGACAGGATCCTTTAATGTAGAATGTTTATCCAGATATAATATTGTTCCTGTAACAAACTAAATTGCACGTAGCCACACACTTCAAATTTACATTTTGGGGCCTGCAGGTGATGAGCAGGTGCCAGGAACATATATTTGAACTCTTTAGAAAAGTTTTTGACATCCTAAGGGCAACCTGTTTTTTGGTCTTTTAACATTTTCCAACATATGATTAAGATATTTGTAATAATATGTTCCAAAGCTTCACTGAAATTCTCAGAAGCTTTCTTGCTGTCTTTGTTTTTGTGCATGCTACCATACTATACACAAACACTGATGTGTCAGGTAGTTCATCTTAAGCCATGCTTGGTCTCCATCTCAGTACAGATTTCCTTGCTTTTGAAAATCTTTGACTGTTGTTGGGGAGGATGAAATAGGGAAACCTTATAAATATGATTGCTTGGCAAAAGATTCTGAATATATGAAACCTGTAAGAGAAATGGAAATGAAAGCTAGCTTTGAGATATAAGATACCAAGCTGTTAATTACTGTACAACCAAAAAACAATGGGCTAGCCAGCTGAAGGAGAATCCCTCTTGATTGAACTATGTCTTTAGCAAAGAAGAGGATGCTTCAGCAAACAGCAAAGTCCAAGGGTCAGAGAAACCCTGCCAGCATGGCAGGGAAGAAAAAAGTAGTTTTAGAAAGTAGTTATTAGGAGTTAAAATGTAACACAGTATGGTAATGTAGTAGTTTTGATAGGTTGTATGTAAATTCTATAAGGATTTCTGTCTTCAATTGATTGGATGTTGTAATATTACCATATTCAGTATAAAAAGAGATATAGTATCATGTAACCAGACTTTCAGCTCTCGCAATCTCTCTCTCAATCTCTCTCTCTTGCATTCTCTCTAGACTGTAACTCTCTACCTCTATAGCTCCTGCTCTACCTCTCTCTGGGGCATGCTCTAAGCTGTGGCTGGCAGCTTAAGCAGAACTCCTGCACCCACGACCCTTGCAAATAAACTGCATGTTTCAGGAGCTGCCTTGAACTGTAGAAAACACCCGAACCGACTGTGTCCCACAGAACCTTTTTATTTTCTACAGACTGTGACCTCCTTTTAGGACAAGTCTCCTTCTTCCAACAAAATCTGTGTTAGCTGTATTTGAAAAAGGCAAATCTGTGATGCCTTTACCATCATCTTACCCTCCTCTTGTATTTTGTGAGGTTTCACTCATGCATCTCCTTCTCATCTGTCTTTGTTAATTGTTTTCATGTAAGCCTAAAATTCCTTGTAGGACAGAGGATGTAGAGTGGTTTTCACAATATCTCCTTCCAGGGAGTCTTTCATCTGGGTTATTTGCATTCAGTGTTACTCTGCCCTTTTCTAGATAAGCATTATTAGGAGTTTTGCTTTCTTTCCTGTTGTCTGAAGAAGCCAGGTATGCATCCAACACATACTGTATTTCAGGTTTATGTGTCCTCAGAAGGGCACATAAATTATCTGCTGATTAGGCGCTCAGAGACCTTGTCTGCCCATTCCAGGAATGAGACTGCCTGTACTAACAGTGTTAAAGCTATAAAGACAATATCATTAAAATGGTTTGGGAGAAAACGAGTAGAATTTCACAAAAAAGTTCCTCTCTAGCACTCCCAGTTTTTACTCTCCAGTATTGACTCTAATGTAATTTTATTCTTCCATCTGTCTATATATACTGTATGTGAAGCTGGGGAGAACTTAGACTGAGTAAGTCAGTGTTGCAATAGTCAGATGCATCTGTTGGTTAGAGACCACTAACATTTTCCCCTCTCCGAGGCTAGGAAGAGTTTCTTTCTTTATCCATGCATCAGGAGCTCTTATGGAACATGAGGTTGTATTCAGAAATCCAAGCACTAAAAATAATTTTTATTCCACCTCAGAAGCCAGCAAACATGAAAAGACTATTTGAAGGACATGGAGATTTCAAAGTCTGGCACCATTCCATGTTGTCAGCAAAGTTACGGTAAACACTTCTTTTATAAAGTCCTTACCTCAGTTAAAACAGCATCTTATAGAAGACAACATATGATCCAGTGCATTTGATAATAAAGGCACAAGATATAGAAGTAAAATGACCTCTATATAGGATGTATTTGTCCATCACTGTTCATTTAATAAGTCTTGATTCAAATTCCTGGCTATAAGTGGGACTTACTACTCCTCTGTTCTGCACAAATTTTATAATTTGGAGGACAATACATTGCAAACCCCAGTATCTCTGTGTTCTCTTGAAGACATCCCAGGCAAACTAATGATTTTCATTTCAGACTCTTATTTCCCGCTGCACTTTTCATTGCTATGAGGGCTTTGTAATGATCACAAAATGCTTACCCAAGCAAAATAAAACTGGAAGTCATCTAAGGTACCCAGAAGTCTACTATACTACCCTTGAAAACACATGTTATTCTTTTCAGTATTTTGTTGGCTTAATGAAATGTGACTGTGCAACCTTTTTCTTCTCTCATCCAAATTCATACTACCACTAGCAGCACAAAAATTATATTTTCAAGTGCAGAAGCAAGATATTCCTCTTTCTCTAGCTAATCAAAATCAGCTTCATGTCCATTTTTAAGCCAAAATCTGTGGCTAAATTTGCCATGTGCTTCATTACATACACCTGTCATTTCTTTATTGCAAAATGGAAATTAGCTTACAAATTCTAAGTTTTGCTTTATTACTAAATGCTGATCTCCGATTTCCTAATGTTTTTGAGGAAACCTTTTCTTTTACATTTTCACTTTTTACAAAGCTTTTCTTATTCATATCCCTCCATAAATTCATTTTCTACCTGCACATTTGACACTGGTTTGCAGGCTTTTTTAAAATTTATATATTTTTAAATATCGTCTCTTACGCATTGCAATTAATGGGAACCATTAAATATTTCTAAACTGTGAAAGAGTGTGTCTCCTTATGGCTACAAGTTTGTATCAGGAATAAATCACATGAAACTGAATAAACTTTTGATATACAAATTAAGTCATAAAAATAATGACAAAGAAGCACTCTAATTCACACACACAGAATTGCTCAAAACATAACCAGCCATCCTCTGAACCTTTAACAGACCTGTCAACATACAAGTTAATGACTGAGTTCTTTAGATATGTACTGTTTCCAGGTTTGTCATTAAACAGCAATAGATACAATTCATAGATAAGCAATATCTGAGGAGTTATTACAGTTGTTAAACTTTATTGCTTCCAATCCTTGTCAAAGGCAATTCAAAAATAGGCATTGGACACTAATATTGTTATAAAAGTAAGTTCCCTGTACAGATAAAGGATTTGTGAGCGTGCTGCAAAACCTTGTTTTGTGAGTGCTACCTCAGTATAGAAAAGCTATTTTAAGCCTTTAAATTTTGCACATTAAATGTTTATGAAGATAACAGTGACAGAAGAAGAGATCACTATTTCTGTGTCCAAGCTGTTTCTTCATAAAGCTGTCAAAATACACCTAAAGAACAACTCCCTTATATGACATCTGTGAATATTCCCTTCAATACAAAATTGATCTGCACTCTTTTTTTCTGTTAATAACTATGGAAAAAATCCCTTAAAGTTGCAAAATAATATAAGAAAGGTAATAAAATTACTCCACTAACATGTATATGGCAGAAAGGAGAGATGTTGAAGTGAAGAATGAACAAAGAAAGGAGCAGCAAGCAAGTAAACATTCTGAGAAAATCAGCCATTAAAACCACTAATGAAAATGCTGTTGTTTTGTTTTCCCTGCTGCATAAAATTTCACTCCTGAAATATACTGTCTTCTAGGTAGCACAGCTTCTAAACCCCATACAAAATAATTTGCTTGGCAGTCACAATTTAGTGATCCATTAAAAACTTATCTTTAGGCTTCAGTTCCCTGAACCCATCAATCAGAGCTAAAGCAATAAAAGCTTGCTGAGGGCAGAAGATTTGGGGCTCATTTTCAGAGCATCTGAGCACCCTCAACTGTGAAAGTCATAGGTATAGGTCCCCAGGACAATAAAAAAAAAACTACTTCCCACATCCTGTATGTTGGTTTCCTTCACCTGCATTGTCACTGAGCAGAGAAAATCCACTTTAGTGTATTTCTCAATAAGTCAGCTCTCACATTTCCACGAGTAATATGCATGCCAGTGTGTTAGGATCAGAACCAGGCATTCAGCAGTGGTAATATATTTTGCTTGGTCACAGCAAAGAACTTCCTAAAACTACAGTAGACAAGGAAAGAACAAGGAGGAAACAATAAAGTTGTACTATCATTAAAAGGAGTATTAAGGAGAAGCTGGACAGTCACTTTCCCTTGCCACTGAACCAACATCCTTCTACAGAAAATAGCTGCCAACCATCCATGAAGAAACTCTCTTCAACAGCATTGAAACTGTGTGGGTTTGCTGCAGGGTCTGAATTTTCATTAGGGAAACTTAGAATGACAATATATTCATTTGCATTTCAAATATGTCTTTCTCTTCCCCATAGATTTGGAACTGTTTATATCAAGAACTATGACTTAAACCAGTTTGGACATACAAACTGAAATTCAGATCCAGGTGTCATGCCTGAAATTCAGATCCAGAACTAAGAACCGCTATTCCAAGTTCAAAAATGTCCAAATTTAGTAATTTTATTCAGTATATGCATGATTCCAGACCACCTCAGGTGTGGGAACTCAGCATTTCTGTACAAAAAATCATTATGATTACACAGAAGCTTTAAAATATTCTAAAATACCATCACCTCTTTGGGCATCATGCAGGAACTCACATCTTCCAATTTTTACTTAATACCTACTTATCACCTCTTTTGTGTATTTTGTTTACTTATTTTATACTTGCACATTTTACCCACTTTTACATACTTATGCATAACCTATACAGTTCACTTACTTATACATAACTCACTACTTGTACATCTTACTCTATTTTTACCTAACACAGTACATACACATATTACTTACTTATGCTTTTGCTTACTTAACACAGTACTTCTACCTAACACAGTACCTATACATTTTACTAACTTATCCATAATACAGCACATATACATTTTGTAACTGCTGTGCATGAGATTACACATTACTCGGTCCCTTTACTTTGTCCAAGAGCTCCACACACTCTTTTCAGATAATACAATTGGTTCCTAATCCAGGGCAGCACAGTCCTCTTTATCTATTCCTTGCTGTCTTGGTATTTAGCCTTTCAGCTTCTCCTTTCCCAATTCTTTTTCAATTTAGCACAGTTTACCTTTCAGCCCTTGATGAATTCCTAAGGGCTCTAACAGGTGGGCTCCAAATCCAAGCAAGCAGAGTCAAGATAATGGCGGCAACAAAACCCATCCAGTGATCAGCAGCCAAGTCAGTCCAGGAAATCCAAACAACCAGACAGCAAAGGACACAGAGCAGATACAAGCCATCGCCATCCATCCATCCATGCATCCATCCATCCATCCCTCCCTCCCTCCCCCAGGACCTGGTTCACTATCATGGTTCAAAACACCTTAAAACACTCAAGTAGGAACTGACCAAGAAGAATCAGTCTCACCAAGCTACCAGGTGCTACACTGAGGCTGAAGATCTGCTCTGGTCAGCTAGCAAATTTTTCTGAACAAGAAGCTGGTATGTCATTGCCAAGACTCCTGAGATGCACACAAGATAAAAATGTTGCCAACTTCCCCACTGTTGTCATTTATCTCCTGATAATAGTATTTTTCTTCAAGCTCTGGTTCCTGAAAGTCTCAGTTTTTATAACAAAAAAAAAAAAAATTAAAATAAATAATTAAATAAATAAATACATAAATAAAGCTTGAACTGATTTCTAGCTCTTTCTGTTGCAGGGAAAAGTTGGAAAGGTTGGAAAGTGATACTTCAGAAGACCTGAACATTTTGGAAACTCCTAAACAAATAATATTACTCAGAGGTGATTTATTTGTATTAAATAAACTTACTAAAAAAATGATCTTGGGGATCTGATTCCCTGTTTGTTAATGCACAAGAATGGTAATGATGAGAAATATACAGAAGGTCCCTAATACAGGTGAATGAGACATCAGGAGAGATGCAAAAGATATTTTGATCTTCTCTCTGCAAGAATAGTTCTAAACTAGTCAGCAAAAATTGCCACAGGGGAGACAGCTGCTGTGGCTTGCCTTCTTCATGTTTTATTTTCCTTTCAGAGCAGAAAAGAAAGCATGCATGCTAGGCCTGTGTGAACTGCAAAGCTTGCATCATGTATGTAAGCAGTATAGCCCTAGTTGGAGACTAGCTGGAACGCAGCTAACCCATATAGAAAGGGCTGCAATACCAGCCAGCAGAACTATAAAGACACCAAATTCAAACACAAGAAATTATTTGGTCTCTTGGACACCAAATGCCAGGGTAACAAGAATAGTGAAATGGAAATTCCTGTGGATAAGCAGAAATATGATTTAATTGCCAACACTAAATTAAAAAAAGAATAATTTTAATGATTGGAAAGGTAAAATCCTTGGAATAGGTCTGGGGGAAAAAGGTGTCAGTGAGTGATATGGTGTGCTATGTGAAAGAGAAAGCATCTCTTGTGGAGTAAATGAGGGCACTGTGCAAAAGGTTCCGCACATACCGGTTTATGAATCTATGGGTTAACGAAGGTCAAGACAGTCTAATAACAGGGTGTGCTACAGGCCACTAAAATGGCCTGGTTAAGAGGATAAGTCCACCCCCCACAATGAGAAAAAATAAAAGCAGCATACAGAGGAGTTTTGGTTGGGCAGGAGACCACAAGCAGCCAATGGCAAACAGCATTAGAGCTGCTGACAAGTACAGAGGTTAATGGCCCAGCACAAACTCCAGTGCAGAACCTACACAAGTGGGGTTTGTTTGAGCTGAATTGATGGACTAAAGGGATGGGTTGATCACATGCCTGCGATAGGAGTAGTTGCCTATTGCTAGCTGTCAAACTGAATTAAGACTACTTAGTGCACCACTGTCTCTTTTTCAGAAGTTCCTCCAGCTGAATCCTGAAAAGCTTACAGAAGATCACCAATTGGTTCCAACAGCAATCAAGAGTACATAGGTTTCAGTGAAATCAAAGCATTTGCTTATTTTGTTTTATCCTAACTCACTGTGGCAAAATACGGCTGCCCTTCTGGAACAGTTTTTAAAGAACTGCCTCATTAAGTCTGTACTACGTGCCCCAATGTGAGTTGTGCTTTCATTACATCTTTTCAGTATCACATGGAGCAAGTAGGAGGTGTGCATGCCCCCTAGAAAACATTGGAAGACAGAAATAGAGCAATCTCCATTTTGAAAATGTGGTTGCTTATAATGAAACCAAAGGGGGAAAAAAAAAAATGAGGCAGAGTGCAAAACTCTCAGCATCAGATAATACCTAGGGATCTAAGGATGCTCCTGGGAGAAAAAACTCGATCTGACAGATCTGACAAACCTGACACATCCCAAAATCTGTATATGCTGTTAATGTCAGTGTGAGGTGAACAGGGCTTGACTCTGACTCCACTGACCCTATATGCTCCTTTCTGACACCAGCAGGAGAGCCTGAGCAAGGCAGCCAGGGCATGGTTCTGTGCCATAAGACAAGGAGAACTTTTTCTAGTCTGTCAAAGGATAACCTGAATCTGTGTTGCAGTAAAGAGGCTCTTTTAATAATATGGAAAGCCCATAGCACTGCACATTCACATATGATCACTAGAGTCATATTCTGTTGGGATGGTCTCATTGATCTGCCTTGGTTTGTGCAGAGTTAACAGCTTCATTCTTAAGCAGCATTTTTAAGACATAATTACATGAACTGGGTTTTTTTTCTGGGAATATATAATTCTTTAGTAGGTGGGCATGGCACTCCTTTTTGTTTTTTCTTCTTCTATTCAGATTGCAATAGGAAATGGCTATGCAAACTGTGGAAGCCATAAGCCACAAGCCACCTTATCCGAAGCCATTCGGGGTTTTATTTTGCCAATTTGTATTCTTAAGTACCACCTCCAGGCAGAAATTTCAGAATGCTTTGTGTTTGGTTTATTTTGTCACAAGGTAGATACGGATTAAGTTTTTAAACATACTTATCTTATTTCCATAATTCCTTTCCCTTTAATGTGCCCAAACTGAAGTTGCCCCATAAAAAGCAGAAGTATGAAAGTTAAAAGTAAGAGACACTGAAAAAAATTATCTGCCAGTTTACAAGGTTCTGGGGGATGCTGGAGAATTCACACAGCAATTCACAGTCATTAACTCCTTCCTCTGCCTTAAGTGCAATTGATAAAACTCCAAGAAGTATGTCAAGGTCACGTTTACCCAATTCTAATGAAGCAAAGCAAAAGTCACAATTTGTTAACTATCCACTGGGAATAAAAGTGCAATTTTTTTAACAGCTAAGTAATTAAAAAGGCAAATGTGTTCCATATTGCAAGAGTGTTACTATATTAGATAAGGGAATGGTTCATGACCATGAGATACTCTTAATATGACCAAAAATTATCTGGTCCCCTAAATTACTATATTTCCCTCAGCAGAATGTTAATTTCAGGTTAGTAATTTTAATTGCACTAAACTGACTGCTTAAAATTTCATTTCATGTATTTTTCTTTGAATTTCTTTTCCTCCTACTCGGGGTTCTGTTTATTTTAATTGGGAGTTACTTATGCCAGATTGTGTACTGACTCCACGTGATTTTTTTAAAACAAGCAATTTTTTTCTAACACACCATAGTTTGGAAAGAGTCACAATAAATAACAGAAAGAATTTAAAATCCAGCCTCCCTTGAATGGAAGATCTCGCTCTTCAAGATGCAAAATTATCTAATAGTTTCATGGCACTACAGTTTTTTATTTGATTCTGTCACCCTTTCTAATACTGATTAAAAATGTCTTTTGCAAGCAGTGTCACTGAAATCAGTGTTAGAGGAAAATGATCCATTTTACTTAGTCATCTGTTTTCCACAAAGGTAGAAACTTAACATGGCTACTTTATCCAGTGTGGAAATACAGTAGGAGACAATAATTACATAACTTCTCCTTTTCTATTAGTTTTGCTACAAAAATTACAAAATGGCTTTTCTTCTTTCCCATTAAAGACAATATTTACATTATAATTTTTTTCATCACCAGAAGTTTGTTTCCTTGGTAACTAAAACCTTTACCACCAACTTCAAAGAATGACCACCAAAGAAACTAAACAGTTAACAATGTTGATTAAACCAGAAGCACTTACCATCAGCAGCTATAAAATGGTACCTAAGATACCACAGTTTGTCTTAATAAAGTGTAGGTGATGGTCAGGTAAAAATGCAGGGAAGGCAGGTGACAAGGTGAGAGAACTGACAAAGAATTAGTGCTGAATGGGGAAAATTTGGTACCAGTTTTTCTAAGACAAAATGTTTCCTAAATTCCTAGGAAAGCTGAACTGAAAAATATGCTGGAGTTTTTGCTGAAGATTTTTACTGATCTCTTATTTATTACTGTTAGAGAGGTATTTACTTGGTACGCACTGGGTGCATATGCACGTGCAGAAAACAGCAAGGGTGACAGCAGTGTGTCCTTCTGGCTGGTGACATGTGACCTGCCACTTTGTGTCTTAACCTTTTGAGATCTCAGTCAGCCAAGTATCCAGGGCCCTCCTCAATGAAACAGACCCCCGAGGGGCTGGCACCCACTGTAACCACCTCCTGCCTTGCTATGGCACCCTCTAAAGCAACACTGAGCAAACTGCTTTAGGGATCACATGGAGGTGTTGTGATGCCCCTCCTTAACAATGTCAACATCTTATAAAAGAGACTTCTTCAGAATAAAAGATCTCACTTGATTAAAGATGAATTAAAATCACTAAAGACAGAAGTATGTAGGTAAATGGTCATGCACGTTTTACAAGGAGCAGTGATGACTGGGATGCTGTGTAGGGTGTCTTTGTTACTCAGCCTCAGTTTCAGTAGGCACAAGAAGGGAGAATGCAAGTTAGAGAAAAATGCAGAAAAATCATTCTCTCCCAGAGGGCAGCTGACTTTTCATTGTGGCTGAATCCTCATGTCAGGAGCAAAGAGGATTTTTTGCCATTTTCTGGAAAGTGTATTTGCATTTGGAGTTGTTTTCAAGACAAAATATGTAAGAGCCATTTAAATAATAGCAGTTAAACCACAAAACAGCACTGATATTCTTTGATATATAATTCTAATTCATAAAGGAAACTGATGAATTCACAGATTTTGTTGAAACTTAACATGTGTTCAAATACTCCCCATTTAGTACCAGTACTAAATAGCTCTGAACTTCCAGATAATTATATGAGTTATTCTGATACCAGCAACTGAAATAACTAATGACAATCACAATATAACATCTACCAGACATTGTAGCAGGCAGATGCATGTTCCTCAAGAATCAAGGAAAATGCTTTTTCAACAGGATATTAGATAAACAGTGTTTCCAATTAAATCATAGTCTCGGTGATTTGTCTTACTGTAGCATTTCTAAAAAAAAAGGTACAAATGAAAGGTTTTACTGGCATAGAAGAGAACAGATAATAAAAAATGCACACTGATTTTAAAACTTAGAAGGTACAGGTGAAATCAATTCTCCTCATGAAGGGTGGGATCTGCAAGAGCAGCTTTGCTTACAGTTTTGAGAGGTAGTAAGAATGGCAAGATTTAGCTAACTGGAAAAGAGAGAAAATAACTCCATAATCAGCTTACCATTATTAAATACCCATATAAGAAGTAAACACCTCTTTAAGAACAAATTTAAATTGGATACACTACAGATATCCCAGCACCTGGAATACTTAATTGATAAATGAAAGATTAAATGTATCTATAAAACATTCTTTTTATTAATTCAGAGCACTTAATGCATGTTGTTCCTCTGATTTTATTTGAGGGAACTGAATAGCAGAAACTTGCCACTATATCATGTGAACGTCACATAGCCCAGAAGAGACTAAAACCGTGCACAGAACTGCAGAACAAACCACTGCACAGCATGACTTTTACAAAGAATATGAGCAAGAATAAATTTGCTTTGCAACCCTATATCTTGAGTAAGCTACAATACCTCCTGTACTAGCAATGTACTACCCACATTTTCCTATTTCAGTAGAAAATTTCTGATATTAATGCAAGGTCATGATTGTGAGGAACTTTTTTGTTTGCTTTTGGTTTTAACTACTGTAAAAAAATATGATTGAACCAGTAGGCAAAATATGTCATTGAATGATCAGATCTGAGTGCTCCATGAAGTATATTCATTATTTAAATTGCTACTTCTTGTAAAGGATGGGGAACTGATGCCAAAACCCTTCATAGCCTTTGAACCTCAAGAAGTCTGAAGCTTTTGAAGTGACAAAGTTCTGTTTTTTGGCTTGTTTGTTTCACGGTAGATGTTAGAATCCTAAAGGAATCATCTTTAGTATTTTGTGTACACAAAATTATATACAACTCTTGACTGTGCACTTTCAGAAGCCCCTGAGAAAGTGGTTAATCTTTGCTAAAGCTCTTGAGCATTAGTGGCTAAGAGAGGCTGGTGAGTATTGCAGAGTAGTTATTAACCTCACTGTGATCTAGTAACAAGTTTTCCACAGTATCTGGTTTTTATAGTGAGTTCTTCTCTAAGAAAATACATTATTAATAGCCAGAAACTCTACAGAGTGCCATAGCATTTGAAGGCAGGAGATTATGCTGGCATCATCCAATCCTCATGACAGACAAGGAGAATTCTAACACCATATGCTTTCATCTGCAAAACACCTACTTCTGAGTAAAAGTGGCCCATAAAATTAAAATTATCTTCCTGCAGAACTCAAAGTCATTTGCAAGTCTGCTTCTTTTAAACAAGCTCAGAAGTAAGATTAATGGAGTAATGAAATTAACTCTGCTCCAAACCAGCTTTATATTCTGACTCGTCCAGCAGGTTCTGAATTTCCTTGACTCCTCTGCAAACATATATTCACAGAACTCAGGTCAAAACTGTTTATCGTCTTCCCTACAGCAAACACAAGTTCTCTCTTGCTGTAGCAGCATTGTTCTTTTTGTGACATCTGGAGATTAGACATGTCAAACATAATTTAAAAAACAAAAATACAATGCTTAACTTCACTCTTTTTTCACTCTTTCTTCAATTACTTCATGTCACTTAGCTTGAAGAATTAAAACATATCCTAAAAATTACCTTGGAAAAGTGATGCTTTCATGTTGTATCAAACAGTTTTGCTATTAATCTTATTCTTGTTCTAATTATCAAAATTACACATTACAGACAGACTAAGATCCTCCACAATATCTAGAGGGAATTCTACAGGAGAGGCACAACTCACTGGTAGAGTGCACTCATGATCTCTTTTGTTGCTCCTCTGGTAATGAAGAATCAGTGGTAAATCAATTAAAAGTTCTAAAGTTATCGGCAGGCTAAAAAGAAAATACTGATAAATGTGACAAATTAAGAACCTCTTTCAGTATCAAAGCAAGAAAGATGCTTCAAGGAAGGTCTGACCAAGGGTTAAAAACTACTTCAGAGATAGCCAAAGTCATTCTATGAGTGCAGCCCACAGGGATGTTAATTCTCACTGTTTTAAGAAACCAGTAAGGGATGTACACCAAAAATGTGCTGCAATGTTTAACTGAGGAATGAACAGTGCAAATTCAGATTTCTGAAATGTGACATGCCTACATTTTTATAGATATATATATGTTTCTTGCTGTATTTTTCATTGCAGGGATGGTAGAATATCAATAACATAGGTATGCTTATTTTTTTGTACTGGGTTTGCATGAGAAGCTCACAATATCTGAAAAAAAAAAGCTATGAAAACTTATCATTGAATCTGTATTATCCAGGACACTTTGCAGCTTTCCAAAATGGTCTAAACAGGACAATACAGACACAGGGATAGATTGTTATTTCTTTTCTCTGACTGACACAAAAGGCTTACAGTGGGAAGGAAATTGTGTTGTGAATCACACACCATCAAATGACTGTGGCGTACAATGGGCTCCATGTATCACCAGCAATATTTAAAACAAACAGATTTCATAGCATTATTGACCCATCAGGAAGTGATTCACCTCCAGAAGGTCTTAATTTTTTATTTTGAAAACCCTGCTAAAAGGGTTTTGTCTTTCTCTTCCATTGCAGCAGCTCAGCTGCCTGCAATGTGTTAAACACCTGTTTCCCTTAAACCCAACAACTGAGCTTTGTTGTCAGAGCTATATTCAGAAACACTTCTTCAGCCTAAAATTGAATGAAAATCTATTTTCACCTCTTATACTGAGTATATTTGCTTCTTCACTGGGGTAAGATTGTCAGAGGTACACACAGCTTAAACACATTATTGGTTTTTAGAAATTAAAGCCAGTTTCACATAGCTCTGGGCTTCAATGAGTCATAAAACTCCATCAACTGCTGCAGTGGACCCAGGCACCTCCACAATCAACAGTTCAGATTTTTTTGTTCCTGGAATATGGGGATGGGTTCATGTGAACTGACAGGTGGAAATGTATTCAGTGTGAGATCTTCTAAAGGAATTATTGAAGTAGGACTCTTAGCAGAGAGAAGTTGATTTTAACTAACCTACAACCAGCTGAGTACAAAGACCAATTTGTAGAGAATTGAGGTCATTGCATTAGGGAAGCCTGAAATTCAAACCTGCAGATGTTCATGCTGAATGCTTAACTGAACCTCTGGAGTCCTCAAATCTGTGCTTTAAAAATATATTTGGGGATTTTTTTTCTTACAACACTTCCATCTCATAGTAATGAAGAAAATGCTCAGACCACAATCTCCAGTTCAGTA
The DNA here is from genome assembly GCA_020086605.1 of Lanius collurio. Taxonomy (NCBI): domain Eukaryota; kingdom Metazoa; phylum Chordata; class Aves; order Passeriformes; family Laniidae; genus Lanius; species Lanius collurio. The sequence goes on along the minus strand of JACBWW010000001.1, from coordinate 21,428,161 downwards.
ATTTTTTATCTTTCTTGTTTCAGAATATCTAATGATGCTAAGGTGAAAACCGTATTTAAAAATGAAAGAAAAAAAAAACAAAAAAAACCAACAACTTAGAGAAATAAAACCATGCATTTATTAAAAACAAATATCTTGAATTTGTTCATGGTGTTTCTATCACATGACTCAATACCTTCCTTTAGCAGATATTCCATTACATGCAACTATCTAAAAAAAAAAGCCATTAGTTTTGTCACAAAAAAACATGTATCAGATTATGTTTGAACCTCAACATGTTCAGATATGGAAAATGTCTGTTCCCTAATTTATCAGTAAGAAAAAGCTATAAATACTATCACTGGAATAGTTATTACTCAGACACTGATTCTTACTGTCCTACTCTATATCAAGGAATTATCAGGTCTTCTATAAACAGTGAAATGCACAAAGCTATCCTGCAAAGAGCAAAGAAGAACCCTCAAAATATTTTTTTCTAGAATTCTTTATAGATGTTCGCCTCCTATCCCCAACAGTGCACCTGTCCAAGCCGTGAGCAGTCACGACTTCCCACAGAAGAATGCTCTGGGAAATGGCGGTAAAGGCTTTGCTAAAGTCCAAGCAGGCATCATCCATAGCCTTTCCCTCATCCACTAAGCAGGTCAGCTTGTCAAAGAAGGAGATCAAGTCAGTAAAGAAGGACCTGTCTTCATGAACTCATGCTGGCTGTCCCTGATCCCCTTGTTGTCCTGTACATGCCGCGTGATGGCACTCAGAATGATCTGCTCCATATCCTCCCCCTGCACCAAGGCTATGCTGACAGGCCTGTAGCTCCTGGGATGCTTCTTCCAGCCCACCTTATGGAGGGTGTCACACTGTCTAACCTCCTATCACTTGGAACCTCCCCAGTTAACCAGGATTGCTGGTGAAGGATGGAAAATAGGTAAATGAGAACTTCTGTCAGCTTCCTCAGTACCTTTGGGTAGATGCCATCCAGCCCACAGACATCTGCATGTTTAGGTGGTATAGCAGGTCACTGACCATTTCCACGTGGATCATGAGGGCTTCCTTGTTCTCCCCATCCCAGTCTGCAGCTCAGATGGCTGGTATCCAGCTCTGACTATTAAAGACTGAGGTAAAGAAGACATTAAGTACCCCAGCCTTTTTCTCATCCTTTGTCACTGTGTTTCCGCCCACATTCAATCAAAGATAGAGATACCCCTTAGTGCTCCTTCTGTTGCTGATATATTTATTACTTATCAGTAAGACATTATTAATTGTCTTTTATAACAGTGGCTTGATTTAGTTCTAGTTTGGCTTTCACGATCCTATTTTGATTCCCACATAACCTCATGACAACCTGTAGTCCTCTTGAGTTTTCTGCCTCCTCTTCCAAAGGTCACAAACTCTATTTTTGACCCTGAGTTCCAGCCAAAACTCTGTTCAGCATGTTTTACGACCAATCCTAATGTTTAATTCTTCTGCCTTTCAGATAGAGACCACCCACAAGATCTTAAAAATTGAGTGATTTTTCCCTTTCCTGCACTGTACTTTAACAATCAGCATAATGAACATATCTAAGATCATCCGTAAAATGGCATTCATGGGACAGCAGGTCCAGGTTACACACACTGTTTTCAAAAACTCTCTGTTCATATGAGTGATTTGCACACCAGTGTAAATCACTGCTTTCTCAGCAAGTACATTCCTGTAAACTAATATTAATGTCAAATTTGTACTCATGAAAGCATGCAGACTGAAAAGAGAAGTGACAGGCATTGATTTAATTTCTTGTCATGCATATATTTGCATAGTATTTACAGATTAATAAATGAGACATACCTTGTGTAAATCAATAGCTACCCTGCCTGTATAGTGTAAACTTCATTATTCATGGTATACTATGTTGAATGAAACATTAAGGATACAAGTAAAACTACTATGGATTGCTTTGAAGGACATAGGGAAGGTCATTTACTTAGAAAGATAGAACAGGAAAATACATTATTTCACAAATTTTGCTCTCTGACCTTTCCATTCTTTCATAGTTTTTTATCTGTTTCCCATTCTGTCAAAGACAGATGAAAGCATCTCAGAGGGTCATTGTGAGAGGTTACCAGTTAATGTTTGCAAATGTCTGAGAAAAAGAACATTGTTTTACAGGCATGGATGCCTTCTAGTTTACAGTGTCATTAGGCCATTCCCAAACCCTGTAGGTCCATGTGGAGTGATTACTTCATTTCAAAGAAAGGAGACTACATGATAAATAGAGGACAGCATTTGCAACCTATCTCCCCATAGAACTTTATCCCTATACGTTGCTATCATGATTAATTTGTGATTACTGTTATAGATTAAGAAAACATAACTTTAGCCTCATTCTGCTCCCTTTACAGACCCAAGACTCTGTGGAAGATGCTCCATGTATGGGGAAACATCTTGTAGTCCCGTAAGTTCATTTCTGCAAAGCAGTCTGGGTACAGGTAGGGTGAGCAGGCAGGAAGAAGGAAGACTTATGATACACTCCACAAAACACAGCAACATTTTGTCCCAGGGGAACACTACCAGCAACAAGAAGTTTGGTCAGTCTGAAGGTCACACTGGCTCCTGGACAGCTGTGTAATATAATGGACATTGGTCAAAAGTTCTCCCAGCTAACACACAGGACACAAATAGCAGGATTCACTGTGACAACACTTAGCTCCTAGCCTGCTTGACAAGACAGAAAAAAATAAAAGTTTGGGATTGGAATAAATTCTGTGACAAGAAAAACAGGAACTTTGTAGTCTGCTCAGTCCACAGCCTGTTCAGGCATCTGGCTTTCCTTCCTTTCCTCCAGGAACTAAGGCAAACCAGTCCCTGTGGCAGCCAGATTTTTCTCCTGTGGACCAGGAAGCAGAAATCCCATGAAGCTGATTGCACCCAGTTAACTCAAGGATCTCCCCCATACAAAAAGGATGAATGTATTCCTCTTTCACCAGCACATTAAGTATTTCCAGAACCCCAGAGTTTAACTGAAAAATATCAAGTCATTCCATTGTCTTCTTACCACGCCATGAACATCTGCTGAATTTTCTTCCTTTCTTCTTCCATAATTGTTATTTATGTGTCATCTTTATAACAGAGATGGACTGAGCTGAGATTAGGAATTGTATTGGGTTTGTGAGGCCAGGTTTGGTAGCAGGGGGTTTACAGGGGTGGTTTCTATGAGAAGCTGCCAGAGGTTTCCTTCATGTCCAGCAGAGTCAAACCCAGGCAGCTCCAAGATGGACGTGCCACTAGCCAAGGCTGGGCCTATCAGAAATGCTGGTAATACCTCTGCAATAACATACTTGAGAAGAAGGAAAAAAGTTACTGTGCAGATGTAATTGCAGCCTGAGAAGAGCAAAGTGAGAATATGTGAGAGGAGCAGCTCTGCAGACACCAAGGTCAGTGCAGAAGGAGGGGCAGGAGGTGCTCCAGGTGCCAGAGCTGAGATTCCCCTGCAGCCCCTGGTGCAGCCCATGGTGAGGCAGCTGTGCCCCTGCAGCTCATGGAGGACCAGCAGATGCAGAGATCCACCTGCAGCCTGGGGAGGAGCCCCATGCCATAGCAGGCGGATGCCTGAAAGGAGGCTGTGACACGATGGAAGGCCCGTGCTGAAGCAGGATCCTGGCAGGGACCTGGGGACCCATGGAAAGAGGAGCCCATGCCAGGGCAGGTTTCCTACTAGGGCTTGAGACCCCATGGGGCACCAGTGCTGGTGCAGCCTGTCCTTGAAGGTTTGCACCCCATGGAAGAGTGACCAATGCTGCAGCAGTTTGTGGAGAACTGTCTCCCATGGGAGGCACCCCACAACAGAGAAGGGGGAGGATTCCTCTCCCTGAGCAGCAGCAGCAGAAACAAGCAGTGATGAACTGGGGTTGTAAGCCCTATTCCCTGTCTCCCTGCACCACTGGGGAAGGAGGTAGAGCTGGGAATGAGGGAGGGGTGCAGTTAAGATGTTTTTTAGATCTGTTTTTTCTTCTCATTATCTGACTGATTTTGTTAGTAGTACATTCAATTAATATCTCTGATTCTACTCGGGTTTGCCTTTGACAGTATCTGGTCACTGTTCTCTCTCTGTCCTTATACCCATGCATAAACCCTCCTTTATATTTTCTCTCCCCAGTCCTGGCACCCAGCCTGGGTCAACCCACTACAGGAATAACGTCACGCCACAACACATAGTATGTCACTGATCTACTGACACAGTTCTGTGCCCAGATTCTATACATATTATATTTAAACTTTGCTGGTTTTCAGATCTTCAGTAAAACCAGTAGAGGGCAAGTTCCTTTGACATGGTATTGATCAAAGTTGCATTATTTCCAAGCAGCAAAATGTTATCACACTGAACCTGGAACCAATTTTGCTTTTCCATAAGTGAACAAAACCAAAGTTGACAAATGGTTGGTGTTGAATTCTGTTAAAGAAAAGGCAACCAGCAGAGATCACAGAGTTTTTCAGGAACTTGACTTTCACCTGAACTTGTGAGCTGGGAAGCAGAAGGATACTGAAGGGGTAGACTGTTCTTCTACTGGAGAGAATGCAATAGAAACTGTGAGCCCCCATTGCTCAAGCCAAGCACAGTAAGCTGATGCTATAAATTTGTGAAGATAAAATGAGACCAGAAAAATCCTCACCATGCCCTGCCTAAACATATGAAACTTGGCACATTGCACCACAAGATCAAATCTTCTATAGTTGACAGTGCTATTGGTCCTTCATAATATTAAAGAAAATAAATCCTCAAGGGAAAAAATAAATGTCACATAAAAGCATGGTTTAAATTTTGGGTTACTTCTCAAACACCTTTTGCTCACCCTGATGGATCTTAGCCTGATCAAATGGAAAACAAATCTCCACACAAAAACCACAGCTGTCTATCTGGGCTCTCAGATTCTTTGGACGGGTGGAGAGGGCACTCAAAACTTTAAAGTGTTGTTTTCTGGTTCTCTTTTACCTCCTTCTCAATATCAAAAAAAAAAAAGAGAAAAAGAGCATAGAAAAGGGGGTGAAGCCCTTCAAGCTTGGAAGATAAAAACTTCCAACTTTCTTAGCAAAATAAAGAAGTTTAAAGAAGGTTAAAGAATATTAGTGGTAACAGACACAGGAAAATTCACAGTGGTTTCTAAAATGGCTTAAATATAAACTTATAAGCATGTCCAGTCTTCATATTCTGTCCTCAAAGATGATTTTGAAGACATGATAGGTGGAATAAATGCAATAAAAGGAATTAGAGGTCTTCTGCCATCATTTATCCAGGAGAAAACAAGGATAAAATGGATGAAAGGATGAATGGAGCAAGAGGTGGGCTGTCTGGCAGTCATAAGCAACTGCAGCTGTTCAAATATAGGAGGCTGAGCAAGTAATGGGGAAAGAGGATGACTTCACCCATTGGACCCTACCACATTTGTCACATATAGTGAATGAAAATGGCAAAAGAAAATGGAAAAATCTCTCCTTGGGGTAAACACTAGACTGTACATTGACAAAAACCTGACAAAGGAACTTGAAAACATTGCTAGAAAATAAGGGGCTGAGAGGATGACAGTGCCAAGGTAAAATTCAGAATCTAGACACCTGAAGGAATGAAAAACTATTTTGGGGTTTTTTAAGTCACTACAGCCTACACACATTCACAGATACCTTTGCAGGAACCCCCAATTGCTAAAATAAAACACAGTTGCAGCAGAGAGACCCCTTGTTCAGTATACAGCCAGACTGATCCTGTTCCAGGTGAGGCATCAGAAGTCTCTCAGAGGGGGCAAAAAAATAAGATTTCTTTTTATCCCAGGATCCCAATGGCTATTTTTGTTATTGTTCTTCAGCAACAACAAAACCACTGGAAAGCTGTACTGAACAGCAAACTAAAACATGCCTACAGCAAGAGGCAGCTTTTTAAACTTCCATCTCACTAGTGCTTGTCTCTATGAATAATGTCACCATGTCACTGCTTTTCCTGCATTCTATTACAGAATATTCTTTCCCCAGTTTTATTATGCTATTCTATTTCAACTTGATGAATTATCTATATTACATTTTTTGAGAAATATTCCCTCTAGGGATGGACATACTTAGCTTAGAAAGTTTTCAGCAGAAAGAAAAGAGGAAGAAAAATAGAAACTTCCATATCTCCACTTTTTTTAGGCTACTCCTGGGACTGGGACATAATTATCCACATTCTGCAATTGCCAGTCAACTCTTAGCTGAATTATGAAAATCAGTGGTACTAAGAAGTGATGTTCGGGCAAGTCTAGGCAGAAGGAAAAAGGAATCTCTTAGCAAAGAGTAAGAATGGGAAGCTGAAATCACAAGGTGGGGACCCAGTTAAATAGTTTCATTTGCACCAAGTTTGTTTTTCTGCTATTTTCTCCATGATTCCAAAATCACTTACACATTCAGCCAAAGACAACAGGCTCAAAAACTTTCTCTTTGGAAGTGGCACAAAGTAAGAAAATAGCTATCCCCACAACAACCACTATGGGGATATGGACAGGTGAGTGTGCTCTGGATTATGTAGTAAAACAGATTGCATGTCTGATAGAGACTAATTTAAGGTTAAAATATGTGACTCTACGGATATAGTTCTCACTTTGTCTTCATCACCAAAGTGAGAAATAAAAGGAAATAAAATATGCTAAGTCACGTTCTCTTTTTGGGTATAGTTATTAACGTATTTTATTTCTGCATTCCAGCAGACTTTAACAAGCATTGCTAATAAGATGTCTTCTCCCTTCTGCAGTGCTAAGGACTCCACAGGCCAAGCACGCACAGTTTGGCTTGTCTGCTACTCTTACAGCGGTCTATACTTTCATGTGAATATATTAACTCATTCCTTTGGTGCCAGCCTAGAATAGAAATTCAATGCTGAACATGTAACCTCCTGTTCTTTTGGGTTGCTGCAGATATACTTTTATGCTCAGACATCTGCTTTGTCACCATAGTAATTTTGGACAAGGAGACCCTATAGACTTTTTTTTTATTAAAAACAAAACAACAGCAAAAAAAAGTCATTTTGGGAACATAAGTTCCACTAGCTGAGCTAAGTTTCAAATAAACCTGTAACTATTAATATGTGTTCTGCTACTGCGAAAATCTTTATAGGACTAAACAATCCTTGAGGAACTGTAAGCCAGCATTGCCATGTAGGATGATTGTGATACAAAGCCTCCTACTTACCCTTTCTTCATACTTGTTTGTTTTATTTCTGTTGACTACTAATTGGTTTTTAATAACTGTAAATACTTAAAATTCAAAAATGCTGATTTGTTTAGAATTAGGAAATATCTTCCTATGCATTCAGTTAGAATGTAAAACATTCTGCAAAAATCTTCACAATTTAGCATATATCACAAAAACTTAACTTATTTAGTGCTATTTTCTTTTTTTCTTTTTGAAGATATGGCTCATTGCTGTTCCATTATGTAAAGGAAAGGATCCACCTAGAGAGCCTGGTAGCTTTCCCATTTCTAAGCAAGTGTCCAAGGCTTAAACTACACACTGAAACAATGGCTCTTACTGAAGACCCAATACAGCAAGTTCTAGACCTATAGTCTAGCTATAATTTTGTCTCATCACTTCTTTAAGGACATTTCTCTCATTGGGAATTTTCACGGTTCTGGTTCATCACTGATTTGGGATTCATGGGTCTATTTCTGAAGTGGCTATATATTCTTGTTTCCTAGTTGCTACTTGGCTACAATAAAGAGAAGACAAACACCCCCTCTCTAGTGACTTTTCCTTAAAAGAGCAGAGAGCAGGAAGGTTCACTATTGTCTCATTGAGGGAAGTCCTTTACATACACAAGGCACAAATATTGCTTCTTACAAATTGTATGTACAGATCAGTCATATGACATCAGAATGGACACAAAGAGCTCTACAGTGGGGAAAAATGCTTCCTCTTCAGGAGGCATGTCCTCAATTTTCATTGCCCAGCGCATACAAAGATAGTTAAACAAAAAGAGAAAGGAGTTAGCCAAATTTTAAAAATCATGTTTATGCCAAGGATTATGTCAGTTTCCTGAACGTGTAATGCTCACTAGTTCCTTTGCATGGCAGAGGAGGAGACTATACATTTTGGAAAAGGTTCATACATCAGCATCGGTATCCATTATTACATTTCCCTGAGTTTTCACATGCATTCTCTTGGGCTGACAAATTATTACACCTTTTAATGTGCTTAGTCTTTGTGGCATTTAAAAGATTATCATAATTTTAGCTGAGAGCATCATTACATATAATTTTAACATTTCTCATCTAAATTTCATAGAGGGGAAAAGAAAGTCTGAAGGTGTCTTGCAACTAGTTTTGGTTTTTTTTTTTCAGCTGGATATCTTGTTACTGATAAGAAATAAAATTTTGGGTTATCTATGACTGGAATGAGTCTGTTCTTTGGGTCTTCAGGCTACTCACTTCAGTACTCACAGTCTTTACATTTACACCATTCCTCTCAAAAGGAAAGATATTTAGTCTTGCAATTATTTGGAAAGAATCCTGAAACATCCCTATACATAGAGTAATTCTTTTAATTACAAGTATCCAAAAGCAAAAAGAGTGGTGATGGAGTGGCCTAGAGGTAGAGCATTTAGCCAGATTGTTAGGCATTCACATTTATTGGCAACTGTAGGCTTCCTCAAGGACACTGTCTATACTCTGAGGCCACATTTGCTTACCTGGAAATGGTGGGGGAAATAGACTGTAGTGTCAAAAACTGAAAGTAAAGGAGCAGGATCCAGCCCATTCTTAGGGGTGGGTCCACACCTCTGAAATTCATACTTTCCTTGTACCTTGAAATAGCCTGGTTCTGATGACCTCCAGATTGCATTGCACAATCTTGGTTTTTTTTAGAACTTTGTCCATAGTAGAATGGGTGAGACTAAAAATGTTCAAAGGAATAATTTTTCAGCAGGAGTGCCTTTCAGTCCTGCACTTATAATAAGTTCTATATTATGTCAAAATTCTGGGTTCAAATGAGTGTTTACTGTTCCAAAAATCTAAATAAATACATAAGTTCAGACAATATAATGAACTGCAGGTTTCAAAACAAATGTACTATGTTTAAATTGTGCTTATGTTCCAAGTAATGACCATCTCACTAAAATCTGAGTAATGGTCAGGTAATGACTATATCACAATACTGCACTGAAAGAGTAGAAATTGAAAAACAAAAGAATTGTATTTACAGATTCCTAAAAGATATTTCTTTAAGTGTTATCATCTTAGCAAGAAATTTCACAAACAAGAACATGCAAAAATAAATTGCTTTATATACAGGGCACTTTTTTGTGGTCTCATTTCTCAATCAAGTTGATTTCACAAGTTTCTTGGCCAAAAGAAATTAGAGGCAACAACTTTATGAATTTCATGACAACCATTAAAAGCTAGGTCCAATTAATAAAGGTGGTAGGCCAAGATAATTCAGAATATTTCTATCTTGTAGAAGTCCCTGAATAACATTCAAGTCTGTGGTAAAATTTTAAAGAAGGTAAGGTATTACTGCCTTCATTAACCAAATCTGTCCCTCCCGACCCTACATTCAGTAGCAACATCTGTTCTCTTTTGACCCACGATAAGGTAATAATCTCAGTGTGGCCTGTGCTAGATGAAATTATCACAGTTTTGTAGAAAAGTAATTTTTCTCAAGAAACAACACTGCACACTTAAAACGCGCAGAGCATATAAACCAAAGTTAATTGGGCACATAATGGTTCTTGAGTCATAAGGTTAAGTATTGAAAAACAAGGAGATAAACAAATCCCAGACACCAGACCACCATGCATGCCATGTTGTAACTGATGTAACACACTGCTCAGCTTTTCTTCAGAGAGAAAGAATTTCTAGGGAGTGAAACAAAAAAAATAATGCAAAACCTTAACTGAAACAATAGTCACTGTTTTAATTTGATAAGCTGTATCAGAGGTCCTTCTAATCTTTTAGGAATTTATTTTAGGACTATTTCACAGCTAGAAACCACAGAGTTTATTTCTTTATGTAACTGTATTTCCAGAACCAGCTATTCTGAATGCTGGATCACAGTTTACTGCTAGTAGGTCTGGGCCTCACAGTTTTGCAGGGGTTTTGTCTGTCAATAGAGATTTACTTGTAATATTTAAGTCTTTATACACTACCCAAACAGTCAAAAAAGTCCCATCTACTTATTAGGTTTACTTATTTTTCCAAGATGTTTGCATTTTCCTTTCTTCTACTGTAGCTATTACTTTGATTTGCAACTGAAAGCTGTTCTTTAAACACAGAAAACCCTTGCTGCTTCCTAGTAATACTTATTTAGATTCCCACTCATTTTATTTAGGAAGTACTGTTGGTATGCATTTTTTAAACATTCAGAGATCTAAACCCTGCTCTCAGAGATTAAGACAAGTGATCACAGATATATCATTTTGCCTATCTTTCATCTAGGACTGAATTCCCTTGTTCAGTTTGAACCAGAAAACTTCTTTATGCTATTAGTGAGTTTGCTTGCCAAATAAAACCATAAAGTAATTTTCATAAATTCAACTACAAGAATAATGAACTTTCCTTCATAACAAACCCAAGAATTTTATATAATGAGATAAAATAATAGCTTGAATCACTCCAGAATTAAAATAATAATTTCATCACACACATACAAGTGATGATTATGAAAGGTTCACTAACCTTGAAAATTTAAGCAAAACTGGAAATCCTTTCTAGGCCCCTAAAATAGGTTTTTGAAGGCTATACATTGAGTGTTTCATACTTCAATACAAAAAGACTGCTTGTATCTCTCCCCTTCTCTGCAGAGTATATTTATACAACTTGACAGAGGGTGACATAAGTACTGTATTCTAGGAATATGGGTGTATGTGTGCTACTACATAAATGTGAAAGAAGGGAAAATCCAAACAGCCCTTGCCTTGCAGATGTAAGCAGGCATCCCACATAACATGGCAGGAAATGCTGTCTTTGCTGCAAAGTACAGAAAATAAAAGAAAAATAAGTCAGTAAGGCTGTCATCCAAAATAGCATTTGTATGCCTGAAATGCCATAAACCCCTCAAATTTTCTGGCTAGAATCTTGCACACAGATGCCCACGTCTTTTACTGCTTAGAAACTCTGTCATTGTGATTGAACAGGTTATTAACTGAAGTCTACCTTTTGGGGGGAAGGGAGGGGAGGTGCAGATTTTCTTCCAAAGTGAATATCCTTGAATCCAAGCCCAAAAGAGACTTGATCTAACAAGCATCCCATAATTGTATCCTCCATTTTGCTGCAGAAGGGCTATTACTAACAGGCTAACAATGAAAGGAAAGGAGTGGTGCCTTCCCTTCTTTTTGCTGAAGCTCTATAATTGGGATACCTCCCAAAAGCAGAGAGAAGAAAGACTCCTCTGACAGTTTTCAGTCTAAAGGGGAGCTGATCATTGCTCCTCTCCCTTCCAGAGAGGAGGCATGTGCATCTATAAAAGAAAGAAAAAACCTACGCAAAACCAAAGGCATTTTTCATGTCTCATTTTCAGCAAAATGCAAAGAACTGAGAAACTATGGAGAGCAAGAGGGAGGAATTCTGATTATGGAGGGCACATGGGGAACATGATTCTGATTCCAACCCACGCTCGCAGAACTACTCATCCTGGGATGAAAAAATGGGGTTAATCCAGATAGAGATGGCTAAGGTTGTTTTCCTCAAAAATAAAATGGGGCTCTACAGAGCTTATCCAATGGTAAAATGGTCAATCCTGCAGTATTAGGCTTAATGAGGCTCTTTGGCAAATTATTTGATATCATATCCTTCTTTTAAACTTAGAGATTGTAACTACAGATAACAGACAGTCAAAAATCATAAAAATGAAGGGCTGGAAAGTGGCTGAGCCTGGTGAGATATTTTGAAGTATTCCTAGTGCATCCCTAGCATTTTTTGCAGCTCTTCTTCAAAATCTCTGATGTCATCAGATCCTTAAAGCAGCCTCTTCCGGAGTTCCACAATTTTAACAACAAAGAAGAATTTTTGATATAAACTTTCCAGCCAACTCTCCTTCAAATTAAATTGGTTTTTTTTTCCTTTTTCCCACTGACTATATGGAATAGTTGAACACATGTATCTTAATAAAACTCTTCAGCATCTCAGAAAATTGTCCAGTCCCTCCTTTGTCTTTCAGAGTTTCAAAATGACAGCCGCGGTTCTTTCAATCTTTTAATTTTTTTTTTTTGGTTTTGCTTGGACTTCATAAATTTCTCATAGTTGCCAATGATTTTTTTTCTGGATGCTGTCCAGTGTGTTTACATCTTTTCTGAGGTTCTCTATAGAACAATGGACACGGTTCTCCAGATAACCTGGCTAGCACAGAGTGGAGTTCAGTAATTACCTTCCCTGTCTGACATAATCTCTTCCTTATAATAACAATTCTGGAATGAGATTAGGTTCCTGGCAACAACATCGTTTCTTAGCCTGTCCTATATGCCTCTTGCATTATAATCCCCTGCCTTTATCAGAAGTGCTGTTGTCTACTTATTTCCCCCTCTCCGTGTTTGTGTTTGATACTTCCCTCTGGAGAACAGTACTTTGTGTTCAGGCTCATTTCATATATTGTAGATATCAGAGCACTTCTTCAAACTGTGGGCTCAAATGAAGGATTATAGAGACTGTTTTAGTCTGTTTTCCTTATAATAATTTGGGTGGAGATTACAGACATTTCTGTGGTTTCCTGTATATTCTTGTCATGGCCAAAATCTAATCATAATCCTATTTTCCTATTCCTATTGCACTTTTCACCCAGTCAGCCACATTTTCATTCTCTCATTTTTTTCCTTTTTTTTTTTTTTTTTAATTCTTATTCTCTTTCCTTTTTTTTTTTTTTTTAATTTTTAGTCTCTTTCACTTGGTAGAAATTGGAGAACAGTTAATATTTTTTTCTTTGTTAGTATAAAGGTAACATGAAAGTTAACAAAACTTAGTAACATGATAACATGAAAGTATTAAAAAATGTACCGGAACTAATAAAGAAAATAAACATTTGCAACAAAAATTGAAAGATAGACAAATCTGGGTTCAAGCCTATTTAAAAGATCATTTAACTAACATAAGAGATTGTGTGTTAATTCAAGTCACAGGACCATTTAATATAATATAGATATTACCTTGTCATCAGAGAAAATGTCAAGGAGTGTATGTTACCTCTCTAGGTCACAACAAAATAGCTGACCTGTTGGAAAGTGTCTTTCAAAGGGGAAAATACCACAGATATTGTAACAGAGGAGCTTTTCACACAGAGCCAAGTCAGGACAAACCGTGAGATAATTTCTTTTGAAATTGTACATTTTGATTATTCTTTGGACAATTGTTTTGAAATTAAATAGCACAAAAAATCTTCAGGAGTTTCTAACTAGCAGAGGAGAAGTTATTGCAATGCCAAAGGGAAGGGCATCTGGGGCAAAAAAACCCAAGTGAAATAACATATTCAGAAGAAAGGAGAATGGGCAAATTCCAAAAAAATAGTATTTAGGAAGACAGATTTCAACATATTGAAAAAATTCAAGATAGAGCCTCCTCTTTGAATGAGGGAACCTGCTAAAGAGACTGAGTTCCTCAAAGAAACTCTTTATGGTTAATACACAAAAATTCCAATACAGACAAAAGAAATGAAGTACAGGCAACAGGTTGATTTGACTAAGCCATGGGAGATGTATAGATTTCAAATGCAAGGAGGATGTATACAGATATGGTAAGAAGCTCAGCTTAGACAAGACAAAAATCAAAATCTTAGCATGACAAGAGGAGAAAAAATGAGGAGAAAACTGGAAAGAAACTGGAAAAGAACATGGAGAATGGAAAACTGTATATTTCTCATGTTTGCATTTGAAAATTTCCCACACCTGGAAGTTTTCCATACCAGTCTTACTCTCCCTTGGTGCATTTTGTGTTTTTCCTGTACTCTCATCCCAACATGAAGAACAGGGGTTTGCCTGTCACACATCTAAAAACCTTCAGCATGTTCTCCTTTGATCTCCTCTTCTAATCCTTAATTACATTATCTCCTTGCATTTTCTCCTTGGGATCACAACTTCATTCAGTACAGCAGTTGTTATTCGGTATTTTGTTTTAACCTTCTTGTTCAGCTCATGATTCAGATTTTTTTCTTCTCCTTTTTTTATTAAATATATATACAAAGGTTTTGCCCAGATCACAAAATTGTTTATTTCCTTCTAGATTTTTCCTTTGAGATGCATTGCATTTTAACACTTTAGAAGCATTAAATAGTTTCTCTCCACAATGCAGTTGTTGTGAGATGGATGCTAAGCTCTTTTCACTGAATAGTTGGGACCTGAGGCACAGATAGTGAAGTTAGAATTGCTAAAAGCTTTCACTAATCACTGATCACCAAGTTTAGCCAAACAGGAGTGCAATCCTTCAGATTTTATGCAAGTCCAATGCCCAGTTAAGATGTTAAACCTTATCCACTTGAGCAGATTGGTCTCTCAGTGTAACACACTGGGAACACATTATGGCCCAGCAATTTCACTGACCCTGTGCCACACAGCAGTTCTCTTGTAGAAGGAGTAAAATCCAGTTTTCCAAAACAGCACTCCACTTACTTAATCATCAATTGTTGCTTATGTAATTAAAGATAATGTCTCTGTATATAAAAAACAAAAGTTTTAAGGATAACCATAACCCTGGTATTATTTATCCTGGTTTTGTAACTTTTGTAGTAGTCAGACCATCTCAGCAGAGGTGTGGGGACAACAGAGGAAAAAGTTTTGCCATCCTTCTGGCATTTGATATTACAACTTCCTTCAGAAAAAGAAGAGCCTCCAAGGGAAATCCCAGTATTTCAGACTGTATCATACTTTATCCTAGGCAGACACTTGATGCAAAACACTGAAAATCTCTGGACTGTATGAAAAGATTCCTACATTCAGAACAATTTTCACCAGCATTGCAATCTGTTCAACAAATATCTTACCAAATGCCAAGAATTCCCATAATGCAAGAAGTTCATAGTCTTTTTGGCAAATGCTAATATTGTAATATTAATAATAATATTACTAGAATATGTGTATGAATAAAAAATATGTTTTTAAAGTACATGTATATGTATAATACACTAATAATAATGGTAAATATCAAATAGTGCATGAATTACAAAAAAAAAAAAAAATTATAGCTCCTAGAAACAGATTCTATCTTGAAATTTGGTTTAAACTTAAGATACCCTGAGAAATCTCTCTGTTATTAACAACAAAACAAGTCCTCAAGCCCCCCATATAGTTGTCTTTGTATTGTGTCCAGAGCAGGTAAGACTAAGTGTCATCCTGGTGTCAGACTTTTCTTGATGTAAAATTTCCATGCTGTTCATATACCACAGTGCCAAGCACAGTTGGATTACAAACAGGAACAGTGTCTCACTGGAAACAGATCCCTGACTTTGGAGTCAGAGATGTAATTTCCTCGTAGCTCTGGAAGGACACATTTCTTCCTACCGGCAAATTTTATCAGTCATCCAGATTCACAAAACCTGCTTATCACACATGGTTCACAGCCCAGCCATCTGGGGAGCTGGGCAGTTCCTCTGCCAGCTTGTCTCTCCCACAATGTCCTAAATGGCAAAAGTCAAAACATTCAGGAAGCAGCAAACCCTTCCTAACCTGTTCAGCACAACAGAGGAGGAGCCTATACGGGACTGCACAGCTCTATAGCAGACAGTCTGCAGTCCCCTCTTCTGACTGGTTACCCCACCTTAAGGCAGATGCTGGACGTGGCTGGAGCTCAGGCCCTGTCAGCAGCCCAGGAGCCACAACACAGGACAGGTCAAGAAAAGAGAAGCATCGAAGGCCTGGCCAAAGCTCAAGAAATCAGGGTTTGTCTACAGTGAGCAAAGGTACTGTGCAAAGGGTGAACAGGCAGGAGCAAGTGTTTCTAGGCAGGTCAGGCAAAATAAAGTGAGTTTTGAAGCTGGAAGAGAAGTAAGGCTTAGAAGGTCATTTCAAGTCAGTTGGTCTCTAGTGACAGAGGGCTCAACTGTCTTGAACACATTTAGTATTTAATTTAATATAGGCACATCCCAGGTGTCTGTAAGCTGCTATGACGTAAAACTGCAGGAAGCTGTGCTTACATGGATTTGTTCAATGGCCAGGATAGAAAAGCAATAAAACTGTTCATAATTTTACATAAAAGCTTTTCTTCACTACAAAGAATTAAACCAAAGTAGAAAGTGGCAAATTAAAATGTTTTTGTATTTTTGTGCAGTGGCTGCAGGTACAGTAGCTGGAAAAGAAAGAAAATCAGAAATTATCAGATTACCTTGGGTAAAGTAAATTAACTGCATCTTCCTTTCCAGCTTTTTCATATCCACCAAAAGATTTGAAAAATAACATTTTATTATCTTTGTTAATTATTCAGTCCTTCCCATGATTCTAATATAAGCTAGCAGTAACTGAAAATAGCAGAATTTCAAGATACATTATTTTAAAATTATGTATCTAGACCACCAAGTGCAATGAATATGGGAAGCTTTGCAGGTTTTCTCGGACTGATTCTATTTCAATACTTCTTGGCATATTGCTAAATAAACAAAATCTCCTGTCATAACAAAATGAGCATGCAGATCAACCAGCCTCATTTAGATTCTTTTTACAAATGCCGGGGGAAAATTAGACATGTTGTCTGGTTTCACCAGCATTTTCTATGTCAGGTGTTTGCAGTCTGTAAATCCTTAAAAAATTTGCAGAGAAATGTGGAGACTCTGGTAGAGCAAATTTAAGCCTATTCTAACTTGGGTTTTGAGACATTTTCAGGTACTTTTAGACAAAAAAAAAAATTTGACCGTTACATTTTAAGTTGCAAATCAGTGCTCAAATCAAAAGAAAAATAGGTCACCTTTCCATTTCACCATTTTTAAAAAATGGTTCAGGAAAATTATAGCTGTCATAAAAAAACAAAAAAGAGCAGTGACTTTTGTCTCTGTGTGATCCAATCTGTTCATTGCTTCATGATGCTTTTGCATGACCAAAAGCTTGAGATGTTCACACAGCATACTACAGACTACAATCAATGAAGAGTCACGTGCAGGCACAAACATGCAGGTCACTCCTGCCCACCACAGCACAGTAGAACCTTAGGGTTACCCAGCAGAGCTGGAAAGGAACCATTAGCATTGACCTCAAGTCCTGTGCTGTTTCAGCTTTATAAAGCAGAAACTGATATTTCTATAATGCAATCTGTATAAGGCATCATTGTTTCATATAACACCCAATCCTATAACCAGTTTCTGCACTAAAATGTGAATTTTGCCTCTATTAATTCTTTTTTTTTCCAGAGAAAATTTTATTTTTTCAATGATCTATAATTTTCTGTATGTTTTTATTCACAACAGAAAACTTACTGTGCCTTTCTCTGTTCATATATGGGTCCTTATATACTCCTATCCAAAACCAAGGGAGTTTATTTCACAGGCACACAGAAAAGATTCTGAAAAGCTGCCTGATCTTTTCCATCTCCAAGCCTTGGAATCTCATCCAGTTCAGACCATTTCATCCTTTTCAGTCACTTCTGTTATGCATCTTCCCGTCCCTCCTTGATTCAGTGAAATACTACCTCTCCTCCAAGTGTAGCATATTCCCACCATCCCTGGGCCAGCAATTTTCTGCATGGTGATGTTCCCACCAACCCAGCCCCACTCTGTGTCACCCCTCTGCAGCCAGACATCGCTGGTCCTGCACCTTCTTCCAACCTGTGCTGTTCTTCAGTCGCTTTCTGCCCCTTGTATCTTTGTACTGAGGAACCCTGACATCATCTTCGACAACCAGATCTACTTAGCTCACCTCCTACAGGATCCACCCACACGTTCTGAAGCTCCAAAGTTCTGTATAAATACAACCCAAAAAAATAAAGTACACTGCACATTTACTGCCACGTATACTTTGCAAGGAGAGACACAATAAGTGCATTGTTTAAATATAAAGTCTGATTTTCTTGTCATCTACAGAATACCTTAATCCTGAAGAACAGCAGGCAACACTGTAGGAAATAATGTAACAATATTTTTGCAGCCACGTAGGAAATCACTGATGGACCATACAGGGTGGGCAAATGGTTTTATTTTTAAACAAAACCAGTTTCCGTTGTTGATATTCATCTTCTAACCACATACTCGCCACTCTAAAATGTGTGAGCCCAAGTCATTTGTCCAGCCTCCAGGCAATAATGTATGATTGCAAAGCAGAAGTGCTGTGTCTAGGAGTCCTTGCAATGACATGGGGAAAAGGGACTCCAGCTATCAAGTCCTTCTAACATCTTCTGTGCTCCTCTTATGCTGGTGACCATGTACTGGCTTTAAGTTAACATTTGGTATCTGTTAAGAACTGTCAGTTTCTCCATCCCCACCTCCATTAGGATTTGTTCACTGCCCTGTGTCTCTCAGTCCTGGTGGGAAGCTGCAGGTAGATGTGTGCTGAGATCTTGCTGACCATNTTTTTTTTAAAAAAAGCATAAAAACCACACAGTGGGATCCCTAAAAATTCCTGTATAAAGCAGGCCTTTTGCTAATGTAATGCTTTATGCATAAACTGAATTGGCCTACAATGAATTTGCACTATTTCATTAAAAGTTGTCAAATAAAATACAGAGATTATAATATATAACAGAAAAATACATCTAATTGATGTTGTATTAATAAAACCAATACTTTTTTACAGTAAAGTTCTAAATTTGTCTGGTTTTAACATAACAGCATAACTGCCAAACATGGCATTTCATAGCTGCATATTTTTAAATATTTTGATGTTTTAATCTATATACACTTACACTTATGCATGATGCACTTGAGGTTTGTGCAGTGGAAGGCATTTTACCCAAAAGGATTTCTGTCAGCTAATCTCATATATTTAATGGCAGCAGATCTTCTGCTGAAGAAGTTATGTCTTCAGCTTACAGATAACCTGTTCCATTGAAGTGGCTGTGATTAAGGTTTTGCACGGTGTCAGAGAAGTGGCAGCCAACAATATATTGCAGTTCAGCTATGCAAAATCAACAGCCTGTGCATGCTAGAAGAAACAGTCTTTCAATTCTCTTATGAATAAATAACTTACATTATTGTGCATCTAATGATACATCACCTTGCAAGAGAAAAACATCTGTAATATTCACTTTTTAAATACATGTCCACATGGAGTTTTCATCTACTTGGTTAGTTCATGCTTTTTTCAGAAATTTCCTAACAGTGCAATAAAAGTGAACATTTTTTTGTTTCTGCATAAAGCAGGACTTCAGAGCAAGATTACATCTGCCAGAAATGGTGTGCATTTGCCTCCATGCCATGCACAGACAGACAAAACCCATCCCAGTAGTGTCACAAGTCTGCACAGGAGTGAGAGGGTGCTGTTTTTCACATAGCACTCTGATTTATCTCACTGCTATGAGAAAAAGCCACAAACAGCAAGGCAGTTTAAGGGTGACCACATCCTCAAACACAGAGAAACAGACACAATTCCAGCTGGGAACAACACAAGTGAAATTTCTGCATGTGGCCGTGCTGCTCCCATGGCTCTTGTAGGGCTTGATCCCACCCTCTGTGCTCACATCCCACTAACTGAAACAGAGGTGAGGAAGAGCCTGAGGGGAAGAAGATTTTATTCTTTGTGGACAGAGGGGAACACTTCATCTTTATATCCTGTATATAAAATTATCATGAAGCCTGAGTAGTTGTATTTCGGGTGCGCACACAATTATAAATATTTGTATGGACCTGAAGATGAGCCCTTTTAAGGAAAGGTGTTACTATAAAGAGAATCCTACTTAAGGCATTGAATATTTTAATAATGTCAGTCTTAGGGAGAAAAACATTATAGAGTTGACATTACAATGTGGGCCAGCCAGAAAAATTGTTTCAGGGATGAAAAATTGTCTTGTATTATAGAGGCAATAAAAATGACAGCATCAAAAGTCACCCCTTTTTGCTGTGTATTTCTGGATGATCTTTGTCAGAACACATGATCAGAAAGATATAACAATTTAGTATTGCACAGAAAAAAAGCACAGTGGATCTGTTCAAATTAGATTGCTTGCAATGAAATGGCAGTAACTATAAAAAGGAAAATTCAGGAGAATTTAAGACCCATTTTACATAGATATAACTGCAGGATTTTCCCTGTCACCTCTGAACTCAGTGGACATTAAATGTGCTCAGCACCCTGCAGGAGCAAATCCTGTCCTTCCTCTGCTTGCCATGCATCTCTGCCTGGTAGATATTCTCTGCTGCCTCTGTGACTTCTCCCTGCTACCCCTTACTCCTGAAACAAGTTCTGTTTAGGTATGTACTCCAGTGCATGTCACAGGCAGCTCTGCTCACAACTGCTAGTTTTCTTTTCAACGCATGTACATGTCACATTTTCTGTTGGTTTTGTCTAAACACAGAAGTGCTCCCATTTCAAGTACTTCCATATACCCTTTCCTGCAATCCCTCTCAGCTGCTGGAGCAAAAAACACAGCTACATTGGTGGACACAGAGTGCTCCAAACGCTCACTGCTGGCTGTGCTATTTACACCAAAGACCAAGGAGTGAGCACAAGTCCCGGAGAAAGCCTGTGCAGGATGATTGCCCTGCTCTGTGTTGATCTTCATCAGCAATTTTACATGACATGATTAACTATCCCTCACTGCACGATGGACAGGCCCCAGCTTTTGCTTTGTGCATCAAGACACATATAATGCTACTTTTTGGCTGTAAATAAAAAATATGGAAAGAAATCCAGATTTCTATGGCTTTACTTAGCGCACTTTTGTCAGCCTTCACTTTACAAGAAAAATGCCATTAAAATGTGCGATGACAAAGTTCACAGTGCCAAGAATCATGCAAGCAGAAACCATTTACCCCAGGTCTTCCATCTTGCATAAGGGCAGCAAAGTCTCTTAATTTGTAGCAGGATTATTTTATGTCTTGAGTAGGACCATCTATATGTGCTCTAAGGTAGTGGGGCAAAAACAATCCCTGTGGCACTAGAAAGAGTGGAGTGAGTGCAGGGTTGGCATCTGGCAGCAGGGAAGTCCTGACTGATAACTGACACAAGCAATTTATTGATTTATTATGTGGCCTTAGGCAAATCCTTTCATTCCCCTACTTTTATTTAGCCATCTGTAAAGGGAGAACAGCAACATGCACTTTGCAGGGATGCTGTCACCATGGGCTGCACTTGTGTCAGTGACTCCCAGCCACACTTTCCAAGGAAACTTTAGCCCACCCGTGCAGAAAGCAAAGCCAGTTAGTTCCCATGATGCAGGCTCAGCAGAACAAAACCAGAATTGCATGGAGGAAATTACCAAATTAGAAAGTAGAGAGCAGAGTCTGGAAAACAGAGGCTGAAAAGATATTGCATTCAGAAAGGCACCACCTTCTCCGGGATTTACTGAGCCTCTGGTAGATTATAAATATTTCTACCTCTGTTTAAAAGTTTTGGCAAAGTCCATGAGGTGAATATTTTACCCAAGGTATAGCATAAAAGCCATTTGATGTGACTGTGATTCTGACAAAAGTCAAAAAGGAACTTTTTATGCAGACATTTGAGCCAACATTATCAAATCCATAAACTATATCCATTTTCTGGGTGTCATGTTTCTCTTCTGACAGATTCTCACTATAAGCCAAGAGCCTTCATTTCTTACAGAGTACTGCAAAATACAATTGGTATTATCAAGAAGAGAAAAAAACAATTGATGTAGTCTATCAAAGCTTGTCATGTTACTGAGTCTCAACCACAGTAAACAACAAAATGTTGCCATTTAAACAACGACAGCAGCTGAAGGAAGATGCACTTACAAGACAAAGTTCAGGCTTTTTCCATGATAAAGCATCCACTTGAGCAGAGAAGGGTGTACATGATCATTGCTTGGAGCATGTGGCTGGCAAGAAGGTGTTCCTAGAGCCACAATATTAGGCAATAATTAGAAATGTCTGTCCATTCTCCATCCCTACATGACAGGACACTTGTGATATGTCTTCTGACTGCTATTCTCTGCCAAGCTGATTTTCTCATTAGTTTAATTAAACAGCTTTCCATGACAGAAAATAATTCTGAAACAGCAGCATCAGTGTGTTACACTCCCCTTTTGTAATAAAGCCAGCTGCAAGCACCATGGACCTAAGCACAAGGTGCACAGGCTGAATATTGCCATCTTTTTTGGCCATTTCCCTGTCCTTAGTGGCTTGATCTTTTAAATGAAAAACTAACAGGCCTGCTATTTTTCTTCTGGTTGCTGTAGGGAATGCTAAAATCATTGGGGTGAATTATTCCAAACAGCTTGTCTACAGTTTATACAGCCTCAACATTTATTCAAAGAAGGAAGAAAAATTTTCCGAAAAATGTTTTACGTTTATCTGTACAATTACTTGCATGTAATTGTACTGAAACTGCTCTTTGATGCAATTCATTTTTGTCCTTTTTGGAAGCTTCTTTGCAGGCCACTTTGGTCCCTTTTGATGGCTTATGAGTGATCTTCTGCACTTACCTAACAGTTAGTGCCATGACTCAAGTGATTCCCACACAATTATGATAATTACACCTATTAATCTGCCAATACCCCTACAGCTTGAGTTCCTGCCTTCAGTGTCATTCATCACATCTGTTTACAGAGTCATCACCTGTTTTTTCCCCACAGCTGAGTCACCAGTCCAAACACAGTGACACTTCAGGTTTCTTTGAACTCTCCTTCTGACATCAACTCTGTACCTGTTATATGATTTTTGAGAGGAGATCTGCTGTGACTTTCTCAGGGTGGATTTATAGAAAACTCTCTGTTTCTTCTTTCAATTATCATTGATTCATTGGGAAAATAAGGTGGAGCGCATGCTCCTCACATGCCCGACTAGGTCATTTAATACAGAATAAGCCTTTTCAGGAATCTATCAAATTAAAATTATTGCAGCAGTAAGTGGCATAACAAGTGTCCCAAATCACACAACCATCAGACTGGCATTGCAGCTGCCTAACAACATTAGAAGACAATTATCATTCAAAGCAGGGAACTACCATCTGACAGCATGAAGGTTTAACCAAAGACAAAACTATCCACATTACAACCAATCACCCTGCATCACACGCTGTGATGTTTGTGTACACAGACCCCTGTCTAAGTTTAAAAAGCCCTTCTGCTATAATTTTGTCTGCAGTGGGAATTCCATGTTAGATTGTGACAGGAAGAAGTGAGATTGGGAGGGAGAAGGATAGCTTTTTTCATTCTCTTTTACTCAATGCGTTAAGTGCAGTTTTTATTACTTTGGTTCAATAATTTATAGTAACTGTATGCACTGCCTTCAAGATCCATTTGAAAGATGTTAGGTCTGAGATCATTCCCTTTCATTGCACAGCAAATTCTCCTTACAGTCCTCAACTCTGACTCTTTCATCCCTACACAGAGGGATAAGGATAAGCCAGCTGGTCACCAGGACATCAGGAGGACCCAGAGGGATTTGGGAGTATCACAGAGGAGGACAAGAATAAATCACCAGAGGCCTTTGTGCACAACCATTGGAAATCCATCTGGCCCAAAACACAGGCAGAGTTCCTTCATGTGCTACTGGTGTCTGAGACAAGCCACTGCAACACACAAGGCTCTTCTAAAAGGTTAAGCAATTTATTTTTCATGTCCATGAAAGTACATGGGCCTTGGGAATAGTTTCCATCTCCCTCATCAGTTCAAGCCTGCTACACATTAAAGTACATAATACACAGCTAAAGCCATTGCCAGGCTGACTCACAGTTCTCTGTCTGCTTTTCCAATTTCAAAACATTAACCATCTTTGAAAAATGTGCAGAAGATGCATTTGACACATATTCAAAAATAAACAGCTGAAGGGATAAAGGGGTGGCTGTGCAGGGACTTGTCATTATAATTCCTACTATAAAGAGTCTAGAAAACAAGGAAGATTAAATTGTTGAGTAATTGTTTCAAAACTAAGATGCAAAAGGAGGTGAAGAAACTGGTACTTTAATTAAAACTGCAAGTAGTAACAGCTATTGTCAGTGCATTAATCACAATCTCTAGTACAGCAACAGATGCCTTCATTTTGTCACAAGGACACACTCAATAGCCAAGTGGTGCTGCACCAGCATGAATACTCTGGGATAGACACAGTAGTTCAGGAAACTCTTGATCCTTCCTGGATTCCAGAAAAAAAGAGGTATACTGCTGTAGTGTATTTATGCTAAATTGTGACACCCATGTTGATCAGTGGAATAGCAGTCTAATTCTACCCATTCTTCTTCCCTTGTCCTCTTGCTCCCAAGTGATGGAAAGAAGAAAAATATTTCCCCATTTATCCTAGACTGACCAATCAATTTCTTAAACAAAAGGCAGGTAGCCTATAGTCACAAGACCCAGATCTTTGCTATGCCTGAGTTGTCTAATGCTGTTCTGAAAGAAGAGTCTTGCAATTCAGGTATGATGCTGATGAAATATTACCATCATTCCTCCTGGAAGTGGATCAATTTAACACAATGTTGTTGGCTTTTATTCCATCAATTCCACATAAGAAGTGAAAAATATCATGGTGCTAAATATTTTGCAGTAATACATTAATATACTTTCTGATTTAATACTATCTATAAAAACTTTTGAGGAGAAAACTGGTATTTTTCTACCATTGTGATATTCCTGGCAGTTGATAGAAATGCAAAATTAAACAACGGAACTTCCTTTAATTTCACAGGCTGTGATTCTTTCATAAAACTTTTAAAGATCAATTATGTCCCATCACTGCAGAAGTCAGGCTGAACTAAGTGATTTATGCATAAATACCCTTAGATAGTCAACTGCTGTAGAATGAGAAACTCATATGTTCAATGTACATGCAAAGTACTGCTATTTTTGCACATATTTTGCCATTACGTTAATTTTTCTGATGCTTCATTTTATCTGTCAT
Organism: Lanius collurio; assembly: GCA_020086605.1. Taxonomy (NCBI): domain Eukaryota; kingdom Metazoa; phylum Chordata; class Aves; order Passeriformes; family Laniidae; genus Lanius; species Lanius collurio. The sequence continues at coordinate 21,403,267 of JACBWW010000001.1, read as the reverse complement.
GCAGGCATCTTGTTGTACATGTAGCTCTGGGTGACTTTCATAAAACATGTAGTTTGACAAAATAGAAACTGGAATCCAAGAGCAATTGTTTATGGATGGGCCTGTAAAATATCCCAAACACAAAATGACAACAGTGAATCAATGCTCTTCAAAGTCACCGTCAAAAATTTGCTTTTCTTTCCTGTGGAAAATAGAGGAAGAGTTCTCGTTCCAGTAGAATGGCTGGGTGTGACTTTTGAAGAAATGACATTGCAATAGCTTGTTGGGCCTTTCAGATCAAAGAGATGTGCTGCCTGAAAACTGAAGGCACTCCACCTCATCTGGAACAGGGCTAGCAATACTCAGGCAAGACTGAAAACTCATTCTCCATTTCAGGCTGGAAATATTAAATAGCTGATGGTGATAGAGTTTGTGTGCTCTGGTGAGAGCTGAAGAAAATTTTGTCCACCTTCTTTTTAGTCCTACAGTCCTAGCAGTCAGTCATTTTATCACCAGGTGCATCTCAATGCTGGTGTAACAGCAGCAGCACTGCGTACCCACAGCTAATGGAGAGTGGGGAGGAACAGGGAACCCTTCTGGATCTGTCATTTCCCTCCTGCTGCAGGGAAGCTGCCAAACTTCTAGGCTACAAAGATAAAGTCAGGAGAAAAAACGAGGGGCAAACTGTCTCAGTGGGTGGCACAGCAGAGCTCTGTCCCAGTAAAACAGGAGACTGCATGTTGTCTACTCAGAGAAGCCACAAACTATTGTAGCAAGATGCTGGAATTCACTGGAACTTTTGTGAGTCTGAGAAATTGTCTACTAAGTCAGAATCCAACCTGAGATCGTCCGAAGTATTTTTGGGCTAGCTTATAAATATACCTCCACAGCAGTAAAAATGCAGATTCATTAACATTCACATTTTTACATTTTTAACTGAACAATGAGAATCATATTCGTGGTCTATCCCTAATCAGGCAGAAATGCCATTTTATTTTGCTTTTGAAGAGTCCTGAAAGTCTAAATTCAAAACACTACACAATGCAAATGTTAAAGTAACAAAGAAATTCTTTGACAGAGAAGAATAAGCAATATCCATTTGGGCAATATCTAACAGAGCAAAGAATCAATGTTCAGAAATCCTTTGTGTAGTCTTAGGTTTTTGATCATCCAATGGAGTAAATGAGTTGAAGTGCATCTTTAAAACCTGTAAAGGATTGACACACACTGGCACCACACAAAGGTTGTCACACATCTAAATCTATGATCTACAAGGAGCGGTTCCAGCACTGTGTCAAAACCTCCCTGGAAAACCAGGAAAAAACCAGGTTTTTCTGCCAGCTTTAAGATGAGCATCTGTAATATATGTTTCTCTTTGGGCCTGATGTACTGTTATTTATCCAACAGCAGTATGGCTTAGCCCCAGAGCACTGCGGTCTCTCTGGACCCTACAGGCTGCTCTGTGCCACGTCAGAGGATGTGTGACCACTCTGCTCAGTCTGACTCAGCTCCCCTCTCTTTTGTAACTGCACGTAGGGAGAACAGAATGTCACTATCTCAGTATACTGCAAAAGGTTGTAACCAAAACTGAAATAGAAATAACCATACAGGCTTAAGAGCCCTGTATCCAGCGCTCACCAGTCCTTAGGAGGATAATGAGGGACCGGGAAAGGAATTCATCAGAAAACTCTCATCGTAAGGACACAGCCTTTTAGCAGAGGTACTCCTCTGCTGTGTCCTTGCACTCTCTGAGCACAAGGTACTTACTGAATTTCATGTTTTATTGGTCATCCCATAGTTTAATTCAGCTAATGGATGGTACCAGTCATTCAACCGGTTGGTCAAGGAAAGATTTTAAATCATGCTGGAAGAGAAATTACTCGCAAACCCATACTTTGAAGATTTTATGCAAGTGCTAGAGCATCACAGCTTACAGTTCAAACTCAGAAATACTGTGAAAAACAAAGAAGAATGGCCTGACTCCACAGCACTCTACAACCTGCAACCTTTTGTGTATACAACACAAAATGCATCCCAAAAAAAAAGCAGTATTTTTCATCCACTTCTCAATGACATCCATGAGGTACCTATCCTGGCAGATCATCTAGGAACACATAGAACTTTCAGCACACAAGCAATGTAATGCTACTTTCACCTTCCCAGCAGGGTAGACAGAGCTCCTGCTTTGGTAGATTTGGTCTTAAATAATGACTTGCCATAGAAGATAAAGGAAAGTACAGTATAATCTGTTAGATGAGATACATTAGACCAGGAGGTTTCCCACCCCTCACCAATTGCAGGGGAGGTGAGTGGCCAGTATTATCCCCCTGACGAGACACATATAAACACAGGTCTGAGGGCAGAGATGGCAGGAGAAGGTAGTAACCCCCTTATTTTCTGAAGGGCTGAGGTCGGAACATGTGTGAGATGGCCAGTAACACCCCTATGGTAAAGAAAGGTGAAGTCTTCATGATTATTGTATTACTTGTGTTACTATATACTAATGACACAGGCAGCTTTGTTTGTCCTTATTTCTCTGCTATGCTGATCTTCTTCCTGACTTGTTCCTTGCACAATTTTTTGGGTTTTGCTTCAGTTTTGCCTGTCTTTGCGAAGCAGAAGAGCACCAATATCTCCTGTGACTTAGGTAAAACTGTAAAAACCCTGATTTGAAAGGACCTCTGGGTCTGCTGCCTGGATGCTTCAGGCAACAAAGGATTCGCATGCTATTCAGTTACGGTCTTCTGTGGCTGAAGGGAGCAGCAAGGGAATGTCACTCTCACTGGGTGGTAGCACAGCTGCTGAAGCATCTTTTTACAGATTTTAAACATCAGCTCTCTCTTCTATAGGAGCAGCGTTGCAATAAACAGCACAGGCTGTACCTTAGCTGTCAACCTTCCAACTGCTGAGAACAGCTTAGTCTGATGTCTAGGGAGGTTACTCTAAAAGTGTATGCAACACTGAATTACAAATTATGTCGCACGCATATAATCCTGCAACCACGCATTATATAGGGTAAGCATGTTTGCATGATGTATCCCAAGACACACACCTCCAAAGTCCTATGGAAGCATCCATTAGTACAACCCAACATCAGATACTATAGAACAGAAATTATTTTTGTATTCTTTATAGCTTTTTTTTAAAAAAAAATTATACACATTTATATTATCCTTACAAAATGATTCAGTTATGCACACTAATATGACTCCATATGCATATACCCAAAAGATAATATGTGTATATATGCTGTACATATAAAATTACACACAGTGTAGATATAGATATATATGATATAGATACACATTCTCTGTAACATGAATGTCTTATTATATTAAAAGAGAACATAACAGCTTGTTTCCAATGAAATTACAGCTAAGGTCCTTAAACACATGTCTCCAGTTCCCAGTGACTGCTGAACTCAGATACTGTGACCCAGGAGACATTTCCTCTCATAGAGACAAAATGTCCCCACCTTGCTCCTCAGCAAAGCCTTCCATCAAATTGAAGATCTGGCAGTATTTTGAAGGCAGCACTATTTCAAAAGCAGCCAGTACCATGCAAGTTATTCTACTTTCCTCCTTCTTTGCAACTTTACATACCACACACTGATACACAAAGAAAATAATCTACCCCTGTATTTGTGAATGTATTTCTCTTATGCCTGAGTACATACACACCCAACACAGAGTACTTGTACAGGAGTTCAGGATAAATGGGTTTTAAAGCACGTAGCTACATATGCACTCCTACATGTACAGATTATCCAGGATTCTTCTACTTATAAGCAGAACAAGTGCAGATGAATAGAGAAAACTGCATAAAGCTGTGTTTGTCACCTATTTTATTTCTTTATAACAATTATAGAGGATTTTGCAAAGTTAATTCTCAATCGTTACTTGCCATTTTGCAAACATGTTTAACATCTGCTGCATCAGGTAAATGTGTAGCTATTTACCCTTCTGTAGGGATCATGCTGATTACGTAAAGGAGCAGGTGTATTTCTTGGGTAATGCAGCTGAAAGAGAAATATTTCGTCCCAGGGGAAACCAGCCATGATGTATGAAATGTGCTGAGGATACAGGATCCAGTGCTTACTAGGAAAGTCTCCACCAATTCCCTTGCAAGGTGTGCAACCCCTGTACATCAGGGGCATCACCAACTGGTACCTGAATGTACTGTAATGAAATTATTACACAAACAATTGCAGACACTGCTTTTAATGGGGAGGCCAATAGCATTTTTTTTTGCTCAGCAAGAGACTAACTACACCCTTTTTTTCCTCTCTCTGTCTCACACGAATGGAAAAACTTTGCCTAGAAGAGCCCTGTATTGCTCTTTCATTTGGGAAGCATAGATATCCTAACTCCATGAGTGCATGCAGCAGGTCAGTACATGGCTGTGCAACTTCGTTACTGTAGCAATTATGAACCATGTCAAAATCTACCACTTTCTGCTCCTGGGCCAGTACCATCTTTTGTTGCAGGTTTTCTTTGCTATATTTAATCTCAAATTGCAGCCCACACCAAACACTTTCTGCCCTGCTGTTCTTGGCTGATCAGCATTCAGGTCCCAGGTCATACTCACACCTGCCACTGCATCTTTCTTCATTTCAGCTCTCCTTTCATCCAGACAAAATATAGCACCTCCAAGCCATATCACACACAGGCAGCCTGCCTTTGGATGAAGTTACCTCACTGTATTTACTACATAACTTGGTATCTTACTCCTTAATGGGCTCTACTCTGGCTGCAGGCAGATCTAGTCAAAGTATGTTAATTAGCAAGCAGTCAGACCTATGAAATATCGGCCTTGTAATTATCCATTGAAAATTTTCATCTTACTGAACCGCTTTTGAGCCCATCTAAATTGCTTCCCATCAGCCCAGCGGGGTTGCTGAAGAGGTAGGGACCGGTAGGGTACAAAGAGGGCAAACCTCACTAACGAAACTCTCCCTGAGAGTAGTATGCAAATGAGATTTGTTTCATCCTTTATAGTCAGCAATTCTACATGCTGTATGGCTGCCTCACTCATTAGAGCAAAGGCATCATGCTGGATAAATACATTGCCCTCTATCCCTGTTGCTTCATTCCTCAGTAAAATTCACACTCTGGAAGAACTGAGCAGTCAATATTACTCACTGAGCAATGCAGCACAGAGGAACAAGGCTCTTGCAGAGAATACAGAGTTATGCTGCAGCCTTCTTGCTTCTGAAAGCCAAAGTGGTTTCCAGATGTTATGCTTGCAAAGTCTGTTCACAATCTGGAAATTCATGAAAGGGCTTTAGTTCTGAATTGCACAGAAAGGGCAATGAAATACTGCCCTGCTGGCACAGTTCAGCATTAGGTGCTGCTCTGACAATAAATTGTGAAAGACCACAGGCTCCTTCCTGCCTGATGGAGAACTTTCTTGGTGGGTTTTTAACAGCTCTTTGATCTGAGGCTTCACAGTGTGATGCACAGATTGACTGAAAGACACAACGATGTTACTGAAGTTTGAATGTTGTTTGATTGCTACTGAATTGTACTGGCTCCCCTTGTTGCCTGTGTCACTTAATTTGATCTTTCTTGATCTTCCTCCCTGACATTTCTAATCACATAGCACACTTTTGTAAAGGCCAGGGGTGTGGAGGGGGATGCAGGACATGGGATTATTTTCAGCCTTTTGCAGATCTAGCAGCCTACCACAGTATTTCTCTTTTGCAGTGGTGCTTTCCTGGAGTTTTCCTCCATTCTTGAATCGCGTTTGTACAAGTACATTCAGAGATCAGAATTCAGGAAAAAAAAATAAGAGCAGAGACCTTGCAGGAAGTGAGTTTGTCATTATTCTCTTTAATGGCATTGATTTTCTTTTCATTTTCACTGCTGAAGAGAAAGGAAGAACTGTAAATAAGAGAATAATGCTACTGTCACTCTGACATACTATAATGAACACACACAGAAAAGCAGTCCTGCAAAACTACCATTTACAGGGTCATAGGTGATGTATTTATGAAGTTTTAATTTTTTCTGGATTATCATGTGATGTAACCATAGAAATATAGAACCAGAAGATGCTCAAGGGGTCCTGTAGGACAGCCCCTAGTGAGACATTGAATGTCCTCCTCTGAGGATAGGGGCATTTCCTACACCTCTCCTGGCATGCAAGGACCAAGGCTCAGGTGCAGAAAACCAGTTTATCAAAGTGCAGCATGAGCTGCACCTGCCCACCGTGCTCCTTCTCTCCCTACAGCAGTCCTGGGCCCATGGGGCAGGGGCAAGCTGAGGACACTTCGGCTCAGAACAGACCACCAAAATAAGTCACTCTAGCCCCCTAGTCAACTTTTGGGCAAGCCAGAGGCAGACATCAGGTTGAAAACTTCTGATCTACCCTATCCCTCCTTGTACCACACACATTTCCCTGTCTCCAGATCCCCCCATATCCAATATGTTTGCATAAGCTCAACAAAAGACACTCTATGACTATGCATGCTGCATTTACCCTAGAGAGAAACCTTGTCCTAATATCAAAATTAAATATTCTCCTTATGTAAATTAGACTAATTTATTCTGGTCTCTCAGCAGAAAGCAAACTATGGCATAAATTACTAGTTCCAGAGAGATCTTGTTTTGTGCTCCTGTCATACTTCAAGATAATGCCTGAACCTAAGCAATCTGAGGCATGTTTTTGACATAGGATTGTCACAACATAATCCAGCAAGAGAGTAAGGACAGAAAGCTTTGTCATTTCTTAATGAGAAAGCTGCTTGGAAACATCACTTTCTGGGGTGATGCTGAGATACAGGAGAGTAACTTGCAGCAGCCTTACATTGTAGGGTTAGAGACAACCTGACAAGATGACTTCAAAAACTTGATCTGGTGATGAACTTGCCAAGAAAAAGTAAGCCTGTTTTAATTGAAATATTTCCTGAAATAACTGTTTGGAGATATCCGAGTTCATCAGTGGGTCAGACACAAAAGAAATGAAGCTACTTGCACTTACTCAACCAAAACCCATTAAAAAAAAAAAAAAAAGGCACTTTTTTATGAAAAAAACCCTCTATTGCAATGTAAGAAATCAGGCTGGGTGAGAGGCAGGGGAATAACCACCAGGTTAAGATAATTAATAGTGTTTTTAAAAATTACAACATTTTTAGAAAGAAAAAAAAAAAAAGACAGCCAAAAACCCCAAACCCTCAAATGTCTTTTTTTGCATTGCAGTAGAAGCCCAGAGGAAATTGTGAATTCTTCTAGATTTCAGCAGACTATCAATCATAGTGATTTTGTCCCTCTCTCATTTAGCAATCAAATGTTCACATTTTACTTGATCTTGGACACAATTCTTTAATCCTTTTTATAGAGTGAACAGATATATATACCAAAACAGACTGTTGTACAGCCAGGTCTTTGGTATTTCTCTTGCTATATTTATCTATCCTTGCATTTTTGAATGAAAATAATCAGAGCATCAGCTTCTTTCCATCTGCACAGAAACAGGAAAGGTTGTGCTTCACTGCTCAAGACTGTCTTATAGTCCAATATTTTAAATGAGGCCATTTGAAAGAGAACTAAATGTCTGAAAATGCCATAAACTTCCTCAAAAAGAACACATTCTTCTGCAAGTTAAACTTACTTGCAAAGCTGAATTTACAGGTAACTTTAGTATAGACTTGCAACAGACGAGGGAGTAAATGCCATGATGCCATGCTGAGAAAGGCCTTTATGTGAGAGAAAAAAAATACATATGTGAAATTCTGAAGTACTTGAAAAGCAGTGAATCTGAGTGGTAGTGTCTAGAGAGGGAATTTGTGACACACAGATTTATCTGCCCTTATGAGGTCAAGTCTTTTATACTGGTAGCTTAACAGTAGGAGTTTAGTTTTCATGCTCACAGGAGTTTTATGACACTGGCTTTTTCAATATCTCTCTGCCTATCAAGCACTCACAGACAGGAATAAAGATCAATGTATTTTTAACTTACTTACATGGTACATTTGTTACAGATTATGCCATTTTGAATACAGACAAGAAGCCTCAGAGCAAGACTGCAAAACAGACCTTCAGCCAGAAAATTAGTTCTGCCCATAGGAAAAAGATGCATAGGAAAACTTAAATAAAGAATTATTTTATGGCAGAAAAAAAAAATACAGAAGGAAAACCACAAGGAGAAACGAGTTAACTGTATATCATGAAATGCAAGCTGGGTCTAGTCAAAGACCATCTAAGGAGAACCTAAAGAGCTACTATATCAGACAATTATTGGCTCTTCAATGTAACTTCCCCTCTGCTTGTGCCAGACAGTGTGACTGGGCTACTGACCAGGTCTCTGTACAATAAGCTCTACAAGTAGCTGGGAATTTTTCTACATTTATGTTAATCATCAAAGAACCAAAAGGGCAGAAATGAGGAGAGCAACCACTGAGCAGAAGGATAGTCCAGGTCCAGGGTAGTAAGGCAAGCAGGTGGTGGGAGCTGCAGGGATAGGAGCTCTGGGCCATGCTGAATGTGCAGAACACAAACAAGAAGAGCTCCAAAAGCCTGATCATCACAAAGAAGTCCAAAGTAAAGAAGGTATTGTCTGAAGTCACAGCAGAAACCCAAGGAGCTGTGACAGACTAGCTGGGCCTGGAGCAGCAGCCATTTAGGGTCAAGGCAGTGTGAGATTGTCATACAGAAAATGGGGTCTAACTCTGGGAGGTCAAGTCTGTTACAGGGATTTGTTTGGATGATTGTAGGTGAGTAAAAGATAGTGCTGACACTATTTTTATCAACTTGAAACACTGTCTGCTTCACCAGATGAAGTGGGCTGCACAGAACCTCCAGGTCCAGTGGGAATACACCAGCACAGGGAACTACCAAGGAAACATCACCATCTTTCCCATGCACTGCAATTCAAACTTGGCTACAACGCTCTGAACCCCTTTCCCAAACCAGCTGCACTTATAAGTAACTCCCACTTGCAGTTCATATCTATTGGCTGCTTAATCTTTAATACTTCTCTTTAGGGAGTTTCTAGATGTCAGGACTGCCACCCTGCAGATGAGGAACCTGGTACCTGGAAAGAGGTGCAATGTGTTTTAGAAGCAGAAGACAAGCAGTCCAGCTCTCCCTCACAGCAGAGTAAATACAGCAGCACAGTATTAGTAGGTAGCTTCAGTGACAGGAGATTTAACAGATGTAAAAAATGTAACCAAATACTGTAACTGAATAGCTTGTACACGTCTGCCAAAATCGAACTGCCTCTCCCTTCCGTGTGCTCAGAGGCGTCACAGGCTCCTGAACAAGAGGAGTACGTCAGCACCACCTCCTGGCAGCCGAAAACTCCAAAGATTTAAGAAATAAACGAAAGTTAAGATAAAAACTCACATCTCTTTGTAGGAAAGACAGTAAAATCATGCTGTCCAAGCACTAATGATAATACTTCCAATTCCCATAACGGTCTTTTGGGAGTGATAGTCCAGTCAATGCCTTGAATGAATACAGGGCACCATGATAAGGGAGAAAGCTAAGACATAAACACACAAAGACACATATCTTTGACACATCAGCATAAAGTTGAAGTAACCCCAAAAACGCTCCTCACGTCAAATGCTGTAATCTGAAAGCCAAAGCACTCAAACTCTAGTGGAATGGCCTGAAAGAGGATTTGGAATGTGCACAAGCAGTCTTTGCAGTGCCTGAGCACATTCATGTTTTACTTGCTCCTCACAGCAGCTGCAGCGGAGACTGTGGTCTCCTTACAAAAGTCAGAAAGGCAGTGTCAACATTTGTCTTGAGCAGAGGAAAAGCAATTCAAAGACAAGTGCTGGCAGCTTTCTTCAGACACTGTTGGATCCTGTACTTGAACATGACGGCCTCGCAAAGGGCAGCATGTTGATCATCAGCACTATGAAAGGACCAAGACAGCTCTCTAGCTCTTTCTTTGCCCACCTGACAGTGCAAAATGATGATGTAGGAGGGAAATCACTGATCATAAAATGCTCCCTGATGCTGAAAAATCACATGGAAGAAAAAAAAAGGAAGAAGCACTTGCAATACTAAACGAAATTATATTATTCTTATGCCAGTTCTTCAAGATGTGAGATTACTCAAGCAGAACTGCTGGTAATCAGGAGGGCCAACTGGCAAATTGAAACCTGTTTATGTCTATTAGAAATATAAGGTCCTAAAACAGATAGGAAATAAACCTTATTATTTTTAACTAAAACTGAAAAAAATGTTTTGGGAGAAATCCTGACTTTATTGTCTCAGAAAGAAGCTGCAAACTTCAGCATTTCATGAAAGGTAAACAACACACTCAGGATCTACACAGAGGGCTTCTAATTTGGAGGTTAGACAATTAATTTTCTCACTCCCAAATTTCAGTGAAAGGTTATCAGAAGCCCTCTTCTTTTCTTGGTTTATAGAGCTCCCTTCATTTTCTTGTGGCCAAATAAAACTTCTAATTTACATCATTAGAAGAGCTATTTTCCAGCACTAGCAAGGTCTAATATCTTTTTTTTTTTTCCTGACACAGAAACAAGAACTTTATTTTAAGAGTGGACTAATCTATTTGTAATTTTTAATGTTTTTAAGGATAAAATCTGCTCATTCCCTAAAAAAAGTGTCACAGCTGAATTTGGTTTTTGGAAAGTACAGAAAGGCACTTCAAGGACAGATTTGGTGCCTCTGATCTCCAGCTTTTGAAGAAGAGTCACCTGGGTAAACCCCACAGCAGAGCTGCTATTGGCTGTCATGTTACATTCTATTAAACCTGGCAAGAGAAGTGTTCAAAGGTAAATCTCACAGATTCACCTGCAAAAAGCTAGACTGTTCACTGAACAATTCAATATCTAAATTTTCTTGGAATCAGAAGGAGGGAATATTCATAAGTGAGACAAGTCACAAATTCTTTGTCTCACCTACCACTTCCCAAGCACACTGAATACAGAGTAAACTATCTTTATCCAAAATTAACTGAGTGAGTCTGTTTCATTAGACAAAAACAATCAGTGGGGGTGGCTACACAGCACATATACCCCAAAAAAAACTCCAGCTCAACTTTCACTAAAGTACAATACTTTTTGTACCTTCCTTTAAAGCTCAATATCTCAAAGCAATATCAGGCTGATTTCTTGACTGGACATCCAGCCCCTATTCCAAGTTTCAGAACTTCCCCCATTGTTGATACTGAACCTTAAAATTAAGGAGGAGGGGATGGATCATTCCCAGAGGTGCCCATGGCTTCATCTCAGGTGAGCACTTGTATTTACCATCTCTGCCCAAATTCCTCTCAAATTGTTCAATGTTTTCAAAAGCTGGGAATGCAGTTTTACTTTGTTCTGTTTAACAAGCTGTTATGCAAACCAGAGGTTTTCTGGGACAGGGCTGAGATAACCTTTTTTGTTAATATGCCTAAAGCAAACAATCATCTAAAGACATCAGACTGCTCATTGCAGCAGATTCTCCTTTGCTATTTGTGTCTTTAAACATATGATAATGTATAACATACGATAATGTATAGCATATGTTTGAAGAAGGAATATAAGCTTTCATGCTCCCAAGCTAAGGGATTCAAGTCTGCTATAAACAGCAGTATGCAAGGATTAGTATTATTCATCAGTCCTATAAAGAAGAATAACTATCTCTGTTAAAAGGCCTAGACAGATGGAAATTAATTCAGAGGAAACTGGTGAACAAAAGCACAGATCCCAAATGCTTTGCTTACACCACTTTGGTAAGCTATAAATAAATAATTTCTTAATGACAAAGAGACAGCTATAAACATAATGGTTATTTTCTCTTAAATGGAGTATAAAAATCAGCTGAGAAGTTTGGCTTAATAAAACATGCTCAACTTTTGCAATCAAATTATATAAATCAAGGTTAAAACTTTTAATTAAAAGTACTTTATAAATTGCATTCATTATGTATGTTTGCAGTGATATATTTCTTTGCCCTCTGGAACAATCTGTTTTCCTTAGTTTCTTTTTTTTTTTTTCACTTAATAAATTATCCTCATTTACACAAAAATTTTAATGCCAAACCCTTTATTAATAGGATAAATATGGACTTCAGTAACAACAAATTACATGGTGTCACTATTAAGTGATCTGCCCCTTCCCAGCCTAGGTTCACTGTTCAACACCAAGCCTGCAAATGGTTTGGCAGCTGCTTTTTTCAGCACAGCACAAGAAATGGTTAAAGCAAAGATCTCAGGAGTTACTCCTTTGGGGTGGTCTAGAACCATTTGGGATTTTCTGTGCTTTATTTTGAAGCAGGGCAGTGAATGCTTTCCTTTGCTGCACTGGTTTTCTTCCCACGGTGCTGCAGCAGATTAGGATGCACAGGAAAGAGAAGGGCAGGGTAGACTGGCCCTGTTTCTCAGCTGACATGAGCAACTTGACATTTAAACAAATTTAGAACATGACCCCCCCAAATATATTTTATTTTCTCACAGACTTTGGCTACTATACCAGATGTCCACACAGAGGCAGCTCAGTGGAAATGGGCAAATACTGCTTCCATGGTAGAATTACAAGAGGCAAGACATAGCCAGAGATAGCAGTGCTGTGCTTTTCTTATAAAACCTTACTGAATTTTTTTCACAAGAATAAAAATTCAGGGCATGGTCTTGATCTTTCCCAACTCTCCACAAGTAGAAAACTACCACTTGATGCAAAACCAGGGACACAATTGACACAGTTGAAGGACTAGGTTAGGACAAGTAATGGCTAAATATCCAGGAGAAGCTAGTAAACCTGAGATTAGCTAAAAAAGAGGACTGATTTCAGAGGACTGAGGAAAAGACCATGGTAGATGTAGCAAAAAAGGATCTATTACCACCAAAGGATCTTTCTCTTCAAGATGCAGAGCATAATTCTAATTTCCCAAACCTGGTATCAGCTATGGGCTACAAAGCACCTTGGAAAGGGCACTTTTCATTCTCCTTTACAGCTGGTAAACAGGTGATGACAATCCAATACTGCTATCTGTTATTCTGCTGCTGAAGTGACAAAGATCTCTGCAATAGAAGGCTCTGATTCTGTCAACAGACAATTTCTCATGAGAAAGTTTCTTTTATTTCAGTGTGTCTTCTGAAAACGCAAAACTACGCAGCCATTTCTTCTGAAGAATCAGGTTGCAAAGTCAAGGATTTAAAAGTTAATAAATGGTTGAATTAAGGATTTATAGACAGCAATCATTTTGTGCAAATTCTCCATGACAGTTAATAACTACAGAGTCAGAAGAAGCCAAGGTGCAAATGTCAACACATAGTTGGATAAAATACTTATTTACAGACATATTTTCCTGAGTCTGGATGCTTATCTTAAGCATGTTTTTTAATACTTTCTGTGCCTGTTGTTGGGTGCTCAGCAGCTTTGAGCATTTAACTTAAATGTATTCAGCCAAGTACTAAAATGTGAGACCTTTACAGACAGTGGCTATGTGAGAAAAGTGAATGGACAAGCAATGGCCAGGAGTTTTGTGGTGGAGGCTAGGAGACTCTGTCCCTCCAGGGCAGTAGCACTCCCTCGCCTAAGAATTTGGTTTTTTTCCTTATTTACAGTTCTCTCTACTTTCTTTTCAGGATTTCCTTTTTCTAGGTGATTTTGCAGCTCAGTGACCCTAAGGATGTTGGCTGTGTTTGTGGATAACAAAGGCATGAGAGGGAAGAAGAGGAAGCTGCTTCACTGCTGCTACATGTGAAGGCACTCCTGGTGTGAAGGACTTGAAGCCCTCAGTGACCAACTTTCGGTGGGTTGGCATCACACTGGCATGCCTTTTTTGCTCTACAGACACAATGGATGGTTCATAGCCATTTCACAGGTGTTTACTCTCTTCACCCTTATGGAGAAAAAGCAGTTTGGAGAGTGATCAAATTGTAGCCTGAGAAGAGAGACAGATAAGGTTGTTTAAAGACCTGCACAAAACCACATGCTTAGTTTCCTTAAAGAGTAGGACACTCCTTCTCTTGGCAGGACTGTTTCTTTCTGTCCCTGGCCTGACATCACAAAAAAAAACAAAAAAAAAAACCCACCAAACACAATTTTTCCTTCTTTACAGACATTCATTTTAATACAATGTTGTGGTGTGTTGATCCTGGCTGGGTGCTGGGTACCCACAAAGCTGTTCTGTCACACCCCCTCCCCATGTGGACAGGGAAGAGATAAAACAAACACTCAGGGGTAGAGACAAAGGGAGAAATCACCCACCAGTCACCAGTTAGTAGATATGGAAAATGAACTTTCTTGAGAGAAAAACTGAATGTAACCACAAAGCTAATGGGTACTACAACTATGTGTTTGTTCATACTTCCTGATGACATCTTTGACACGATGCTTAGCCTGGAATGGAAGATATATAAATATGTATTTCATTTGGCAGCCTGACCTAGATAAACAGTATATCACTTTCATGGATACAGGACTTACAAATGTCTCTGGAGACTAGAAACTTGCTGGCCTTTTGTGTTCAAATCACTTCAATCTCTCATATGTTAAATAATTCAACCATCTATTTTCTGATTGCAAAGAACTAGGTTTGACTTGCATTTTTTTCAGCAACATGAGCCTGCAGAGCAAAGAAATGGTAACAGCAGGTTCCTGTGTGGTAAATCACTTTTGTGACAGCATTTTGTTCTTGCTGTGAGCATGTGCTACACTAGCACCAATTTATATTTTATTGAATAAGTTAAAGTTTGAATCCCAAAAATAAAACCAAAAATGTTTCATTTATGGGGGAAAATAGTGATTCTCAAATACATACACTTATTGTTGAGGACATGAGTGAGTCAACAGCATGTCTAACCTTTACTAAGGAAGGGTATCTGTGTTATTCAAATATTTTTTCCTTTTCCTCCAATAAATTAGAGGATGGAAGGACAGGTATCTCTTCTTTGCACAGGAGCTTGATGCAACACAAAGAGTATTGAACTACTAAATATGGAATCATTCTCTTTTCCCAGGAGAAGCAGTATGCTGTATTTTTGCACTATGCTTTACATTGTGCATTAACCTCCATCAAACAAAATATTTCTCTAAACACATAGGAAGGTCATTTTAGTTCCACCTTAAGTAGAAGATTGACTTGAAAGTAGTCGGAAGATGAACACTGGTGACACTGTCAGTACCAACCACATTTTCAAGACTTCTCTGCTTAGTCTTCCAAATCCATATGAGCTGCTCTAGAGTAGATCTGCAGAAAATACAGCTGGAAGGAACCCTGAGACATCACTCAGCTGGTGCTAAATGGGAGGTTTTCTGACCCTTGCAGGGCAGGCATTGCTGTACAGAATTACACCCACCAGGCAGACTTTCCCTGAGCACAACCTTCTCCTCGCCAAGGAGAGCAATGGGGCCACCACACTGGACATGGTGGACACAGCCATGGTGCCAGTGTCCCCTTCCTGCTGCTCTTGTTCCCTCCCAAGCACTGTGCCACCACTGCCTGCCAGCTGCACATGTTTCTCAAGGACCTGCTCACATCTCCACACCCTAAAGGAATTTCATAGTACAAACTAGCATCAGGGACTCTGTACATTGGAGTCAAGACCAAAGAAGCAATGAACATATGTGGCCTAATAAATACTTCACAGCACCACAAACTAATAAAAATTCTTAATTCTGCCCCTACATTTCTAGGTAGCCTTAAACACTGACATGAGTAAGTTAACCTTTACTTTTTCAAATGATGGCTATTCTAAATATATAGCATACAAAAGCATAATAGCAAATGTTATTGTTAATATTTTTATAGGGTGGTGGAATTGTTTTGCTAGGATGTGTATGTTTAAGATTTAGACTACAATGTGTTACAGTGCTCAAAGGACACATTCAGTCTGATTTCGCAAAAGCCCTGCTTGAAGACATACTCAGTGTTTTCTTCCTTTCACAGCTTTATGCTCATGTTATCAGCAGGTTCATCTTCTCTTGGGGTTTTAACATTCTGAATGTTTATGGTACAGTGTTTTCAAATCAAAATAATGAGACACAAGCAGACACCATCTTATATATGTCATTGTCAGTAATTGACAGGGACTCCTTACATGCAGACTTTCATGGCTGTAACCCCAGCAAAGATCTTAAACTCTATATTGAACTACAAGTCTAAATTTAGAACCATTATGGTCCTTCATTAATAATAGCAATACTCAGCAGTTGAGCATAGCAGTGCCTTTTATAGGAGAACCTTGAATGTGCAGTGAAAGCACTAAATAAGTCACAAAACACCCTTAAGTAGTTCAGAATTATATTATCTCCCTGAGAGGTCTTTTTATAATTTTTTTTCAATATCTTCATTTAATGTTTGAAAGGAAAACCAAGTCTGCTTAGCTTAGTTCTAAGTAGGTTTTGCGGACAATTCTGTTTCTACTCATAAGTTTTAAGGCCAAATGGAGTAACTACGATCATCTATTCTGGCCTCGTGAATAGTACAAGATTGCTCTCTGGCCTGAATATGGACATTTTCCAGTTCTGTAGAGTAGTATTATATCCACATGCTTAATACACATTATTCACTTTATATACATGTCATACAGAGTCTAAGTAAATGAGTCCTGATAGAAAAAAAAAAAATCAGAGTTTCTGGGACCTGTCTCTTACAAATTCACTTCACAGTTGATCTTCCTCAGCTGGGTACATGTTACTGCCAGCACCCACAGCACGGTGGTTTATGGACTGGACTCTATTCATACACCTCCACAGCTGGACACTGCAGAGGTTTGTTGCAATTAGTGTAGCATTCAGCTTGGTGTCTTATTGCCCAGAGTGAATTACACCCTTACTGTGAGCAGAATATTGAGTGTTCCACAATAGAAGATGATGGGCGTCTGCAAGGAATATTTTTTAACAATTACCCTGTGCCACGTGCTCCCCATTAGCATAGCAATGAACCACTCTCTTCTGAAGTAATGTGAAGGAAAACCTGCCACAGAGGTTTTCTCTTTCCTTTTATATTTAACTGGTTTTGAACATGCATAATGTGAGAACAAAACAGACAAAGCCATTGTGACAACACATGGGTACATGCATAAATTCACTGGAAAACAACAGAATGGGGGAAAAAGAAGTTGAAAATAAACAGCAAGGGTACAGGTACACTAAAAGGATGTATACATACCACAGCAAAATGAAATTGCTCTTTTTACTGTTTTGCTTAATTCTATAGAGGAATAATTCTATTCATATTCCCTTCAAGGGAGCTATGTCATGTGTAAATCACTGGGCAATGTATTTTTGGTGTTCAAAAGTGTTTTCTATTAGGATATGATTTTTCCTATTAAAAGAACCTTTTCCTGGGAGCCTGTCTATTGTTGAAACAGTGGCTGATGACATATCAGTGAAAAGACTCTCTTTGAACAGCAGACTGTGCTTCTAAATTTATCTCTTTCTCATCAGAACCTGGTGGGATTTAAAAGTAGCAGTGTAACAATAATATTATGGGTATGGGGAGAAATTCCTTGTCAAACTGTTTGCAAATAAAAACCAGGAAATGGAAAGAAGATATGAAGGAATGATGGGGGAACGTGCTTCCTACTCACAGGATCTTGCCAACAAATAGAAATGCTTGAGGAAGGCTATTGTACTCTGTTGTAGAGATATAAGTGGAATACATCTTGGCAACATTCTTTTGTTCTGTACAACAAAAGAGAGTAGCTGTTGTTTACGTGTCCTATCAGAGTCTCATATATGGAGAACAGAAAAAATGCATGTATTAGCTACCAGTTTGTCTTCCAATAAACCCTGAACAAGAAAAGAAACACAACAAGGCACATGTTAAATCAATACTTTCAATGTCCAGCAGAAAGGAAAGACATTAAATATTTTGTTGTTGAACCAGCTGTAATTATGATAACAAAGAAAGGGATGGGACAGGGAAAAGATGGCACCAAATTTAAGGGACACAGAAACTGAGGACTTTAAAAGAATTTAGAAAAAAAAAGAAAGAAGCTCTGTCAGGCTCATGCATCTGCTTTATACCAACAGCCTGAATACAAGGCGTATAGGTCCATGCAAGGAGGCTTGCTCTTACCTGTTCCCACAGCAAAATCTCCTGCAGTTACTGAATCCTTCCCACCCATTATGGGAAAAGGAGTGTTTTGCTGGAATACTCGGCCAATGCTGCTAGTTGCAGACGTTCTCTGTCCATCAAGGAGAGGGGACAAAAGTTACTCCAAGACTGCAAGCATTTACAGGATCCCTGAAAGCAGTTAGTGCTCAGCATGATTTTAACTGCACCATCTGCCACCTGAGGAATCATGGGTTAAATACATGCATTTAACAACTGTAGACAGAAGGGCTCGGGTAATAGGTCTTGCTGAATGAAAGGCTAAAACCCCAAATTATTCCGCTCTGTGACATCAGAGTCTTAACAGTTATTTGTCAAGGCTGACAAGTGCCTTTTCTGACAGTTCTCTTTAGAGGAGACTGGTCTTGAAAGTAACAGAGGTTGCACTAACTTTTGAGGAAGGCATGAGTACAAGAATGCAATAAAATTTGCATAAGGGAGCAAAAACAAGGGGGAAAATCAATTAGATGAAATAACATGGACTTCAATGCTTCAATGCCTGTGCTCTTCCACATAGAAGCATGGGGGGCAGGGAGGTGGTTGGATGCATTTGCATTTAAAACGTCACTGCTTCCTTTTTCAGGTGGATAAAACACTGGTTTTCAGTCTCTTTAGAATATATTTACCCAAAAAGCAAATCACCTGTGATACAAGACACATCTTATTACCTCTAACACACATGCACACAGTTCTTACTCTTATACGTCAAAGACCCTGCCACTGATTTTTTTACTGAGAGCTCCCATGAGGTCAATGAAAGCTGGGAAAATGTGACCATATGTTTCATTCTTGCCCTTGGTTGGGTAGTTACTGACACCTTCTTTATCCAACATTAAAGCTTCTTCATCATATTTTATGTTTCAACAACATAAGTTATTTTAAAGTAATTGACTGAGATAGTGATCTCTGGAATTCAGATAGGTGCAATTTGCATACATATCTGCTTTGCTATAAGTTGCTGGCAAGGAAAGGCAGTATCTAAACTTAAGCTGTTCTTGTCATCCCCATGTTATATTTAATATGCTTGCAGTGAGGAATCTGGGGAGGGATGGAGGGAGGGATGCTTCAGCCTCTAAACAAAAGCAGAATGACACTACCAAAACTTGTACAAAGATCCTTATTTAATTTCTATATTTTTTATTTGATCTTTTGCATGATAACAACAGTGTAATTACAGTTGAGTTTCCAGACATACAGAAACATATCATCATAAAGTTGTTTAGATGAGAGAGGACCTTTAAGATTGAGACCAGCCTTTAGTACAGCACTGTGAAGCCCACCACTACAACATGTTCCCAAGTGCCACATCTATACATCTTTTAAATACCTCCAGGGATGGTGAATATTGTTTCACACCTTCAGCTTAGTCAAAATATATTGCCCAAACTGCATGGTAGGAATCCTTTAAGTGTTGCTTGTGTAAGACTCACTCAAAATGAATTAAATCCAGCACTGAAAAAAATTTAGGTTGGTCCTACAATGCAATTCAAGCTGGAATTACCCTGCACCCTGGCCATTCTTAGGACTTTTGTATTGTAAGTGAAGTTAAATATAAAGTGCTTGCTTATAATGCTGAGTAAAACTATCTAAATTGCTATCTAGCATCAAGTAAAATTAGAATGCTCCCTTTACTTCCCCACCAAAAAAAAAATCCTTATGCTTTTGCAGTAAGTTTGATTTTTTTTATATTCAAAACCAAAAACTTTCTAATGACTATTTTTAGCATCATTAGTGAAAGGTCTGTAACAGGCATCTTGGTGCCAACAAATTTAAATCCTTATTAGCAGGTGCTGTGAAAAATCCAAGTCTCTGCTTTAAGAATCATAAACCTAGAGAAATAGCATGCAGCCACATTAAACAAGCATGTTGCAAACCAAAAAGAGAGTGGACACAATGAGATGTTAGTAGTGGTTGTTTCCTGTAACTGGAAGTTTGAAATGCAATATACCTTACTTTGGCAAACCAAGCTAAAAAGGATATAACTGTCAGAGGAAAATAGTAAAAAGGCTGCAGGGAGGGATGAAGAAGACTTAGAAACAAATTAAAGAGTCCAGAAAGGAAATTAAAGGCTCTGAAGAAGGGAGAAGGCCTGAGGGACAAGAAAATTTGAGACCCTATGCTGAAAACAACTATAGTCCCTGGTTAAGCAGAAGGTGAGAGGGCAGAAGACAGTCTGGAACCACCACTGTCAGGTTAATTGCACATAATATCTGTGTTATCTGTGCACCAACCACTTGTCAAGTCTTTCCACTGGTTTAAAACATAGATTATAAACTCTTCAAGAAAGAAATCATCTTTTACTGAAGATTTGTTAATTTTGCAGTTAGCACAATGGAAGAATGATTTCTGGTCTGGGTCTCCCACAACACGAGGACATTGTGAATTGTAAATGCAGAAATTGTACAGCCCTCTGCAGTCATCTTTACACTGTATGGTTAATGCAGTGGTTTTCCTCATATGGCCTACAGACTCTGAAGAAATTCATATTTCTAGGTCCACAAAAAGTGACTAGAAGCAGCATTCTATTATAAACAGTCTAATAAGTAGTCTGTGCAGGAATCCATAACTCTCCAGGAAAGCATTGGAGCTTTGAAAAAATAAAATATATTGAAAAAAATGATGAAAGCTTGAGGCTTTGTATAATTTTACAATAATCAGCAAAGGAGAAACAGAGTCTCTGCTTTTCTGGCCAGCATGTGATGCATGCCCCATTAGGCAGCTGAGGAGCAGAGAAGGTCCTATGAGCTGCTGCCAGTTTCTCCCAGAGGGTAGCAGAGAGGTGTCCCCACAGGTGAGACCATTCAAATTGGAGTAAGAACTCTGCCTCAGGTCTTCATAATGTCTAGAATCTCTCTGGTGTTTTTTGCATACCTATAATTTATACTATTTGTCTAACTGTGCATACACTGAAGGTTGTTTCCTTGACAGAATGGATGTTCAACTAGGATTTAGGATGTACCAAGAGCTTAAGGAAAAAGAGCAGAGATAATTGTGCAGTCTATTACATTTAGCTGGCTAACTCTCATTTTAAGAAATGGTACCCTTGGAAAAGTGTTGAGAAGACCAGGTCGGGTTGTTACAGGCTCATTCTTCCCAACACTGTGGATTCACACTGCCCATGTTCCTTTCACAGGGTCAGGCAGAAGACATTAGGTAAAAGTGATAGTTACATATCCATTGAAACATGCCTCATTTTTGTCCCGTTTTTACCACCAGTTTTCATTGTTTCTAGCTGTTTGGTAAATCCTTTCTGCCCAGGACCACATACCTATGAGGTTTTTTTTTTCCCCAGTATATTTTGGCCAATTCTTCATGAACTTTTTTTAACATTGCTTAATTTTAGTCATTCAGAAGAGGAACAATGTTTTTGATATTTTTTCTTATGTTTCAGGGGAAAAAAAACCAAAAAGTGGTCATTTTTAAAAGTCTAATTTTCAAATACAAAATATCAGGTGATATCACAACAAAATCCAGCTGCAAGGATTTCTATATACAGGGGACATTCAAATTAGATATTTTGGATAATGACATCATAAAAAAAAGCAGGTATCTAACCTGAAAGGATCCTTGAGAGACAATAGAATCCATTTCTTACCTGTAAACAGGGCCAAACGTGCCCACACTGCTCCTGATGCATGCTTGTCTATGCTAATCTTAGCAATGCACCACAACTGTGTTCCTAAACCTCCCCAAGCAACCTGTTTCCACAAATATGTACCCCTTTAACATTAGAAAGATTTCGGGATTTTTTTTTGTTGTGTTTTACTCTCTCATCCAAACTTGCCTTGCTACACTGAAAGCTCTCCTATCCAGAGAGGACAAAAATTATTATTTGGGAGATGGTTTTTCTCTTTTTCAGGATAAAGAGTAAAAGCCTTCTATTCCTAATAAGATAAAAATAGGTACCAAGTTCTCATTTCTTCAGAATTTCATTTACCCTTCACAAACACCCAAATATTAATAATGACTTGTGATTGATTTCAGCCAGTTCTTACAATATCCTGGCACAGGTGTAATGATCCAGATAATTTTTAAACTGCTTTAAGTGTTCACCTATCTGTCTTTCAACTGGTCTAACCTGAGCTTTCATCCATTTATTTCCTGTCTAAATAGCAGTTTGTCAAGTGATAATCTGAGAAATAGAGCTAAGAAAGATTTAAATATTTCCATATTTTACTTTTCATCTGTCCATAACCTTCTCTGTTCACTGAGCAGAATGGGCTTTTTCTGGTTGTTGTACTTACCTAATAGCTATTTTATACTGCATGTTCTGGCTTTGTTTATCTTTGTATGTCTTAATTTTTCTGGATTTTTTCTTTTTTTTCCTACTT
The DNA here is from genome assembly GCA_020086605.1 of Lanius collurio. Classification (NCBI taxonomy): domain Eukaryota; kingdom Metazoa; phylum Chordata; class Aves; order Passeriformes; family Laniidae; genus Lanius; species Lanius collurio. Next base: position 21,380,931 of record JACBWW010000001.1, on the reverse strand, counting down.
AATTCTTTACAAATCATCCTCAGTAACTTGGCCAAATCTCCACATCTGCGCTTTTTACACTTAGAATTTGATTTGAGCTAAACTTTTTCTTATAGCACTTCATATTCTTTCTCTTCATTGAAATGATTAATATCTGAAGATTTAATATAGCTTCTCAGAGAACTGCCAACTATTTTTAACTCCTTTTTCCATCTCAGACTTGTCTCCTGTGATTAGCAATACCACTGCAGCCATAAATCGGAAACAACATGCAGAAACCCAACACAACCTTTGCACATAGCAGGGAATGAATTTCAGAAGTGAGAAATGACTCACAGAACAAATATGAACTCCTTCTATATATATGAACTGGGGGAACTGGCCCTTCAGATGGTACATTAATTTGACAGGTTTTGAAATGTGTAATGATGGGTTAATGTTACTACATTTAATTCCAGCAGTCAATGGTGAAGAAAGCATACTTTAATAAAATATTTTGCTACAGTGCAGGAAGCTGCATGGAGAATTAGAACCCATTTAAAAGTTTAAGAGAGCTTTTCTGAAAGGCAAGAGTCAGCCAATCTGAATGGCTAGAGCTAACTCAAAAAAAGGTTCTGTTGTTTGGACACTATATTCACCAGATGTCAGAGTGATGTGTTTTTGCTTTAAATAATGAATGTAAATTATTAATTTACTTAACAGATAACAGACAAAGGTATGTCCAACTTACACATTTCATATAAAAGTTTGGGTGTTCCCATGGGTACAGAAATGAGGCTTACTGAAGTCAGTGCAAAGCCTCAAATTTAACTCTGTGATCTCTAGATACACTTTTACTATGTATGAAAAGATACAGTGAAGTGAAACATAATCAAAGCATGACTGAAGAGATCTGCAGTCACACAGACTTGTTAACCAAGGAGAGGTAAATGGCACTGCTGCTCAGGTATAAGGAAATAAATAAAGGCTATCCCATAAGTCAGGTCTGAGAAAAGAATAAATAGGTGGTGATGTAGAAAGATCTATGGACCTGTTTATCCTGTTGAGCAAAGCTATGATTATTGGAGAACAGATCATTCAAGTGACTTTTATACTGCTGTATAATGGACTGATTAAATGGGCTTATAAAACATTTAAGAACATAGAAAAAGTACTACAGATTAACAAAAAAGGCTTGACAAAGCTTTGGGAAAGGGAAAAATTCTGTAAAGATATAGAGGACTCTACAGCAGACATCCAGGAAGTTACACTTCTCAAGTCACTGACACCCTCAATACAGGAGGCTTTCAAGTCTGTGTATGCTGGTGGCTTGAAAAGAAATCAAAATCCAGAAAGGCAAGCTGAAATTTGTCAAGCATCTTCATAAAAGCATGGAGATTTGCAGGCTGCATATTAGCATGTGAACATGCTTTTTTCAAAAATTAAATGGTAATATCTTTTCTACTTGAACATTAAAAAGCTGATATTTAGAGTATATCTCACCTTCTGAAGATCATCACAGTTCCAGACAGCAACAGATTTCAAATCCCATAGAATGTCAGAATTATTAAGGTTGGAAAAGACCTCAAAGGTCACCAAGTCCAACCTTTGACTGAACACCACCTTGCCCACTAAACCATAGCCAGTCCATAAACCATGTCCAGTCATTTCTTGAACATTTCCACCACTTCCCCGGGCAGCCCATGCCAAAGCTGGAGAACATTTTCCTTTCATAATTTCTGCCTGATGTCCAACCCTCTCCTAGCGCAGCTTGAGAGCATTTCATAGCATTATATCTATTTTCAGATAAAACAAATTAGTCAACTACCCATCTCAAACAAACAAGGAGTTTAGTGCCATTAACAAATAATTTAATGCAACCCAAAAAGCAAATAGTAACAGAAGACAACTGAGAGAACAGAAAATGCATTGCTCCATCCAACAGCAGCTCAGCATCACCTCATTAGAGTAACTGTCATAATGTATCATTGTTCTCTTGAAAGACAACTTAGTGTAAAGTGCTAAATTGAACCAGCCAACTGAGGCACATGCAGCTTTCCCTTCTGCAAAAAGTTTCATAAACTGCTGTCTATAGGGGAGCATTGGACTATTCTAATCTTGAAGAGAGAACAATGCTAGGAAATGGTAAAAAACAGATATTTCTTGGCAATATTTTAATTCACAAATTTTGCCATGAGGCACTCAGAAACAACTAACTCAACATTAAAGATACTGAGAGAGAACTTGGGTTTTAGAGAAGTTCAGGACATAAATGGTTGCAGTGTGAGGCTTGCACCCAGCAGCTACAGGAACTTCCTATCCTGTGGCAGTATAAAGGCCAAGCTCCTTTTACTTGCATGAAGTCTGAACTTAGCATCTAACAGCAGTTTCTAAGCATCTGCATTTCCACTTTGCTTTAAGCTGTGCTAGGGATACTTCTGAAATAGAGAGACAATCTTTTATGGTGCTTGTTGCCCTTGGAAAAGTCAGAGACAGAAAAATTTGGCCCAACAGTGCTTGTATAAGAAAAATTGTAGGACCAAAATGGTTTTTTCCTGTTCAGAGCATTATATATTCTCCAGTCTGCCCACATGAGAGTCATGGCCTACTTTTTACTCTTCTTTTAGATCTATTTCTTCCAAACAAACACATTTGAATTTAGCTGTTCAAAATACTTGTGTTCAGCCCTCTGTAAGTTCCTATGCCAACACTACCAGATTCATGACCTCAGACCTTGGTCATATATTACTGGAAATATTTACAGTACAAAGGGTTATGCTGAAGGATTTGGAAATATGAGATATTCTAACAGTATGGTAGTACTTACATAGCCAGTTGTTTATGAACAAATTAGAAAAAGGTCAGCCTCCCCTGGGGATGACTCAAGAGGAGCTCAAGGTACTCCCAGAACACTAAAAGCTGCAGGTTACCTTTTCCCAGATGACATTTGGCAGCAGAGCACATGCACTTCCAGGCATTTGCATTGCAAAGTGAACAACAGGCATATAAATCATCTAAAATCTCAGCTGTTCACCTGACAATGCAACAAAGAGTAGATGATTAACAGCACTAAGCTATGACTAAGCGAGAAGTGACACGAGATTTACTCCATGTTTTACAGTCAATAGTTCACTTTGGTTTTCATCTCTGCTTTGCATTTTACTTCGTTAATTGCTTCAGGAAATGGTTAGAGTCTACAGGCTGCCTGGAAATTGGGATGTTTTAAGAGAATGTACTGAAGCAAATCGATCTGAATGATATGGAATCTATTCTTTCCCTACAGGTGCATAGCAACTGACCTTACCTGATTGCACAAGCCTACCACCCTTGCATTAATAGTTTACAGTTGGTGGTCCCAGTTTTCATGTGTTTTATATATATCTCTCTCTCATAAATCTTTTAACTGAGAAGCCGCTAGCTGATATGCAGGACTCTGTTACATATCGAAATGCCTCTGTTATTTGAAACTGTGGTTAGCTTCTAGGGATAGGTTTTATTCTAGGCAGAAAAGTGCTTTTGGCTGGAATAAGCTGTTAGAAAAAGCAGTGAGAGGTAACCTTCTTAATTAAAGAAAAACACACACATCAACATCTTTAGGCAAGTCATTATGATTATATGAACACATGCACCTACCAGTAATCTCTACTGAACACACATTATCCCCCTAAATATGGTGCTGGTACAGGACACTGCCAACACCTATGTCTGTCTTTTAGCATTTACTGAGTTACATTATATCACAATCAGTTGCTTCACAGAGTATATACAAGAATTTAACTAAAAATTATGAAATCATAGAATGGCTTGGGTTGGCAGGAAGCTTGAAAATCATCTAGTTCCAGCCCAAGCCAAGGGCAGGTGTGTCACCTAGTAGGTGACCAGTAGACCAGGTTGCTCAGAGCCCAATCCAATGTAGTCTTCAACACTTCCAGGGACGTGGCATCCACAGCTTCTCTGGGCAGCCTGTTCCAGTGTTCATCATCCTCACAGTAAAGGATTTTTTCCTAATAGCTAATCTAATTCTGCCCTGTTTTAGTTTGAAGCCAATCCCCTTTGCCCTATCACTACACATCCTTTTAAAAAGCCCCCTTTAGGTGCTGGAAAGCTGCTATAAGGCCTCCCCAGAGCCTTCTCTTCTCCAGACAGAGAAACTCCAGCTTGTTCAGCCTGTCTCCACAAGAGTGGTTCCGTAACATTTTTATGACCTTCGTGGTTCTCCTCTGGACTCATTCCAACAGGTCCACACCCTTTTTATGTTTGGAACTCCAGGGCTGATGCAGCGCTCCAGGAGTGGTCTCACCAGAGCAGCGTAGAGGAGCAGAGCCACCTCTTCACCCTGCTGGTCACGCTGCTTTTGATGCGGCCCAGGACACAACTGACATTCTGGGCTGCAAGTGCACAGTGTTGACATGTCCAGCTTCTTGTCAACCAATAGCCCCAAGTCTTTCTCCTCAGAGCTGCTCTTAATCCATTCTCCTCCCAGCCTGTACTTGTGCTTGAGATTACCCCAGCCCAGGTACAAGCCCTTGCTCTGGGCCTTGTTGGACTTTGTGAGGTTTGCACAGAGCCACATCTCAAACCTGCCATGGTCCCTCTGGATGTCCTCCCTTCCCTCCAGCCTGTCAATCACACCACACAGACCTGAGCAGTTGGCAAACTTGCTGAGGGCCCAGTTAATTCCATTGTTCGTGCTGCCAGTTAGTTACATTGTGTTTTTCCTTTGTTCCTCAGCCAATGGTCTCAGATCTCCCCACAACTCAGTGCTTGATAAAACACCCCTATGCATTCTTTGCAATCAGACATGAAACAAAGGTACAAATTCAGAACTGTCCTTTAGCATTGCAGCTTTGTCTGAGATATATATATTTCATGATTAGGGGGGTTTCATCTGTCATATTCATTATTTCTGTGCCACTATTTCTAAAAAACATTTTCAGATGATCCAATAAACTAAGTAGCCAAAGTTCTGTTAATTATTTGATGCAACCACTGTTCACAGAAGAGGGCAATTTTTGTCCTTGCCACTTCAATCACTTGAAATAGATATGGAAAATTTGAGACTTTAGCTTCTCATTTTGTTTCTGAAGCAGCAAATATCACCCACTATTAACTATGTGCAATGTACCTGAATACAAATGAGAAAGGAAATTACAAGTAAATCTTCTCCATATCAGTGCTGCCAGAGAATACAGTAGTTCAATACCCATATGGAAAAGAACAGCCAGAACAGAGGCTACCACTGCTTTTCAACAAGGTAAAGTCCACATGGCTTAATCTTAAAAAAAAAAAATCCACTCAAGTTGTAGCGGCAACTTGTAACAATTTGTAGTTAATAGAGATCAATATACATTTATCTACTTCAGTTCTCCATAGATGAAAACTGATGAGAGAACAGTCATTATTAAAGCAGACGTTATAGTGAAGAAAAATGGATTAGGATTGCAATTTTCAAAGAAGGGCTTTCTGTTTACTCCAGAAAACTTGTGCCTGCAAATGTTCATGAGGCTGTGATGTTTTGCACATAAGTTTGACAAGTTTAAATTGGGATGGGCAGGGAAAATTGAGCCATGAACTGTTTTTCTCTTTGTAAGGAAGAGTTACAAGAATTTCAGCGTGTCCTGCTAGAAATACAGCCATCAATCCACAGCCAAAACGGTGCCATGCACCCTGGCAGGAGGATAAGTGGTGCCTGCAGTCCTGCTGGGGGAGGCAGGGCAGCCCCAGCCTGATGCACAGTCTTCTCCCACCTTCCCTCCTCCCTCATTTCCACATTCAGTTATTAAAGCTTCAGCTTGCTGGGAGATCAGCCTGCAGTCTCTCCATAAGTTGCTCTCCCCTCTCTGCAACTTGTCCAGAATGGATCAGAACAGGAACAGCTTTGCTGGGCTGCAGCTGAGTTAAACCACAACTGAGCTTCCTCTCTGCTCAGCTGGATTCACAAACCCTGCATCCCTGGGTGGAAAATGCTCATTGCCATAATAACCCAAGGGTCAGCGAAACCAGAGTTTTCCCCAGGCACAGGAGTCTACTACAAGTAAATCAGTTTTCTAATAGCAACCTTTTTCAAAAGTTTCAGAAATAGATTTCTCAGTCAAAAACACAAGAGCTTTGCTCATCTCACAGATATTTTGAGAGCTTGCAGGTAAGCCTGGAAAAGTTCACTAATTCCCACTTTTCAATTCCAGTACCTGTGACTTGATGTGATTTTTTTATGCAAGTTTAAACAACATTTTATATTTTTTTAAGTGCAAGAACTCAGCACTTCTGTACAACAAATCATTATGATTACGCAGAAGCTTTAAAATTCTCTAAAACACGCATCACCTCTTTGGGCATCATGGAGAAACTCACATCTTCCAACTTTTACATAACCCCTTTCTTGTATATTTTGCATACTTACATATTCTACCAACTTTTACACACTTATGCATAACCTATACAGTTCACTTACTTATACATTTTACTTATACTTTTCACTTATTTAACAGAATAATTCAACCTAATACAGTACTTGTACCTTTTACCAACTTAACCATAATACAGCACATACACATTTTGCAACTGCAGTGCATGAGACGCCACCTCACTCGATTAGCCCCTCTACTTTGTCCAAGAGCTCTGCACACACTTTTCAAGAAATACATTTGGCTTTAATCCCATGCAGCACAGCCCTTTTTTATCTATTCTTTGCTGTCTTAGTACTTAGTTTTTCAACCTCTTCTTTTCCAATTTAGCACAGCTTACCTTTTAGTCCTTGAAGCTCCAGAGCCAGGCAAGCAGAGTCAAAATGATCAGCAGCCAAGTTAGTCCAGGAAATCCAAACAACCAGACAGCAAAAGACAGATAACAAACACAAAACCACCCCACCTCTCTCGACTAAGCCTTCTGATTGGGCTTAAAAACCCTCCAGGAGCTGACCTGCTACACCTGAAGGTGGATGGCCAGGTGAAGCTGGTGAGGGTAATTATGCCTGGTCTCACTCTGAGGGCTCCAATACAGATGGTTTGGCTGGGGCACACTATCATGATCCAAAACACCTTACAACATTTAAGGGAACCTTGAAGATGCCTGAATATCCACTCTCCTGGCTGAAAAAATCCATATTTGTTGTTATTTTGCATACTTGATTTCTGATGCTGTGGCACAAACCAGTTGCTTCCTCTGAGAATTAGACACTAACAAAGTTTCCTAGTAAGTATGTGCTGTTCAAAAACCCAAAATAAACCAAAACTCCAGAAGCTTATACAGATTTATTTTCACTTCTCCCTAATCTTGACAAATAATTCCTTTTCCTGTAGTGAACCCTGCATACCACCAAATTTTGAAGATCAAAGGTCTCCTTTATGATTATAGTGCTGCTTTACTGTTTCATTCCCTGTAAGACTGGCTCTAGAGCAATAGAGACTCTTCTTTACCCACTGGAATAATGGCATTATGTCAGCATAATATTAAATCTTATCAATAAAAAAGTTTTAACATATACAAAGAAATACTCACTGTCCTTGCCTTCACGCCTCTTACCCTGAAACTATGGACCTATGCCATGAAAAAGGGGAAAGGTTCTGCTCCATATTCCTCTTTCTTGTGGATGTAATTCATAATACAGTTAGAAAACATCTAAAACTGACCATAACTTCTACAACAAAACATTGCATGCTGCAGAAGAAAAGGTCTCACATTAAGAAGTGTTCTTCATCTGCCTGAAAGTTTTATTCACTTCAGGGTGGGGTCCCAGTATGTCTCTAGCAAAATCTTATTTCAAAAACAACTCAGCTTTGCACACCAATTCTTCATGAGCAGCATCCAAAGGTTTGTCACGTCTTTGTGATCTACATGAGGTTATCGTTTCACAAATGGGAAGATGGGTATTTCTGACTCCAACTAACTCAGAGGGATCTCTTTATTTAATGGTTCTTTTGTGTTGGGAAAGTCAGAAAAAAAATCTACTTCAATTTTCTCCAGGTGCATCTCCAGGGTAAGAGAATGAAGAAAATATGCAGGGGGAAAAAAATAGGAAATTCATCTTCAATAAGCAAAACTAAATCTAAATCTGTATACACACAGGAAATGAAACTGCTCTATAAGAATTTACCACTTTTTTTATATATTAGCTCTCCAGAGATAAACTGCCCTTTAAGACATGTATTCTGGGTATTACCGGTAACAATGAGAGAATGAAATTCCAATTACTCTCCTTGGACACTTTGAGAAAAACTCAGAAAACAAACACACCATTTCTACTGTTCCTAGCAGCCTTACTTATACACAAGGGCCAGAGAGAATTTGTGATAGAGGGGACCCCCTTCAATGTCATGTCACCATAATGTTTTGCATTTTTGTTTTCCTTTTTCTTGAGGCTATTCCACTTCCAGTCAGTGCAGAACAGGGCATGTTGCTACTTAAAAACAACAAGTAACCTAACACAGCTTTATTACCAGGCTCTGGGAACCTGGGAAACAGATAAATAATGACTCAAGAAAAAAAAAAAGCTTTAATCTACTTAATGTAGCAAGTGAGCATATGAACAGAAGCCAAGGGGAGTCTCTGATGGAAAGCAACCAACTCTGAACTTTGGTCCAATGCAATGGTCACAAGAGACTTTCATGGCAACTGCAGCATGTTGAAAAACAAATTAAAAAGAGGACATTACATGGAAGAGAAGCATACAGAAAATATATTGGTCTGTTTGATAGAAATGCAATAATAGAGAAAAAAATGAGTACAGTTCCTCAAGATACAAAGAAAAGATATCATAAAAACTTCCAGATGAAATGTTAAACTGTAAGAAAACTTACCGGGAAAGAATGTTTACACTTAACTAGGCCAGAAGTTACTTTATGTTTTTAGCCAACCTTCATCTTCTGTCACACATTAACACACTCACCTGGAAAGAGTATGTTTGTCTACTTACAGTTGCTTCATGGATCAGCTGCAGAACACTTCCCCTGCCAAAAGGGTCTCCTGGGGCCCAAAACAGCTGAAGAGCCACTGGTGCCTGGGTCACTTAAGCCAGTATCACTGGTGACACTGGGAGGCAAAGGCCATCCCCTCTTTCCATTACGTCTCCTCCTCCACCCAGGCCACACAGCTGTGCTAGGAAATGGATTACAGAAATAATCTGGAGTGAACTACCCTCTCAGATGAGGTAGGAGAAGTAGTGGCATAATGAACTTTACTTCCAATTGTCTGTTGAAAACGTTTTTTTCCTAATTTTTCCCCCAGTAGAGCTGTAAGGAATGTATAGGCAGACTACAGTTTGAAAAGTAACTTTGTGGATATTATGCTTTTTATGCAACTTTGCACATACCTGCTGGGAATTCTGCTGTGGCTGTTCTGAACTGTGTCCTTACCAGAAAGGACTATAAAGGAGTGTCTGAAGGAATAAGCTACAAAGAACAAGCTAGAGAAATATGTGGAGAACTCTTCTCACCTTTAAATACAAAAGATACAGCTGCATTGCATTATCTTCCAGTTAGCAATGCTTGCTGAATAATTATATTTTACTGTACCTAATTCTTCTAATATAACTTTTCTAGAGAAATGAAGAAGATGTGTGATTGTAGGCAACTGGCCTCATCTGCTCCAGTATATTCCATAAAGTAGCATAATTTATAATCACCATTTATTATTAACCAGATTACTTTCTGGACAGTAAGGGCAGAACTCGTCCATTTTTATTCTCCATGGCAGAGGATGAAGCAAAGAGGAGTGACAAGTGTTAGAGCAGCATCTCTGAATGGCCCACCCTCATCTGCTTTGCATGAGGGAAGCTCCAGTACTGCCTTGCAGAGTCTGCAGCCCAACACCAGAATTCTTCCAAGACATTTTTTGCATTTTATCTGTAAACACACAATGTTTTTGCACAGTAGAAAGTAGGGAAAGGGGCAAGGAAGTGATTTCTGCCTGGCACGAGAAGAAGCTGCCCCAAGGGCCACCATGCCAGGCCCAGTCAGAAGAGGACACCTCCAGCATTGACAGAAATAATTTACAGCTCTCATTTGCTTCTTTTCTTCCCTCATAAATAAGATAAGAGGCACATCAGTGCTGAGACACTCTCAGCCTGCTTGAAAACTTCTGGCATTTCATAGCTAAAGGAATCACATGATGAAATGGGTCATTAAATAAAGCAGATGCTTTTATTGTAGCACATTAACTTCTGTGCTATTCTGGAAAAAATGCTTATGCTTGGGCTGAGTGCATGCTCCATTCCTCCAAAGCCAGCCACTGAGCTTAAACCATTTGTCAAGCATTAAGGGAGTCAGATACACAGTATCAGAGGTCACTGACTGCCTCATACATTCATTTGCTATAATTTTCTTTTTTTAAGCAAACAAGTCACTTTTTTACAGTAACCTGCAGTTGGTACCTGGCTCCTTTTTCTATAATGTCAGTTAACATTTATGATATCTGTCAAAATCTGCAGCTGCTCCCAGGGTAATCTGGAAGGTGACCCTCAAGGAACAATGGTCCTGGTCAAGGAACGGCTTAGGTTTGGGGACTTTGGGTTTTAGGTTTAAAGTAAACATACTGTACTTGTATCTGTCATCCCAGCTGATTTTTCTAACACACAAAGAAACACCTTCTGGGATTCACAGAGCAGGTGGTGCACAGGGGCATCTGGGTAATAGGACTGGTGCTTTTACTTTCCAGAAAAGACACAGAAAATATCTTGAGAAGGACAAGAGATCGCAACACAAAGTATAAAGAGAGATAAAGGCACGCTTGCAAGTTTACACAGCATGCTCAGTGGTAAAATCAGATCCTTTTAGCTTCTAATCAGATGAATTCTTGGAGCTTACCTCTTTGTTTCTGCTTGAGGAAACTGTGCTAATGCACAGGTGAATATTCTTCCATTTAATATGTGCTTTCAGCTTCTGGAAATACAACCTTTAGCATTTCAATCGTTCATATCAAAAGTCATTTTGATGTAAGATCAGCATTGCTCAGCATTGTTTCACTGGAAGGGTTGTTTTCCCCCAATACTGAAACACATTTTTCATACCAAAGGGGGAAAAAGTGCAACAAAGGTAGAAAGAGAGTAGTTCCACAGAATGGCTGTGCAGTGGGATTCTTCAGACTAACCTTTTTAAAAGGATTTTGTATTGGCATGTCCACCCTCTCCTTTTTCAGGTTTTTTAGAATGTGCCTCTAGATTTTGGCACTGCAATGGGACAGAAAATCCATTGCACCACAGGAGCAAGTCACAGATGTGCCACAGTCCAAGGAAGAGACTTAAAAATAAAGGTGCAGCAGCTTCATACACTACAGCATTGCCCTACATCCTAGAGTATCCTCATCAGGTTTTGTCAGGGCCACATGTGCATCTCCTTCTCCCTTGGCATGGACACTACAGAGACAAGTTGGAAAAGCCACCATCGAGTGAAAACATAACTCCCTACCACCACCCTCTTTGCACCAGGGAGGTCTGGGTAGTGAGGGAAAGCTTTCCTTGTGAAAGGGAATATCAGCACAGAAAAATAACTGCAGGAGCCAGAGGTCTAGCTTCTTTTAAGCATCAGTAAGCCAGGAACAGATTTCCCTCCCCATTGCAGTAATTTGGTTTTCACTCTGCCTGCCAGACCCATTTTCTCACTGCAGCACTGCCTCTCGCAGCTGCCCAGGTAGGGGACAGGATGGAATGCCTTGTCCCACTCGTGCTGTGAACACATCTCAGCATTTTCCACCAGCAGCTATGTCTTCTCTTGCAATAACCTCAGCACAAAACACACTGTTTAAGGTTGTCCAAGCCATCAAGTGTGGAGCTGCCGAGCTGCCTCTCAGTGATACAGGCAATCCGGTGCTATAGGACAGAGGAGTAGCTGGGGATAGGCAGGATGGAAAGCTGCTGGCACTGAGAGGAAGGGCCAGCCCAGGAGCACCCTTGGAGAGCTTCATCTGGTCTCAGCACAGGGACAGAGGATGAGGGAGTTGCAGGGAGAGGAAGGGCTGCCAGGGCTGCTCCTCTCAGCCACAGCCCAGGGGTCAATGCAGCAGCTCTCCAGGCTCTGCCAGGGACAGAGACAAGGTTGTTCTCATATCCCTGATCTTCTAGGCACATGCCTCCTTTACCTACGCCTCAAACTACACTTCGTGACCTTTTTTGGCCCCTTTTATTTTGTCTCCAGTGAGTTAATAATTCACACACAGTAGGGTACAAGAGGGGAGGGCAACTGCATGCTCCTCTTCACCCAGGATGAGCAGCATTAGGTCAGACAAGTCTGCTTCTCCTGTGTCTCTCCTCAGCTGAGGTGGAAGTAACTAAAAACCATGGGTTGGTACTTTTTAAACCCTTCTAACAGAGGGACAGAGTTCCTGTACTCATACCCTTCCACAGCAAAAGAAATTATACCTTAAGCCTCACAGATAAATACCTATTTCTCCCCAAAACCAAAAACTTTAGTGACTAACCAGAACCTTAAGCTTACTCCAATAAGGAGATTTAGTAACTGCTACTTTGGACTATTGAAATGTAAATTAAAATCTCTTAGGGAAGTGCTCTAGCAGTTTAATTTCAGGCTGTGTGAAGCTGTGGAGGAATGCCAGGAAAAAATCTCTCTTCCCTTGTAGAAAAAAAACCCCAACAGATTAAAATATGGAAGCTGGTTTGCAGTCTATTGTGCTGTCATTCACCACATGCTACCTGTGCCAAATAAAGGGCTGGGAGTCAGCAGTCAACAGTAAGTCTCAGAAACATCAATGAACTTTACATGCAGCCTTTACACTTTGTACTGGGTACCAAAAACCCTTGACTGCATGAGTCCTCGGAGATGGAGCTGAAGAGAGCCAGTGCTTTACCCCTGTGAGACACCAAGCATCCTACCATCTGCACTAGAATAAAATGGGTAAGGGTTACTGCAGAAAGGTTATGAGGGTGGGAAAAGAAAGTATTTCATCTAGAGCTGCTGAAATTGTCTGATCCAGGGCCTCAGACTGTGCAGTGGGAATCTGGGTGTTGAGGTAAGTGTTCATTTGCTAAACACTATGATATGAGAGAAGTAACACTAAACTATAACCAAACTACTTCCCAAAAGGAAAGGAAATAATCAATTTTTTTCCCCTCAAAACAGTAGAACTGAAAAGGGGAGGAAGCCTGGAGGGGTGAAATGCTCTTTAGAAGCCACTAGAGGTAAACAAAGAATAATTTAAAAGACCAAGTATTTGTCCCATCTTCTGCCTATCCCATGCTGCTGCCAGCATGCAGGGACATTTCTATGGAATCAGAGAGAGTACATGGGGCAAAAATGTGATCTCATGACTCTTTGGCAGCCCTGCACATCAGGCTGTCCAGGCCTCTTTTCCTAAAACCCCTACTAAGCAAATACTCCCCAGGTGAAAAGTTAGGAGTGAGAGGCTATTTCCAGCACACCCAACTCTGCTATCCCACTAACCTAGAAACGGGGGAGACACCATCATTTGCTAAGGCTACAAATGTCAACACACTGGTCCACTCTAGGGAGAAAAAAAATACAACCCAAAACTGAAACAGAACAGACAAAACAGACTGCTAGCCTCCAGGTCTCTTACTTGTTTTGAGGGACCTCACCACCACTTGTGTGAGAGACATCAGAGCTATTTTATCCCATCCCATGCAAGCCAGATTTGCTAGTCACAGCCACAAGAGGACTGAGCTATGTACAATGCCCTGTGTTAATTCCCTCCAGACCAGCTTAGGAAATGTCATTAAAAGGCCACAGCTGAAGGGAGAAAGTAAACCTCTATATCCTGACTGCATACATTAGTAAAATTAGAGAAAGGTACTATACTACATCCCAAAAATAAAAAGATGTGCAACAAGGTGTTCATTTGACACTACTGACTGTACCACAACAAAATCCTTTCTCCAGAAATTAGGACCAAATAGAGACAATTTCTCAGGGGTCTCAGTCTTGTCATTCCTCAAACTCACTCCAACACTCTGTCACCATGAACCTGCTCCATTTCCCTCCTCCCTTTATTGTAAGTCTCTCTTCATGGCTTTTTGGGTCCCGATGGCCCAAAAAAGGCACTCAGGGAGAAAGCTCCAGAATCAGTAGTGCAACCTGTTGCTTTACACAGTGCAAAGGACACACCCATACAAGGCAAGACTAAGTCCTAATCTGGAACAACAACCTGGCAGTCCTTCTGCAGCAGAGGGTGTGTAGTTCCTGAAGACAGCAGGGCTCAGCTCATGCCCTGCAGCAAGCTGACCAGGTGGCTTCTCCTGCAACGGCTGGGAGAAATTTTGGAGAGTCTTGAAAGCAAGATCATTAGATGTGCATTTCACCATTGCCACCTTCAACAGCAAAAAGAAGTCTGTAGTCACAATAAGTTTGTCTTACTGTGGTGCAAATTGAATATGCTGGAAGTACAGGGCAAAACAAATAATCTGATTTATCACAACAGACACCAGTCCCCATTTATAAAAACTTGAATTTGTGCTGTACAGTTGTTGTACAGAAAGCCTCAGTAAGTCATTCGCTATCCAATGGTTACATTGAGTTATCACAGGAGCAGCCATTACTCACAGTGACAGTCTCAGCACAACAAGCCCCTGCCGAGAGCACGTGAGTTCCTGCCTGCACGAAACAGATGAACCCACTGGATATCGCCTGGCTGAGCCCGGCTCCGGCACGCAGCCACGAGCCTGACTGCACACACGGCCACAAATCCAGCTCAAGTGCATCTCACCAACAGCGCTTACTTTCTGCTTGAGGAAACTGACATTTTGCTGCTTTTCTTTAGACAAGCCTGTGGGTTTTTTTTTTTTATTTTGGGGGGTTTTGTTTCTTTGTTTTTGTTGAGTGGGTGGGAAATAAAAATAACTCCTACTTAACAGTCACCAGGCACATCTGGCAACACATGGGGGGTAAGAGGTAGGGAGTTACCTTTCAAAAGTGATGGGAGCAAGCTTGGCTTTGATGTTCTCCACCAGACCTGATCTGCCTTGCACACTGAGGCACAGAGATAATCAAAGGTCTGGCTATGAAGCCTTCTTTGGGGAAGAAAGGGGCTGTGCCCAGTTCTGGTGCAGGTTAGATCAAGCTTGGGGGCTGTTCTAATCCAAACCTACAACCTTATTTAACTGACTCCACAGACCCACCTATTTTAACAAAAATCTTGAAAGGTGAGTTTTCAAACCTGCTACCTGAGGGAGATCAGAATTTCTTCCACAGCTATGTCTCTTGATTAAGAGATATTTCCTGGCTGTGAGAAGACATTGCTGTATTTGAGCTGATCCCGAACTATTTTTGTTAAAACTTATGACCAAGCCTTGCAGTGAAAAGATTCATTCCCTAATCAAGAATAGTAAAGAACAAACAAAATGCACACC
The DNA here is from genome assembly GCA_020086605.1 of Lanius collurio. Classification (NCBI taxonomy): domain Eukaryota; kingdom Metazoa; phylum Chordata; class Aves; order Passeriformes; family Laniidae; genus Lanius; species Lanius collurio. The sequence goes on along the minus strand of JACBWW010000001.1, from coordinate 21,365,663 downwards.
AGTTATTTCTCTACTGTCGAAGTTACTTCATCATAATTTTATAACTATTTCCTCCTTCTTCTAAAAAAAGTAATGGAAGCCAGTGTCTGAAGGCAGAATATTCATCTTCTGATTTTTTTTTACTCCAGTTTTAGGCTTTTGTGTCTTCACTGTACATTAGATGGGGAAGAAAACCCCAGTAAATAGCCAGTGAGATTGATTTCTGGAAGTGTTATTTAATCTCTGGGGTTTTTTCAGCTCTTAATACAACACAACCAGTAGGGAACAGTCACATTTTGTGTTAGTTCACCTGATTAAGGAGAAAAAGTCGGTTCCTAGTGCCGTACGTTTAGCAGGGGATTAGATGAATTACTCCAGTCTGAGTCATCAGGGCCATACCTGTCCTCCATCAGTCCCTGTATACCTTTCAAGCAGGGAGCTGCATGGAATAGTCCTGCAGCCCTGCACCCCAGTTTCTGCAGTGCCACCACCCCAGAGCAGGGTGCAGCTGCAGCCACTGGTAGCTGCTCCAATCCCACAGTGAGTTCTGCTCCCACTGAGACAGGAGGAAACAAGGGGCTGAGAAAGCTCTCCTCTCCACAGGCACCAAGGAAACATTGCCACTGACAATAAGGAGGAAAAATATGTCTACCTGGACTCATTTGTTTGGAGCTTTGTTTAAAAGGAACACAAGGCAGACGGGGACAGAATAAATCTGCACTAAGGAATGTAGTGGGATAACACATAAGATTACAACACTGACCTCTGGTCTTCAGGGATCACAACTGCATTCTTACCTAGCAGTGTGTCCCTTTAATGATAATATACTCTCAACAGTTCAAAATCACATTAATATAAAAAAGAAGTTCTTACCTTCAGTTTAAATGACAAAGCTCTCTTTTAAACTGACATGCTTACTATCTTCTTCCCTGGATGTGTATATCTAATTTGCAACTACATTATTTGGTGGATTTAAGATATAAATGACCCCACTTGATGCTGCAGTACTTTTACCCCCAGAGGGGTGGGAGAGTGAGAAGCAGGTTCACTTCTGAATCATTGCCAAACACCACAGCACAGCAACTTCAGTACCTGATCAGTCAAAACCTCTTTTAAAAGGCAATAGTTATTTACACAGACAGGGAAGATCCAAGAGATCAGAGCTCTGTTGTGTGGCACAGCCACAAGAAATTACACCATGTCTCTTTGCTCAAAGATGAAGAACAGCACTTACAGAAACCACAGCAAAACTGTGGTTTCTATAAGTCATCCTCTATCCATCACAACATCTGCAGCTACCTTTGCAAGGCAGGCAAGATGATGATAAATATGGCATGAGGGCATTAAAGTGTGTCTTTTTCCTGAAACACAAACAAAGCTGCCTGCAGGATCTGCCTCCCCAGAAATAAATGTCAAGGAGAAATCCAGGGAAAACAAAGGGAGCTGGTTAATTGAGTGATGCCCACATCACACAACAGACATGATCCTACAGAATGGAGCATGCAGTCCCAATCTGGCACTGTTTACAAACACGATGCAGCTGGCATCATTTCAATATTGTTGTAACAGGTGAGAATGCATAGAGCCTGGGGAGGAAATAGCATTTTTATTGACTGACAGATTGTGGTACTACATTACATTGAACATCCCAATAAAAATGAAGTGAACCTTACCTAAAATATGGCAGTGCACTATGCAAAGGTTAGCAGTGCACTGGTCATTTTATCAAGGTTAAGGTTGTCCTGCAAAGCTTTGCTGGAACAGCTATGTTGGTTATGAATGTAAATAAATAAGTAAATACAAATTGTGTCTCAAAACTTGGTCTGCTAACCCCTACAGCAGGTGCAGATATGCTTTTATCAGCTTAGTTGGGCTCTTTGAGGAAACAGGGTAAGAACAGCAGAATCTCTATCAGTATCTCTGCTGCAGGGCTCAGCACACACACGGTGCCAGCACAGCTGCTGCTTCCACAATCAATCACCCCAGCGCAAGCTGCATGAGTGTATGTACACACAGGCAGTGTGTGTCTGCAGGTACAGGTCCTCTCTCTCAAGTCTGGTTCCAGCTGTGGCCTTAACCTCTTTCTGGAGCATACACAGTCCTCAGCAGCTGCTGGCAGTGCCAGCAGTCACCCCACTGACATTTCCCTTCAGGCTGCGCTTCTGGCCTGCCTAAAACCAGACTGAGGAAATACAAAGTGGATAAAAAGTTCTTAGGCACAAATTTGACACTTAAGATTTTTCAGAAATCTGAATTACACCTCTGCTAATTATATATCTAGTTTTTCTCACTCTGACAACTTCATGACTGACATTTCTTTGCCTCAGATTTCTGCACTGATGTTCCACCCCTACAGCAAGCAGTGCTTAGGTACTCAATGAGTATCATAACTCATCAAACACCATAGTGAGTAAATGTTCTGTGTTGCTACAACCAAGGCTTGAAGAAGACTCCATGAGAGATTTTATCACATAAAGACCTTCAAGGGATCATGTAGACTGGCCAGATAAGTCTGGATGGAATTACTTTCTTGTCTTGCCAAAAGATTTCAAAGGTCTCAGCTTTGAGGTTTTTTCATGCACCTTGATAAAAAGTGATTTGAAAAAAAAACTAGAGATCATATATTTTTCAGAAATTATTTCTGTACCTGTCAGAACATGTATCCCAAATTAGAAAGATGTGAATTAAATCCCCCTTCTGCTTCTTTCAGAACAGGAATTTCCTTCAAAAACCATTCCCTCTGAGAAAGATCTTTCACAAATAAGTTTTAAAAAATAAATTGGGAAATTTCTTATGTTTCTGACTATAAAATTTTGCTCTGGACTATAAGACAAGGAGGAAAATGATAGCAACTCACATTTAGGTTAGAAACATCTATATTTAAACTAATCTTTCACTGAAAGAAGACTCAGCCTCAAGTGCAGACAGACCTGACAATTTCATCACCTGCTTCTGCTCATGTATGAAAGTGGAGGGCCTAAAACCTGTCCATTCCTGTCCCTCAAACAGCAGCACAAGAAGGAAGCTCTTAAAAGCCTCGACCTCCCCTCCCATGTCACTTGTGTCTTCCATGAATCCAAAGTCCAGCTGTTCCTCCCATGAATGACAAAACTGATACCAGCTTCTACAGCTGAGCAGCTCAGAGCCAGCACTGACTCCTAACCAGCCAGGCAGACCTTTGCTGAAACACTAATGAATGAAAAACTGGAGATATTTCTCCTGCTTTTTATGGCAGCAGCACGCACGTGGGCCCTGCAAACGTTAAGGAGCAGTAAGAAAACATCAGCAGAGTATTCACACATCTGTCACTCCACCTCTTTATACACTGCAAGATACTGGGGCGAGCAAAAGCTTCACAGTCTCTCCGGGGTTCATAAATCTTGGGGGCTTTGTAATCCTAAGTATCCCTTAAACTCTACCTTATACTTGGACAGACCCAGCACAGCATTTCTTCCATGAAATGCACGTTACACAGAGCTGTAAGTAAGACTTCTTGGACAAAGAACAGTTGGAACGTATTCTGGGGAAGTAAATATTTCACCACTAATTATGACACTGCTCAGGAACAAGGACAGAGAACATCAATATTTAGACAACTAAAGAAAACATATTTGCTACACATGAACACCCTTATTCAGATATAGACAGTAATTTCTCCTGAGCTTGGGGCTTTGGTAGTAAATGGATGAGTGGAGAGTGGGATCAGAAAATAAATCACTGCCTGGGAAGCTGCTCTTTTAAGCAGAGTACACTGATATTTCTTACAGGAGAGAAAAATGCTTACTTGGCTTCACCTATGACACAGGTAAGTCTGGTGGGAGCAAACACCAAAAGGAATACCCTGCCTCAGGGGTTACACTGTGCTGTGCAGCTTGCACTCCATCCATGGTCATCACTGCTCTTAGTTTCCAGAAGCCTGCACATTCTAGAAGAACAGGCTGTTTCCATTAATAAAACCCCTACAATGTGTCAAACAGATGGAAAGCAAGAAATTGTGCATGGAAAAGTAGGGGGCAGTATTCCCAAAAGTGGTTTTCAGTTTTTAATTTCTTCAATAGTCTGAAGGAAAGCTAACCCATATTATCTCTGCAGTTGCGTTAGCCAGTTTATGTTCTTAAAATTCATGGAAATAATACTTTTCAGAACAGCATTTAAAGGCCACACTGTATTCCAAGCCTTTTTTTAATCACAAGACAGAAAAATCAGCAGATCACAACAGATAAAGCTAGAAGGAGCCAAAACTCACTGAAGTTGTAAGATATCTCCAGTAGATCTAGAAGGATTTGGTCCAGAGTTTGCCTTGTAGTCTAATACCCTAAAGGCTGCTGGCAATGACAAAGCACAATTTCTCTTTTTTCATAGTGAGAGTCATATGAATTGATAAATATTGCCTCATTTGAAAGCTGGGTGCTTAGTCCCTGCTTCTAATAGCACTCTGCAGACTTACGACTGATTAATTGACAGGCATTTGGAATACCTAGGGATGAATATCACCAACAAAGTGAAATGTCAGCAAGTGAGTGAAATATATTGCAAGGCTTGTGTGGATTATGAGAAGCTGTATTATCAAACAAGAGAATGAAGTCAAGGGATAAGCAAGTGTAGAATCAGAGCATGCAGCAGGATAGTGATAATTGAGTCCAGGGAAATAATTTTATAAACATAGATTTTACAGCTTTACTCAGATGCTCATCTTTTCTCGTATAACCATGGAAGTAGAGCTTTGGTGAATCAATGCCACGTTTATTCCCCAGGGTCCCTCGTGGAGACGCTCAGGCGGCTCTGCCAGCACCTACGCGGGCACACGATCTCACCTTCACAGGTGGTGGCGAACAGCGGCTCTCACACACAGTCTGTGCACCAGCCACAGACAGAGGCCAGAGGGGCTCTCTGCATGCAATTCCGAGGCGTTTGATGGTACAAACGCACCCAAAGAGAACAGAGGCAAGAACACAAAACCAGAAGCCTGCACCGCTTTTATCCCAAAAACTCCCAAAGGCGGGCAGAGCAGCCAAAACCAACAGTCTGAGGGCTGGGGGCAGAGGCAAGGCTGAGTGACACAGCAGGGGCCAATGGGAAAAGGGATGGGAGGGGGGACAGGGCCAGTGGCCAGCAGAACCCAGACAAAGGGAGAACTTTCTAGCACAGTGTTATAGGGCGAGAACTCTTGTAGGGCAACTTGGGGGGTGTAAAGCAGACTTAGCCACCGCAACACAGAACAAGCAGGTTTATTCAAAAATCATGCTGGTAATCAACTCGACTAAAAGTCACAACGTGAGGAGAAAAGGGGCTCCATAGTGGAATGATTAGGTTGAAAAAAAAGCAAAATTACAGTCTCCCTGCTGCCTGCTAATGCTTTAATGACCTCAAATGTGATCCATAGAGGGCTCCAAAAAAAGCTGTCTTTTGAAGTTCAAGAAGTTTCACATCTATTATGTTCATTTACAGACATAATTGTGACCAAATTCATATATAAAAAAAAAATTGTCTGTCATTTTGGGCTCTATTTGCAATCCTTTTCAGTAAAGATATATATATATATCAACAAGTAAGCAATAATGTCCTTTAGGTTAAAATTGTGACATCAATGTCATGCAGAAAACAAGCTGTGTTAATTACCCAGCTGCAGTGCCATGAAAATAAACACATCTCTTTATGAGAATTACCTGTTCTTAAACACCAGTTACTGCGCGCCCCATAAGCACCATCTTACTTTTATAATGAGGCTAGCCCGAAAACAAAATGAAACAAAATAAAATGCTTCAAATTTCACCACAGAGTTTTGCCTGTTGTAAGCGTGAGCTGGAACAACTGTGCATGGCTTTGGGAGGGGACAGGAGAAAAGCACTGTGATAAGATAATTGCTGAGAACATCCGGTGTTAAACCCACCATTCCTTGAGATGCCTGGTTTCCCAGCTGTTCCCCAGGCACAATACTGTGCCATCTATGCTCCACGCTGCATGTATAAATGAAATTATGGGCTTCCAATTTACAGCCTCCAAACCTCTAAGGAGTCCATGGAGTGATTTTAAGATGTCCAAGAAAGGGGATTACAAAAGCAGGCTCCTATACTCTATATAGCTTGAGAAGGAAGTTTTTTGATCCACAAATTGCTAGAAATTGAAATTCTGTAAGTAAAGTCTTTAGACAGCATAATGGGAATGCTAACTACAATCATAAGGCATGACCTGTGGTCTCCTAAGACCATAAATGCAACTTGTGCCACCAAAGGCTCCCTCAGCCTTTCTGCTGCAAACACCAAGCCAGAACCTGAGAAGCCTTTGTAACAGACATTCCGTTACAAGGTGTGCCCAAAACTTATAATTTCAACAGATGAGAATTTCCCTACATCCATAACGCTTCAATAACAATAACATGCAAAGGCATGCGCAGTTTGCACAAAGCAATTCAGTCTTTGGGTTTCGTAAGCTTAGAATCAACTGGAAAATTGAAAAGGAGATTCAGTGTAGTGAGAGCTTACAACCAGAATTATCATAAATTAAAATGAGAATAAATGTGTATTCATTTTAAAAACTGTAAAGTCTGATTTCACATTTAAGCTATTGTTTCATTATAATGGCTTTTAACTACCTATAATTACATATTAGTTACTATTGTTCAGACCATTTTATATGAACACAGAAGGCAAATGCTCAGAAATAAATCCCAGGCACTGATTATTTTTAATAGTGCAATGCTTCTTCTGTTGTAATTACTTGGGTACAGTGCCTATTAACCTATTCAGCATTCCTAGAGAAATTTAAGTCAAAAGCAACCTGATTTACTTTAAGGTAAGGGCTCCCCATCTCTGCTTTCTCTCCCCCTTCTCTGCTCAAATAAATCTAAATGTGCGTTAGCTATGCAGAGAATCAATGAAATTATATTAAATTTTCAATTCAGCCAAGTGTCTGCAAATTCAACTGATTATTTATATTTTGAGTCTTGGTGCTGTGGTTGTTGTAAAGCTCAACAGTCCATCTCTTTAATGTAACCAGTATCTGAAGTTTTTTAACATTTCATTAAATTTGAAACATTTTGTGGCCTAGTTAAGTGGTGTAGGCAGTTTTCTAAATATTTACTGGAAATTGTGAAAAATTATTTAGTCTCCTGAAATACATTTTATAAAGTAGCATGTTTTCAATAGGTGCCAGTAGCTTAGTACACATGCTTTAAAAATATTTGGGTCTTTGGAAAACCATTACTGACTGAGTTTACTTCCCATAGGACTTCTGTGAAAAGCTTTGGTGGGGGTTAGAGAGCATCAGGTTCTTTCAGACTCCACACAGCAGGCCCTGCTCCAGGAAACTGTGCAAAGTACTCCCAAAATAACATCATTCTCCCTATTCTAACAGTAAAAAAGCAATTAGCTTGATGTTAGCAAATCCTGACTGGGACAAGAAAAGCCCACTCAGAGATGTTGGGCAATGAATTTCAATCATTGTGTAATATGGCAGACATTGGTGGAAATACTTCAAAATCAATTTGTATCCCCGAGGAAGAGTTCACTGCAAGGACCTGCCGTCTGTGGTTGCTACACACCCACGACATTTGTCAGAGGAGTGCAGGTAACAACCTCACTTCTCCTTGGCAGACATGCTGCCTCCGTGAACTCAGCTTTAAAAATGTCAGGTGGATTGTACATTACTATTTCCGGTTAAAAAGTGTCCATTCTTAGCAAAAATATTGGTAGAGAGAGAAACTAATCTGCAAAATTATTTACAGGGATTTCAGCAGAGCAATTAGGGGAATTTCTGGACTACAGACACTGTACTGTGTAACATGAGTTTCATCTTGACTGATAGACCTGTCAGGATTTCCATCCAAAAATGCAGCTGTGTTTCCCTCCTTGCCACCCCACCTTTTAATGAGTAATTGTTGCAAGCAGGGAGGCAAGATATCCCAGCAAATTATACATGATATTTTCTTCTTTCCTGTTTTTCTTATTAGCACCTTACCCAACTTTAATCCATTTTAATCCTCCTGTTGTCCCGCTGAGCAGAACAGATGTTCAGCAGGACAGGAGAAAAAGGGACAAGCCAATGCCATATCTACAGGGCTCAGGAGCCACCAAACAGAAATACAAACCAAATTAAACCTCTAAAACATACCAAGTGCTCACTGGGCAGGGGGAAGCAAGGCTAACCAATTTTAAGTTCTGGTTCATTGTGCCATCATGCCAGGTACATAACCTGCATTAGAAGGGTCCTTAAAGATCTTCTAGTTCCAACATACCCATTGCACTGGAACACCTTTCGCTGGACCAGGTTGCTCAGAGCTCCATCCAACCTGGCCTTGAACATTCCCGGGGATGGGGCATCATCAAGTTCTTTGGGCAACCTGTTTCAGTGCCTCACCACCCTCACAGTAAAGAATTTTTCCCTAATATCTAATCTAATCTAAACTACTCTCTTTCAGTTTGAAACCATTCCCCATTGTCCTGTTACTATGTGTCCTTTAAAAGGTCTCTCTCCATCTTTCCTCTAGGTTCCCTTCAGATACAAAGGTCACAATTACGTCACCCCAAAGCCTTCTCTTTTCCAGGCTGAGAAAACCCCATTAGCCTTTCCTTACAGGAGAGGTGCTCCATCCCTCTCATCATCTTGATGGCCTCCTCTGGCCTACTCCAACAGGTAAATGCCCTCCCTGTCCTGGGGACCCCAGAGCTGGATGCAGTGTTCCTTCTGACTGCATGGATGCTGCTGCTCCTGATGTGAGTTCACTCTTCCGTTCTGTTGTTTGCTGTAATAGTCAGTTCAGCTGCAGCCCTGCCAGCTGCACTGGGAGGGAACACAAGCACGCGTAAACAGAACATTTGAAATAATTAGATACCCACAACACTGCAAATAACTTAAATAGGAGTTTTCACACTCTGAAGAGTGGGATGGAGCTACTCATGGCAGATTTTTTGTGGCTGCATCTGAACTGGCTGTTATAGCAAGCAGCAGTAGACTGAACCCAAAGCTGGAGGAGCCTGGCACCATCCATGCAGTCAGAAGGAAGATTAAATTTCTTACCTTGTGTATGCCGTGCTGCAGCCCTTACACACAGACCTCACCCAGCCCTGACAGCTGAAGCAGAGGTTATGTTGTGATAGAGGAATGGGAACAGTTCCAGGTGCACTGCTGGAAGCACACAGATTTGAAGGTAGTATCAAATGGGAGATGGAAATCTGGCATCACTGGATCAACATGAAATTCAGAACACAACAGAATTAGCACCTAGGAGTGTCCCAAACACCCAGAACTTTTAGCATTGGTATGCTAGAGAAGGCTACCTGAAATATTTGTTCCCATTATAATCCAAAGTTATTGCTCAGGTAAAATACACCTTCACATATCATGTGCCTGAAAAGAAAATTTTCATCATTACCCATTGTCGTTGCAGGCAAGCTTGGAGAAACCAGATAAAACATTCTCCATGTGCTACACAGGAGGAGATACAACACATATGGTATAGACTGATACAGATGGGACAGAACTGGAGTAAGGAGGGATGGTTCCCTCCACCTCACAGGTGAGGAAAGTAGACAGTTTGCAACAAATCACCAGGGAAATTCAGGGCCACTTCTCAAATTGAACATAAACTGTCCCAGGCTCTGCAGCATGGTTTCTGAGTGGCAAGAAAGGACAGTTCAGTGGGACAGCCCTAAGAGCAGCAGTGGGGTGGAGCCTGCTAAGCCTACATGAATCTGGTACATTTATTAGGAAGAGAAAATAAATTAGTGAATAAATTCATTCTTGTCCCAACATATAAGGGTGTCCCCATAAAAAAGTGTCCCTGCCCACTGCTGGCATATCACAGAGAGATTAGGAGTTTGATGGAGCAGAAAAAGATGATGTCAACAGCAAAATCTCTTACTGCAGCTTGTCAGAGCATTGAACTGCAAATCGGGTATTTGCACCCTTCCCCACAATTTCCCAGGGAGACCACACTAAGGATACAACAAAGGAAGTCCAGATATAGGCTCAGCCCTGCCAAAAGTTCACTGTAAATGGAGAGAAGGGTTTGCAATCAGCTTGTAAATCTGGAAATATTTGGCCTTAGGCTCATATCGGTCATTAAACTTTGGCCCTTTCTGGTAAGCAGGCAAGACTATGTTTTTCTCATCATAACTTACTGGTCTTGCCATCATTCCAGTTCCAGTTCACTAAGGCAAAATCTAATTCTACCTATCTCTGATGGCATGTGAACCTTCTCTTTCAGGCAGGATAACCCAACTAGTCCCTGTTTACCATCCTTCATCATGCAAGCTGGATACTGTACCTACTTGCACATCCTAAAGATTTGACTCTGCAGTTTTTCATTATTGTCTCTGAAAACCTTTCTGTATCCTTTTGTAATGCAGGTAGATAAAACTGTTCTCTCCCTCCGGCCCTATAGTATTTTAATTTTTCAAATCTTGAGTAAAGCAAATAAAAAAACATATTAGGTGACTCTTTTAACTGATATTTATACCTAAGATATGCCATTTTGTGGTGCATTAGTAAGAAATAGATATACCAGAACAAAGAATTACTAAGCTTCACCCACAGAGCATTGTGACAAAGCATTTATTTCTGGCTGTATTCAGCTACTACCTATGGCTTACAGTGCATCCTGACAGCTGCCACTGGTGTGTGACCTCCTGAGCAGTCCTCGTTAGCACAGTTTCTTAGCCTATCATTTCACAAAAAGAAATGACTATGGAACAGCTCCCAAATGAGCACCTCTCCCTGCAACTCAAATTCAAGGGATGAGGCAAGACAGAACATCTGCCAGAGAACAGGATATTTCATATGTTGATCAGCAGTGGAGAGCAAATAAACCATGTTCTGAAAATAGAAAATTGACTTCCTCCAAATGAGGAGAGGTTATAAGCATCTATGCTTACTCTGAAAAGGAAAAGCAAGTGACTGACTCTGCATACAAGAGTATGCAAGTCAAAGGCAAGGTAACTTCCCACCCTCAATACTGTTCAGCAGGCAGAGGAAATGCTCCCTTTCCCACAAAGGCTGAGGTTTCTGGATGATGAAAACACTATCCCTTCAGTGTAGGCATTACTTCAAGAGGAAAAATAAAAAAAAATTTTTTTAAAAATTGCCTTCCTGACTTTTTTGGTTGATACCTTTCAGGCTCTTGGATGCTGTGTGCTTGGACCTGAAAGCTCAAATGTGACTGCAGAAACAGAAATTCTTTTCTTTCTTCTTCAGCTATTTGTCAGAAAAAAGCATTTGCTTATTGATCTACCTGAAGAGAAACACAAAGCAATACGTCAAATATCCATTCCAAATCAGAAACAAAAGTTAAAAGCCAAACAACTGGGCACCTGTTCAAGGATCATAAATTTCTTTATGCAACTCCATTTCTCTAACAAGCTTCTTTTCCTGAATGTATTCTTTTCCTGAAATTCCTAAAGTATTTAAACTTGAAAAAAAAATTCTCTGCTTTAAAGCAATTCCAGAATGGCAGAAAATAAGTGATCAGACTACTGTTTTGAACATGTTTCAAGCATTTATCAAGAAGTTTCTTGAATGGATTTGATTGGTAGCTCTGGAAATAAAAACTAGGCCTAGAAAGAGCAGAGCAGGAAACAGAATATGCTGGCTGTTTCACTCCAGACACATCTCTTAAGCCTCAAGCAAAGGAATGTATCTAGAGTGGGAAAGACAGCTCTGTCATTATGTCAAAGATGAATAAAATACTCAGGTATACATTTTGGATGGTCATGGACTGAAAAACTGTCATTAATTAATAGGCTGCATGTAAAAAGAGAAATTAACAGATAAAGGAGTTTTCTTATTCCCTGGTGAACCAAATCTGTCAAGCAAAAGTTATTTTCTATTTTTTTTGTCTGTGTAGTAATTTTGTATATTACAAATTGTTAACAGTTAGTTATGATTATAAAATAATTATTAAAATATGAAATAGATCTTTTTTATGGCATCAATCCAAAATCATTTGCTGCAGCATATAAGCTAGTATATGAAATTTGCTGAAGCCAGGGTTTCACTTCAGCTATAAAATCACAAGACTAGAATACAAAACAGACCATTCAAATACAAAGACATTTATGAACCTTAGCTACCTGTGTTTAGAGACTATGAGATCAGTGATGCTCAGAACAAGAGGAAGTGTTTACAAAGTATACCCAGTCCTATCCTTTGGTCAATTCATAATAACAAAGAATAATTTATATTTCTGGTATTTCATCCAGTCTTCAAGATCTGTCATAGAGGAGTACAGTGATAAAACATGGGGCTGGCTTTGTCTTTCACAACACTGAAATGAATCAAGTACCTGAATGCAGTCCAGAAGGATGATAAATCGTGTTTGTCACACCTACAACCAATTTTCTGTGGGGAAAAAAAAATCAAACAATTTAGAGGAGCCTAGATGCCCTATATTTATTCTTTCCCTGAAAGCCAGAAGTGAAGACAGAACACATCTCTCCTTTATCTTTTTTTTTTCTTTTTTAATAAGCATCTTTGTAAATAGAGCCTTTCTATTTAGAGCTACATTTCTTACTACAGCTGAAGCTTCTGCTTGAGGGAGAAGCTATTTGAAATGTTTGAAACAGCATTCTGGGCTCCATATAGTGATCTAGACTATACTTCATAAAATGAAGTTATATTAATCTCAGCATTTATCAGGAAGCATGAAAAAGGTTAAAATGCCTTAGATTTTTTATGAAAAACAATATAATGAAAAATCCTTCCTATTATATCTGTTTAATTTACTATCTCCTATGTATTTATTCGTACCCATTTAGACGTCTGTTTTCTTTATTGGTAAATACTAGAACAACATGAGATTTTAAACTAGAAAAAATATGTGCTGTTGTGAGCTCTTAGATGCAGAATTACTTGTTTCCACTAGGTCTCCTAGATACATCATTGAGCTACATAATCCTAATAAATATTCAAGCAGGTCAGTCTCAAATACAGATGCTTACCAGGCAGATGATGTTTCTGGAGCTAAGAAAACACAGGAGAGTAATTTTCTCTGCATCATCTCCAGCCACCTTTGGTTACCCCCAGCCAAAATTACCAGGCACACAGAAGTATTCATGCAGGTTCAACATGAGAGGTGAACTTGTGCCTCTGGGTATGCAGTGAGACTCATTATTTGCACTGCAACAGTGACCAAACAAGTCTCGGGAGCACTGGGACTGAAAACACGACCTGAAGTCCGAGGTAGAAGTAAACCACATACTGAAAAGACACAAGAAGAAGAAATATGAGAGGCACAGAAGAATATCTGTGTGCAGAAATACCAAACACAGTAATACTCTTCTGTTTAGAAAAGCAAGGACAGCTAGAATGTGCTATTTTGAGAAAGTGAAAACAACAGTTGTTTCTCATCATACAACATAATGATATGATCCAGCACCCAGCTTAAAAAAAGAAACATTTTTTCATATACAAAATCACATCATGAAAACATAAGAATGCCAAGGTAAAAAATGTAAGTAACTTTAAAAACTGCTTTAAAATTCATGGACTACTAAGAGAACAATCACTGCCCACTTGTTTCCTTCCTTTCCTAAGCATCTGATGAGTTGCAGCTGCCAGGGATGAGTTATGAACTAGAAAGCTAGAGGACTTACTCAGTTTCATCAGGTAGCAAAAATTCATTTCAATTCAAAATACTCAGTGAGTACAAAGCAGCAGCAATAGCAATGCAAATTTAAGATTTGCCCATCAGAATAAACAACATACAGAATAGGCAATAAGCATATATCAAGCTTATTATTGCTGTTCTATACTATGAGAATTAGAGCTGGAATTGAGAGATTCCAAGTAGCTCCAGTACTTCTCACCTGAATTACAGTGCTACTCTCTAACCACAGGTCTTTAAAAACAGAAGTTATCATGACTAGGTTGTGTACATTTACTTATTTTTATTTGGACTGAAACAAGCAAAGAAATCCAGGGTCTAGATGCCCTTGTGATCACTGATAAATGCAATTCAGTGCACTAAACCCCAACACATTAAAATAATCTTTATAAATAATTATGAGCTGACATCTAAGAGCTAACATGGCTGAAATGACAAATTGGAAATGTCAACCCATGATGTGCATTAGCCCAGTGTCACTCAAAGCCAATGTATTTTAACTCATATCAAATTAGAATTGCCAGCTACTGCAGACCTTTCTTTCCTTGAACAAGGTATGGCTGAAAGGCCTGCCAAGAGAAACCTGCCTCTAAAACATTTCTTTTGGAGCAATCTATAAACCTTCTGCATGTGCCATTAATGTTGGTCATGGGGGCAGGGCTGCTGCATGTCAAAGTGCTTCCATGGTGAAAATGAATGCTTCCATGCCCTCCTTTGAAAACATACCAGGCTAATAAAAATGTCCATTTTAAGCCAACAAAAATATCACAAAGTTGAATGAAAGAGACTTGGAAAACATCAGAAACAAGACCTGGAGTGCTCTGTCTCCAAAAGTTCCAGGCAAAGGAAAAGGTAAAGCTTTCTGAACACTGAGAGAGGAACAGCATGACTAAAGGCCTTGTCAGACACCAAAGCATCCTTCTATAGACATATATGAGAAACAGGCACATTCCTGTGCCTTTTGTTATCATTGCAATGCCATATAAATAATCCAGAATTAAGAGTCAGAAAGTCAAAGCTCCTGTTCATACAAGAGCTTCTGCATTGTCAAAGATCCTGAAAAAGTTTGTGTACAGCAAGAGAACACAGACAACCAAGGGAGGCACAGACTTCACATCTCAGGGTTATTTTGCATATCATTTGATTTAATGTATTTTCTTACTTTGTATTCATTGATTTCAAATCCTTCCTCAGTATCCAATTGCCAGCTCATATTAGATAGGCAAGTGGCCAGATGATACTATGGATATAATTAACATCTACTTTAACAATCCACCTCAAACCTTCAATTTGTAAAACAACACATAAATATAAAAATATCTCTGGTCACAGTCCTTTCCATTTTATATTTTTATCATCTGCCCCTCATATTTGTTACATTCACTCATCTCATCATCTCATAATTTAAACTACAAACTGTTAAGGATAAAAAATATCCTGTCTTCCATATTCTTATGCAATGAGACCATGAGCAGTGAGACCCTGACACAATAGCTCCTTTGGAAATCAATACATGTAATAATATTATTATATCCTTTCAATTATTTCTTTATGATTTTGAGGTATGTTTTTTGTTACATATTTTTAGGACTAGCAATGGAAGCTGCTGTCTGATTTGCACCTCTTTGCATTTTGCACTATGTGCCCCTTACAGCACACATTATCCATAGGAAAAGTGTGTTGTAGCATCAGCAGAGTAAACGAATTAGGGCAGGGTTTGTCCTTCAGGAGAAGATGCCTTGGTTTTGTCACACTCCATATTTTTGTGATTGCACAGGACAGCAATCCAGAGTACACAGCACCTCAGTATTGCAGTGGAGATTAGGAATGGAAATAGTGTTCTCTTGGAAAAAGCAATCTTTCATTCTACATCTAGGGACCAAAGTGCTGCAACCCAGGTGGCTCGTTACATTTTAGCAATTTTCATGTTCCCACAGCCTGATGATGAGGATCTTCAGACGTCCCTGGTACATATTTTCCCTCTTTCCAATTCATTGAACACAGAACACACAAAAAGAGACAATGGCAAAATGAAGTTTGCCTGAATGTTTCCATTAAGCCAAAGCTGTTTCTAAGAGCAAACTTGATATTAAAACCCCATCTGGAGAGTGTTTTCAACTGAAAACCTGCTCAGAGAGCGCATGCACAAGAAAGGTGTCCTGCCTACCGAAGGGAGAAGCTTGTGGGATTGAATCACCCACTTGTTGGTAACAGTGACCAGGAACAGCAGCCTTTTCCTGTAATAATGGAACCACACCCTGCCCTGAAACCATTACTTTGTACTCTTTGGTTTATGGACAGCTTTAACATCACAATTCTTCTGATAGTGTGATTCTGTGCATTCATGGAAATGAAAATCTATACAGTTTGGGGGATTCTTTTGAGGTATTTGTATTCTACAAACCATGAGTATAAAAAAAAGGTCCCTCAGATGTCCCCCAAAAGACCTGCAGTTTTTCTAGGTACCTGATGGCTGTTGACACACAGTGCCCGCAGCGTCCCAAACACATGTCCCATTTACTGCACAAGCAGTACATGCATGCAGAAAACAAACATACTGATGCTTTTATCTCTCCCTTTTCTATTCCAAAGCCACCCTGTGACCCTAAGGACCAGACTGGACTGCTTTCAGTGCTAACAGCTGTTCTGAATCATGAGAAAAGAAGGACTGACAGTCAACAGAAGCCTTCTTTACTCTGGGAAGTTAAGACTTTACCAGCCACTTTCAAACATCCTCTGAGACTAGTTCAGAAGTACATCTTTAATTATTAGAGTTCAGTCTTCCACCTGGCAGAACAAACATGCAAAGTAACCCATGGCTTTAATAATTTACCCTCTGCGGCCACAATTTGGCCATACAGCTAATTCATGCTGTAGATTCTGCTCAGTGAAGCACCACAAAATTATCCACACAAGCAAAAAAAAAACCCACTTCCAGGGAGTAGATTTAGGTTAAGCAATGTTCAAGGATTTGCATGCAAGATTTTCACCACAGTGAACCATGAAGACATTAACACTGTGATACATTAGATGCAACAAATGCATTTATTTACTTAGAGTACAGAAAAGAGCCAGCTTTTCATTCCCAAAACAGTCACTCAGCAACTGTTGAAAATTAAGACTCTTCAAAAGTACCCAGGAATTGCATGGGTTGGTGTTGTTTGGTTGGTTTTAAATGAACTATTTAGACAATTGGATTTTAAAGGAATGCCATCAACCTTCAACTTACTGGTAGAGGGAGGAAATAAGATACTTCTAGAATATTTCTACCATTTCATTTTAGTTCACAGTATTAAAAACTTTAGTCCAAATCAACTTTCTTTTCTCCTTATGCAGCTATAAACTGAGCATTCAACTTGTGAATGAATTCTCACATGAATTCAGCACGTGAGTTCTGAGTTTTATAAGCAGCTGGTCAATGCACACAGTAGAGCCCACCTGCCTGTCAAACCCTAATTCCTTATCCTCAGCTGAAAAAAAGTAATGAAGAACAGTTTAGTCTGATACTGAGAATCTCAGCCCTGTTGAGACATAATTGCAGTATAAACCTTGCTCAGTAAAAGGGGCCTATTCACTTCTTCATAATGCCAATTCAATTTAACAACTGCTAAAAACAGTCCTTACTAAAGCTCAGGATTAGTGATTGAATGTTCTCTATAGTTATGGTGATTAGGAAGTTGACAATGGGAAGAATAACACTATATACAGGAGCACTACTTCCCTTTGTGTTTTAAGACCTTGTTGTTTCAGGCCATGGAAGGTTCCTCAGGTGTTCTTGTTAGAGAAAATTATTATTGCAGTCATTCTCAGTGAGGAAGACTCATAGGTTTAGTTCTGCTAACATGAAGGGGGAAAAAAGTAACTTATGAGGAACAAACTTCTTTGCTGGCAATAACTCCACTGAATTAAAAAAAACTTTAGTAACAGACTATAACTAACAAATGCAGCTTTTTTTCAGTTTAAATGTAATTAAAACGTTTTTTAAAAAATTCTTATCAACATTACCACAAAATATTGAATCACTATAGCTGAAGAGTGCAAGTGAAATTTTTGAAACAGCATTAAATTCTATTTAGGAAAAAAGCATTTCTAGAGTTTGCTACTTGATGAAAAATAAGATCAACTACCAACTACCTTAGAGAAACTGAATCTAAACTGAGAACTGAGACTGATGGTGGCTGGCCTTACTGCAGAGAAGAGGGTTTAATGCTCTAAATCTGCACAACAGACAATTTAATAAATATTGAACTTTTGTTATGAAATAATCATGTGCTGACAACACTACTTGCAAAAGTATGATGAGTCTGTTAGGGTACAGCTGTTGTTATTTAGACATAAAACCCATTCATAGGAAGCACTTTAGCAGAGCCAGTTATACAGCTGGATGGCATACATATGATTTTCCCCTCCCAGTAAGTATTTAAGCACCTTCATAAGTGTCACACAGGCAAACTGGCTTTAAGAGTTTTCAGGTACCTAGAAATAAGTGTCTCTCCTCTGCCATCTAATTTGATACATGCTGGGAGCACACATTGCAGTTCAAAAGAGTGAATATCCCATCAAACTTGCTTGACAGCCAATTTAGATATTCCAGCTTGAGGATTGTGCTTCAGATCACTTTGGCCTTCAGGTTGGAAGCAGTCCAGCAGGCTGAATATTCTACAATTTTCCTTTCTGATAAGGATAGTGAGGATGGTTTGGCTTTCCCTCGGAAGTCAAGTGTCATTTATATATGCTCCAAAACAATTCAGAAATCAAAAGCTTTGCCTCTAGAACTGGCATAAATATAGTCATGAGGCCTCTGCAGTGTAGCTACACCCCCCTGGATAAGTTTAGAAGAATATTCATTTCTTTACTTATCATTTCATTTGATGGGAACTTTAGAAAGACAAAGGTAGGAGTTTATTTCATATGGCCTATGAAGGTCTTCAGAATTTCCATTGTGTAGGGACATTTTTCCTAGGTGATGCATGAAAAAAGGTTGAATGAACTGGGATTCTTTAATCCAAAACTGCAAAATCCTGAGGTTTCAGGTAAGGCTTTACATAGCTCATGAGAAGGAGCTTAAGCCAAAACACAGAGGCAAGAGACAGAAAATCCATGAATATCAGTGATGAATTTAAAAAGGACATTCCAATGTATTTTTCCACTGCATAATAAATTTGAAATCTTTACAAAATAAAATTATAACAATCTTTAAATGAATAGTAAAAAAGGGAGAAATATACTTTTTAAAGCTCATTTCTAAACATACCAAGTAGAAATAGAGTGGGAAAGGAGTACTGTACTCCTCACATATGCTTGCACTCACTAGATTACTGTGACTGCACTACTAACATATTTGACTATTGTAACTCTGATTACACACTCTACAACTGATTTGAAACGTATTTAAATAATTATTTTTATTTTTCTTATTTGTATGTTGATTCAGATATTTGTACTCGTTACTCTTGACATACTAAAGTAGTGATGAAACTGAGAAGACCACAGGTGAATACCTAAATCCAAGTGAAAAGTTTCCCTAAATGTAAAAAATTATATTTCTATTAATGCTAGGTGCTGGGAAAGGAAGATTTACAGCCACTCCTTAAAATATCATAATAGAGAGAAAAATTTGATCAGTGTAGATAAAACCACTCATCAACAATGCCTCCTGATAAAACAGAGACACAATGTAAGAAACTCCTTGCCTCCTTCCTAAGCCACAGTTAACAAGGATTCTCCTTTTCTTCCATTCAAAGTCTTATAGTAAGTGCAGTTATTATTAGTTTTTACCTACAGCATGTTAAGAACTTCACATATTTTTAATTATGCTCCAATAACAAAAATCAGATTAGAATCAAAGTCATTCAGAAGGTTTCCTGGTATTTTTCTACAGTCAACGATTTCTCTGAAAACTGTAGCTGTCCAAGCCCCTGGCATTCCAAACACCTGCACACCAAGTGGCTGAATCACACATTTCTGACTCTTCTGTCTCTCTTAGATTGCTTCTATATTCCACCCAAAACCACTATAGCAGCTGCCTGAACCAAGGACACTTTCAGCTTAGAAGATTAAATTGTTATTAAATCCACACATCATAGACTTTAGTGGCCACAAAGGCCAGCCAGGCCATCTACTTTGAGCAGCCCAACAGAGACCATTACATTTCATCCAGTACTGCACCCATCCATCTGACTGGTTCAGTTTGAGCAAAGACACTTCTGATCTAAACTGATTTTAAGTGAAGTTTACTTTATGAGTCTGGCCATTGAGCATGGAAGAGACTTTCTGTTTGCATAACACCTACCATGATACAACTCTGATCCTGAGTACAATGCAATATTCTTCTAAAAAAATAAACGTTGTGCCATGTCTTCTTCTACTATACTGATGTCTTTTTCATTATCCCATGTTCATGAACCATCTTAATTAAAGTTGATGATTATATGACCAAACACCTTCAAGTTGGCAAAAAAATTTAATTTCAGCTAGAAAGACAGCTTCTCATGATGATTTCATTGTGGTTGTAATTTTTATTCTAAGAGAAATTGAGAGTTCATACATCTTACTTTTTTCCATCCTAATCACCAAGTCCTGCTCTCCCTCAGCTGATACATGCTATCACCTTCAAGTCTCCAGCTACTGATCTACTTTTCACCCAGCCTAACCCACTTCTAAAGTCTTCCACTGCTTCCTCTGTTAATAAGTTAGAATTTAGGTATCTATTCCTACATATTTCACAGCTATAATTCACTCTTGACATTATCCCAACCATTTTTCTACCTGTTTTTTAATCAATTTACCTATATAAACACTTCAGGTTCCTTGTGGGATTGAATTACACCCATTGATCATAACCTTTGTCCAATTCAAACACCGTAAATCCTTCAGCACTTGAGGGATTTAAACAAATCTCAGCAAATAAATGTGTTAAGGGGTGAAAGTCTTTTTTTTTTTTTTCTGTCAACTAGATACCACAGGTAGAAGTTTTGATGTTGAGGTAATACCTTTACCAAGAGTACTTCATGAGTAGAAGCTGAAAAAAAGTGATCCTTCTGTGGGTTTTTAAAGGACTTCAAATGCATATGGACTTTAGAATATGCTATATATGCTTTAAAAAAACCCAATTACAACTGAAGTATCATGATGTGATGATCCAAAAGAACCACTCAAAGATTGAGACCTTAAATGCATCTTTCTGATTTTCTGATATGTACTTGGGGAAAACAAGGAAAGCACCTGTAATTGTTTGCAGTCAGCAAGCTTACCTGAAAGCTCATACACACCACAAACTCCTGGGGAGGGAGCTGGAGAAGGGGTGAGAACCAAAGCAAAAAAACCCAAACACCTCATGGGTTGAGATAAGAACAGTTTAATAATGGAAACAAAGTTAAAAAAAAAATATTATTATAATAGTAATGAAAATGAGAGAGAGGAATAAAACTCAAGAGAAAGAAGTAATGCACAATACAACTGCTCACCACACACTGACTGGTGCTCAGTCTGTCCCTGAGCAGCAATTCATCTCCTGTTTTTATTCAAGTAGCAAAATATAATAATTTACTTTAAAGATCCACTTAGAAGAGTTGAGACCTGCAAAGAGATCCATCTGCAATGTGCAGAAACACATTTTCTTTTCCACTTGTAAAATAGGAATTGGAATTTTGTGGGGCTTTGGTTTATTTGGCAATTGGGTTTGTTACTATTTTTGACTATTTCATAATTCTATCAGGGTCCCTTTTGTTTTCAGAATCCTTCTAAGTATAACTTCAATAGCACTACTACAAGGCAGGAAACGTTTTCAAATTAATTATTTACATATTCCTAGTGATTCTGCCTTTTTAATCTCAAACAGCTCAATAATCATGAAACAAGTGATTCTTACTGAATTTACAAAGCAGTAAGAGCTTAAAGCTCCTCAGTGCCCAACAGCTCAAAAGCAGGATTCTCTCTTGGATTTTTCCATATTATCAATTCCAAAATATTCAGCTTTCAAAGGAAACTCAAAATTGTCAAATTGTGTGAAATACACCAATAAATTGCCATTTTCTTCAAACAGCAACAAAAGCATGAATTTCAATCCTTTGCTAGTTACTTGCCACTGTATGCTACAATCTGTACATTTTTCTGCTATTTAATAATAGTCCTCCTGACTAACAAAAGGAAAGAAAATATAGTTTAAAGCAATGTGTAGTACTATTAATCAAATAATGTAAACCGACAGAAATTAAGTAAACCAATAAAGCGCGAAGGCTTTGCCCCATACCCTTATGTTTCTTGCACTTCGGTTTAAGATTTTTCATTCAGAGGATTTGTGTGGTTGTACTCTCTTCATTGTAACAAAGACTTATTTAAAAAAATATTATGCTTGAATTTCTAAAAAAAAGTTTATTCTAATGTAGCAATCCATTATAGACTGTGTGCAAACAATACATTCCCAACATAGATTTCAAAGCTGAAGCAAAGCTCAGAAGGAAAGAGCTGGATGTTTAATATCTACATGAGCAGGATCAGGGCTGACCCAGAAATTACATGTTCCCTTTGCTGGGAAACATCACCTGCATCCACCGCCATGACTTCATTCTGCTCCCAGCTGTTTCATCTGGGAACATAAATCTCATTGCAGGTCTGAAAGAATGTCACTTCTATTGAAAGAATCCATTATGTCCACTGAGGCACCTCCAACTCAGGCATTCAGTAATGCAAAATCAGAGGACAGTTACCACTTCCAAAGACACTTCAAAACCCTGAAGTTTTTTAACCATCTACTGCCAGCCATGGACTTCCACACATCAGGTGGGGCGGTGCCAGGATCTCAACCAGCAGCAGAAACCAAGCTCATGGCTCTTTGTTACTCCTTGTTCGTTGGGCCCAGGACAACCACTCTGGCAGGACCCAGGCACGGAGCCTTTGCCCAGGGTGATTTCCACAAGTCCTTGAATATAGGATATCCAAAGGTGTCAAAGACTTGGTAGTTCACCTGAAAAGTCCCTAAATAAACTAAGGAATACTTCAAGGAAGATAAAAGGAACAGTGAACGTGGTGAATCCTCTTCTAAGAAATTACCTGTTATTTTTAAAGCCTGCTGTTGCACTACCACTGTGCAAGTTATGCCCCTTTAAAAATCCACTCTACATACAAGAAACCAAAGATTTGCAGTTAGTCCAAACTCTTAACAGTCAAAGAGTCTTTAGTCCAGTGACAGTCTTAATAGTCAAAATCATCCAATTATTGTAGAGAAAATAAAACCTCTAACACAATATAAACAAAACATTTAACATAATATTATTAGCTACTCACACACTTTCTTGTGACTATCCTTTGAGTCTTTCTTGTGTGTATCCCTTTCTCTAATGCTGCATGCACCTTTCCATGGCCCCTGGGGGTCCTGAGACAGGCATCACATAGTCAGGGTCCCACACTGCTCAACAGGAGTTGCAGAATGCTGATGGTGGGGACTTTCCTTCTTCCCTCTAGAACCCACCTTGTGTAATATAACACATCTCCAAAAACATTGTACTTGCTGGTCTTTCTTCATTGACTGGCAATTCCACATTAGAACCAAATAATTATTTATATATAGTGTTGTATTTTTGTTCTTTTATCCCTAGAAACTTGTTTTGCACAACACTTTAGGTTGTATTTTTTTAAGGGTCGGGGCTTGGCACTTGGATGATTTGTTTATACCCATGGAGCACCTAAAATCATAAATGAACTCATTCTATACAAAATAACTACTTATTACTCCCTAGCCATTAGCTGCAGAAAAATACCAGAATCATTATAAACATAGGCAGCACAGCACACAACTGTACAAAGCTAGGCTGTCCTTTGAGAGCCAAAGTTACAGCTACAACAAAGCTTCGGGTGGGGCAAGGCAAGCTCAGAAAAATGGAAGTGAGTTGCCAAGGCATCACAGAGTTGGTACAAGTCCCTGGCAATGGCAGCACTGTGTTTATGTGGTTACAGGCTGCACTGGTAGGACAGTCTATCTCCAGGGAGGGCATAACGTTGTCTTGAAACTCCTTAAGCACCAGGTAAAATAAAACTGAGGTCTTTTAAATCCCTGTGAGGGTACCCAAACAGCATGATGGAAAACAGCAGTTCTGCTTGGAGCTCCCACCCACTGCACGATGGTTGCTGCTGGACTGAAAGCAGTTTGTGTGTTGGGGGACCTGGGCTTTGGGGGAATGGGTGGAAGTTAGGTGACTCAAAGCTTCATTCAGATGGCTGTTTAACTTAGCAGGACACAGGAGGCTCCAGCCTCACTCAAACACTGGGGAAACTTTAAAAGGAATATATGCTAATAAGCTTTTAGCTTCTTCATGATGAGTCAGTTGGTAGAATATCTTTTTTTTTATTACTTTCTTACATACAGGTGTCTAAACTCTGATTATGTTCTCTGCCAAGCATCAAAGCCACCTTTCTAAATTTAGTGTCAAGGTACAAATAAGGAAGCTGATTTCCCTCAGCTCCTCATATAGAAGAGACAGACAGACTCCTCCAGAGGGAATTTTGATTGTAAGAACTCCTACTTAATTACCATCCCAATATAGCTAAAAAGAAAATACAAAAAAACTTTGCTTTGCATTTTTTTTATTAAGATGATACATAGAAAAGTGACCCAAAAGGAGATAAAAATATTTGAACATTTTGAAGAAAATTGAAAAAGGTAAGTCAGACAAAAATTACCTAATAATTGTGAAGAAAGTTTCATTTCCCATCCTTAAACACACCATATAAAACAGATTCCTAAACCAGTAAGAATAAATACTGGATGCAATTACAACTTTTATATTGGTCTTTCTTTTTTTCAGCCTACTCAAAGCACTAAATGGTTCTGTATTCCAGATGGTAAAGTGCATATTCCTCAGTATAGGGACAAATCCAGCTAAAGAAGGGAAAGAATGAAAGAAATAAAAAATAACACAACACACAAGTAACACAGCTGTTTAGTCTTCAGTGAAGTATGCTTCCAGTCCTTCCAGTTCTTTATCAGCTGTTGCATTTGAAGAGGTGGGAGTAGAACTTGAATTTATGCTTTCCTGACTATTATTTTTCTGTTGAAAGTTTCCTGAGTTATTGAATTCCTTCTTCAGTTCTCTACCACCATTTAATAGCTTCTGACTCTCTGTAAAGTACTGATTAGGATGATTCAAAGAAAACCCAATGTCATCAACCTGGACATAAAAGGAAAGGAACACCAAGTTATTTCATTTATTTCTAAAAATAATCCTTTTCATATTCAATAATAAATCAATCAACAATTTAATAAGTTCCAATTTTGTTGAAGAAAAAAGCATCAGTTTGTATGTAATATCTCAATAAATGTTAGCATGATACAGATCTAGTTTCACCAGAAATTTTCTTCCTTCATTGTAAAAATAAAAGACCTTTGGCATATTCAAACATTATTTCACACCATCTTTACTACAGTAAAGAAAAATAACACCCCAAAACATGTGTAAAAACACATAATTAAAAAGGCATTTCTTTAGAGATGCAGGAACTACTGAACCTACGCCTTAAAATGGACTTTCCCCCCCAAAAGAGGGAGTGAGACAAGTCTAGAGTGAAAATGAAAGTGGAAAATACTACTAGCAGTTGTAGCAACTGCACAGTACAAATTTAGACCTTAAGTATCAGTGTGAAACTGCAAATGGAAGCAGATAGCTTCAGTTCTTTCCCTGTTTCCCCAGCAGGCACAAATGCAATATTTACAAGGGAGTGGGCCAAGACAGAAGCCCCACAGATCAAGCTTGTCTTTGCTCCATCAGAGCCACCATCAGCATCTTGACTCTAGATGCAGAACCAGTACCACAGAACATTTAGTCTTCAGTGGAAAAGAATACAGAACACTAGCAGAAGGTGCAGCATACTCATATTACTACTTTTTACTTTGCAGGTGCATTCTTTCAGCTCTGCAATTATTTGATAAATGAACATTCAATTAATGCTCATCAAATATTTCAAATCAACAAAGCTTTCAGCTTTAAAAGGAAGCTATTCTGATGTATGAACAACAAACCACAGTTATAACCTTGTTATGTCTTTTGGGAGGCTCAGAAGTTAGAAATGCTTGCTTTAAAACATGCTTTCACCTCCTATTCAAGGCAACCTGCACCTTTCATCTCCCCCTCACTCCTGTGGATTCCAGGAACATTTTAAGAAAAATACTGCTCTTAAAATACATTGGAAGACTTACAAAACATGAGGTACAACAAACCATGAAAGACTAAGAGTCATATACCAGTAAATTTCTGCTCCCACTATATTCCTTTTTTCCTAGAAGGGAGGGGCCAATTCAGGCATAATAAGCAGCTCTGAACACACACAGTCTCCTGAGGACATACTGTGGCTAATTTTATATGCCAAACCCCATCAATTTAAATTTCAGCCGCTTGTGAATAATCATAAAGCAGAGGATCAATGTGTGCTCTAAATGGAACCCTGATTAAATGCATTACCACTGCCTAGCTTAGCTCCATTAGAAAATGGCGACATGGATAACAAAATCTAATTCAGACACGAATTAGTAACTGTAGTCAGTGACCTTCCTTCAAAAATCTTAAAAGTAAGTAACAGTCCTAGCACTCTAATTTGTACTCCAAGCCATAAAGAAAAAAAAAAAAAAAAAAAACAAAAAACCTAACCCAAAGTCATCACTGAATTTCATTTTAGTCTTATCTGGATGAGTTTCATCCAGCTAGCTTTCATCCATGCTCCAGTTTTCATTACATGGGAACTAAATTACTTCTTTACATGAAAAAGGCTGAAAAAGAAGTGATATACTGAAAAACTGGCTTTCCTAGTACAAGCTCTTAATTAGCTCTGGTTTTTTTAACCTTAAAATCTCAGTTCTCTTCAGACCAATTTAAGAGTCACTTTGTAACCCTTAATTTTATTCTAAACTCTTCTCTCCCCAACAGACTGGAATAAGCTGTAGAAGCAGCTCATCGTACAAATGGAGCCTACAACCATATTTTCAGAGGTGATTGATGGTATTTGTGGGTTTTAATTTGTGGATTCTTGAAAGCTATTTATGGCTTGTTAGTTAAAACTGCTGTATTACTCTATGTATCATTTTTCCTTTTCAAACTTGAATGCTACTAAAATAAAACTCTACCAGATGAAGGTTAGACAGCTCCTAATTAAAAGAATTCCACCCATTCAAACCATCACCTTTTTGTGAGAGCCTAAAAAGAGAAAGGGGAAGATTTGTTCATTATTTTCATTTGTGATATAGTAATATAAAAAGAATTCTGTTCTCTGTAATTTTCAGCAGGGTTCAGAGAGCATTTCTCTGAATAAAAATATTCTGCTGTGGCTGGGAATTCACAAAAAATTTGAACACAACAATGGAATTTTTTTCTACATTAGACTGATCATTTTACTTTATATAACTTTTACGATGTTTTTACATAATATAGATCAAAGCGCATTAATTTTAAATGCCTCATTAACTTAGTTTTAAGTTACCTGAGACTTACTACCAGAAATAGACAAAGTAGATTTCTCTAACAGCTTTGCCAATTCACACCTGAAAAATCTATCTGGAATCCACCATACCCAAAGAAAAATGTATTTTCTGTGCAGTCAAAACTTAAGCTTTTAACATGCAAAAGCTTTAAAACTTTAAGCTTTTAACCAAGCAAAAAGACCTGCCACTTCAGACTCAACTGTATAATCCATCTAAGTAGGTGACACTAACATACTAACACAAGTCCAAGCAGGCTGATAAGTTGAGCAGCTGAATTCTGTAAAAAAATTGCCATCATAAGCATGTGCCATTCAAACTACAGTCACTGTCAGTGTATTCTTTCTCTCACTGAAATAATATCAAGAGCAAAGCAGAAAGAAGACTGTGAGTGCAAGTAGCAAAGACAGATATTTATATTACCACAAAATTGATAAAAAATAATGCTTTTCTGGAATTTCCTATATAAGAATGGAAAGACAGCTTTCCTAAAATGTACAGTACTGATTTATCTTTTGATGAATGTTGACCTTAGGGTCTATAGTCATCTTGGGCAAGTATTATTTCTATTGACAGGAGCTTACACTGGGTGAGTGTTACCTAAATTTAAAATTGTACATTATTTTTGATTTCTTTCCAGATTATTAGACTTGTTCTCACATTATCTAAGACTGTTAGACAAAGTGTTCCTCTCAAAATACAGCTGCCAAAACAACACTGGACACAGGCTCAGGGTACACCTTTGCTATACATTCATACATATGACTGCTGGAAATATGTGAAGACAACCTTAGATCAATTGTGAAAACTGGTAAGAACAAAAAAGTCAGTGGTCAATGCCTCTGCATGGGTCATCTAATCCTCATCCATATCCTTAGTAAGGCTGTTCTGTTCCACAGTCTGCTGTTTGAAAGGGATGTTTACATTTTCTGGTTTATGAAGAGAACAAAGCTATAAGAACAGCTATGCCTCATTGGGTTGGGGTTTTTTTTACAACAAGGAATCTTGAACCAGTGCAAAAGCTTGTTCTTTAAATCAAGAAATCACACAGGAGATGGAGTCTGGCCATTTGTTATCTTAAAATCATTTGGAGAAAATAATAAGGTAACTTTGCTTACAATTGAGCAAATGGAAAAGATCTGAGAATACTCATCTTGATTTAAAAAAATAATCCCACGTGACTACAAATGCGAAAAAATACCAAGTAAAAATTAACAGTAAGAACCATGCAAATGCTAGGAGACTAGATTAAGACGTTTTAGATCCTTTCTGTTTATTCTTTAAGGTGTATCTAAACACATCAAACTTGCACAATGCGTTTAAGCCTACAAGTTTGATTAAAAGCAGGATATTGAAAAAGCTAAATGACTTGAAATAGATAAGATTCCACAATACTGACCTTTTCAGGAAGATAGCATAACATTTTACATCTTGTAAATTTGAGGGTATTAATAAAATCAATATATAAATGCAGAAAATTACAAAAGAATATTTCAAATTGCTGAAAAGAAAACTAACAAGGCAAAACAGCTAATGCTGGATGTGCAAACAGAAAATAGTCTCTGGGCTTCATTCATGAGTTCCAAAGCCTTCTGCAAAGACAAAGTCAGTGATAACAGCTGCACAAAGAATAGTAGCTACTCACATCATGTGTCAACTCGAAGTATTTCTGACAGGCCAGCTGGAAATGCATGCCCTTCACCAGCTCCAGGATCTACATGGAGGGAGAGGAACACAACAGAGTCACAAGGAGCACACATACATCTTCTGGATACTTTCAACCACAAGGAATTCCACAACAGCCTTGTACAACAGCTCATGGACATTTGCAGCATATGGCATCTGTGAATCCTTCGAATAGCTGACAACATTTAAAAATGCCCTGGCTACATTAAAAACGAGATGAAACCACAGGAAGTTACGCCTGACCCTTAAAATGTAATTTCAATACTCTTAACTTCAAGAGTTTGTTGAATCTATATTTTGGTAATATAATTGTGACAGTTATTGTCAAACTATCATATTGCAACATCTTTTCCATAATTGCAGACATAAATCTAGTAATTCAAGTGGTTGAAGCATGAAGCAATCAAGGACACGATTTGTGTTTTTATTTTCCACATTATCAGTTCATGCAGATGCACAGTAAAATACTACTGTGCTCCCAGCAAGAAAATTTAATGCAAATCCTTTAGACAAGTATCCGTGAGAGGGGAATGCTTTTACCTTCAATCAGATTTGCCCTTTTTGAAATGAAGCTATTTCTAGTCAAGCTCAGCAGAATATGAGTGAATAGGCTGTTTTGAACACGTATTAGGAAAATCATGCCATCTTTTGTAAATACAATTTGCTTTCCAATTCTACTTCAGGTAATCTCTTCTGTGCTGCATAAAGTCCCATTCTTATCACCAGAATGCAATGCTGGTTGAAATTTTTTAAAGTTTCATTACCTCTTCCCTCCTTTATATAATCAAAATGTATGCTCTCTCTGCTTATCAAACAGAGAAAATTGCTGGAATTAAGAGATAGCCTCAGTGGAAGGAAAAATAGTTTTCAAGAAATGTTAATTTCAAGCCATTTCCCAAGGTTGACCTTTGTGTCAAACACAGCAATATACAGCTTAAATCCCTGCTGTACTCATTATCGGATGCTGCCATGTATTTATTGACAGATATATAAATAAATTACATTTGCTGAATGGATAAAAACAGCAACACACTGCCAGGAAAGTACTTAGTCCCATTATTTCTCTGTAATAGCCCAACTGATTACATTTCTATCCCTCTTGCCACCTCCTGTTAAACATTCTGTAAAAGAGAAAGGCCAAGGCCAACTAGGCAATGAAGTCTGAAATCTGGCACTCTCTGTGTGCATACATATATTTCTGGTTTTTTTCTCCTCTCTTCTTGAAATTGACTGAACAAATTAGTAGTTAAGGATTGAAAAAACTCATCTATTCTAAACACTTCCATTTCATATTGCCTTACATATTCTTGTTTGTTCCTTACAATATTATCTATGCCAATGCAAAAGAGCCATCTCTATTTTGAAGAAAATGCAAACCATGTCATATGAGTATACTTTCTTAAAAAGTATTTTTCACCTAATATGGAGTAATTATCAGAAGATCTATTTGTCTGTTGGTTAGTCAAAAGAAACATTCGTAATATTCTGTAGCATTCAGACCTGTCTAGCCTGAATTTTCCAGTTGAAATAAGTCAGCTAATTCAATCTAGTTAATAAATACTTAAGGTTTTCTCAAAATTCTTCTTTTTTTAATCAAGATTACAAGTAATAAAATTATATAAATAAAAGTTTTCTAAATTTAGGTGTAAAGACATTCTAAATCTCAGAACCTTAAGTGAGCAAACAAACTCAAGTATGCACAAATTCTTAGTATAAACCTCAAAAGATTAAAAGCACCAAGGCTCTCTTATAACTTCAGGAAACTTTTTGAAAGAGATGATCAGTTAAGAGTCTAGGAGATATTCCACAGCTTGTTTAATTTTTGAATTGCAGACCACAGTTACAGATGCTTTTTGTTTCTATTGGTGCCATTGTTCAACTACCCTGAAAAGCAGAAAAGACAAGGATTACCAAAGCTAGCTTTCAATTAACTAATTCACAACAACTGAGAGGATGAGCGATCAAGCTGCTGCTATCTTCTCTGACAGTTCAGCAAGAAAATGTTAACTTCAAGTGGCAGATGAGGGATTGCTGACCAACAGTGCACAGCTGGTAACAGAATAAAGGGGAACTTACAGATAAATTCCACTTCTGAGCAAACTTTTGGAAATCAAGCCCATAACTGGCAAAAACTTTACCCACCTTTAAGGTGGAGACGAGGACTTCATTGAATCGACGCCGCTGACATATGAAAACTATAAGGGTCATATTACCAGAGCTGGCCTTTATCTCTTATAAGAGCAGCAATGTTATTTCACAACATCTCAGTCTTCATTGCCCAGCTACACTGATTCACCATGGAACTACAGTCCCACTCCCTTGAAAATCCCTATCAGATCTCTTACAGGCTACTATTAGGTCACCATACAGATTTTTCTGCTGTTCTGCTATGAAGACATATCTTGGAGAACTGCTGTAAGAGGAATCCATATCAGCATTCTCCAGTGAACTTTGGTAACTGGGTGTTCATGCTATTCCTCTTCCTGACATTGACAGAGTGCTCCAGAGACCAGAGGCTCACCAGAACATTCCAGAGAGAGCTTCATCCAGTTTGTTAAATTTATCAGTGTATGTGATTGTACTGGTAGCCATCATTTCACTCCTGCTCCTTTACACCATGGGACCTCCTCAGCTTCGAATGGTTGGCCAATTTCAGCCAAATTTGACAAGCAGAGATGAAAAAGCTAAATGCTGATTAAAAGTCGTGGTTGGCTAGAAAAGCCAGACCAACATCTGTTGCTCATCCAGAAAAAAAAAAGAAAAAAGCAGTTATAATTCAGCTCCTACTCATTCTGGGAGGCAGCCACAAGGCAGACCAATAGTAAGCCCGATAGTACATTTGTAAGTTTAAATTGGCCACATCATGGGGGACCAGGTTCACCTTCTGCATACATGAAAGCAAGGAGGAATAACATATTTAAACATATTTAAAGAAGAACAGCCTTAGCAGGTGAATTTGCTTTATCAGGGAACAATTTGCTAAGAGAGGAAACAAAAAAGGTTAGACCCTGCAACAGAATGTAGCCCAGCTAGAAAGGAGTCCTGTGTGAGAGAAATTAACAATCCTCTATCAAAATAAAACAGATTCCCCATCCATAATAAATATTATCTTTTCTACTACATTTGTGTCCGTAATGAAAGCAAGTTTGCAGCTGTTTTTCCCTAGTATTTTCCATAAACAGACCTCCACTCAAAGTTTAATTCCCAGCAGCAATTTTTTGCCTCTACATACATTAAGACATTTACACTGCATTGCTTTATTGTGTAAGTAAAGGTACATACTCAAGGACTTTTCCTGTTAGTCCTTATGCGCCTTTTTCTTCACTGCCATCTGCAACTTGCTTTTCTGATGTTGCTCTACTGACTGCTAATGAGGCTGAGATGATGTTTGGCAGCTGTATGAAGCCACCTGCTTTTATAGATCCTCAGCACTCAAAGTAAAGATGTTGCATAGCAGGATAGTTGGGGCTCTATAATTATCCACTGTTATTTTTAACTTACTCGAAGTCAGTTTGGATTTTTTACATTGTGGAATTAACTTATCATGAAAAGCTTTCTACTATAGACTCAGTTATATATGCCTGATTTCTAACTTTCCCTGGAAAGTTTCTTTAGCTGCAAGGGAAAATATTTTTACAGACAGCAATAATCTAAAACTTTTAAAATATTAGATCAACAGGGAGAGTGTGAGGGTTTTTTTCANTTTTTATTAGGTTTGCATGGAGGGTGTATTGTTTAATGAGTTTTTTGGTTTAACACTAGAAGTGGACACTGAAGAGCCCTTTACCCTAATCACACTTAAACACCTCAAAAGTCATGGACAGGACAACATCCATTTCTGAGCAAAGAAGATGTTTATGGAGACAGTTTTTCTTAGTCACTTTCAATAAGAAAATTTAAGACTACTAGTGAATCCAAATTCTACTTTGCAAAAGAAAAACAAACAAAAACCCCTAAACACATGCACAAAAATAAAATCACAATTCACATTAAAGAAGGAACTACATTAAATATAAAGATACTGCCTTAGTGTGCAAATTCACTGAAGAAATAACCTCTACTAAATCCAACCCACACATACAGCAAGGCATCTAAGCCAGTAAATCCTCACCAATCTTTCCAATGATTAGCAGGATAAAAATCCCAGACCAGCATCAATTCTTGATGCATATATAAGGAAAAAAAGCCAAAGGATGGTATCTCTAGGGCCTATCAGATACATAGATGCTTATTGATATAAACCAAGAGAAAATAGTGAAAAAAAAAAAGAAAAAGAAAAAAACATTCCTAGGAAAAAATATGGGTATTTCAAGAATTTGTCAAGAATTACTATAAGTGAACAATTAAGTCTTTAAAACTATTCTCTTTTAATTTGAATCTTAACTACTCCTTCTAAGGGAAACTGCTTTAAGTGGAACTTTCACATTCTTTTCTATCTAGCACAATAGTCTGTTGATGCCTGACAAGTAGTGGTGACATTCCATATGAAGTAAAGACAACAACTTAAAGCAGGTTTTTCCTATTGACCTAAAGCAGGTTCCAGGCAGTTAATACACAGAACTCATTGGTCTCATCTTAAATATCACCAGTACGTCTTCCTTCAATGAAAATGATGACAACCTCTTACTGCATTAAGCTCTTGCTAGAGCAAGCAGTGGGAGTCACAGTTCTTCAGGACACATCTCAAAGTTCCAGTTCCTACATTGTTTTTGCTATAGAAGATAGATTTTCAATTTAAGTTTACATTTTTCAAAATCTGATAAAAATTTCTGTTTAATTCTGTTAGGTGTTTTATGTGCTTTTGTTGTTCAGAGGAAGTTAGCACAACAGATAATGAGGAATGTATGGGTTTTAAAAGTTTATTATAGAAAAGAATTACATTTGTGTACTGACTACACAGTAGTCATCCACAAGTCACTGCACAAATAAAATAACTAAAACACTCAGATTCATTTAAACTTCTTTTCTAATCACAGTGCAGTAAAACAACATATAAAAAAATTCTGCATTGTATCCACTATAGTAATAAACCTACTCATAATATTAAACAATAAAAGGTGGTGACTACAATCATCTCATCAGTGGGAGCACTGCAGCCAGAAAGCCAAAGTTCTGGTATATACCTTTTATAAGAAGAAATATTTCACAATACACACTGAAATATTGCATATGGTATTCTGACATGAAGAGAAAGTAAAAATGAAAAGCAGTGCCTTATTAATGAAAGTGTCAAGCAAAATATGCCCTACCTGAGTTATTCCACTGGGAGGGATCTTGTATGACTGCAGCTTTTGCTTCAGTAGCTCGGGATCACTGTGGCGGAATGGGCACCCTGACAGTAAAAAATAAGTAAGCTCACAAACAAGGCTGTTTACTCAGGAGTTAGTGCAGTAAGGCACTCAAGAGACCAGCTAAGCTGTTCCTAATTGTCTAACAGCTTATTAATAGGAAAGTTAATTACCCATGTGTACAATTGCTTACTTTTTTTTTTCTTTAAATAATTACTCTGCTGCAGAGTTATCAGGGCACCACAGGCTCAAGAGTCACATAAAATATCCCACCATAAATAGGCCACAATTCTCATTCACTGACAGGAAAAGGTTTAAGTACATTTAATAGCTGTGGAAAAAAACTCAAGAAAATAAAAGTAATAAAAGACAACTGGTCTTTAAAAGCATAGTCCATTGCAAAAATATCCCTTTGTAAGTATCTTAGAAAGATCCACCACCTAAGGAACAGTGGAAGTTCTTTGTCCCAGAGTGAGTTTTGAGACACAACTGAATGAATTACTTAGTACTAGAATAACAGTGAAGCCAGCACAGATTTCCCACGTTTCAACATACAGCTCTAGGAGCTTTTAAAATACCCTAGCAAATTTCAGACTTCCTGTACGATTGATTTGTATTTCAGAACACCTCTAACTGGTCATTTCTTAAAGCATCTGCACATTTAAAGTCTCCTTGAACTGCATGACACAATGTATATAAAAACAGCAGTTATCAAGTCTGATCTAAAGAGAACAGCTCGAGACCATTGTGGTCTGGAAATTAAACACATAATTTAAGAGACTATATAGGAGGGAATAACTTCTCTAGCCAAAGGATTCTGCTGTTTGTAAACACTTGGGGTTTTTCCCCTTAAGGAACTTACCATGATAATCCCCTTGACTTGGTGGATTGGACATGATAATCTTCATGCAGCTGTATGGGGTATAATCAGTCCTCTTTCCTTCTTTCCCATAGTTGTGGCGAATGCTGTAAGCATATCCTTTGTCAAACTGAATAAAAATAGAAGAATAAATTTGTACATATTGGGTCAGTAATTCTATCTGCTCTGCAAATAGAAATGCTGAATAACAAAATAAATTTTCCAAACATACTCAAACTGAGGAAAATGAAAACCTATTTGCTTGCTGCTGGCTTTGGGGTTTATATTACATGAACTTCAATTTGTACATATGTGTGTTTTACAGACACATCACAAGAGAAGTGAGTAACTGCGTTGATTTAAGGTATTTTCAGCTGATTCTGTGATGGCTTTAAAGAGAAGATTATATAAAAAGGAAAATTTTGAACCCCACAATATTATTAAATGGAGAAAACATAATTTTAAATCTTTCACAAATGTCCATACATGGATTGCCTGATCAGGGAAAAAAACATAGAAATACAGATTTCTTTACTCAGGTTTACATTCCTGTTCTCCCAAGGTATAATGCTACACCTATACTTTGCTTCAGCACTGAAGTTCAATTCTTCACATTCTAAAATTAAGTATACTTTGCTTGTATATAAAAAGATTTTCTCTTTTGTCTACCAATAGACTATCAACTCCTCCAATAAAATGAAATCTTATAAAGTAATACAGGTGTAATCAAACCTTTATCTTGACAGCTGAGCACAAAGCTATCAATATCATTTTAGGTAAGTCCTATGGAGACCATCCAATTACATGACTTCACATCATTTTTTTACATGGTAAGAGGTGACCCGTAGTAGAATCAGATTACTTAATATACAGATTTCATTAAATTGCATTAGCTACTGTAAAACATCAAGGAACATTTGTTCAAATACCATACTTCCAGTTCTAAAAACCACAAATATGACCAAAAAATGAAACATCATATTTAGAACTACACCTCTTCAGTCTCTTCACCTCAAAAAAGAGCTATGACAGTATGTAAAAGGAAAAACTCTGCTCTTGCTCAATTCAAAATTATAGCATTAAATTCTGCATCTAAATGTAGACAATTCCCATAAGAATTTAAGTTTTCTTCTCAGAAACCACTTTAAATTATTTTTTTACTCTGACTATGGTATTTTACTAATAGAAGACAATGTAATATATTGAGAAAAATCATTCAAACATACAACTGCTAACACTACCACTGCAAGGATATTCTCATTTCTACCGATAAAAGTAGTTCCCTATTTGGCCTGTGGATGTCCAAATAGTGCTTCAGAATATTCATTATCTATGAAATATCTTGACTGGCCTAAAGATGACAAAAACAAAATAGAAACAAAAATGTATTTTTCTTCATTTAAACACTTTAATCTTTTTTAAAATATAGTTACTTGAAACTCTGTAACATAATATGCAAATATACCTGATAAATGTGTATAAAAATATCCGCAAAGTTTGAGAATAAAATCCTAAATTGTACCTAACTCAAACAGTAAAAAAAAACCTTCTCCATCAAGATGCTGCTCATAACCAAGTCAATGCATGAAGAAGACTAAAATTCAGCACTTATCCCTAATAAGGCTTAAGACATCCAAAGCTCTGAACAAACATTGACTAATTAATCCATACTGTGCATTTGACAAAGTGACTTTACCCTACTTTAAAAGACTTTTTAAAAAGCAGGAAGGGGAGGAAAAGAGAGACAACAGCATTTTGTTTTCCAGCATAGCCACAGGCAGGATCAAGCAGGTGGGAATACTCCTACCTATCTGGCCAACAAAGGCTCAGGAGATAAAAGAACTGGTTGGTTGAATAGCAAATGAATGCTACTTTTTCTAGCAATAGAGTTGGGCTTACCAACTCATCATTAGAGAGAACTCTCTAGGTGTGTGCACACACTAAGAAGGGCCAGGAAACAGCTCTCCACCCTTTTGCAGGGTCCCAGCAGCTACTGGCCAAGTCCTGCTGCTGCCCCTGTTGGAGCAGCAAATGGTCTGGTTACTCCTGAAAAACAGCAAAGATCAAATACAAAGACTTTCCAATCTCTGCATGAACCTGTTAAACTGAAATGGAATCTGTGATCCTGTAGCCACCTCTTCTTCTACCCAAAAGCTCTGGAATCTTTCCTCCTTTTCAAAAGATGAATTGAAGCACATTTCATCTTCTTAACAAAGGACATTTGAGCAAGCAATTAAGTTAGACGAAATTATTTTTTTCCAAGGGTAAAAAAAATCATGTTCGCCTCAGGATGGGCTGCTTAGTTTCCTAGAAAATTAACACCCCTCTTTAACAGTTATGTATACTAAAATCTTGAGCTGTACTTTTCACATCACTTGCCTTGATGCCCACAGAAATTACTTTCAGTACTTAACTCGGTACATTATGCTGAGAAGCAGCTCTTGCAGTAAATAGAATCAACAGCTACATAATAACACAACACGGCCTTAAGGGGGACAGGTTGGATCTTTTCTCATTGCTTTCTTGTAATCCTGCTTGGTTCCCAAGAGTTTTTGCAGTGGCAGATAATAACACAGCCACATGGTGCAAGTTGGCACATGTGCAGTTACATGCTTCGCTGAGAGCTCTCTCATCCTTGTGATTCAGCTTTTCTCATCACTGATCAAGGAAACAGTATTTTAGCAGGGCCAATATCTGACAGGCTGTGTGGTCATCCTCAGCAGGAAGAAACCATGAATTGCGGCATTTCATTACAGAAAACACATCCTGCAGAACAACCTTCTTTGTACACTGGGGAATGAACTCCATGGTCAGCCTCATTCTTTCCTAATATCATTTACTCTAGGATGTGCATAAAGGAAAAAAAGACAAGGAGCAACCCCTTTTGCTAGAAAAAGCACCAAGGTAAAATTAGACATGTTTGAAATCTGCAGAAACAAGAAGGCAGAGGATCTGCTCCTTCCTGTTTATTCTGCCCCAAACTGAAGTGGTTCAATTTACATTCCTTGAAAAAAATAAATTATACATAGCATATATCATGCATGTAGGTGTTTGCAGGGTCATTTTAACAGCTTATAAATTGCTTGGTTCTAAACTATTTTAGAGAAACAGCTTAAAAACCTGTAAAACTACTATTACTATCTATTCTAACTGCAGTCTACTAAAGGGCATTATGGCAACAACCTGTAAAAGGTCAGACTCAAATTAAGTGGTTTGAAAAATCATCAAAAATTTTTGGTGATTTTTATAAGAACTTTTGAGGTTCTCACTGAACCCAGATATGAACTTGCTAAACAGTAATGAAGCTGCAAGAGCAAGTACATTTCCCTTGTACTCTGCATGACAGTTTCCACTGAGATGAAATTAAAGAATAAAAAACCAATAAATGATTCATCAAATGCTGGGTATGTTCTACACATCCCACCATAGTCTGTGCTAAATATCAACAGAAGCTGCCAAAGTTACTATGAAACAGTAATATTGAAGCAAGATCATTATGTCATTGAGATGACTGGTCATACCTGACAGCAAGGATTCTCTGCAACTTTTTAACTGTAAGACCACATCAGGATTATCTCACTTACTTTGCCTCTATTTAACTCTCTGAGCTTTGTAAAATCTGCAACACATTTATAATTTATGTGTGAGGTGAATGGGCCATGGCTTTGGCAAGGGAGAAGGATATTAAGAAATATGTCTAGTCTAAGCAATGAACTGATTCACACTGAAGCCAAGAAGCTGAGGCAAAGGCAGCCCTATCAAAAACTGCCACTTGCATCTTGGAACGTGCAAGTCTAGGCATTAGCAGCAGTGTGAATTTTAGTTTCAAAAAACTGCAAGTCAACTCTCCAAACTTTAACTTGATCACTGAGGCTAAAGTTTTTTAAGGACGTGTCTTTCCTTTAGGCATGGCTGTAGGATGCACGTGACATCGTCAGCAGAGCACTTCAGACCAGACAGGTGGGTAGTTTTGAGGTTTCATGCACCAGTGTTTGCTGTAATGAACTCATCTGTCCACTGTATGATACTGAATGATTTAAAGATGATATCAGCTATCCTGATGACACTGAGGCTTTCTTAGACAACTTCTCCCTGTAAGAAACAAAGCTCTTCGTACTGACAAGTGGCACCAAACTTGTAGTCCAAAGCCAGAATCGAGGAGGCTTGGGAGACAGTTCACTTGGTATAGATAAGTGTACTGTAGCAAGGAACTTATGCTTTGTTTTTATGTGGTATATTCACATGAGTATCAGGGTAATGCAGATTAATTTGCCTAATAAATGTTAGCTAAGACACATGTACTGTACTAGATACCCTTCACTGGAAGATATACAAGTTATAAATTATAGTATAAATAAAAAGGGATAGATATAGATACAGATATCTAAAAGCTATAAATTTGAAACTGGTATAGCCTAGTACCAGATTACCATGTTCCAGACAGGAACTTCAGGAAAACCTATTTTCAACAAGTTCTGATCATACAAATGCAAGCAAGATCTTTAGATATGGAATGAGGATGTACCTCAAAGGGACCATTTGGCAGGTGTATGTTCTCCTTTGAAGGAAAGTTTTCACTGGAAAAAACAGGAAAGCATGGGTCATGACTGCCAGTTTGATACAACAGAATATACCTTCAAAAGAGAACTACAAGAAATTACATTCCCCAGGCACTCCAGCCACTGAACAATGGGCATCACGTCATCACTGACAGTCACCTTCCTTATATCACTTGCCATATTTGCAGATTAGTATCTGTAAATAGAAATAGGTGCCCCATAAAATTTGTTATCAAATCTGATATTCAGCATGCATATTAGGACATAAAATAATTTGCTGACAGGTCTTGCAAGCCCTGTATGCTCAGGTTCACCCTTCTATGAAACTTTCATATTTCAGTTAAAACTACTTTTATATATTCATATAAGATTTTATGCATCTATTCCTAACAGTACTGGGAAATTTATTTATTTAAAGTCTATCAACTAAGCAAAATGGCACACTAACTTTGTCTGGCTTCTTGGCTGACCACCTGATTATTTCCAAGTCTGCAAAATTCAAAGAAGTAATGGCTTAACATCTCTTTTTTTAAACAGTCATTGGGTAATTTCCTGTATAAAATTGTTGAGCCTGTATAGATAACAGCTTCAAATCCATATATTTATCACACACAGTCATGTATCTGCTGAAATAACTGGTTCTCTTTTTCATCCATTTCCTAGGCAGTCACTCAAATCATTACTGTTGACACTGCTTACTTGGCATATCTTTATCCAAGCAACTTTTCTTTCTTTAAGCTCATTCGTAAGATAACCACAATTTATCATTTTGCAAGCACAGCTGTATTTAGGAGCACAAATAAATGCTTCTCTATCTGCCAACAACAAAAATTTGTCCTCAATTACCATCCTGTAGCCCAATGTGTACCTCAAAGGTACAGATCAGAGACATCACCTAAATCTGAACTGGAAAACTACTACATTGTGTAGCACTCAGCACAGACCAATTCACAGCAGTATAAAAATCCTTTTCCCCTCCAATTCCAGGATTTCCAAACTACATGAGGCAAGAACCACTTAGCCCTGGAGATGGTTTCATCTGCTATAAGAAAATCAGAATTTTTTTGTATCAGTCAAACACCTTGTATACGACTCATATGAGCATAAAGTGTGTGGCTGATGAACTAGCAAAAATCTGATACCATAGGCTTTTATTTACAGTACTCTAAGCTTGCCTTAGTATAATGTAGCTAAATATACAATTTATGTACACAATTTCTTCACACATTTACATGCACCAAGACTTTGAACCAGGAAAAGTAAAACATAAACCACAGCAGGCAGACTTCTGCCTCAAGACACTGCATCAAATTATCAGCACAACAGATCTTAAAGCCATCTCTGTAACAACTTGATTTTTCTTAGGCACATGCTTGGTCACCTACAAAAGATTTTATTAGCTACTTCAAAACACTGCAATATTTCTTTCTGTATCTAAATTATTCTGATGGTTTCAGTTGGGATAAAGTTAATTCTCTTTCAAGTAGATGGTACGATGCTATGTTTTGAATTTAGTGTGAGAATGATGTCGTTAACACACTGATGTTTTGGTTGTTTATAATTAGTGCTTACACTGAGTCAAGGACTTCTCAGTTCCCCATGTTCTGCCAGTGAGTAGGTGCACCACAGGCTGGGAGGAACAACCAATGGGACAGTTAGTGGCTTGCTTGGGGGACGATTGTGATTTTGCAGGGGGGACAGGGGTCCTCTCTCCATTTTTATTTTGAAAGTTAAGTAGAATAGTAACTAACTGCATCTGCAGAAATAAGATATCACTCCAGACATCTAAATTCAGACGTCTGCCATTATTATCAATGGTGGTCAATGCAACCAGAGGAGTCTGGGGAGCGATTCCATTTGCCCTGGAGGCTCATTAAATAAATCATTCTCTAGACACTACTGACTATAAAGGCTAGATTTTTATTGGTTATAATGGCAGCTTATAATCCTAGTGTAAAGAGAATGTATATCAAGGAGAAAAGAAATTCAGTATGTCTGTATCAAAACAGAGAGAAATCGATACTCTAATGTATACCACAGCACCGTGTATTACAGATACACAGAGAAGATGGATGAAGACTGGCCAGGGGCCCAAAGTCCAAAAACTAATTTCCTACTGCTTATTCAAGCTCTATCAATTGCCTAAACAAGAATGCTTTCATATGATGTTCTATTCATATGATGTTCTATAGTTTTATTTGAATTTTACCCTAATCCTCAGATTTTTAAATGTGGCAGCACCACTCAAAGAGATTCAGTGACTTAGACTAAAAACATCCATTCAACCAAAGTGACAAAGTTAGCAACATTTGATACAACTGTAGAAAAAACCCTGCCTTTTACTGAGACATGGTTAAACCTCTTGGACAAGGATCAATGACAAAACAAAAGGTTATTAAGTCCCAATCACATATTTCAGGATGTCAGCAAATCCTCAGTAGAAGTGCAAATTAAAACAAATTGATTTATTTTCTAGATAAATTGATCATTGGGAAAAAAAATCAAATAATTCTTAAAATAAAATTACAAGGAGACAGAGTAATGAATAAAGTTCCTCAGGCTGATAAGTACTCCTTATGTCTACTCCAGAAATGTACACACTTAACTTTTTTGAGGCAGTCATAAAAGAATGACAAAAGCAAGGCAATAAAACACAAAAGAGTACACGGATAGTTGATGTTTGTCAACTCTTTTGAACATAAACTAGATATTGGAGCTCTCCTAACAGCATGGTTTGGCTCAAGATCACTGGTATTCTCTCTAAAAGCTCTGCTATAAAACCAGATTTTTTAATTTATTAACAAGACAATAAAAGACAAAATCTCATTTTAAGATAATGATCAAACAGAAATGCAGAAAACCAGGTATCAGCCCTTGCTGTCATAATAAAGACAACTGCTTACATATAAAGAACAATTTATATTCTGTCTTATGCAAAGTTCACTATAACCAAGACATATTTCAACTCCAGAGTGCAATTATGACATGAGTTTTCCTGCACTCAACAAAAGAAAGCTTGTTTCAAAAATACACAAGACTATTCTCCTATTTTTTGTTTTTTTTAATAAAAGATGATTTAACTGCAGGGAAAATGGGAACAGAAGAATAAAGAAGCTCTACTAACCAGACTGCTCTGAATTGTCTCAGAAGAAGTAACATCTCATTTTTAGTGCCTGCTGTAAACTTCTAAAAACAGGGAAATAACTGTGGTAAAAAAAGTACAAGGAGCTCAACTACTGTAATTGCTGTTTTTTTTAAAAATGTTTCTTATAATTCACTAGTATTGCCCCAATTCTCGTGCCCCAAATTCAACTCCATTAAGTAGATGAAACAGAAAAAGAAAATAAATTGGAATTTAAACAGTAAAACTTGCCTTAAAGACCACTTGCTTCCACTCCCACATGTTCAGCAGGTGACAAAAACAAGGAAACAGAAAACAAACTAACAAAAAAATCCAAATTCCCAAAACCCCCACAAATAAACTGTATTTGAGGGACATTTTGGTTTTCTCCTTTTTGAGTGGACAGAAGAAGGGATTTAGGGAGCAGTAAAAGC
Source organism: Lanius collurio (assembly GCA_020086605.1). Taxonomy (NCBI): domain Eukaryota; kingdom Metazoa; phylum Chordata; class Aves; order Passeriformes; family Laniidae; genus Lanius; species Lanius collurio. Next base: position 21,322,678 of record JACBWW010000001.1, on the reverse strand, counting down.
TTAGCACACACCACATTATGTGGAATTCAGTTTCACAGCCAAATAGCATTGTACATTTCACACAAAATCAGGATCCAACGTTCTTTCAAGAAGTAGTAACATCTATAATGTTGAAATACTTAAGCCCTATCATAGTAATTTCCTTTTCCTAAATCAATATAATAAATTTCCAAAACATAAATTGCACATAGAACAAATAATGTATGAAGAGCTGTTCTGTCTTTATTCATGAGATTCAACAGATCTCAAAGACATGAGGCAGAATGTTAAATCAATTCTGAAAGCAAAAGTACATTTATATTTACATCGGGCCTATTGAGATATATCAGCAGAGTGCATATTTGATACAACACGCTGCTTTTCTGGATGACTGAATATGAAATACAGCCATGATTTACTGGCTGAATATAGACTGAATATGACAGGTGTATGATATTACATCAACTACATGAACATTATCAAACAAAAATGTGTTGAGAATTCTGAGTTTTGTTTTTGAAAACAGTTTATAAAATTACAGGATACCTGAATGTTTGATAAAATAATTTTAAAGTATTATTTCAACTAAGAGTACCGAGACTAAAAAAAAAAATTTCTATCAAAACTTTTCTGCTCAAAAAGCACAGGAACACAACTGGAAGAGATCTGCTGTGTCATTCAGCTTGTCCTGGAAGGTAATAAAAAGACATGGATGAAAACATTTGCATCTCAAAAACTGCTAACCCATCTCAGAACTTGGGGTAAATAGCCAAAGAGCTTAAATACATTACCAGTTGTGTGTGCAGCAGAGGGTTAGAGGGAGCTGTATGGTTAAGAAGGTATTCAAAAGAGCCTGCTAACAGCTCTATATTTAGTGACACTCAGATACTTCACAACCTCTAAACTTAGAAATTTATCAGCCAGGTAGGCAAAGCCATCTATTATGTTTCTTAAAATGTCATGGAATGACTTTCTTGCTGCTGCTGTGAGGGCCAGTAAAACAGAAACCTCTTCTGACAAGTATAGTCCATCTACACTGATAATGAAGTGCAAGACTGACAAGTGGTCAAAACTACAAAATGAATCTTAGAAAATTAAAGGTCTGGCTTCAACATTCATTTTTATACATGCAGTTCTAAAATGACACTACATCATGGAATATCAACAGCAATGTGTGTTGCTGAGAATAAAACAAGACATAAGAGAGCAGATTCTGATCTAAATTAGTTTTAGTTCAGGGAAGATAATTATTGCTTTCACTCTCTTCACTGCAAGAACCATATCACAACCAGCTCATACATTAGATTATTAAATACAGATTTCTGTGTCTAATATATAACAACTACAAAAAGTGATCCTATTTCTTTTTATGGTAGCTAGCACAATTAAAGATCACTAAAACCATGCCATCACTGTTAACGTCCTGGAAGAGAGTTACAGCTAGAGCCCTTCTCTATCCCTAAGACATGTTACAGACTGAAAGATGGCCCAAAATTTTCCATTTTAATGTAATTCAGAAGATGAAAACTGAAATTCATACATTTTTAACAGGTTAAAAATGCTGAACAAATTAAAGCACTTTAAAGTGTATAATCATAGGCAAATGCCACTATAACTTGGGTGTCACAACAAAGAGTGCAGAGTTTCAGCTTTAACTAGAATAACTGGGAAAACTGAAAAAGGGATGGAGTTCAGAGTGAAAGAACACACATTTTTACCATCACTTATTACTTTGATTCCTCAAATATTTAAGTACACACTATAGCCTTCATGTATATTACAGTCTAATACTCTTCAATGTTTTCTAGTACCTCCTCTGCAGTTGGGGTCCATTGGAATAACACTCACAAAAGAAAAATACAGAGAAAAGTAATGGGTTTATACCACGTCCATTTCATTTAAGAAATACTGCTTTAAGACTTGGAATCTATTATGCAAAAACTAGTGGATCTTTAATTAGAAGTTTCTGTAACAAAACTACTGTCTTGTGAAAAGAAGTTATTAAATGAAAGTGAAACAGATTTTTGTCAATATTCCTAAGCTTAGATAACTGTAAGAGACACTGATATGCTAATTTTTAAGTTAAGGCTTGAGAAAAGGAAGTTTCAGAGGGAAATACACAGAAATATGGTTGAGTTTAATATGCATCTACATTAGCTACAGGGCATAATTAAAACATAATTATGTCCCAAAGACATTTCCTCCTTAGCATCCTTAACTTCACTGAAAATACCTGTAAGCACCTTGGGTTTAAAAGGTCAGGCAACATTATTTAAAGTAAAATAAATTTTTACAAGTAAAAGGTAAAAAACTAAGGGTTTCCTTTATTGTTTCTACCACTCATAACTTCCAATGTGTCAGTCAAAAAGCATATTATAACACAAACTGAAGGAAAACAGTACCAAGTGAAGCTACAGATTATTCCCCTGCCAAAAGGAACTGGTACAGCATCTACCATTGGAAGAGGTCTGCGTGTTTATTTATATATTTCTGTTCACATAAAGCTGTAAATTAACAGTACCTTTTCCATGATGGTCACGTATATAGTACATGGGCAGAAATGGTGAAAAGAAAATTACTTTCATCTTATTTCCTTAAATAAGTGGAACATCTAATCTTATAATCATATCTGATTTTTCACCATCTGATTTCTTATGTGTCAATTGGAATAATGAGGTGTTTCGTTTATTTAATTTGGAACCAAAAGTAAAACAAACTGTATGAGAGAAACAGAACAAGTCTGTATTTTTTTGTTTAGTGAAGAGGTTAGAGCAGCAATACCTACAAACTTGCACATATTTGTGTGAGGATTGTGAACAATGTAGATGTTACTGGTAAACCTCTCTGCAGCAAAGTCAGAATTTTTTATCCATCAGGAAAGCAGAAATGGTACCAACTGCTTTGTAAAACTTGTACTATAAATCGTATCAGGCAGCAACATCTGCAAATGCAACATGGTATGTTATTTTAATGACAATTTCATACTATTATTTATATCTAAGTCCTAATAAAAATCATTATCTGATGCAAACAACTTTAAACAATTTTGATTTGATCTCACGATGCTTAATTAAACAGGAAGCACACAGCTATCTCTAGCTCTGATTAGATAAGCTAATTTTCTGCAGTCTTTCCAGAATCAATGTGTACAACACAAGACTAAACACAAGTAACACAGACAATGCTAAGAAGGACTTCCCTCTAGCCACAGTTATATCTTTACAGGCATTGCTAATCATCTCTACTTTTGATACAGTGAGTAAGGAATCTTATCCCAGTTCCTTTCTATGATTTGGCAGAATTTAACAGGATTCTGCAAGAAGTTATTCAAGTACGATCACAGAAACTTAGAATCATTTATGTTAGAAAAGACCTCTAAGATTGAGTCCAACTGTACACCTAACACTGCCAAAGCCACCACTAAGCCATGTTCCTAAGTACCCTCCTTCTTGGCATACAATCAAATGCAACCCCTGTGAGCGTGCTTTCTCTGTCCTCTCACTTCCAGAATCCATTACAGATCTCCTTCCTACTGCTGTAGTCAATAGGCACACAAAACAAATTGACAAAAGCAAACCATGCAGACCAGTGTGTCAGTAATACATCAACAGAAGTCAGATGACCTTTCAAAATTCTGAAGCACTCCACAAGAGAAGGGAATAGAATGCTAGCAGGCATAAGCAAGTGTGCACAGGACACATAAGACATGAAGGACACAAAGGACAAATTCCCACCCGTAAAATACAACTTTAAATAATTATATAGGACAGCAAGAATCTTGCACAGACTTAGCACACATACTGTGATAGCCATAAAGCCAAAACCAACCTAATTTTAATGGCCATTGAAGCTTATTTCCATTCAGCTAAAGAAGGGTATTCTGCTTCTACGATTCTAAACTTCACAGCCAGATCACAGAGGTTTTGCAAGAAAATCCTAGTTGTCAGGCTCAGCTCCAACCATTCATATGGAACCAAATGGTGAAGAAAAATAGCTGCCCACAACATAAGTTCTCAGGATTTTCAGTTATTTACATCTAGCTCCTTACTGCTTATTAGCAAACTAATACAGCCAAAGGAAAACAAAAGAAAATCTTTTCCCAGATACAACCAACAAGAATACCACTAATTCAACTCGACTCAAATGTAACACCAGCAATCCATGCATTTATAGCTTGAAGTCATGCTTTTAATTCTCATGCCTAGTTGTATAAATTTTTACTATAAAACAAATTCACTCAAAATGCCTCATCTGCTTATTGCTTATTAAAATACAAAAGGGCCTCCAGACTATTCTCTTCAGCCAAGATCAAGGCAGCTAATTGATCTCAGCAGCCATCTGTCTTCATGTGAGCATCATCTTCAAAAACAGTTATGTCCCATTTGAACAACACACCTGTTCTCCTCCAGGCTTCAATTTGTGTGCAAAAAAACCACTAAGGAAGTTGCATGAAAGGAGCAGATCTCCTGATGTTTGACTCACTGATACTAAGCTGATTTCTGGAAACTAATATGCCAAATGTTTTAACTTCGTGTTCAGTGTATCACTGTCTCACAGGCTGTTCAACTCCTAACAACCATCTCAACATATAACTCAACATCTTGCTTGAGTCACTTCGCAGTTGTGCACAAACACTCTGATTTCATAGACTTTCTTTTCTTTACCTGGCTCTTTTCTTTAGCCTTTGGGGTTAAAATCCAAATTAATTTTCACTTCAAGCCTTCATGCCTAGGATGTAGGCCTTGGACCACCTAATGTCTTGAAACACCCCTAACAATTGCACATTACTGTATTTTTCTTTGATCTTGCATTAAAAGAAAAGGCTTAATGTAAATTAAACAGTAAGTTTGGGAATAAAAATGAATTGTGCAAATGAAAAATGCATTTTCATGTTTCTTCTGACAATTAAATCACTTTTAGCCTGCAATTAAAGAAAGTTCAAGAGCTAACTTTACAGAATACAAAACACATTTTGAAACACCATAACAGTATTTTTACTTTGTTTATACTACGTAAGTATAGCCATTCAACATATAATAATTTTATGAATGTAATGCAATTTTGCCAAACACAACAAAAATTATTTACTCAAAATCTTTAAAACTCACTTTTTCTATTTCACTACAACTAGAGGATGAAATCATAAATTCCAAGTAGTCCAAGACAAATACAGATAGCAAGTGGTTCTACTGAAGCTAATTTTTACAATCATTGGTGGAAGGAAAAAATCTTTTCGATTTTATGGTAAGTTTAACACAAAAGTACAATTTAATCAATAATACGAATATCTAGACCCTGATAACCAATGAAAGCAACAACAATATTGTTTACTATATCAACATTTTGTTACCATGACATAGTCCTCCACTGCTACAGAATTCAGGAAATAAGATCTTACTGCTAATATATGCTGCATTTTTATCACAATTTTGTTTTATATGTCCTAGAAGAGAAAACAACATTTTCTTGAAGTTCTATTTTAGTCTATATACATCTCAGGAGAATTCAAGCCTGGCCACCTATTTACATTACAGTACTACTGATGTAAAATTTTTTTTTATGAAATTTTAATCCATATAGAGGAATTTCAATTTTATCTTTAGCTCTTAGATGTTAAATATTGTGGCTTGCTGTCCAAAACGTACTCTAGCCTGAAGATTTGTAAAGTTTAAATAATTCAAGAATAAGAATAGCAAATAACATTCAATTAGAGATTTATAATTAAAAATGTGACAGAATAAAGATCTTCTGATTTATGAATCAAAACATTCCTAAAACAGTAGACAGCAATATCCAATACAAAGAGGCCAAGTAAGAAAAAAAATAAATCTAAGAGCAAAACAATGCTCAAATCTCTAAGAAATGAGACAGTAAAATACCAAAACCAAACATAACCAACTGACTGAGAAAATATTCCTGGTAGAGGCTGTTTTAATGAATCACCACATCATCCATGCAGGGTAATTTGCATTGGGCATAGATGCATGTGCTTAAAAGTACTGACCTGAAGATTGCCAAGTGCCCACTTCTATTTCACTTTAAATACACAGGGGTTTGTAAATAATATAATTGCATAGACTTTCGAAGCATTAGAGCATAAACACTTCTCATTTACATCTATACATGAGTTTATTCTGTACTATCTTGTCTCCCTCTAGCGGCTGGCTCTCACAAACATGTGCTTCTACCTGGATTCAGCCCTGTCTGCAGAATCACAGGGTAATTCAGGCTGGAAAGGACCTCAGCAGGTCCCTGGTCCAAGCTCCCCCTCATGGAATTTATGGTTGGCCTTGGTAGAAACATTCATCACCAGCTCTTTGCAATCAAGGTAAAGCTCACTCTTGAATCCAGACTCAAGAACCTCCTAAGATCATTTGGAAAAGAAATCAAAGAGCCAGAAAAACAAAGTCACTGGACTATCTCATCGGAATGTATCTTCATCCCAAAGTTTACTGTTTTTTAACCAGAGACATATTCTTTTGCATATTGATGCACTATATGACTGTCATATTATCTGTCCTCAGCTTCCCCATGATCACCATGTGTGGAAGAAACAGAATATATTAACAATCTACTGAATTTCAAAAGCTTCAATGTGAAGGGTTTGCTTCTTTACCAACAACAGACTCTGAGAAAGGTTGAATTTGAGTAAACTTTCCTCTTCCTTCTTCCAGCAAAACACCTGTCATGAGGACCTCCACTAGCAGGAAGGGATAAAGAGGAGTACTCAGGTGAAAACAACCTGCTGCTTGCCATTTGCGATCAGCCATGATAGAAAACCAGGTGCCCCATGAAACTACAGTGAGTTAATCTGGGAGACGGACTCTGGATGAGTAAGAGGCTTTGCTAGCCTGAGTGCCACCACGTCTCTGAGGAAAGAGTCCTAGAACACGGGCTAAAGAGCCATGCCTCATTTTCTCCAAGAAGTCACAAAGACAAGGAAGCTGTTCTGTCAAAAGGACAATTCGGTAAATATAGTAATACTTCAGTTTGGGGAGTTACTGAATAAATAAATAAACCCCCACAGTCTTGCACAGTTTACAGATGCGCTTCAACAGCATACGCAACAATAACAAAAACTAGTGCAAAATCAAACTGCAGTATCAAAGGAATTACTTTTCAACACAGAATTGTATAACTAGCAACTGTTACTTCTGGACGAAGAGGTAAAAAAATCAGAGTACTAGAAGAGGGCATTTTGTACCACCATACACCAATTACTGCTAAGAAAAAGAACATGAATCACAAGTATATGCAGCAAAGGAAAGTAAAAAGCGATGGGCTGCCTTAAAGCCTTCTGTCTGTATCAAAACCTCAGATCCAGGCTATTAACTAAACATGTAACTGAATAATGCCTTAAAGAAATTGATTCTGCATTCCTTCTTTCCTCTGTTCGAAACACTACATTATTTTTCAATTCCCCCTTTTCACATTCACAGGTTAATCATACAAAAGTATCTGAAAACAGTAACAATCTCCACTACAATGATGTCTGTTAGAGGACTTTATTTACAACTATGAAAGTATTTTTACATCTGTTCTATAACTATGTAATTTATCTTGTTATTACCTTTTTGTATTTTTAAATCACACTGGAGTTATACCTTTCCTCTTTTTTTTTGCTTGACAGGGTCAGGAGCTACTTTCTAAGCAAGAATAATGAAAGATTCTATGAGAATCAGTATCTGTTTAGAGCAAGATTACAATTTATATAAAAAACAAAACAGTCTTAAAATAACACTGAAGTTATAAAGCCAACTGGCATAACCATTCAGTCAGAAGTAATGCATCTACTCCTATTTGGCAGCTGATCCTTTCATCTGAACAACAATTTACCATTTAGGCACTCTTAACCTAGCAATTTGCAGAGTAATTTTAATTGCAGTGCCTAAATTAGATAACGTTTTATTTTGCATTCTGCATTTGACTTTGTTGTGAACAAGCCCATACATGACCATTCCCTCCCCCGTCCCACCAAGAGAGCATCTCTACCAGTTTCAGCACTTTCTTTGTAGGTGTTACTTGATTTTTTTTCCCACTGACTACATGGTTTCACACTTCATTCATTCTTCACAGGTTCTCTCTAAAGGTAAAATATAATTTCTTAAAAACTTTCTACAGTGTTTTTATCAATAAGCCTGAAGGTATGCATGAATGAGTTACTCAGAGCACAGGAGGAGTTCTTTTTGGTGCAAATTGTCCATATGCCTATGCTCAGCCTGGAGACTGTGCTTAGCCAGTTTGCTGCTAATGTGTTCATGGTAACTTCCTTCCTGCTGAAGACTCGAGTTGTGTGCCAAGAATTCTTAGGATTGAGAATTGGCATAGATGTGGCAGCTATTAAAGACAAAAATGAACACACAATTTTGAAATCATAACCACTTCCAGCAAATTGAACACTCCCTCTTTGCAATACAAGAGTCAGTAGGTAATACATCATTAACCTTAATCTTTACAAAGTATCATGCATATATCTTCACAATGCTCCAGTAAAATGAAACAGTCCAATTAATTATCTCCACTCTACAGGAAAGGAACAATGGCATGAATGTTAGAAAATAAAACTGTCAAATGAAGAAAATAGCAATAAGAATTGTATTAATCTTCCTTTTTTCAGGACATTAAACATTGTACGGCACTACTGTGAAAAATCACAGGCCACTAGCCTCAGTTAGAGGCATGAAAAATTAGTTTTCTTTTTTATCCCAGTTTGAATATGGTTATCTAGAACTTGAAAAGGACTAAAATTACTTGGAAGTATCAGCCTCCTTGTGAAAAACACAGTAACCAAACTCCTTGCTTGATTCACAATATGCTTTCTAACTCTTGAAGCTAAACAAAGGATAATAAAACTTCATTTGTTTTTAGGGCCTATCGACAGAGATGCTATAGTAGAAAGTCGTAACTGAAAACAGGATCCAAGGTGCACGTGTCTTCATACATGTGCACATGCATATTTGGTCAAAGCACAAGTAGGTGGAATAAGATGTGCTCTCCCAATATTTTTTGAAAACAGAAATAACAAATATGTGTCTTTATCCTGTTACTGTTACACTGTAATAGCTTGTTTGTATTCTTCCTTTAAGCAGAAGATATGGCAAGTAAAAATTCTGGATTTTCCTGAATTCAACTAGTCTTGTGGGTTGACCCTTATTGGATGTCAAGTGCCCACCCAAGTCTATCACTCTCCTCATCAGGTGGACTGGAGAGAGAAAATACAACAAAGGACTCGTAGGTCTAGATAAGGACAAGGAGGGATCACTCACCAGTTACTGTCACAGGCAAAACAGACTTGACTTGAGAACAGTAATTTATTACCAATCAAATCAGAGGAGGGAAATGAGAAATAAAAATAAATTTTAAAACACCTTCCACTCATCCCTCCTGACTTCCAGGTTTGACTTCTGGTTTTCTCTATCTCTTCCCACAGGTGGTGTAGGCAGGAAGGACATAGGAGCTCACCACACATTTCTGCCACTCCTTCATTCTGAGGGAGAGGACTCCTTACACTCTTCCCCTGCTCCAGAGTGGAGTCCCTCCCACAGGAAACAGTCCTCCATTAACTTCTCCAATGTTGAATCTTCCCACGGGCTGCAGTTCTTCACAAACTGCTCCAATATAGTCCCTTCCCTGGTGAGCAGTCCTTCAGGAACAGCCTGCTCCAGTGAGTCCCTGTGGGCTCACAAATCCTGCCAGCAAACCTGCTCCAGTGTGGGCTTCTCTCTCCGTGGGGCCACAGGTCCTGCCAGGAGCCCGTTCCAGCATGGGCTTCCTACTGGGTCAGAGCCGGTTTCAGGCATCTTTCTGCTCTGGCATGAGGTACTTCATGGGCTGCAGGAGGATCTCTTTTCCACCCTGGTCCTCCATGGATTGCAGGGGCACAGCTGCCTCACCAGAGGCTGCCTCACAGGCTGCAGGGTAATCTCAGCTCTGGCACCTGGAGCACCTCCTCCTCTTCCTTTTGCACTGACCTTGGTGTCTGCAGAGCTGTGTTGCTCTCATGTATTCTCACTCTCCTCTCTCTGGCTGAAGCTGCTATTGTGAAGGTGTTGTTTTCCCCCCTTTCTTGAACATGTTATTCCAGAGGTACTACCCACCACTGCTGGTGCACTCAGCCCTGGCCAGCAGCAGGTCCCTCTTGGAGCCAGCTGGCATTGGCTGTCAGACAATGGGAGAAGCTTCTGGTAGCTTCTCACAGAACCTAACCCTGCAGCCCCATCCACTACCAAAAAATGGCCACATAAACCAAATACAACTAGTAACTAATTGGCATTCTGTTTCAAAATGTATTGCCACTCTTCAGAGATGTTCTTAAGACCTTTGTAAAAAAATGCATTTTGAAGGGTTTTTTTTAAACAAACTACCTATCTCCTTTCAAATCATATCACATTTAAGGAACTAGATAAACAGATCTTTAGATACTCATTCAATTCATACCTTTAAATCCCTTTCTTCTTCCCAAAAATTTTGCAGACAAGTTGATCTATCTTCTGGGTCTTGAAAGAGGCATATGTACCATAATTCATTTTAGATGACTTTATTTTTTGCCCTATATCTTGAATAAATAGCCATGGCCCAGAGAACCTAAGGTAATGAAAGATTGTCTACCAAGCACTCCAAAATACTTCACAGTACTCTGCAAGACTGAAATCTCACAATATTAAATATGAAGTATCACACTCCACCCAAAGTCTGAAACACATACCACAGGTCAGGCAGAGATGGATGAGAGAGGAAGCCTGCTTCATTGTACCGGAGCTGTTCAAGATAAGGAGCAGCTCACAATCCTCCAAAAATTAGACATTACATCTTCCTCACCCACAACACTCTCAAAAACAATTTTTCTCACTGCTTCCTTGAACATATTCTTCTGACTTCTGTCCCCAGCTTCTTCTTCTGTTCTTAAACTGTAAATTTGCTGAGGCAAGACTACTTCACACAGAGCTGTCCGATTAATACTTTTTTATTAAACAAAAGAGGCTAACCTTGTCTTTCAGATAGTACTGGTTTTGGTCACTTGTCTGCTTGGTGAATTAATTTAGTTACATAGTACCTGTATTTCATATCGGACACTTGTTTCCTACTAGTTTATTGGGAAGGTTTTTCTAGTCTGTATCTATAAAAATCCTCTTTATGGCTTGCCTTTTTTACCCACAGTTCTGGTGAATACCCAACAAAATGACTAAAATTATAAGCAAAGAGAGCAAAAAAAGGCCTCCCACCTTTAAAATACATTACTATACCTTTTGCCCAATTATTTAGTTCAAAAAGCGTCTACGTAAAGCTGCAGCACAATGTACGCATTAAATACACCTCCACATTCACATACTGAGATATGTTTGAGATACTTTCATTTGTTGAATTACCTTATCTGCATCCACTTTTCCTCTGATAAATTCTTTCTTCCAAAATTCCAGTGCCTGCTCCAGAGTCAGGCCGATGCCTTTTAAGAAGAGTCCGTACTGCATGCGGCCTCCGTGACGGAGGTGGTGGCTGTCCCGCAGGGCTCTGTGCAACTGCCGCATGCACAGAGGGAATGACTTCACAGAGAGCTGACAAGAGAAGAATTTCTGTTCAAGCCATACTGATAATTTAATTTGTAGGATGCATGTTTACTCTGATTGTTAATTAGGTCCATTTGAAAATGCCAATGGCTGGAAGAAAAGATGCATGTACAGAGAGTTTTGGGACTGAATTCATAAAACAGGTGAGTCTATAAACTATCCAATTCAATAACCATTTCAAGAACAAAATCCAGAGGACAGAGTAATACGGGTGGTAGTATCAGACTGTCTCCAGATATAAAGTAACACATTTAATTGCTATCAGGAAAAATATATCCACACTTGTATAACAATATTTCTTGACTCTGCTTTATTTTAGCATCTGGAATGGCAAAGTGGCCTTTTGGGGGATTGGAGAAGGGGAGGGGATTTTCATTCCCTGCCAGAGAAACAATATCATGGTTAAGATAGACACTGAAAATACACAATTCCTAAAATTCAGATAAAGGAGTTATGTTTTTAATCGTCTCTGTACTATTCATGAATGGTGTTTTACATCCTATGTTTTACTTCCATTTTATTTACTTCTTTGTTTTCAAAACCCTCCTGTAAGTCAAAAATCAAAAAACAGCATTGAAAAGACTAGTACTGCAACACAGTAATCATAAACTAAACATCATAGTTTGCAAGATTGTTAAGTAAGAAAATCTTTTTAAATTCTGCTTATAATTATGTTAGATATTTGTGAAAGTACAAAAAATTAAACAGCAAATTAAGCATTTCACTCTGAGTGAACTTCACTCTAAGTCTGAATACTGATTAGATAGATGCATTTTCAGTTAATTCTGCTCCATTTAGAATTTTAATGCTATTTCATTCAACAGTTACAAGGCAAATATGAATAAAAATAAGATAAAGGCTTTCTATTTTGTTTGTACATATAGTACTTGAATTTAAAAAGTTATACTTCAATATCCTATATAACTCCAGAAACACAACTTACAGCATCAATTTGCTCTAGAGAAATTTTTCCAGTGCTCTTTTGGATGCTGTAATCTGGGCCAACATAAGAATGGCTGAAAAACAAAGCAAACAGTATGGCATCATTTAAAGCAGTTCCAAAATATTTTTAAGTTTACAAATTTAGAAAGAAAATAATTTATCAGTTATGGGCTGCGGATATTTCATATCAGGCAAAAACAAGAAACCAAGTAATTAGAACTCATAATGCCAACATTAGAGCAAATATAGCAAAGAAATCCTCACTCCCTTTATCAGAAAGGAGAGGTGAGGGGTCATATGGGAATACACAGAATAAAGTGTAGCACTTGGTACTGTCATTTAGAAAAACACCTTTTTTTCTGGAGTTACACTCTGCATGCCTTCAAAAGACTCAAGATACAATCCTTGTAAATTCGTTACAAAATCCCTCTTGGATGAAGGAATTTTTTCTTACTCACACTTTGCAACCTGCTTTTTGGACCAATAATCTGTATCCAAAGTCCCTGTTTACTGTATTGCCTGTAATACTGTCAACTTTTGCGTTTGGTTGGGTTCTGGTGTAAGCATTTCCCCAAGCCTGTTCAGCCTTGCATATATCTTCATTCAAGAAGTCTCTATATTTAAAAGTAAAAGCTTGGCACTAGATGCTTGTATTTGATTTGAAATTACTTGGGTGACAATGTCTGTGTGACTGTCTCTGCTGCAGTGTGGGGTTACCTGAACTTAGCTCAGCTTTCAAAAGCAGCTTCTTTACAGTATGAGTGAAAGACAAGACAGCTCATGTAAATAATTCCTGTGCTACTTTGGCTAGGACTTAAACTATTTTGGTATGTCAGTAATGCAGGAAAGGCCATCCCAGATTTACTGTTACTCTTCAGTTTTTGAGTTTTTAATTTTTCACCATAGTAGTTTGTCCTTCAAACAGTTGTAGGCTGCTATCTGAAGCTTCTTTTTCAGCGAACTAAACTAAGCCAACTCAGCTTCTCCCCACAACTCACATATAGGCCCAGTCCTATAATAGCCTGATGGGATTACATACAATGGGTTTTGTCCATCTGAAATTACTCCTGATGAGTATTTTAAAAAGTAGAGCATTAACAAGTCCATGCACCCCATAAAAAGCAGGAGTTGCAAAAGTGTTCCTCTCACACATTTAGATATTAAGTTTCCATCTCTATTAAATTTTTAAAGTTTCAGCAAGTTAAATCTCTTTGTAACCTACTGTGAGCATGTGAGATCCCTAAACACAATCTTGCATCAAATACTTTAAAATGTTTTCTTTTCTTTGGTATAGTACAAATGGTACTAGAGAGCACCAATGAAATAGAATAGAATAAAAAGAGTACTAAATAACAGACAAAATACTTATTTAGTCTAGAACCATCCAGTTACAAAATACATGTTATTTCAGTTTTAAAAAATAATGGGCATGGGTTAAAATACCTATGAAGACATAACCCACAGTAAAATCACCTATTCAGAGGACTAGCTAATTTGTAAGTCACAAGCAGATATGAATAGGTGCCAAAGCATGTGTGGGGCATTAACAACTAAACAATGCTCTGTAACCTTCAATTGTATGATCTTTTCATTAATTTCTAAGCTTTTGCTTCCCTGATAGAAGTCTATTGATGTATGCCAGAAATAAAATACTGCTCTACGTATTCAGATAATGAAGGTAAAAAAGAAAGTCTACAACTAGCTAATATTCTCCTTTCTCATGAGCAAGATGAAGCCAAATGAATCACAGATTCACAGAAATCAATAACAAAGGCGACCTATTTGGTCACCTGTCTGTTCACTGCCAGAGGTTGCTTTTCAAGTTGCAAGATCTGATATATTTTGTTCATTTTAAAGGAACTTACAAAAAGACAACTTGGAAGCACTTGTATAATTTTTTCAGTTGGTGACAAATTGGAAACAGTCCCTCCATTTTCACAAAAGCAAAATGGAAGGGATTTACCAGTTGTATAACATACATACCCAAGGTAACATAAGAATGTACAAAAAAGTACCAGTTAGCATAAATGTGGGGTACAGTATCCCTGTTAAAGTAGCTTTTTTCAGAACCTTTCCTTTTGCTATATTTAAAAAAAAAAAAGCACAGACAGGACTGATTACTTTGAGATACTGACTGTTCCACTTCCATACATGCAGAGAATACATCAAAAGGAATTTTCAATTTCTTGAGTAATTACTCCTAGAGAGCACAATTTATGAAAAGCTAACTTAATTGCTCTTGATCTTCAAATGGAGAAAGGTATACCACTGAGGCATATTTTTTACAATCCCAGTAAGATGTAGGGTAATAAAATCATGGAATGTTATTGGCATTCAGAAGTACCCCCAGATATGTAACAGTAACACTGCAATCTTTGTTTTCATTCCTTGCTCTTGAACAAAGTTCAATCATATGTAAATAAGCAAAGAAACCATGCAAGCTATTTTTTCTATTTTGATTTACACTAAAAACAACAAAACATAAAATTCTTTCTATATAATAAAAATTTTGAGATTTTTTAAAATCAAAATAAAATGTCAGGTTTTGGGAACAGATAGCTCAAGCAGTATAGAAAATAAGGAGCATGATCTAGCAAACTAGATCTGCATCCCAATTCCTCTTGTGGTACTGCAAGGACAGAGCCTCAACACTTCCATTTTTAATTCATCCAACATCATTTCAGTGATCTTAATGCTAAGCTGTATGTGTTCAAAAACAGCTTTCATTACTGACACCCATTATTTAAGTAAATTTCTATCCTTAGAGACATTAAAAATTCTACAAAAATAAACACCTGAGCAACCTGATCTAACCAGATCTGCATTAAGCACGGGCTAGATTAAATCATCTCGAGAGGTTCATTTCAAGGTAAATTATTCCATGATTCTAAACCAACTCGTTCTAATTGTATGGACCTTGTCCTTTTGTATACTACCATAGTAAGAAAAGCCTCCCATATAAAGTGGTAAAAAGCAATATGTATGTAAGAAAGAGACCTATGCTTAGCCTTCCTAAAAATAAAGTAGAAAGCTTGTATACATATATACATCTCTCTCCATACACACACTCATACTACTACTAAGAGGGAGGCAGACTATTTTTTCTAATGGTTCACATTTTCCGCAATCTACTTAGGTAGATGAAAAGAACAAATTAGTACTCCATTCATCAATGATAGCAAAATCTCCCAAAAGAGCAGAGTATAGAATATTTGCAACAAGGAATGCCCATGCTCTGAGCAGTGTAATTTGGAACCTATTTTGTTCATAAAGGAGCTTAATAACTTTGCACTTGCTATAAAAAAAAACTTTATAAAAGCTACAACTATTTTTTATTACTTAGAAGCAACACTAGTTCTATAAATAACGTTCCACGTCATTTATAAAGTTTTCATTAAGTTGAAGGGTTACTTTTGGGGTTTTATTTCAAGTCAAGGCCAATCACACAGATGAGGCCTGTAAAAAATCTGTACCTAAGGCATTCCACCAAAACAATTACTTCCATCTTTATGAAGGAATATACTCATGCTTTCACTTCATACTACCTGAGATGACTAAGCAGAGGTCGAAGTCTCTCATCAGACTGTATGGAAGGTAGTGATCGTGCTGTCAGCTGGAAGAAAAAAGGAGTACAATTAATAAAGTATTAGCTTAAAAAACTTGATAGCACAAGGCAGGAACTATGTTAGAAGTCACACAGTGTTGTTACAACTTTATACAACATTAGGTAAGACTCAATTTTTCCTATTAAAAATAACAAAGCACAGCCTTCCAGAATCTGAAGCTGGCAGAAATATTTACAAGTTAACAAACAGTGAAAAATAATTTTTCTAAAATTACAATGCTATTAGAATTAAATAGCAAGACATTGTTGAAAGTGGTATATGTTTTTCCAAACTTATTTGAACTAGAAGTCATATTGTGCCTAGACAGCCTTCTACCAGTATAAATATAATACATGAAGCCATATTATATATAATTTACATTTGTATAAAAGCATTTTACATAGTATTTAGCATTATGTGACTTATATAAACATGCCTCTGTGTACACTGTTTTTTTAAAATGGGCATAACCTGTTTTGCAATTTGGTTGTTTTAAAATAAATATATATTTTTCTCTTATAACTCATATGACTAGTTAAAAATTCAATTTCTCTGCATAAATAAACCTAGCAATCTATAGATCAACAAATACATGTCACAGTATTGTGGAGTACTAGTTACCTGGTGTATTAACTAAAATAACTGGAAAAATATATATATTAAATTTGCTTAGTATCTGTATATAAGGTGGCTGCCTTCAACTATAAAAGCTACAAACATAGCACTTTGGATAATTCTGACATATATCTAACAAAATATTGAACATAACATGCATTTCATGATTCTGTGGCTGCCAAGTTAGGCTGTATTTTCAAAACTAACTATGAACAAATTAGAAATTTCGAGATATTTCATACTATAAAAAAGCATCAAGTTCTTAAGTATTTTACAGGTAACCCAAAAAAAAATGCAGTACTATATGTACTAATTAAAAATATATAATTCTTGAAAGACCACCCATTCATTACACACATTTCATAACCTATGCAGTACTTGAAATATTGGATTTAAGTAGAAAAAAACCAATGCATTTATGACAGAACATTTATGAAAGTCTGACTGGACAGTAACGCAAGCAGCAAAAAAAAAAAATTAATATTCAAAACCTGAAAAAGTATCAACATTATTATCAAAGTTATATATACAATAAACTACATTTCTGTGTAAGCACTATCAATTAACAGAAACATTGGTTTAAAACTAATTTAGGAGACTTGTACCAATTGAGGCAGAACCAAGACCTAGTGATCTTTAGCCAAGATTTTACCTGACATCACAATGAAAGAATATGGAAGAGGTGGTCCATGCTGGCTGTTTCAGGATCCACCATTAAAGGACAGAAAAACATAATCCCTTAAACTCAAAGGAGAATCCACATGGCCAATATTTTTCAGAATCTTAGGAGCAAAATGACTCCCTGCTTTCTTCTATTATGTTGCCTGGACATGGTAATGTTCTCTACAGACCATAGTATTGTGAAAATAAGATCTAACACTTTTCAAATCTTAGAACAAACACTTTGTCCAGTCATTTCAAATGTTTATTTTCAGGAAGATGTGGAATCCTCATGACACTGCTCTTTTCTATCTAACACTGAAGATAGCTTTCCTTAAATAGAGTTGAGGAGATCTCATCAAAATATTTGAACAACTTTAATTGAAAGAGCACATTTTTCTTCAACTTGCCTGGATTATAAAAATAAAAGGTAACATTTTCCAGTATAAAGTTTCTCCTTATAACCTTATGTTTTTTTCTAATAGAGACAGACTGTAAATAAAAGCAGCTTTTACAAAGGTCATGGTAAATTAATGCTAGTGTTTTTAAACAGATAAGAATTTTATGTGCTTTTCAACAGCATTTTTTCTAAAAGAAGATCCCTATCACACATTCCAAATTCTGAAGACTTTTTCTAACCACTCCAAAATAAAATTTAGACAAATTCCTGCAAGCACAGCCTTACTTTCATCTCTATATGGTACTCAACATAAAGATCATCATACCAGGGGAAAAAAGGCAAAAACATGACATTTGATATTTTAGATATATGAAAGATATCAAAATGTTGTCAAATAAAGAGCATAGCTCCAAACTCTAATCATGTTGAAGCAGTTCAATTTACAGAGAACATAAAACACTGCTGACTTAGGATAATTCAAGTCCTGAGGCCTGGATCAGAGGAGGGGGCAGAGTGAGCAGCAGACAAGGACACACAGACACCTCGGAGCTAAACTGAGATGGTGGCATTATAACCTCAAGTTCAGCAGTAAGACAGGGGTAGTTTTTCCAGAGCTCCCATTGCTCAAGACCTGGCTGGACATCAGTCTTTTGCTGGTAAGCACTGCTTGTGTGGGGTTTTTTGTTTTGGTTTCCTTTTTCATGTAATAAACTGTTTTTAGCTCAACCCACGCCTCTCACTGGTCACAAGACTGAAGAGATCAGTGTCTGCCCCTCCACTTCCCCTGATGAGGATGCTGAGGGTGGCAATGAGGTCTCCCCTCAGGCTCCTCCTCTCCAGGCTGAACAGACCAAGTGACCTCAGTCACTCATCACACGGCTTCCCCTCAAGGCCCTTCACCATCCTTGTGGCCTCCTTTGGACACTTTCTAACAGCTTAATAACTTTCTTATATTGTAGCACCCAAAACTGCCCCCAGCACTCGAGGTGAGGCTGCCCCAGTGCAGAGCAGAGCGGGACAATCCCCTCCCTTGCCCAGCTGGTGATGCTGTGCCTGATGCACCCCAGGACAGGCTTGGCCCTCCTGACTGCCAGGGCACTGCTGACTCATGTTTGACTTTCCATCATCCAGGACCCCCAGGTCCCTTTGCACAGCACTGCTCTCCAGCCTCTCATCCCCCAGTCTGTGCACACAATCAGGGCTGTCCCATTCCAGGTGCGGAATCTGTCACTTTCCCTTGTTAAACTTCATATGGTTGGTGATTGCCCAGCCCTCTAATTTGTCAAGGTCTCTCTGCAGGGTCTGTTCCCAACTTACTGCCTGACCTACCTGTGCCCAACAAATGCACTACAGTCTATTTGTTCCCATTAAATGCATCTCCCAGTTGAGTATGAGCCCCCACAGGAGCGAAGTGCAAGAGGGAAAGAAGGTAAAAGCTAAATGGAAACACAGATATGAGTAAAATATGACATCATAGTAGTACCTGCAGCAGTAACACCTCTAAAGGAATGGTATACAATTGAAAATTATCTTCTGTGGAATGAAATAAAATTCCTTTCTGCTCTGCTAATCCAACACTACCTATTCGAGTAAAGTACCTTTTTCTTGAACTTTTTGAAAGAGAGAGAGTACCTTTAGCGATAGCTATTTAACATTTAATAGGCACTACACTTGTTCCCACTAACTCATTAATACTAGACAAACTTTATTTAAAGATCTGTTTGACCAGCATTTTAAGATGTTTTCTAAATGCAACCAATCTAACAGAATATTGAATCTTATGTAACCAAACCATACATTTTTTTTTAAATTGACAACACTGTTGCCATGGCATATCTGAGACTCAAAATTACAGATCCCAGCTTTTCCCCTCCACTGGGAATAACTGAGAAACAAGAGAAGACAGTAAGACACTTTCTGTGAAAGTCTTTACCTTAATTCCAGATTTTTTTCCCTAACCCTAGTTTATCTAGATTAGCTATCCTTCTGGAGTATCCATTTGATCAAAAGAAAAAACAATCTTCAGGAGGTGCTATAAAAGTCTTTGGGAAGCTTTCCTATCCTCATTCCCATTTTAAGATACGGAACAGGTTTAAAATAATGCTGTAGAAACATATTCATTCTACTCAGTTAAAGATCGTATCATAATAATCCCTATACTGTTATAGATACACTACACACATCGGAGTACTCTTTACATATTTATAGGGATGGTTTGGGTTGGAAGGGACCATAAAGCTCATCTAGTTCCAAACCCTCTGTCATGGGCAGTGACACCTTCCAGTAGACCAGAGCCCCATCCAGCCTGGTCTTGAACATGAACTGCATAAATATCCAGCAAGATTATGATAAATAACAGGCCTTTAAGTCTCAGTTCCACTTGCTCAGAGTCCATCTATAAGTGCTTCTCAAGACATTTAATCAAGGGCATGCTTTTATATAAGAAGGGAAACTCTACTATACAATCACATTTCAGACATAAATCGCTCATGTAAAATCCCCTTCCCGCTGCAATCTGCCTTCAGCAACAAAGGCTAGTTTTCATTCAGCCTAAACAGAGGAAGTAATAATCGCAAAAGACTTCTTAATGCATTTCTCTCTGATTAGAAATGCATTGTTGATGAATAGAAGCTCTAAAACTTTAAAACAACTTCATTTTCAATGAAACCTGAATTTTAGCTGGCTATTTTCTAAAATACAGGTTTAAAGGATATGAATTCTCCAGTAAGGCATTTTAATCCACCAGGCACCAAAATAGACTTGCTTTAGATTAAATTTCAGATACAATGTCTAGAAAGGTTTTGTACTTCTGAGAAAGCCTTAATATTACTTTTGTTTGCCTTTATTTATTTTTTAAAGACATTTCAGAATGATATTACATAGTTTGTATGATTTTGCACAAAGAAATTAAGAGATGCAAATACTGTCAGAACCCAAGAATTCAAGTTAATTACATTCCAGAGAAACACCTTCAACTTCCAACTAAGTTGCAGGCTGTCTCATACCAACAAAAACCAATTGATTTTGAAACATCAGCTATAGTGCTAATGTTGTTACAAAATGTCACAATGCAAATGCTATGCAGCTGGGGAACCTAAAATAAGAGAGCAGTGTTTGCATGCCGGTATGCTGCTGTACCTAGACAGCTGACATTTTAACACTGATCAATTTTATTTTGAAAAAAGCTGAGGTTTAACCTTTCACAGCATCTTACATATCTCAAGCATTGCACAAAATTAATAAGTAATTTTTTCCAAGGCTTCTTCAGCTATTAAAAGTTATTTCAGCAGCACTAACACTGAAATATGCTCAATAAAAACTACACCAAAAATTAATGTTACATCTATCCCACAACAATTGTTAACACACAACCTATATAACAGCAAATAATGTTCTTCAAAACTAACAAAACTATGTAAAAAATACTTTTGACATTATCAAACTTTTTTTTTAAATGGGTCAATATAATTTAATACATAAAGCATTCAGATTATTTCCATCTAGTACCACCAAATTCATGGACAAAAGAAGATAAATAATACAGACTAGCATTACTGGGCTTAAAAATGTAACAATTCTGACATTTCTCAAGCACAGGAAAAAGTTTTGCTCTTGAATCTCTAGTGGATGGTGTAAGTGTCAATATAAGGCTGAAGATGTTTTTGTGGGTTTGCTTTTGTTTTGTTATTTAATTACATAAAACTCCCCACCAACTCCTCTCACACACACCCCTTCACAGTAACACAAGCCAGCCAAAAGAAAATCACACAGAACACAAAGGGGCCTTTTATGTTTAAGGAAAGCAAATCAAAGGCAGCAACTAACTTATTTTAAAAACAAACAAAAAAAGTAATTAAAGTTATATTATTAGCACTGTCATTTTCTTTTTGGACTCTAAAAGGCAGGGCACAATAGTTATCAATGTTGCTTAGATGCTTTAGCTGAAAATTTAAAACCTATATACCAGTATAATTAAATATAAATTATGTTGTAAGATATATATTTTAAATTATAAATATTACATAGAAAATGTCTTTTTTCATTTTGCCAGTTAATTCAAGCTGCCAAAGGACAAATTTTCCATAAGAGAAGAAACAAATTAAGAGTGGTGAAAAGTGTCCTTGCTTGTCCTAGATATTTACCTAATACTTTAAGAACTCTGAAGAAACCAAACTCTACTAATTTCAGCTCAGCATTTGTCAAATGCACTCAGAATAGTAATTAATGTTTTCCTGAGGCAGTTGCTTCTGAAAGTAATTGATTTCTTTTTTCCATGTGGAAATGTCTAGGCTTTCACATTCACACTGAGGTATAAATAACATCTGGATTGAAGTCTCATGCTTAGTCTTTAAAGCAAAATTTTTCAATAATTAAACCTTGTTTAATTGCTAAGCGAACTGTTGCTGGGTTTTGCAGCATTATTACTTGTGCATATAATCATTTCACTTGCATGTGAGGGTGACAGCATGTAAATGAACTCATCTCTTGTACTTTTTTGCATACTAAAATAAAGCTGAAGTTGACAGTTATGAAGATGCTCATTAGATATTTTCCTCCAAAAAGAAGTTACTGATTCCATCTTTCTTGCAATACCATATAGTGTGTTTCAGGCTTTAATTATATGTAGATTGAAGCAGACATTTAAGAAGCTACCTTGCCAGCAAAATCCAAATCTTCTGTTAAACAGTATTGCTTCCCATAGTCGTAAAGGTTCTTCAGTGATTTTATCAACCGTTTCACCACTGTCTCGGCCTTTATAGAGAGCCGTTTCAACTTTTAATTTAGCCCCCAGTCCTTTTTTTGTATCAACTTCCAGATACCTAGTAATTTCAAACCAAACCAACAGTGTACTGAACACTCACCTCCGCAGCAAGCATGGAAAATGAAATAGTTTCTTTTATTCCACTTGATTTCACTATGAACTTCGGATTCATGCAAACAGTTCTTCATCTCTTCATTACCCCTTACTATTCTTTGGCCTGATGCAGATCTTCTGTTTCTTCCTCTGGCATAATTTATGAACAGAAATTTGTTGCTTTACCAATCCTTCTCCCAGAGACTAAATAGTGATTCCAGTACTCCAAAGTAACCTGGAATGTGTTCCTCAGTTCAGCTATACAATGATGCTTAAATTAACCTGCATCCATGGAGCATTACTGAAGTGGGAGAAGGTAATTCAGACAGCAGTGATTTCCCCCCAAGGTCTTAATGTTAAGATCTTAAAGTTTCACACACACAGCCCGCCCCTTGCTCTTCATTCCTGAGAACAAAATTAAGAAAGCCAAAATCTCTCATAAAATCTCTTCTTGGTAGAAGCTACTAGTCAATATCACACAAGAAGCAATTGGTTAGAACGTAAGAAATATTATTATTTAAAGACCCTCAAAGTCTCTATCACAAACCATGGTAGGTGTTTCCCAACACAAACTTCATCAGTCTAGCACTGTGTTCCAAAACTGCTTTAAGAACAACCACACTAGCAGTTCCCTGATGCTGAAGACTATACAGTCAAAAAAAGAAGAAAAAATTGTCTATATACCCATCCAATACACTTGATTAAGAGCTCATTTTACATAGTCATCATGACTACTACAGGGCTTCATCAATGCAGGCCATCATAAAAACCTTCAGTTAAAAACTGCTATGCATTTTATCTTTACAAACCCTATTATTAAAGCCCTATGCACTACAGGAACAAATGTCTGCTACTGTATAAAAATCAGCTANACACACACAGCACACACACAGCACACACACAGCACACACACAGCACACACACACAAACCATGCAAGATGGGCTGGGTTGTTCATATGTGTTGGCTGATTTCAGGCATATAAGCCTCTCGTAGCTGGCCACAAACTCTGGTCTCCTCAGAGGCTGCCTCTCAAGCCCTGACTCTCCCTCTGGACATCTTGGACACCAGACTCTCCAGCACCAATTCCCAAACCCTCTGTTCTCTCTGGTATCTTGCCCCCAGATCTATGGGCTCTGGCTCTCAGCCTTCTGAAACTACCCACCAGCTCCACAGGATTGAAGGCTGCTAGCACTACACACAGAGAAAACAGAGAACAAGCTCAACTAGGAAAATAATTAGAAATAGTGTTTAATACAGATTTTTTTATTAAGCTATGACTGCAGTGATAAGGCACTGAGCACAAGCCAAATTATCATGGATTTCTTTCATTCCCTTTTCCTGCCATTGGCTCTTCTGCCAGATGATCCATAACCACTTATACACAATCCCACAAGTCTCCTCAAATATCCCACATTAGGTTTGCTCTTTTCCATGACACACATGATAATCTTGTCTCCCTCAAAGCTTTGAGCTGCTTCCTCAATGGTCCATCAACCAATAGTCTGAGGTTAGAGGGAACCTACTATCTACACTCATCTTTAAGGGTTAGAATTAATAAATTTTTCCCATCTTAGGCAATCTTACTACATTTAATAGAGAAATAAAATCCGTAAAACACTAAGTCTTGACAAATTTCACAGTAAAATATTCATTGAGAGACACAATTATCTCTCAGAAAGAAAAACACTACAAAAAACAAACTGTTAGAACAGCAGAGACTCTACAAGGAAAACGTGTTATGTAAATTATAAGAGAATTTTCAGTTTGTATTCAAACACCAAAATAATTGCAGGAAACCAGCCACCTGCTCAACTAGCAATGGAACTGAAAAGATAAGCAAATAGATAACAATTAACTACTTACTGAGGTGTATGGACTGTTTTTCAAGGACAGTTTTCAAGAATGGGATATTAGCAACAGTATTAGAACCATGTCTGTCATGGTTCTCATAAGCCTGTATTTTTTTATGACTACTGGTCATTTGGAACAATGTCTGGAAGTTGCTCCTTTTAGCTAATATATCTGACTTACTGTGAGATGACTAATGAAATAATGACACCCTGAACAAATGAATATACATAATGCAGCACAAGGGTTGAAAAAGACTATGGAGTCCGGCAACCAAAAGTACAGCATTAAAAGAGTAAGTTGTGTGAAGCCAGATGAATGTGTAAAGGAATAACCAACCCAAATAAATGCTAAATCCAGTACTGCAACTGCATTTCAGAAGATAAGGTAGGCTACTTTACAGTAATGTCTTCAAATACAGGAAGTACCAAAAAAGAATTTTTATGAAGAATGTACTCTCCAAGCATTAGTCTTTGAAAATATCTGGTATCCATTTTCTGAAGCAAGAACAACATTATTGTTAGGCAAAACCTGTTAGCAAATATCCTTTGTATCCTTGTATCATTCTAAGATTCTTCAAACCACAGTTTATTATCCATTGGGAGCCATGAAAATATACAATGGTATTGGCCAAGTGTCTGGCAACAGACTGCAGAAGTTTGGTTTCTCCTAAGTTACAGCAGTTCAGTACCCTCGGGGTGGAGAAACAGAGGATGTAATTACTACTGGCAGAGGATCAGAGGCTGTAATCAGTATTTCAAGTATTTATATTAGCCAAGGAACTCTTGCTGCTAGCATCAAATCTGTTTCACCATGGCTGCTGAGTAATTATAAAGCCCTAAAGGATCTCTAGGCTGCTCACAACTACTTGCAGCATGCTCTCATAACAGAAAATAACCTGTGTAGAGGAACAGTACATAAAGTACATAAAAAGCTACTTTCTACATAGCTCAGCAAAGCCATTGTTAAATACAGCATTAAAAAAATAAGCTCAGTATACAATTAAAAGTTAGAAGTTACTAGATCCAAATACATATCATATCAGTCATGTTCAGGTAGTTTATCCACACAGCAACAGCAAATAAAAATTAAAAAGTCACTTGCTAATAATAATCAGCTTACTAATTCTTTTGCAGATTGGTTTGGCATAACCCTTGGACACCAAAATGGCTCCAAAGCCCTCACTAAACTGACCAGACGAAACCAAGTGACACTTTTTTATATATATCCATTAGATACTTACTTCTTGATATAGTGCTCACAAGTCCTACTAAGCATACTTCCTACAGCAGTCAACATATCACATCATCCCTATGACCACAAAAACACAGATTCCAAATTCACACAGTTCTTTAATTTTGCTTTTTATGACATTTTCTCTCATGGTTACTGAAAATCATGTGGAAGCCCACTGTCCATTTTGTATAAGAAAATTAGCTTCTTTTCACACTAACACATGACTTCAGCATGACTAAGCCTGTACAGAATACTCAATTAGGAGAAAAATTATCTGGGGCAATAAGGTTACCGAGGTCAGGAAAATCGTATTGTTTTCGTCTATGTGGAAGAGATAATGGAAAAGGTTAGGAAAAAGCAGAAAACAGTTTCCACAAAATGCCAGAGCAATCATAGTCACCCCTCAGCCTATAGTGAACATTGTGCAAAGTTAAATGAGAAATTATTTGTCTAAAATATTTTCTGTTTAAGGTCAACTCACTAAGTCAAAATAGAAGAACGCATGCAACAAAACATCTTTCTTTTCCTTTATTCAAACTTTCTGTCCCTAATGCCTTCAACAAGTGACAGAAACAACTGTATATTGTCCAAGTGTATCACTCAAAGTAAGACTTTGAACTACCATTGTCCAGCTCTAGCTCTTCCAATGATCCCAGTATACACTGGTAAAATGAGGAAAGCACAGATGACTGGTGTAAGCTCACCCAAAAGACAACATCTGCCTCGTTCTAATGATTTAGGTATGGGCAGGACAAAAACAAGAATGGACAAACTCTTAAGAGCTTTACATTCTTGCAACATTTGGGCCAAAATGCAGAACAATGACAGCACATCAGGTAGCAACATAGGGCAAAACAGACTCAACTTGGGGAAAAGTCAATGTATTGACAATTAAAATAGATCTAGATGGTGGGAAACAAAGACAAAAAAACAAAACACAACCTTGCTTTGATGTCCCTCTTCTCCCCAGGCTCAGTTTCACTCCTGTATTCCCAATTTCATTATCCAGCCCTATCAAGTGGTATAGTTGGATGGAAAATTAAGAGAGTAAATCAAAAACAGTGTGCAGTGTTTTAAGAGATTGCAATGTTCTTAACCATATGCTCAAAAAGACATACTAAATTGTCATGCAGGTTTTTCAATTGTATTGTTTGTTTTTATTAGCCAATTAATTTATCTTTTGCTATATTTTTCAATGAAATAATCTATATATTACAAAAAGTACAGAAAACTTACTACCAGTGAAGCAGTATTAAAGATGATTGGCTCTTTTGTAGCATCTAGTAAGAGGTTATTTTCTGCCAAGTAAGGCCAAATACCTCTTATTTCCAGAAAGAGCCACTTCAACTCTGTCTCTGACATCCACTGCCACTTCAGCTGTTCTTCACTAAATGTCATATCTGTAAAGTACTCCAGATGAAGAAGGCAATGTGTGCATGAACCATATAATTTTGTTTGCCTGAGACAGTCTGAAACTTGGATAAAGACAAGGATAACAATTTCCATCAAACCAGTCCCCCTTTATCTACAGCACAAAGTGATACTCTATGGAAGCATTTGCCTTGCTCTTGAGCTGACAATTGCTAGAGCACTTTTGAACAGTGCCAAGCTACCATGGGCCAGACCAACATTTTTCAAGAGTATCACCACTATGGAAATACAACTGGATAGTAAGATAAGACAGCTTTGCACCAAACAAGCATCAAAGAGATCAAAAGAGATCAGAGAGATCAAAAGCAACACGCAAGCAAAGTCACAGAATTCCATGAGGGCTTCTGAGTAGAAACAGGTGATAGAACACAAGTTGTACAAGCTAAACAGTCACATCTAGGCGCAACAAAATTTAAAATAAAAACCAAGACAGTCTCTGTAAAACATCATTGCTTAACTCAAATATTACATTTCAAAACCTAAAAACATCTTGAGTTCTTTTTGAACCAAAACACAGCAAAGACATTTAAAACAGCATGCTTAATTTCTGCATATAACCAAATACTCAGAAACAAGGTTCTGTCAATTCCCACAGGTGTTTTCAATAAAAATCCAACTGTTTTTCACACAGTGCTAATGGTTAACCATGTACACAAACACACCCACCAAAAAAAACAACCAACAACATTTGTGGGGCCTTATAATTTAATGCTGCATAGCCATATCATAAGAGTTGATTAAATTATATTTTCAATTCAACACAGTACACAAGTGTATATAGCACTGCTATTCTGACTGAAACTTCACAAACAAGGCTTAAAATTGCAAGTCCAGGAAAAACAGAAAAGAATTTTTATTGTGAAGGTATCACTAACAGGGTTAGGATTTATAAAGTCAGATCTCTACTACTAAGCAAGTACTCTGCCTCTTATTACTTTTATTATTTTCAGAAAGACGATTGCAAACTGCAGGAGGAAACATTGTTATAGGAGGAATACAGCAAAACTGAGCTACATAGGAATCACTGCTTACAGACAAATTATGTCAGAAAATGTGTCAAATATTTTTCAAAGCTATTTTATTGCTTTAGCCTGCTGCAAGAGCAGACAATTGCAGAAGCATTCCAAACTGATACATTTTTTTACTCAAGCATCTACTTTTTCACTGGTTTACCAGATAGAACATAGACAGTAACAGGGTTTCAGATTGTTCCTGATGTGTGACACAACCTAAATTTATACTGCCATTTAAATAGGTAGATGTGAGCTGAAGCAGAAGCAAATCTGAACTATGTTTGCACTATATTTAAGTTCACATGCAGAAAAGCCATAATATGTAGAATGATTTTCAGAATATACTTGCTTCCACTTGTGCTAAATACACAGAACTTTCACTAGAGATACCACCACAAATCCTAAGGATAAAAGCATTATGTTAACATGGTACTCTGCCTCTGTTACTACTTTCGTCTACTTCTCAGAGTTATCAGTCATATCTTGGCATAACACAGATATGGTGTGGAATGTAATAGAGCCACATGTCACTAATTCTGTTATCTCTGCAGTGAGCTGCACAGTTACCACCTAGCACAACTATTTTTTAAGGCTCTGGCTCTAAAAAGAGTAACATAGTTTGTTTCATTGTAGCCTATAGTAGAATTGTGGTTTGGTTTTTTTTAAGCTTGCTGCAGAATTGGATTTGTTGACAGGAAGGGAACTGACAACTCAACATAAGCTAGATCTGACAATGAAGAGAATTCAACTAGAACACAAGTCTGGGAGGAATAAGATTGTAAGATGCTACATCCTCTCCTTGAAAAGTTTTAGACATAACCATGAGATATTAGCTAAAACCTGAAATACATCTTTTCCACAAGGAACCTGACACACAATTTCACAGCAGTGCTGACAAGAATAAAAATGTGCGACTGAGCCCGTGTGTCACTGTAGCTCCAGAGTACCAGGAATAGGCTGTGCTCTTCTTACAGTATCAAATGCAGGACAACACTGTAAATATCCAGCTGGTAAAATGGAATCTACAGAGATCCAATACACAATATTTGCAAGAAAAAATCAAATATACACAAGAGCTCTTATACTAGAATACTGATGAATATAACCACATCAAGGCAAAAAACAAAGCTCTAAACAGAGGATGACTCTTACAGCCAGCTGTCCACTGATGATACATCTGCAGTATTTCAGGTTACAGAGGACTTGAGGGAAAATGCTCAAGTAATGACCTCAGAAAGCTGAAAAGCCAGGCAAACAGAAGCAGCTTTCAAATCAAATGAGTAGCCAGTTAATTAGTAACAGTTTTCTGTTTTTTTGGTGAATCCAAATAGCATTATTTTCCAAGATCAGCAGTAGCTGGTACAAAAATATTCAGAGAGAAAGAATCTTTTAAAGATGACAAAAAATCTTTTGATATAGATTATTTTAAAAGGAACATATGCCCATTTAATAAGAATACGACGACATCCGGAAGAAAATTAAGACACTAAGGAAAGAAAATAAGAACAAGAAATTGACCATAGAAATCAATGGTAAGCAGTCTCAACAATAATTAACAAGAAAAATGTAATTGCTCATTTATGGTCAGATACTTAGTTGATGCTAAATCTTATGGAATGAAGTCTAACAACTGAAAGATTAACCTGCATAGTGCTAACATCATGGACAAAACAAAATATTACCTAAGACACAGAAAACTTTGAATGCACCAGATGTAAAAGATTCAGCTACAGATCACAAATACCCAGAAGCCTACTAACTGTGAATGCCATGCAGATTCCCAGTGAATGAGTATTCTGCTAAAGACATCAACAGAATTTTTAAGGGTTGATTATTTCTTAACTTTTGCCAGAGTCAGCTCACAAAACATGAAACGGATAAAGCCACTCCAAGCTCCACACTTGGTGGGCAAAACGTCCAACTGGGCCACATGATATAAGTTGTGGAACTGAAGCAGCCTGGAGAGAAAATTCATACAAAGCATTTGATTTTAAATATTTAGTCAGAGCTTGCTTTCCTGAAAGTGAAAGTTTCCTCAAATTCAAGCCCAACACAGAAAACAAAGCATTTACAGAGCTCACTTTAAAGAGCTGAATAAAGACTTCAGGAGGCAAAAAAATATAACTTGAAAACTGACAGAATTACACAAAAGTATTTTGAAATTCCCATACTTTGCCTTTTGAATTCTGCAAATATAGGAAACTTTTGAGTCCAATTATGCAGTCACCGAAATACAATTGCTATAGCATTTTTAAGTAATATTAAAAGTGCATAGTTAAATTATGTTTGCTAAGTGACAGGACACAGTAAACAAAAAAAGGAATATTACATATTGACTTTCCAAATTTCCAGAAGTAAACATAAATCAATTAGATCTTAAGTATTTGAGCTTCTAAGAGTAATGCCACAAATTAGAGACAAATGCAAGTTTGAGAGCAATTCTAACCTTCACATTTTTCTCTCATCTTTACCAATAAATTTCCAGACATTTACGCCTTACAAAGATTATTTAAGGAAGCAAAGAACTACCCAGTAGTCAAAAAGGATTGAGTAAGGGATCTACCAAGAAATGTCCTCTCATGTAAGTCTCTGAAACCTAACGGGATGTACCTTAGAGTACTGAGAGCTGAAGTTATGAACCCACTCTCCACCACTGCTGGAAGGCCATTCTAACCAGGAGAGGGCAACAACAGGCCCGACAGTCTCACTTCAGACCCTGGGCAAGTCACAGAGCTTAGCATTCTTGAAATGCAGTTATAATTCATTTGTTTTTCAACCAACCTGGCTACCTTCTGTGACAAAAACAAGTAGATCTGTGAGTAAGGAACAGTGGATGTCATTTGCCTTGGCTTTGACAAGACTTTTGGTACAGGATCACTGTATCTACATTGTGACTTTATAGTCCAGATTAAGTTAGACGGCTAAAAAGCTGTTGGAAGGTTGTAGTGATGCTAACCAGATCACTGTTTACTGTAAAAAGCAAGTAGCTCAGGATTCCATTTCCAGTAAACCTGAGTAATCCAAGCCTGGACTGTGCTACTCTGCATGCATAGCCTGGGTTTCAGGCCCATGTTGTGCTACCCATATTCCTTGGCTGCAGGAGAAATTTAGGTGACTAATTGTAATTAAAATTCACCAAGCACAACTGAAAAGTCCTGTACCTATGACAAAATGGTAGAAGATGATGGCCAACTCACTGGAGAACAGCTCTTCTGAAAAAGAGCTGAAAATCTGGTAAGCAGTAGGTTCAACTTCAGCAGTAAGGACAGGCAGAAAACATAAGAGGGTATAATTTTACTAAACATGCCCAGTTCATCAACATCTTTCTTGTGCTGCAAGCCCACTGTGGCAGGATGTGTCTGCCCCCTCTGCCACAGATAGTGGTGCATATGCAAGAAATAACCCAGGCGGGTCACAGGCCCAGCATGGAGTCATCTCTGGCACCAAAAGGCTCAGGCCCTCAGCTAAGAATCAACATCTTAGTCTGGAAAGCAAATGTGGGAAGAGATGAAAGAAAAATAAATATTCTTGACAAAAAGGCATGGTTCTTATGTCTACAAAAGCCCACACAATTACCACAGAGACAGAATCTCCTACACACAGCCTGAGAAGCCTTCTACCCACATGCCCTAAAAGCGTGTGAGACTTCTCCCCAGAGCCTGGATACAGATTCCATGGTTACTTTCCTGGGAATTGAGAGAAAGGATTTCGATGTGTGCTCCATCAGGATCTGAATGGTAAGAAACATTGGATCCTAAGTTATATTGCTTCTTTGCTAGCAGTAAATTTCATGGTACCTTTAACCCCACATGTATTATACTAGCATTCCCTTTTGTCTTAATGCCTATGCAGTAACAGTCTGTTCCAAGTCTTATGTCTGCTCATGTCTGTTAATGAATAATTCATTCCATAATAGACCGAAACAGCCATTATCAAAGAACTGGCAAATGAGAGTGGGTCTTGGGGTGCTGGCCACCTCAATAACATGACTGCCTCCTGCCAGAGGCCTGGGCAAAAGGCAAGGACTTATTTAAACCCACATCATCCATTAATAACACCCCCAAACTAGCCGTAATATTCTAGATGTGGTCTAATAAAAGTAAAGTAAAGGGAGAATTCCTTCTCTCTACCTACCTACTACACTTGTGTTGATACAGCCCACGGTACTGTTACCCTTCTCTGCTGCCAGGGCACTTTGCAGGCACACACAGAGCCTCCTGTTTGCTTAGATGTGAACTACACTCAATCCAAACTGCAATGCTTGTACTAGAAGTTTAAGCAACAGCATCACACAATCCCATTGTGGTTGCTTTTGCTATGCTATTTAAGAGGCTGAAGGAACACGCATCAGCGGCCAAGGAAATCCTTGGTGACTGTGACTTAGATTTCAATAGTGCTACCCAACACTCAGAAAAAAATAATGTAAGGAGAAAAGTTGAAGAACTAATCCTGAGCTCAGTGTAATCGCTTGTCAGATGAGAGTATGTTACCATCTGCTACACAAAGTATTACATTTCTATAGTGAACTATGTCTTAAAAATAAAAAAAAAAAACACAACACACACAAAACCAACAGCTGCTTCTTTTCCTGAGAGGTTCTATGTGGCTTCTAGACACTGTCACAAAAGCAAAGGACATTATGAAAGAAAATAAAATTGATTTCTTTTTTTCAAATATCTCATATCCTTCTGTTCATCATAACATTCATGCCTGGGAAAAAGTTGTCCACCTGAACAAAGTGCTCACAATGACCCTCATACAGCTTCTGCATAGATTTTCCAGCAGTGCTGGCAGAGCACCATGGGTCACGCAGGCCAGGAGCTTTCATTCTCCACTATTCCATACAGTCTACTCCTTAATTCCTCAGCAGCAGAGCACAGGTTTATGCTCATGCTCTGTACAAGGTATTCTCCCTTGTAACAACTGAATTCGAGTATCCCACATCTGCCCACAAAACTCTTTTGGAACCAAGTACTTCATTTCACAAGAGTTACCCATTATGTTGGAACCATTATAAATTCCCAAAGTCACAGGTGTAAACACTGTGCTGGTTTGAAAAACATGCAGCCTGGAAGAATTTTTTATTATTGCCTCTCTAATTATTAGTTCAACCATCTCTGTTCTTCTTGAAGGCTCTAACAACATTATCCTAGGACATAAGAAAAATATATAGATGAACAGAAGTGTCTAATATTTTCCCCTAGAAAGTGTATTAATAATGAAAATCAGGGATTACTCCCCAGCCTAAATTTTGGCAAAAGCGCATCACCAGATGATCCATTACACTCCCCTCTTCATTC
Organism: Lanius collurio; assembly: GCA_020086605.1. Lineage (NCBI taxonomy): Eukaryota > Metazoa > Chordata > Aves > Passeriformes > Laniidae > Lanius > Lanius collurio. Next base: position 21,289,229 of record JACBWW010000001.1, on the reverse strand, counting down.
CTCCTGAAATAACTTAAGACCAAAAGTCCAGCTGGACTTGCTATTTAAAACTGGTTAGTCTAAAATTGGCTAGCTGTACTACGAATGGTAACAGTAGTGAGAGGGAAGAAAAAGAAGGTAACTACAGGCATCAAGATGCCTGCTCTCCAAAGCCTTTTCTTTCTTATATAGGAACATCAGAGAATATACCATATTTAAAAGCAGATTACCCCAATATTTTCATTTGTTTAGTAGAAACAATCTAGAGAAAGAATTTCAGTAAAGTTTAGAAGCATAATTCAAAAGAAACAATATAATTTCCCTTTGAAATCACACTTATTAAAATATCTAACAGCAAAATGTATTGTGTGTGACAGATAAGAGACTGATTTTAAATTTAAATATGTCCTAAATTAATTCATAGCTCTTATTTTTTTCGTTTACATCCTCTTATTACATTTCTTTTACTTACTTGCTCATGCAATATCATCAACTTTTATTGAAAAACAGATATTTGCTTTCTGTCACCAAGGGGTGTCACATGTCTAGCATTCGACAATAGTGTGTGGGAGACTCAACTCTTCCAAAAATTACTTTAAAAGCCTGTCATCTGGAGTAAGAAGTGATTAATAGTTTTATTCATTCACTTTGACAACTGGTGGCATTCTATTCACTTTGAAAAAAAGTAATTCTACATTTCCACCATCCCCAAAGAGGATTCTCCTGATTCACACTTCAGTTTTAAATACAGAGGGTGGAGGGCAGTGTGCTGGGATTTCCACATTTTTTAAATTTATTTTTACTGTCTATAAATCAAAATGATGGAGTAAAAAGAAATATAAATAATGTTTGGGATTAAGAAATCTGGTAACAGAACAACTTTCACCTCATTTTGGCATCATAACTGCAAAAGTAACAGGGAAAATTCATGGGCCTTTGTATTACTTAAAAAGCTCTAAGTAGTACATCCAAATTTAATCATTTTTTTTCATGTGTACATATATAAACAAAGGCTGCAATCATTAATAAACCGTCATTTTGCTTAACTTGTGATAGATGGTAATAAAAAGACCTTTGCTTTCTGATATTTGTTCAAGACTACAGGTTATTTAAATTAAACATCACTCCTTACAAACAAAAGAATACTAGTATTTACATGAAAAGGAATCTATTTACATAAGTACAGAAAAAAGTTACAGCTAAAAAGATCTTTCAAAGCTACATGTAAATTGACACTGAGTACCTTCACTACTGGTCTGTTTTTCCCTGATACTTCACCTATTTTCTGCCTTTCTACAACTCAGACAGTGGACAGCTAATTCTGGGTCCCTGCAAAAATTTACTTATCACATGCAAGACTTTACAAATTTCATGTGGAACTAGAGACTTCCAAATACATCATCCCCTTCCAAAATCCATTTTTACAACAAAATGTCTACATTTTACTGCCTCGTCCCTCAGACAGATGAGATATCATCAGATAATGAGATGATACAAAGTATTTGTGTGCTGACACTACCAAACATACATAACTCATGTAGGATCTATGGAATAATCCAACAGGAAATCCAATCAAAATCAAAATCAACTGACCACCCAGAATCCATTGAGCATAAGCCACTGATCACCCTACTTTAAAACATCCCTGAAGTCAAAACATTCAGGGGTACAGCAGTACTCTCCTGGGGCAGGTAAGTTGTTGGCCACTGAAGGGAAGTGATGATCCAGTAGGAGCCTGACAGCAGAACACAGGCAATGCAAAGGCACCTGATGCTTTCCTGGGGATTATTGTCCATATAATCCAAGTCATTATCTAAATAAGGACCTGCTTCTTTTCAAGTCAGAGGTGCAAAATGAAGTCACAGCTGGGAAGGAGGGGGCAGGGTCCACCAACAGGCCCAATGCTACTACAGCCAAATTCAACTACTCCAGCTCGTATTTGCAGCCCAATTAAATCATGTTTCTAATATTTCAGGAAGATAGTACTCCAAGAATTCTAGTGATAGCCTGTACAGACTGTTTGTAAGGCAGTAGGATGTGATTTTATTGTAAAAATTCTATTGTAAAAAATTATATTGTGAAAAAATTTCAAATATACTGCCTCTGAAACATACCCTGTTTTCCTATTACTGGGAAGAAGTTATTCTGACAAAAAATCTTCATTTACAAGAACTTGGAAAAAAAATTCCTCTCTAGCCTAGATATGCAAATTGACACAGCAATACATTAACAGATGAAATATCCTTTGGGAAACTGCAGTAAAATGGAAAGTCACACAATGAGACCACCCAGAAATCAGCTGCAGCAACACTGACAGTGACTAGCATTTCTAAAAATACTCACTTCATCTATATTTAAAAGTTTGAAAATAAATATTCAGTAAGTTCAAAAAGCATATTGCTACTTTTTTCTTAAAAGAGTTCAAAACACTTGAGTTGTGTAATCAGTAAAATTAGTGGAGCTCTTTTTAAATAAGTTTTACAGCAGAATTTCTTTTAAGCACATCTTGGCAAAGGCATTACTGAGATAAAATTTGTGCATACTCAACTCTGACATTCACAGCTTAAAGGAGTGCTCCAACCTCTAAAAAGATTCTCTACGTTAATCTACCAAGACCTGATGTGACTACCAGGTGTTCAATTTATTTCACATCTGATTTTGATCTACCGACAGCCATTTCCCATTTTTCTTCTGACTGAAAAAAAGGATTTCAGATTCAGTCCTTCCCAAAAGGTCAGCTGATCTTTATCATTAATAGGAATGGCAATGAGCATGATAATGTCACATGTGCAATTAGGAAATTATAACACTTTACTCAGGAGAACAGCCATTCTCCATATTTCATTGCAAAATGTATGAAAAAAATATCATGTAATTGGAGAGGTAGTCATCACAATTTCTAGTGATTCAACCTACTTCTTTCTGCCTGCTCCATAAACTTACTAAGCCAGAGTATAGTGGATGAAATTAACTCCAGATAGATACTGCTACAGCTATCACATAGCAACTGGCTGTGGGTCACAGGCTGCCATAAGAAAATAATCAGGAAAAATGCAAATTTGTAACACAGTGTCATCCTACAATACAGACTTTTGTTCACTCACCAACTGCATATGCCATTACAGTTCTTTCTCACTGACTAAGTGCATCATTCTCAAATTACTGTTACCAGCATATTAATAAATGACATTTAATAGGTGTCCTATTAACTGATGAGTTTCCAGGTAATTACATCTATCACACAACATAGAAATAAAGTTGTACTTGCAACTAATATATTCCATTTTTTTTCTGAAATTTGGGGAACAACTTAATTAAGCAAGCCTTCCACATGCTTCAAATACTCTAAATCTTGTTTTGTTAGCTTGGCTATCATGAAATATGAATGTGGATTTGAAGATTGAAGCATTTTCACACAAATCAAACCAGAGACAACCATGTAGAGACCACAGCAATTGTTTATGCTGCAAATTTAGTACTTAACAAAATCTTATACGCTGTACGAACAATGTGAGGAGCCAAGAGAAGAAACAGAAAGAAAAAACACTGAATACAATCAAATTTCATTTATCCTCCTAACATTCATTATTCATAATTACTTTATGCTACCAGCCTATGCGGTCTCTAGATGGAACACATGTACTTCAATTAGCAGAGGAGATAAAACACTAAAGGATGTTAGGAAGTACTTTAGAAAATGGAGAGCAATGGGACAGTGGCCAAAAACAAAAGCCACAAAGAGAAGTCCAGTAACAATTCCACATAAAAGCTTCAGTCTTCTCTTGACACACTCTCTAAATAATTTCCCTTAATATCAGTTCTCCCACTCAAAATATCACCATTTTATTCAGTTGACCTGTGCCTTAGGCAATGACCTTGTAATACTCAGAAATGAAGACCAGATGCTTCTCTGCAAAATTCTCACTGCAAACTTTACCTGAGAGATTCAGAGGACAAAGTCACTGTAATCACATTTTACCTTACACTGCCAAAGTTATTACCTTACTAACCTTGTATGTGCATATTATAAAAATCATCCATTTATGTTACAGCGAATTACTTTAAGTTAACACTGGGAACACCACACCTGAAATGAATTTCAAGTGACAAGACCATCATCAATCATACTTTCTCAACATTAGTGCCACCACATAAAGCCCTCTGCTCCACTGCTTAAAAACATAGGTGTTTTAGGAAGAAAATGTTTCACAGATGGTGCTATGTATACTGATACTTTTCCTGAATTAGGAGGTTCTTTGTAAGTATAACATAAATCAACCAAAATAATGTATTTATTTGACTATTATTTCATTTTAAAAGACAAATCATTACAAATATTAGCAATGCAACTTACTTGACCCCCTTTTCTAATTACTTAAAAGATTACATGCCAAATCAGGAAAATAATCAAGAAAAAATACACAAAATTAGAAAACACCAGTGAGGTCTTCATTTTGCAATGAGTCCTCAAATCCCAACAATTTTATTTGTAGACATTTTGTCAGATTACAAGATTACAAAATCATATTTCAAAGTAAAAAAGTGTAGGTATTAAATTAGAAAGAAAAAGGCTCTATCAAGATTGTATGTATTAACATTGGAATCAATTTCTCATGGCACCAATTACTGCTATTTCTAGGTTATATTTTAATTTGCAAACAGTAAGATCTTATATAATTTTCTGACAAAGTGTTTTCATAAAAGCAACTTTCTTGCAGTAATTCAGAGACCAGCCAAGTTATTACTTCAATTGCTAGGCAAGAAAGGAGCAGGATTTAAATATAAGTATGAGAAATCTATGGCTCAGTTATGCTAGCCTAGATGATTACAAGTCTTTGTAAAATAAACTCCACAAAAGCACTCACACAGCAGGAATATTTACACATTCTCAAACATCAGCTTATGGCTTTAACATGTATTGTTCAAAAAGCACTGAAACTTTAGGACAATGCATTTTCTGAATGTAATGTTCATTAAGGTAAAATGACAATGATTCAATCTATTTGATTCAAACACTACTGGAGGCATCCCAGTCAGTCAGGTTTTTCAGTATCTAAGATCCCCACACTTTGAATTTATCGGGGAGCTGTTTCAGAGGAAGAGCCCAGGAAACATAGAAGTTAACAGGACCGTGTGAGCAGGAACCAGAGTGCTGAGCCTCATTTCCTCCAGTATCCAACCTCAGCAGAACTACAAGCCTCATGACAAAATATGAGAAGAACAGCCATAGATAACTCACCCCAATCTAATGGCCAAACTCCCACCCAGACAGGGAGACTGATAAACAATTACCACTGCAAGCGAAACAGACTCAACGTGGGGGAAATGCATATAATTTACTGCCAGTTAGACTAAGGTAGTGAGGAGCAGAGACACAAAAGACGACACCTTTGCTTCCCTCTCTTACCAGCTGCACTGTGCTCCTTCACCCAAGATTCCCACGCCTCCCACCCTGAGCAGCAGGGCATGGACAGCAGGGGCAGCTGTGATCGATCCCGAACAGCTCCTCTCCACAGCTCCTGCCTGCTCTCGGTTCACAGTGCTCTGGAATGGGCTTCCTCCCATGGGATGCAGTCTTTCAGGAAAACAAAAATGCTTAAGCATGGGTTCTCCACTGGCTGCAGTTCCTTCAGGAGCTTTCCACCTGCTTCAGTGTTGGTTCCTCCTTCTGTCCTGTATCTGTGTGTCAGCTGCTTCTTCCATCTTCTCCCCCTTTTGTCCTACTGCAGACTTCTCTGGAGCAATCCTTTTTTGTGCACTGCTGAGTCCAATACAGCTCTGATATGGGTTTGTGGCTCTGAGCCATGACACTAAGCTGAATCTTCCAATTTTTTTTAAAAAATCAAAATTTAAAACGACTTTCTTTTCCTCAAGCATGAGATGCATAACTTTGTATGTTAGCGTAAACACAGTGAAACCCTCATGTATAAAACATTAAGCAAACTTATATGAATTTAAATTGTGTTAAGTTATAAAACAATTGCAGAGCTAACATTACAGCTCACATTACAGAAAATGTTTAAGCTTTCTACAGTTTAATCATCATTAATGGCACAAGGAAATTATTTACTGTCAAATGGGTCACAGAATATATAAAGAAGGCCTTTGTAGTATTGATTTTGCACATAAAATTAACATCTTCAGTTGTACTTGGAACTGCCAAGACGGCCTGACTAATATCAACTCCCCTTTTTATAAAGCCTCAAGAAATAGCCACAGTTGGGATGTCAAACTTGTTTTTAAATGATGAAAGAGAACATCTGAGTGCTTCATAGGCTTGACTAGTAAGCGATTAAAGCATAACTGACTGAACTGAATTTCTGCCGGTGTCAACATAAAACTTTTTTTAAAAGTCAGTTCTATGAATTATTTACTGTTCTCTCAAAGCTTGGTGTCAACACATCAATTCACTCTCATTCTATTCCTCACTTACAACCCCAGCTAGAATCACTCTAACATGCAGGATGGTGACATACACCTGCAATGTAGTGAGCAATGTAACAAGGCTAGGCAACCACTCAAATTATTCAATGTTTTGGAGACCCAGGAAGAGCATCTTTAGCACAAGCACATTCCCATTAGGTGTACAATTTCAGAGCACCTTGGAAAACACAGGGCAGGCCTTCATCATAGTATCACTCCTGCATAAGCATAACTTCTTCCAATAACCTGTGCATGTGACTACTTGGAATAGCACCAAATAAGCTCCACGAAGAAAAACATGGATCAAGTACAAATAGTTAATAATATGGCACAAACAACCCATACTGGAAAATTATGCTGCTTTAACACTGAAGAACTGCACCACTAATGAGGGCTGTAGGAAACTACATGCTTGAAAAACCATCTTTCCAATATCTATAATCAAGGTATTTTTTCTTAGAAGTACACAGCAGACTGTCAAAACCAGAAGTATTGCCCAAAGTCACAGAATCACAGAATGAATTAGGTTACAAAACACCTGTGAGAACATGAAGTCCACCCTATGACCAACCACCACCCTGTCAAACAGACCATGGCACCGAGTGGCACATTCAGTCTTTCCTTAAACACCACCAGGGACAGCGACTCCACAACCTGCCTGGGTAGCCTATTCCAATATCTAATCATGCCTTCTGTGACGAAACTACTCCTGCTGTCCAACCTGAACCTCCCCTGCTGCAGCTTGAGGCTATGTCTTCTCATCATGTCACTAACTGCCTGGAAGCAGAGATCGACCCCCACCTTGCTACAACCTCCTTTCAGGAAGCTGTAGAGAACAATAAAGGTTTCCCTGGGGCTTCCCTTTCTTCATGTTAAACAACCCCAACTCCCTCAGCCATTCCTCACAGGACTTGTGCTCCAGACCCTTCACCAGCTCTGCTGCCCTCCTCTGGACCCACTCCAGCCCCTCAATGCCCTTCTTGAATTGAGGGGCCCAGAAGTGGACACAGGACTCACAGTGTGGCCTCACCAGTGCTGAGTACAGGAGGACAATCACTGCCCTGGTCCTGCTGGTCACACTACTGCTGATACAGGCCAGGATGTCACTGACCTTCTTGGCCACCTGGACACACGCTGGATCCTGTTCAGCCAGCTGTCAAACAGCACCCCCAGGTCCTTTTTCATAGGGCAGCTTTCCAGCCACTGCCCCAACTGTGGCACTTGCCTGGAGTTGTTGTGACCCAGGTGTGGGATCTGCCAGTTGGCTTTGTTGAACCTCATACCACTCATCTCTGCCCATCAATGCAGCCTGTCCATATGCCTCTGCAGAGCCTTCCTACACTCCAGCAGATCATACTCCAATCCAACTTGGTGCCATTCATGAATTCACTAAGAATACACTCAATTCCCTCATCTAGATCATCAATAACGATGTCAAACAGGACTGGGCCCAATACCGAGCCCTGGAGACCACCACTAGTGACCAGACACCAAGTGGATATGTCCCCATTCACCATGACAGTTGCGGCCTGGCCATCCAAACAATTTTTAACCCAGTGAAGTCAAAATATCCAACAGGACATACAGTTTTTTAACCTAATTTTACAAACCCCTTCTTTAGAAATAGCATTCAAGCCTAATTCAGATTATTGCACCATTACAGTCTTTAATTCTCAAATTTTAATACAAGGACTGTCCACTAGAAAGTGCTGAGACAAAAGTGTAAATAGCCAGATGCTACAAAACCACCAGAACATTCTCCCAACAGAACACAAAAGTAACGCTTACCAAAGCAGTAATGCATTAAGAGACAAATTAGATAACAAAACAGGTGATGATGTTCAAGGCTTTATTACTTCTTAAGTCTGGCCACGATGCTCAACTTCTGCTCCAAGTCATGAAGACTTCTATATTGCCTGAGTGCCTGAAATTAAACACATTTCTGTTGCCTGAGTTCTCCTTTGCAGCAGATGCAAAACAGCATCCATGCCCTACAAAAGCACAGCTAAACACCAGCTGTACTTGCAGAACTTGGGCCTAGATCAGAGTATTTCTACAACTACTTTACACAAACAATAGTGGAATTGCGCTACTGTGTCCTAACTTCTGCCTCTTCAGTCCAGATACGGCTGAGGAAAATTGTTAAGATTATCCTCTGGATTTATATAAACACAATCATTTCTTTAGAATTGTATTCTTACAGTTTCACTGACATATAATTGATGTTTATTGTTTTGTTTCAGTGAAAACTATACTAAGTATCCAGCTACCAAGTATCACACTTCAGTTAAGCCTCTGGTGTAACAGTTAACATTAGACTGACCTCTGTAAAACATGCTGGAACTTTGGCCTTTACTTCCAAAGACTGAAATTAATAATATTCCTAGCATCTCTCAGCAGTGCACTGTGCTGGCTAAAATTAGCTGAAACAGTTTACTAAATACAGTTTCTCAAACTAAATTAGTAATCAACACCCCCCCCGCCCAGGTTCAGTTAGGAGATTTGGAACAGGACAGGAATCACTAATCTTTAATTTCTTACCTATAAAAAACATGATGAACTTTAATAAACAATGCTCATATACTAAAAGACTAATGCAAACCTGAAGCACTGCAATAACTTCAAATACAGCAGCTCTGTAGAAGATAGTTTTCCTAGGTCATGAGTGTTCAAATTTCTAACCATGACTTCAAAGTGTAACATAAAGAAGTACTTCTTGCCTTTAGAGCAGCTATTGGCTTTAAGAAAGTAATCCAGGTGAAATGAATAATATGTTAAATTGTGTGTGTGTTCTCAGATTTCTGCTTGAACTAAGAAGTCAGGGACTACTCACTGCAGTTCTTACTGTTTTTCAGACTTTTCAGCTATTCATGCAAGACACAAATTCCAGAAGTCCACAAAGCTTCTACCAAAGGTATTTTGAATAGATGCAGATAATCTGCATATTTAGCCACATTTCTGCAGAATACATTATTTTTTTTTTAAATCCTACACAAGTGTTATCAGCTTTCAGCAAGGACATTATGCATCAACTCAAATACAGATATCTCTAGCTGCAGTTGTATTAAAGAGTTCTAATGGAAATGTTCACAGAAGACTATCACAATTTCCACTGTACATTAAATAATTCCACAGATTCCAGTTATATTAAAATTTATAAGATTTTTATTTCCCACTGTTTGTTTACTAAATGTTTGTGGTCAATCTTGGTATTAATGTAACATTAATGTAACAATACAAGGTTTTCAAAATATTTTTAAAAAGCAATGCAAACTGCCTTCATGTGATTCAATGCTGCATTTTCTAGGATTAAAATGTCATGCATTAGACAGGATCACCCACCTTTAAGCCCTGTGAAGAGTCTCACATTGCGAAAAAAGCAATTTCTGAGTTGATCACTGAATTACCAACAGATCCATTCACACAGTGTTTTCCACAGAGGTCCTAACTAGATGTGATACCTCAACTATTCATACAACAAACACTTTAGCTTTGCCTGACATATTCTGCCTTCTCCTTATTTCAGTTCACAGAATATTCTGAGTTAAAAGGGATCCAAAAGGACCATCAAGTCCAACTCTTAAGTCAGTGACCTGTACAGAGACTGACCTCATGACCTTGACATTATTAGCACCATGCTCTAACCACATGAGCTAATCTCAGTTCTTATTAACAGAAAAAAGAGAAAAAAACCTCACAACTATTTTACTTTTTCCAATAAAAAACTGTTGCAAAATGTTGTGTGAGAAAAGACAGATACAAGTAGAAAAAACAGTAGTGTGCATAGGGGTAATATGTTCAATGAAAGGGCATGTTACTATCTCTGGGAGAAATAATTTTTAAAATCCTCTAGCACAAATTTCTTTAGAATGCACATCATTTGAAATTAATGTACACTCAGCTCACAATGAACTTTTTTAGTGCTCCCAGTACTTGTAGGAAGGTTTCTGGTATTCTCCTGATGGAAGCATATAAATTTAAAAACAAAAAAAGCTAATTGTCCAAGAGCGTCACCAAACAAAACAACAGGAGTTGTAAAAATCAGACTTTATCTGACTTACCGCCAGTGCTTTAGACAATTTTGTTCTGTAGTTATTCAAAACAATCACATCAATCTCCTTAAATGGCACATAGGCAAAGCCATCTTTAATAAATACTCTTCTGGCTTTAAATAAATCCACAGCATCTGCAAGTCCAACCTGAGAAAGAAGAAAAACCCACATTGTGGAATAGCAAAATAATGTAGCTACAATGTTTACAGCCTTAAGATTTAAGATGTGCCAGTAAAGCTTTAAGTCATTCTCTGCCTTTTAACACTGTCTCCAGACAAAACTCAAAGACTGTGAAATTAAATGTTGACTTAGTAATAGCCGAACATTATTTTGGTGGGAAAATATTGTTCACTTACAAAAAGTCATGCAACTAGGCCCAAAAAGCTACTTTAAAGTTTGTGTCAGATTATTGACTGAATTATACAATTTTGCATCACTTACTAATTTGATATTTGAAAATGGGTTTCTGTCGGCCTTCTGTTTCAGATGTCTTGAAATACTTGATTTATGTAAGCAACATACAAAACGTTTTGTAAACAGATCTGGAACCCAACAAACTTTACTCCAAAGAAATAGTGGGCCACATAAGAAATTTTTTTCTCTCCCCTTGCTCTCTTGCAAAACAAATTTCTGACTAATACAACCAGACCAAACCTAATTTCAGCAATAGATGTTTGAGAATATCTCCATCCTGAACAATGTGACAGCCAGGTAAATTAAGTCATTTTTCCGGGAAATATTAAAACTTAAGATCATTTTTGTGGCAAAAGCAAGGGATGGAAGAAGAGGACAGAAGACATTATTAGCAGTTTGAAGCTTCCTTCAATTTCCCAGTCCCTGCCTCCACCCTTATACTCACATGAAGTAGAGGAACTCTCATTAGTCTTTTAGATACTTGGATTAACTGTTAGTATTGGGTAAACTTGAACTCTCATTAGTCTTTTAGATACTTGGATTAACTGTTAGTATTGGGTAAACTTAAAATTAGTAACTCTGCATTTAACTGAGAGAGAATGAATGCAGATCTGTGGGACTCAGCAATTTTTACTTACCTTATAGAACATTTGTTCTTTTACTTTAGACATATTAAAGCCAGGGGTTGATGCAGACAGCTCATTAGCCAATTCATTTTTCAGGTCTTCACCAATCTAAAATTGAGAATTTGTTTTAAAACTGTTGAAATACTTTAGGATAAGGCTTTTTTATTTTATTACCATGAGTTAAAATATTACTTATCCTGTATTATCATCTGCTTAGTTGAAAAGACAAAAAAGAATTACATATTCAGCAAGCGATCACTAATAATTAATCAAGCAGAAACCAACAAAACACTAGTGGTCAAGTGTTAAGTAACCTTCCCTCTGAAGTGGAAGGGCAGATTTTAAACTACAATAATTTTAAGCATTAACAAGAACTGTAAAATACACATTTTAAAAGTCAACCTCTCTAAAATAAAACTTGTGACAATCCTTGCTTGTCTCTAGATACGCATTAAAACAAAGCAAGATGACTAAATGGCAGTTAGTAAGGACTTAAACAACTTTGTCAGATTTTTAACAAAAAAAAAAAAAAACCGTTTCAGCTTACTTTTAAATACAGATTTAACAAAACTGTATCTAATCTTACATTCAGGAATTTAACTTTCATTTTCCTAAGGAGCGAGAACAATGATATATTTATTGTCCTCTAAGTATTAGTGCTTTTGCAGTTCTTGAAACAAGCAGGTAAAGCAGCAATGCTCTAATTTAACAACTTATTTTAAAATAAATCACAATGTTTCATTACCTAGTAAAAAAACTTAAATAGTGCATACACATAAATTCACATCATAGAATCACAGCATATGCTGAGATGAAAGGGACACATCAGGATCACAGACTGCAACTCCTGGCCCTGCACAGGACACCCCAAGAGATACCCTGTGCCCGAGATCATTGTCCAAACGCTTCCTGAGCTCTGTCAGGCCTGGTGCTGTGACCACTGCCCTGGGTAACCTGTTCCAGTGCCCAGCCACCCTCTGGGTGAAGAAACTTTTTCTAAAATCCAACATAAAGCTCCCCTGAGACAGCTTCAGACCATTCCCTGGTCACCACAGAGAGGAGATCAGTGTCTGCCACTCCTCTTCCCCTCCCAGGGAAGCTGCAACTGCAGTGAGGTCTCCCCTCAGTCTCCTCCAGGCTGAACAGCCCAGAAGACCTCAGCCACTCCTCATACGGCTTCCCCTCCAGACCTTCCATCATCCTCACTGGCCCTCCTTTGGACACTCTCTAATAACTTCATATCTTTCTTATACTGCGGCACCTAAAACTGCACACATTTGCACAACACGTTCTTGATGAAGTATAATGGGAGTAGTGCTTGACTGAAAGGAATTAAAATGTTAAAGAATGCTAAATACCTTCTCAAAATGTAGATGGACAGAAATGTCACCAAAGCACAACACGTTGTGTGACACCGCTCTCCATAAACTGGGGGTGTGCTCCAACACCCTACAGTGAGCTGATTTAAGATTGCAGTCAAGGCAGTTTTTAGAGACTGATCAGGAACCAATCCCAAGCCATCACACACAATAGATGCACAGACTTCAAACGCAAGATAAAGTCACCGAGTTACTTTTCTCTCCATGGGAAGGGATGTGCTTAAGCAGTTTTCTTCTCCAAATGGAACAGAATATCTAATTTGTTCACCAATGCAGATATGCAGTTAAATGGGCATTTAAACAAAATTTTTTCCTTCTCAATTGAAAAACCCAAGAAAATAAAAAAAAATACTTTTCTTGGAAGCCATAGGAAGAACCCTTTAATTTCAAAGTGGGAGGAGTAGCTTAGTGAAAAACAGTGATTTGATATATGAATACAAAATGGCCAAGGCAGCAATATTGATGAGGCTTATGGTTACCCTGTCTGCATCTTGATGTATTCTGTAGGACTCTCTCAGGAAAACCAGCTTTAAAAAATAATATTAAAGATGCCAGCAAGGTAGAAGAATGTAGCTTTGAAGAGAGAGGAAATACACAATATTTCTGCATGTAAAAATGTAAAGCTCAGTGAAAAGCAGCCTGTAAAGAAAGCATTTTTCTGTAACAAAGTAGCCATATCAAAACAACTAAATGTGTTTCCGTAAATGAAAAGAGAAAATACTTTCCATAAAATACTATCATCAAAATTTTTATTCTTCCTAGACTTTGAAAAACTCCTGCCTTTCAAACATGACACACTGAAACTATAGATAAATTTCACACAGTGGTACTAACTCCATTATTCCTTCCAGATAATCTATTTCTTGTCTAAGCAAGTATAAATCTAAGTCACTGCATCAGCCTGCAAGCCTGCCTTTCACCTGCCAGAGATCTAAGTTTTCATTTTAATTCCAAAACAGTGGCTTCCATTTTCAAATGTAACAGTTTTATGCACTCTTAGTAGAATTTCCTTAACATATCCCAGTCTACTGTCATTCCAAACCCTCACTGACCATGTCTTTGAAAAAAAAAATAGTACAACACATATAGCAAGAGTGGTTACAATTGCATTTCTTCTTGTAGGATATCTTACTAAAAATAACTCCATCAGACCAAGCCAAGGACAGAGAGTTTTGGGGTTTTTTTGCAGAGAGCTATTAAAGCAGTCCAGAAACTGTTTTACAGACAGGCCAGCAATCCTGGGGGAAGAACAAGAAGAGGGAAGGACAAGGATTCCTTTTTCATTTGTTCTTCCAAAACAAATTAGCTCAATTTCATCAACAAAACCGTTTTTTTCAGTATTACACTTTACTTAAAGGGGGATTTATTCCAAACTTCACAAGTTGTTCTTCTTTATTAGTAATTTGACCAAATCAATTTTGTACAGATGTAGTAACAGTAATTTTGGATTTTCTTGCGAGTCACTAGTAAACAATTTAACATTGTTGAGGTAAAAATGATCCTGGCGAACCCCCACAAAAAAAAAAGGTTAATGGGCCATGACTAAAGATTTAGATAAGACTGTGGACAGTGCAACCAAAAATAAAGTTTTATCAGAAGTTGTATTTTTTAAATAAACACAAATATTATTTGAAGCACTATTTGTTATATAAATAAATAATTTACATGAAGTTGTAAAACAATTTACTTCTTAGAGCCTTAAGTTGTCTTATAGGTTAGGCAAACATTCAGCAGCCCTTACAAACACTTTGCTCCTTGCCTTCTCACTAAATTCACATTGCCTTCATGCTTTCAGCTAATAGAGAGAGGAAAAAGAAACAAGAATAATCCTAGCCCCCAAAGAGAGCTGGGAAATGACTCCAGAATGCATTCAAAAATAAAATTGGCTTCCCTAAAGACTGAAACATGAAAAATGACCTTCCATTGGCATTACTGATTTCACCATTTTCACATAAAATTGACTGACGATGCAATGCAAATAAATATGCTCCTCAGAGTCTAAAGTCAGACCCAAGCTTTCAGTTAGGCCATGCCTGTATCTCTGTGTCCAGAGCATCATGAAACGTGTATCCCAATTTTTCTTGGTTCACAGAAGCTACAAAAGCTTATTTTTTACTGTTGGTTTTGGGTTTTTTAATTATTTAAATAGGAATACCATAGTTTGTATATTTAATAATTTCATCTTAAAATAGCACCTGCAAAAACACATTCCAGTAATCATTAAAAAATTCAATTCACTTAAATACAGCTTTTAGGAGTCTAATTGAGACTGGAAAGATAAACAGGCTGCTTAACTTCTGACAGAATTCAGTGATCTTCACCAGATAAAACACTGTGTTGCTCAAAATATTTTTTAAAAAACCAAAACAAAACATTCTATTCTTCTGAGGGTCTCTCCTGGTGATCATCTGACCTTCCACATGGAACTGATTAAACTCACCTCACAGAAAACAATTTACTAGTTTTGCCTTGCTCGTTTGTAGCCAGTATAGTAAGCTGCTTATTACTGTGTCAGATTTTGCTTTGCACAAGCAAAGAACACCAGGAAGAGGATCTTCCCTTTTCAGTGACAGTGGGTCAGGTAGCACAGCTTGAAACAATTCAACTGTTCATTGTAAGTTTCTGAGACTTAGGAAAAATAAATGTAGAAAAAGAGAGGAAGGGAAAAGAGCAAGTACTCAGGACAAGTTGCATTATTTCTGGTTTTCTTGCTTCCTACATGCAGTTTATTCATTGATTTTTAATCACAGAACTGTCCTGGAAACACAAAGACACATAAATTTAGATTAAAATATTAATAATTTAATATGCAGGGCTTGGTTAAACAAACACAGTCAGTAAGGTAGTCCAAAAACTTCAAAATAAATTTGATATCCCTACTCTGTTTTAATGAAGAGATAAAGATGCATGCATACATTACACTGCTATACATGTGCAACTACTTAGTCTTACTGTTTCTGTCTCCCAGTAAAGAACAAGAACTCCATGCACAATTACTTTCTTTTTCCAAGACTCAGCTTCAGGTATTTATGCTGCTGGTGTTCTTAGAAAGTGAAGTTCCTGAAATTTTCTTTAAGTCACAGAGCACCATGTACTCAAGTGGCACAACACCCTTCTGAAACACAGGGAGTGTCAATCAATGCTTTGCTAAATTGCAACTCTAGGCATGAAGCAGAAAAAACAATCATTTCCTAATCAATCTTCTCCATTGTCACACACCACACCACAAACTAAGCTAGCACTAGAATACCAAAGTATTAACCTAGATATCATTAAATTTGAGAATATAAAGTGTAATCAGCCAGTTAATGAATACTAGCTTGATTAGTAAAGGACAACATTCCCAGCTCTCCTACCAATTAAAAGGATGAAGAGCCTTAAAAAAAACATTCCAGAGGCTTTTAAATCTGTCATTCACAAACCTGATGATTATCAATTTCATTTTGGCCAAGCACAAATTATTAAGAAGAAAATTTTATCTTCCCTAGTACTACAAGTTCATATTTTAGCTCAAGTTCAGCTTGCTGGCATACCTAAAATATAAAGGGCATCATTTAGAATTATTATCTATTCTTATCCCTGAAGTGAAACATTGTTTGGGCTTTTTTTTTAAGAGTCAAGAGTGGGCACAGAAAGAAAATTTTAAGATCTTCCTCGCTATTTGGCTAGTTCATGGTTACCATAATCACAGAGCAACTCAATGACACAGGTTCAGTCTCCTACATTCCTGACAAACATTTCCATATATCCATTAAAAGGAAAGCTGAACAAAACAATTACTACAAAATTACCTAGAAGTATAGAAGCAGAATTATAAAGAAACTTGTTAACAAATGTTTCTCTAGATTCAATACCAAGATTAGCAGGGAAGAGTGTTTCAAAGTTGGCAGACCATTTCCTGAAGTTTATGTAAAATGGCAGCCAGTAAATTCTGCATGCAGAGCAACTACATCCTGCAGAGACCAACCTATCAGCTTTTATGCTGCTGTATTAAGGAACAATATAAACATCTCCAAAGCTACTGCATTCACTGCTGTGTAAAAAATAAATTAATTTTACAAACATTATTAACTTCGATCACTACAAAAGAACATAATACCTTGATTATTCAAAGAATATATTTTCTTCTCAGACAACTATGGGTATAATTTTTAAAAATACACTATTGATTTCTCAATTTTCTCTTTTCTCATTCCCCAAAAGAATATCCAAAAAGAGGAGACACTTGATGACACCTTTCTGGTTGTCTATACTAAGTTTCTTCCAAGAATCCAAAATTACCAACTGCTAAGAACTGAAAATCTATTAGGATGAAGTTAGGATTTTACCCTTTCCAAGCCTTTAGACAAATGGCAGTCAAGTATGACCTGGTCAGCTACTGAATGCAAGAGCACACATCACACAAGCAGTGTGGGTCCCCTTCCCACTTCTACCTTAAGCTGAAGAGCCTGGTGTACAAGATCCTATTTTCCACTACAATTTTGGCACAGCTGCCACTTTAATTTTACTTTAGAAATCCAGATTTACAGCAGAACATCTGCCTCAGAATTCAGACTGTATTCCAAATGTTGTCTAGTTGCTGTCAGCTGGATTAAGAGGAAGAATGTTTTTATTCATCTTTACTGCAGCCTTTTCTGCGATTTTTATTTCAAAGCACATAACTTTTTTCAAAGCAGTTAGAAAATGTACTTCAAACCAGAAAGAACATACAAAGTACCCAGTACAGAAGGATTCAGCCTTACGGTGGACGGTAAAGTTCCTATTTAACTCAAATGATGAAGCACTCAAAGCCATTTAGTAAGAATCATAGTGCCCCAGTCCACTAAAGGAGCATAAGTAACTACATTTTGTGGTGGACTTTGACTTTCCTTCCACAAGTCAATTTTAAGCAATAAAAAAGACCTTCTAAGGGTCCATTTAGATTTCTGCAGATAATCAGCATCTGTTTCTAATCAAACTGAGATGATTGCCAAATTAAAACTTTTAATTAGCATTTTACATCATTTACAAACTGTTGTTCATTATGTTTATGAAGGTGAAAAAGGACATCCCCAGTAGCTACATATTCTTTAATCACATCCATTACTCAATTCTACAGTTTTATAGAATATCACCAATACCATATGTGCAAATAAATACATGCAACTAGAATCACTGCAGCAAAATGCATATTTTCTCCATAACTAAAAATAAAGTCATGCTTACAGTTCAAGATCCATTAGAGTAAATAAAGGGCCCCCCATACATCCTGTCAGTGCACCAAAAAAAAAGAATTTTTTTAAAAAAATAAAGCTTTATTTAAAAGTTCATGAGAGAATCATTACCACTCATTTTAAGCTTAAATGTTTTAATCAAACTGCATCCCATCTATGTGTCCCTCAAAATGTTAGCTCACTACAATACCCAGGCTGCTTGGCAATCAACCCAATTACTTTTGGATGAGAATAACTCACTATAGTTTTAAAGCACTAATAGTACACATTTCACTGTCTTACTTAACAAAATCTAGCACTTAAAAAACCACCCTACTACTAAACCTTTCCACATACAATTTTGTTTCTGTTATGATTCTAAGCATGGAGTTAAATGACAGAATACATCTTTTTAGCTTATTTTGGCAGTAAGGCCCATTCCCCACTTAGGCATGCATCACTTACGACCTTTGCTGTCACCTGTAAGACAAGCATCAACAGTTTTCCAGCAAAGGGACAAATACAAGATTTAAGCAGAAGTAAAGTAAGATACAATTCAGAACCATTTCCTTAGCAAATGCAAACCATAGCCTACTTGCAGAGTCTTAGCTTGGCATAAGTTTCCACACAGTAATATAGACTCCAGACAGTTTCTACTTTTAAGCATTTTCCCCATCCTGTTTGGGAAAGGACCAAATACTGTTTGATATCCCTGAAATGAAAAGCTATAAACTGTATCAGAAGAATATTCTGGTTTAAACACCTGGTTCCAAAATAGATAATTATAGTCACAGCCCTTTAATGGCTCAACATGATATTGAGTATTCTTTCAAATGTATCTGTCCTTAATAGGGACAAAAACTAGTCCCCATTCTCATTAATCCACATCTGATTTTAGGATCTTCTGTACCAAATAAAGGCAGTCATAAAGCATTTTTTCAAGAAGATGAACTATAAATATTTCTGCAACTGCCCCACTACCAAGATAAATGTTTTTGAAGAAAGCATAATAGTGATATCAGAAAATCTCTCATAGGACTACTCTGATCATGAAAATGGAAATTAAAGAAGTTTAATTTCTAGTGCTTAAAGCAGCCAAAAAAGCACTTCAACTGCATCATCAAAGAGCTACTGTGGAAAAAAATTCCATCGCTAATGCATTTTGCTGTTTCCATTTTATTTTGCAGTTCTTATTCCTTTCCCTCGAATGCCGCAGATGCACTAAAGACCTTTAGCTCCCCCAGCTGACTATTTCCATCTGCCATTCCTTCCCCATTACTATGCTCCAAAGCATTTATTAAAATAATGTGCCTTATAACAGCACCTAAAATTAGGGCATCTGATCCTGCAATAACTGGCTATTACCCAAAAATAAGTCATCTAAACTAGAAGTTATTTAAGAGGTCATAATATTTCTTAAATTTTAAGAGGCTATTCAGAGGTAAGAAAGTTCAATTTAAACAAGATTTTTTTTTCTGCTCTGTGGAGTGGAAACAGCAACACAGATGTATTCAAGATTAAATACACTATGCTTAGAAGTTTATTTCTTTTGCACAATGCAGAAAGATAACAGTGAACAGAAGCATTGCAGGAAATATAAATCCAATTATACAACATCCTTCTAAGACATGATAATAACTATTAATTTTTATTTCTTCTGGAAGCAACGAAGAGGTACAGTGTGAAGATAATGAAACCAGACTAGCCAAAACGATGACCAGAATATCACCAAAAATAAATCTAGGATAAAATTTTGCATTCTATTCCACTCCATATTCCAGCATGTAAGTTTGATTGCTGGAAAGATACAGCAACAAATCAAAACATCTAATAGTACTTAGGAAAAAACAGAAGACAAGCAGCAATCTACCTGTGACTGTCAAAAAACCTAACTGTGTTAAGCTGATTTCACTGCCCTTATCACAGTGCAGCAGACCTCAGGGGCACAGAAAAAAGTAGGGGTCATATTCTGTCAAACACAGTTGAAGTCATCAAAAGACACTTTCAGATGCAAATGACCAAACAGTTCCAAACAGTTCCACTGAATCTTCTATAACCTGAGTTCAAAACTCATTGGAAAAGCCATGCACAGAAAAATTGAACTCCTAACAGAAAGCTATCTTAAGCCCAGTTCCACAATCAAACTAAAATTTAATACTTCAGTTCCTAACCTGTATATTAAAAGAGGAGCAGATCACATCTTGAAAAACTGTGAAGCTGAGGGCACTGTAACAGCTCTAGAGAATGGGATCAGGGAAGAAAATCTGATCAAAAATAGAAGGCTGTAAAAATGGCAAAGGACACTCACAGAAATGACAAAACACCACACAAAGAAAGGCTAAAAGAAGAAACAAGAAAGCATCATGACAGGTAGAAGGCAGACACAAAGAGAAGGGAAAAACAAACTAACAGGAAAAAAGCCCTATCTTTCTCAACTAGTGGATAGAACAGGAAGAAATAAGTTAGGTTTGACATTAGTTTAAAAAGGTTAAAAGGAAAGTAAAGCAGCAGAATGATGACCACCACTGTGAGACTTGAATATAGAATTGTAGGGAACTTTGCAAGCAGAGCTGTGACATTTTCACAGACAAGGCAAGTGAAATTACTGTCATTTTCAAAATGCTGTGGAAATTGTTGAAGGAAAAAAAAAAAAAAAAACAAACCCACACACAAAAAACCCCCACACACAGCACTTTGAAAGCAACCACAGAACATTCTGGTCCACCTGAGCAGAAGAGACCCTAGGACCAATCCCAGGGAGAGACAAAGTGTGACTGGTTAAGGTGAACAAGTTTTGTGGCAAGTTTTCACAAGAACCAAGGGGAAAGGACCCATAAGTTCAGTAGATCTTCCAAATCAAAACAAGATGTATCACAGACCTACAGCTGCAGATGCTGAAAGGATTTGACGTCTAAGAACAAGTGGCAGGCCTTGGAGAGTTAAAATTATGCAAGGCAAAGCAGGCAAAAGGCGGAAATTCAGATTGAGGGCTTCAAAGGAGATATTTCTGACCATGTCAAGAACAACTTTGTAGTTGAAGCCCAAATATCACTTATCTGTAAAACCATTTATTTTATATAATTCCTTCATATATTTAACAATTTACTTTGAGATTAAAATATTTTCCTCAGTGACTTTAATATTTAAAATATTCACATATTTCCCTTTAAATAACTTTAAATCTGTTAGTGCCTTTTACTGCCAGAAACTGTCAGGCATCATTGATGTAATAACTCATTTATAGTAAGATTTTAATATTTTAATCTCCTAAAATGATGTAAATCTCAACTGCACACCTGTGTTTGCATATTCTCTTTGATGGGCTCTGTCACCTTAAATGTCAGCCTTTACTCCTCTTGAGTGGTGCTTAAGGATTTCCAATGCTCCCTACGTAACTGAAGTTGCACCTGGATTATTTAATAGGCCTTGAGTGCTGAAAATTACATGCCATACATAAAAAGCCTCCGTATTTATCTGGATGATGGGAGTACTTAAAAAATCTTTTCTCGTTCCTTTTTTTTTAATACTTAAAGTGTAGAACAGACTAAAAACATTATGAAGTACCTTTAGAACCATTCCATTTACTGTGCTAGAAAAACAATCCACGTGTCAGGGGAAAATACTCTTAAAGCAGAGATTTATTCTTGCTTTCCTTCTACCCTCTTCCTTTCTCGACATTTTACGCAATACTATGCATTCTACCCCTTGCTCAAGCTGGTATATATTGGCAGGTGTAAACCATAATATTCCAGACTAGTGTAAAATTTTGAGCACCAAAGCAATGTTCCACTAGGCTGGGCAGCAGCAGTCCAGCTATCTTCCACACTTGTCAGAGAACAGACTGGCCAAAGCTATTCCTACAAGTGATTAAAATGCAATCTACATGTTAGTAGTTCAAAAAAGTGTCTCAAATACAAACTCAAATCAAGCTTCATTTTTTTTCCAAGAAATCCAGGTCCCAGAGGCTTCTTACAGAATACAAAAGATGGACTAACTTAATCCAGTACCAGCTTTATATAACCTTTCCAAGGAAGAACTTACCTAACCTTCAAATTTCCAGGATTTATGCTAAATGTAGAGAGGCTTATTTTTTAATCACAAACATGGTAAAAATTTTGAATTGTAATAATCCTATACATGTTCAGACATATTCATCATACTGAAATCATCATGTTTAGCTTCAGTACCGAGAAGTTTAATGGCCTTCCTTTTTCAAGTGAAGGGCATCTTCATAATCAGGTAAAACTCCCCAGAGCAGGAATTTACTAAATTAAATAAACCCTGTGCCACATATTTTGCTCCTTCAGCAACACAAATGTCAGCCACTGGACATAGGAAATCCTATAAAAATTAAAACATTAGTTTTCATTAAATTCCACTTCTATTTTTAATTTCAGAAAGCTCATGATTAAAAATTTATTAATCATGAGACCGGAACTACTATCAAATCAAACTCTCTACAGCTGACCTTCACATTAAAAAAAAACTTTCAAATCTGGTAATTTTTCCTTCTAGTTCCTAACAACTTCCTTCTTCCAAAAGTTTGCTAAATAAGATCATTTTATTAAGTATTCAAAGATCTTAACAACTTCTTAAGTACTATCCATTGGTGGGATTGAAGATTTCTTGATTCTATAAAGCAGTAATTCTTAATCCATAATTTACAAAATTTTAGAAATTAGTCTGCAAAACCCCTGCAGAATATATATATGTAAGTCTCACTTTCTCATGCATGTAGACAAACAAGAGAAGGTGAGAGGTGACAGTTATTGAATTCTCAATTTTAGGTTCACTTTGTTGTTGCTGTAAATGAAGACAAGTGTGACAAAACTGTACAAGGCAATCCAATATTCCTGCTCCCCACAAAGATTTGACCAGTTCTTTAAAAAAATACTGAGAATCATTTCTTACAGTGGTTCTCAGAATTGTTAACATCACTACACCAGATTACACCAAGGTCAAGCTTTAGCAGCTCTGGCCTTTCATAGATTACAGTTCTGAAACCAGAACCATTATCTAGAAAATGCAAGGCACCTCTCTTCTCTTTGAAGAAATTTAACCAGAAGTTTCTTAGTGCATCATAAGCAATCGGAAGTTCCATAATAGAATTTCTACCCATTTACCCATATGGAAAATGGATTGTAGCATCAGAACTTCCTTCCTTTTTTCTCAAGACCATCACCATTTCTAATAGGTAAAGCACAAAGTTTGATTTCCATCTTGTTTCATGCCACAGTAAGGCATGAAAACATTGCAACTTCTAACAGAGAAGCATGAGGAGAATAGCTCACCCTAATTTTCTTAATGCCTTTTACAAATAGAACATTGAGAAAAAGAATACTGCTTTTGGAGTGCCCTTACTTTTGTAGTGGCCTCTACATCACTCCATAGTATCTAGAACTATTTTATATACATATGGAATTCCTCAGTAATATTCAAATGTTTTATACATGATAGTGCAAGGAAGGATTAATTTTGCCTAAATTCCCATGAGATGTAGAAGCAGGGGTGGAAGTAGAAGCAGGGAAGTAGATTTTCAATGAAATGATGCGTTGTTGCCTCAACAGGACTCAGAAAGTAATAACTTCTTAATCATTTTGACATATTGAAGGCACATTCAGTAGCACAGAACCAAGCCATACTCCTAGCCATTTCCAGCAACCTGAAAACATTAATTTATCCTTACAAGCCTGAATGCTGAAACTGTGACAGAAGAATATGAGACTGGGAAATAAGCAACAGAAATACAGCTCCAAAAACACACCTTTCACTGAAAGGTCTGTTGAACCAGAGAATGGCATTTCTAATAGTCTCTTGATGACACAGGAAAGCCTCTCTTACTCTTAGCACTGCATAAATGCTATTTTACTGATTCCAGATATTTCAATCCAGCAACATATAATGTACGTCAGTCACGTATCTTAGAATATTTAAATTCTTCTAATAAGCAGTATTTTAAGAGAAAGGCTTTTTCAGTAGAGTGATGATTGCACATAAATTTTTATTAACTCAAGTTTACATTGAGAGCTACGGGCAAAGCTGGAGTTTTCTAAAGAAACTGCATAGCTGCAGTGTGAAATATTGCTAAAATCATTAATGCAGACATTGTAATAGACGTTTTCCTTTAACCCACTCAGACAAACAAAGCAGTATATAACAGCAGGAATTCTTTTGTAATATCCCTAAAACACCAACAACAGTTGTTTGTCTAAACAGATTTTGCATTTTCAAGGTTTTTCATCACTTGTCAAAATAAACAGAATGAGTTTAATTCAAAAGGGAAAAAGTTTTGAATCTAACTTCTAATGAAAAAGCAACAACTGTGGAATTAGAGCATTTACAGAATTTTGGACAACTTATATTCTGCATTCTCCATAGCATGTACTTAATGGGCAAAAATCAAATTGTCTATTAAAAGAAAATAGGATAATTTACATGTATCTGCATTTATAAAGTCTATGTTACAATGAAACTTATTTAATTGTACATCATTTCTCTTAAAATGATAAATAAGTCCTTAACTACAATTTGTAGCTACTATATTTAACACCAGCCTTCAGTTTTTCATTATTTAAGCTAAATCAATCATGGTCTTGGTTATACACCTACAGCTCCAGTAACTCATATAATATGCACAAATAAGAAGAATCAAAATGATTTTTGGCATGCACAATCAAGTAACCATGTCTCCCCATGGAGACAATAACACAGAAAGCTACATCTTTGAGCAATCCATACAGGATTTTCATACTTGGATTATTGAATTTTAACTATGCCCTCAACAACTATCATAAGCATTCATTGAATGCACTTATTTTTCATTTCCACATAGTTTTCCAGCTGTCAGTTCTCAAAAATGGAACAATGTAAAAAGTTCCCAGGTCACTGTAGTTTGCTGCAGGTTCTATAGCAAAAAGCTACATCTTAAAAGTTGTTAGTAGATTGCAAAGGTTCTAGAGCAAAGTTTATGAACAAAGATGTATTCTGGCCACAATTATTTTTCAACTGAAGTCAATAATGTGATGAGAGCAAATTGCACATACAATTGATGTAAGGATCAAACACAGCCATTGCTTTCTTATTACTGAAACATTTAGGGTGAATTACCACACAATTCACCAAGAAAGCAAGGTAATTTTAACATGAGTGTTATTTGGCCAAGATGACCTTATGTGAAGAACAGAGACTGTTCTTATGTGAAGAACATAGACTAGGGACATAAGATGCATCCCAGAGTCCTGAGAAAATTGGATGATGTAGGTGCCACACCACTCCCCATGATATTTGAAAAGTCATAGCAGTGAGAAGTCCCAAGTGAATGGAAAAAGGCAAAAATTGTATCCATCTTTAAAAAGCTTGGAGAAAACCCTGTGAACTACCAACCAGCCTCATCTCTGTGCCTGGAAAGATCATGGAAGAGATCCTCCAAGAAGCTGCACGAAGGCACATGGATAACAGCAAGGTGATTTAGGACAGCCAGCATGGCTTCACCAAGGGCAAGTCCTGCCTGCCCAAACTAGTGGCCTTCCATGATGGAGTGACTACATCAGCAGACAAGGGAGGGGCTACAGATGACATTTATCTGCTTCTGTAAAGCCTTTGACACAGTCCCCCACAACATCTGTCTCTCCCAACTGGAGAGAAATGGATGTAATGGAAGAACCATTACACAGATAAGGAATTGATTGGACATCTACATCCAGAGGGTAGTGGTTAATGGCTCAGAGTCCTGATGAACATGAGTGATAAGTGGTGTCCCTCAGGAGTCCATATTGGGACCAGTGTTATTTAGTATCTTCATTAATGATATAGGTGAAGGGATTGAGTGCAACCTCAACAAGTCTGCAGATGACACCGAGCTGAGTGGTGCTGCTGACACACCTGAAGAACGGGACAGCATCCAGAGGGATCTGGACAAGCTCCAGAGTCACCCACAGGAATCTTGCAGAGTTTAACAAGGGCAAGGCTCTGTACCTGGGCCAGGGCAATCCCTGGTATCAATCCAGGGGAAGAACAGTTTGAGAGCAGCTCTGTCGAGAAGGACTTGGGGGGTGCTGCTGGAGGAGAGGCTGGGCATGAACCAGCCATGTGCACTCACAGTCTAAAAATCCAACTGTATCCTGGGCTGTATCAAAAGTATAGTGGCCAGCAGGGCGAGGGATGGGACTGATGGCCATAAACTAAAATGCAGGAAGTTGCAACTCAACATGAGGAAGAACTTCTTTATGCTGAGGGTGGCAGAGCACTGGAACAGGCTGCCCAGGGAGGTTGTGGAGTTGCCCTCTCTGGGGACATTCAAAACCCACCTGGCCGTGTTCCTGTGTAACCTGCTCTAGGTGACCCTGACTTGACAGGAGTGTTTGACTGGATGATCTCCCAAGGTCCCTTCCAACACTAATAGTTCTGTGATTCTGCCCCTCTACTCCACTCTAGTGAGACCCCACCTGCAGCGTTGCATCCAGCTCTGGGGCACTCAGCACAGGAAGGACATAGACCTGTTGGAATGAGTCCAGAGGAGGGCCACCAAGATGATCAGAGGGACAGAACAACTTTTGTATTAGGAAAGGCTGGGAGAACTGGGATTGTTCAGCCTGGAAAAGAGAAGGCTTTGGGGTAACCTAATTCTAGCCTCCAGCACTTGGAGAGAGTCCACAAGATGGAGAGGGACTATTCACAAGGGCCTTGTGGTGACAGGACAAGAGGGCATGGCTTCAAATTGAAGAAGAGTAGGTTTAGATTAGAAATAGGTTTAGATTAGGAAAACATTCTTTACTGTGAGGGCAATGATGTTCTAGAATAGACTGCCCAGAGGAGTCATGGATGTCTAATTGCCGGAAATGTTCAAGGCAAGGTTGAATGGGACTCTGAGCAACCTGGTCTACTGCAAAGTGTCCCTGCGCATGGCAGAGAGCTCGTCTTAGGTTACAATGTAACCAAAAGTATGTATTCTATCATCATCCCTTAAAACAAGGTGGGGCAATGCTCTTTATCTGTGGAGCTGCCTTCCCCTGAAATCCCGGGGGAGGGACCGTGCAGTGTACGGGTCTGTCCCTGTCCCCATGTCAAGTGTGCCCCATACCTGTTCCTGATTGAGTGGTTTGGGTGCCCAGGGCCCGGGAAGAGAGCAGGGTCCCATGACTGGGGGCTGCCTCAGAACTCCACCCATGCAGCTGGAGGAATAAATCATCTCTGAACATCTACAGAAATATCACTTTATCTTTCCTTCCAAGTTCATCGCTGTCTTGCACTTGTTGTAAGGATTCCCCATTACAATACTGATCTATTCTGTGATACATCCCTGATAACTCCCTCTGGAGAAATCTCTTCTGTTAACCAGCCAGCTGTTAAAACCAGGTGGGGTGGTGTTCTTTGTCTTTTCCATGACACAGTCCCAATAACTCTCTCCAGAGAGATATCTTCTGTTAATGGGTCATCAGCCTCACTGCATGACTCAAACTTACATTATCCCATTGTGAAATGCTCTGCCCAAGGGGAGGAACCAAGCATTCCTACCTGGATATAATCTGAGGTTTGGAACACCAGTCAGCCTTACCTACTGGATTCCCAGAGGACAAGAACTACATAAGCACCACTGGACCTTCAGAGGAAGACCAGACCCTTCTACTGGATCACTGCTTCAACAGAACCACATCTATCACTTCAAACAGGACAGCAGCCACCCATTAATTGGACTGCTACCACCACCCTGCCCAGCAGGGTGTCAGGTCATATCCTGACTCTGGCAATTTAAGCCAGTGTTTCTGTATTATTGCCTTGCTATATATACTAGTAAAGATCTGTTATTCCTATTTCTCATATCTTTGCCTGAAAGCCCCTTATTTTCAAAATTATAATAATAATTCAGAGGGAAGGGGGTTACATCTTCCATTCCAAGGGAGGCCCCAGTCTTCCTCAGCAGACACCTGTCTTTCAAACCAAGACAGATTTGGAACTAGATGATCTTTAGGGTCCCTTCCAACCCAAACTATTCTTTGACCTATGATCTAATCCACCCAAAATTTTGATTCAAAAATATCTATTAGCTTTTGTAAACCTTAACTTACCTGTGAAATCACACCTTTGTTGTGTTTGTAGACTGAAGCAGACTGAGCTTCACTTGTTCTAGCAAAAATTTTATCACTTAATCCTCATGCGCACTACTCTCTAAATTCAGAAATTCTGTGTGCTTGGGTTTTTTTTAAACCATAACTGCACTGTTTTTCAAACACAATTGCTAAAACTATCTTAATGAGAATTTTAAAAAACAACAGGCATGTGCAACATAAATACAGAAAATAACATACTTACACCTTCAAATGATAAGTTAACGTGTTCCAGGAATTTCTGCATTAAATTTTCAGTTAGTTCATTGAAGCGATAACGGAAGAGATCCATTTCTTGTTGAAGAAACCAACGCCTGAGATCCTCACTGCAAAAAAAAGAGCAAAAAAAATTACATTTTCTTAATATGCATTATTTCTTTGCTTGGAAACTAGACCTCAAACCTAGTGAACACAACAGTGATGCTGACTTTGGCACCTGACTCACAAGCTGAGAAGCTTGGAAGCGAAGGCAGGAAAGCTTCAGTAATGCACATTCAATCAGAAAAAGACTTGTGGAGAGACAATACTTTTTACTTTTTGGACAAAAATATTCAATCAGTAAACATGCTCCCTCGGTATTTAAAGGACAGCTTTTTTCTACAACATGGCACAATATTTCTTCATTGTACAATTAATGTCACAATTAATGTGATGAGTCCAATATATTTTGAAGGCTACTTCTTTTAATTCTCACTTTTGGTGTATCTCTAGCTGAAGAAACATGCATGCATCTCGCATAATATGACAATAGTGCACTCTATTCTAGGCAACAAGTAGGCTGGAAAACGGCAAAAGGAAAATATATGGTAATGAAGTTGGGTGAGGAACACAAATAGAACATCTAACTCTTGACAGAAGAGATAAAGAGGTTTACCAGCTGCAGGTGAACAAGAGAACAAACAGGAACATAGAAACAGGAGTCAGAAGACAGAATAAAACAACACTGAAGCCAATCCAAATACTCTAAGCACTCATGTAACTCTTCACATCCCAGTGCTCAGATTCCCAGACAGCAGCACATTACTCAAAGCTACATCAAGTAGGTACCAGAGTGCCAGTACCAAAAGCCACCCCATAAGTGCAAGCACAGAATTCACTACCACAGTGCACTCTCTTAAATTGTACTCTGAGAGCTACCCTGTGGGCCAATGCCACTGGAATTCACAGAGCACAGAAATCCTGCAGTCTTGTTTGTTTGATTGATTTCTCTGTACAATATTAAAGCATCTTTTCCCATAAGGGAACATGTAAATCACAACAGAGTTGTTTGTGGTTTTGTGGACAAAACCTCTGCTTGAAATATGGCTTGAAGAAAAGTAATTATTTTTCACAGTCATTCCAGATGGAAAGGCTGTTAAGGTGCTTTGTAAACTATAACCCTGTGGACAGTTTCAGTACTTGGGATGTAACAATAATCTGGGCAACTTAAAATGGAAGTTAATGCTTTAATAACTGATCTGCTGCAGTTCTTCTGTGGCCATCTTGGACAGTAGTAAAACTGCGGGATGTGCCATTTTTTTCTGTTTTCCTAGATTTACACTGCATCTGTTTTCCTAGGGGGAAACTAACCAAACAAAAACCAAACAAACCACAAACACGATTACATATTTTTGCTTTGGAGACCAGCCAGTCTGTTGTTCCTTTTCTTCAGGAAAGCAAATCAAAGGCTGTAATCCAACCTCAATCCCATTTAAGTAACCATAACAAGAAAATACTACTTTAGCCCTTATACACACACCTATCTGGATTCTTCCAACATCTGACAAAGCAGCTGATGAGCTGACTTCCCACTACTGGATATGTCCAGCATACACTTTAAAACTGACTTTCCTATGATCATCATCATCATTAGGGCATTATTTACATTACTTCTAGAGCCAAATGCCATTTTATACTCATTACTCACATGAAAAAAATGTACACTCTCATCTCAAACTCACACTAAGTAATAATACTTACTATCAAAACCCCAAGCTTAACTGAAAAGCAATGTCACTGTCATTAGATAACTAACCAAGTTGCTGCTGAAGCTGAGGGAGTTGCAGGTCATTAAAGTGTAGATGGTAAGAATATCTCCTCATTTTTTGCCACTTAACTTTCTGGTGTGCAGATTACTCAACAGTTTAAACCAGTTCAAAGATTCCCAACTATAAAAATAATAGAAAAGAACAATCTCATATAGGGAACAGCACTTGAGGAGCTGGGCTTGGAAGAGAAATACTCCCCAACCCAAGGAGGGGTAGGAAAAATCAGAATATTTGTTAGGAAGCATGAACATAGAAGTACTTTAGGAAAGGCATGCAGATGCTTGATCTGGAATTTAAGACTAGTAGCTGACATTCCACAACTAATACAAGAGTTCTAACAACTTAACACTGACTTTTGAAAACTCTAGGCATGGACCAGATCACTTCTTTACTAGGCAACCAACACCAGAGGATTAGTCAGAGTTTAAGTTTTAAAGACTAGACAGCAAGGAGAACATGGGTACAGACAACACACAAAAGGCATTGCTATTCAACATAAGAGGCAGCAATTTTAGCACAAAAGTCTCATTTATCAAATAGCAAAAAATGTCAGGGAGTAGTGAATAGGCCTTGCTAAGCTTGCTAAGTTTGCAGGAGAATTTATGTCCTTTTTATGTGACACAAACACAAATCAAAAAAAAAAATAAAAGGCACAAAAGTATGTCTGAAAGTTTCCTAGATGAAAAGAATTTTGCTGTCAGAGGAGAGGCAAAATTTATTTCTTCCATCTTAAAAAATTAAATTAAAATTATGCTCCTGATACTTTCAAGGTTCTTCATAGCCAATTTGCTGAAGTGACAAGAGATGCAGCAGACAAAAGCAAAAATGCACAGTCATGTCCACATAAAAATAAAATTATCTTTACATCTGCATCTGCCATGAAAGCAAATGAAACAAGATCATTCTATTTCCTGGTCTTTACAGATTCAAGTGACATTAGAAGAGGTGTAAAAGAAGGGTATGAATGAGACTGCTCTCTTGAGACTGTACATACCCTATCTTATGGGAATAAGCTTTAAAGCCTTGAATTTCAGAAGGCAGAGAGAGGCAAGTCAAGAGATGATGACTACCTTACAAATTTAACTGACCAGAATGGTGGAGTCGGTCACTTCAGATCATAAAAACCAAATCAGAGCAATCCATTTTACAAGTGAGGACTACGACAGACTAGAAAAGAAAAATCGATATTAACTTGTACCCCTGGGTGGCACTGTTGGCCAACTGAAAACTGAAAAAAGCAGTATCACAGGAAAATGCAAACACATGTACACACAGCTGCCAAAGGAACTGAATTCAACCTGGTTTGCAGTTATGTCTACTTAAGTGCATTTTTTTCAATCACTCCTACCTTAACAACTTTCTTCAATTAACCTAATGATTTGTGCCAAGCTTATTTTTCTGACATAGTATGGCAAAAACTTGAAGTACAGTATAGTCTATTTGCCTCCCAATTTTATCTTTTTGAGAACAGGCCAGTTGTAGACTATATAAATATCCCCAAAGTAGTTGCTTTTTGAGAAAATAAAGAACACTGGGTACAGGCTCACCTCATAGCTCTTAGAATGTTATTGTCCATTTTATGAGTGAGTACTAAACCCATGTTTTCAAAGAAAAGTGCTAGCAGGAACTGACTAAAAGCTGCTTTATCAAAATCAGCAAGTATATATAAACAGGAACACAAAATGGCATTTGCAAGTTGTTTAAAGGATGCCCCAAAGACCTGTCAAAGACCTCTCCTCCCTCTAAAGAGGTCTTTCCCCCTAGATTACAAAGCCAGGCTCTTTCCTGCTGATTCTATGGCCCAAAATAGCTTGTACTTATTTCCGCACAGTGGTTCACCTTCAAAAAGCTGCCCACTTCTGCCCTGCTTATAGCCTAATTTTTAAGATACCTCCCTGAAACAAAGGGTTTGAACAGTATATCAAATTTATTTACTATGCAAGAACTTCAGTCAAATAACCTCTGATAAAAGACACAAGCACCTTCTTTTAAAAACACACCTTGCAGAAGAAAAAGTAAGCAGCTGCATCTATCATTAATTCTAGGAGATTCTACAGCCATTATAGAAAAGTAGAGCAGGTAAAGATCACATCACTGACAAAGGCAAATGTTTACACAAGTCCCTCCTGGGTTATTTCTGACTGAGGCAGCTTTTCACTCAAGCCTGCCACCCACTGTCAATTTACAAGCACCTTCCTCCCTGCTCAGCTCAATGGACAAAGCCTCAGGAATTTCACTCCTGAGCCAAATACCCAACTTTCAGGCTTTTGCTAGGTGACTTGTACTGCCTTCTGTAAATTTGACCCAAACTCATTTTCCTGAAGTCACAGACCAACCAAAAAATAGATACCTCTTGAATTCCAGATCAGATTCTCACCATCAGACAATTCTACCTTCCACAAGAGCAGAATTTTCATCAAATGTGTCGCTACCAACACCCTCAATGTGTCTCATCTCCCATGGAAAAAGTAATGGAGTAAACAATCTAAATAATAACCAGATGTTTAAAGTAAAGTTTTGGCTTTGGAATTAAGACAAACTCATTATTCAAAATGCCACTACTACAAAACACTACATTTTCAGGGTCCTTTTAGTCCCCAGACTACTTGAGGATACTACCTTTTAGAGGGTTTTGGTAAACTTACAATACAGGTAAAGCAAGATATGTCCTTGTGAAAATCAGCAGGACTAGTATGATTAAGGGAGTTTATAAAAATACAACAAATATGGGCACTAGAAAGAAGGCAATATTTCACTTGTTAAACACAATCACAAATTATACATGTAGAATACAGAAGGGCAGAAGGGATTTCAGTTGCAATTTTGTTATTCAGTCTGCTCCCTTCTTTCAGGATTTCAGGCTACACTATCAGAGTCACTGCAGCAAAGGCTGGTATTGATCTCCACATCCACAACCTGTTCCTCATTGTACATGTATCATGGATCTAGCAAGCTCACTGATCACACACATTGACAAACTTTTCAGCACAGCCCAGATGTCTTTTGAAAGGTCAACAGGATGGGACATGAATGATCTAGAAAATTGCAGGGTGCTCAAAAGTCACCCAGGGTCTCTCATGGCAAGGTTTCATCCATCTGGAGACGAGCTTTTGAGGCCTCTGCTATTTCCTACTCTGATCAAATCTTCTGCAGCAGGAATCCAAACCATTTCAAATAAAAACCCCATCCATTCCAGCTCCATATCCTTATGGCTTAGACCATAATCTCTCCTGCTCACCTTCCCTGTCTGTTTTTGCTTACAAATCTGTATCCACAGCAGCACTTCAGTCATGTCAGCTATCACAGTATTGTAATACACATTCTACCACATTCATCTAATTAAAATGAACTGTATTGCAGTCTTAAATGCAATTGAATTAAAAATTCAAAACAGCACACACTTCGTATCTGCCAGTTTTACTTCTAAAAAGACTGCAGTGATAAGGAGTAAAGACTTCCCACCAATGTATAACAAAACTACTTCCAAACATAAAGCACTGACAACCTCCAGTTTAATCCAGAAACTACACAGGAAACAAAAGGAATGCATTTTACAGGATCAACCTTTTGCTTGAAATTTCACATAACAAAAAAAAGCAGTACAACCAGCCACAGCAATGACTTTGGACAAAAAACAGAGGCAGCAGAGGAAACCTCAAACTCAGATGGTATTTTTAGTCTGTCAGAAACAGTGCTTTCTATACAGTAATAAAAAGCCTGTTTAAATAGTCAGGCCTTTGGTCAGTTATCAACAGTTAGCATACAAAGAAGTTAAATTATGTTATCAATCATTGCAAATGACTGACAAACACTTAATAGTGATGTGCTTTCATTAAAAAAAAAAGATATCACAACTCAAATCAATGCTATGTGTTTAAAAGTCAAAAGTTCATCATTTTTTTTAGTTATTACAAAATCCAGATATTCATTCTGATTCCACATATCCCTTTTCATCACAGTTGAAATCAGATTCCCAGCAAAAAAAACCCTCTTTAAGCCTACCTTTTTTTAGTAACCACACAACCCTAAATCACCTGTAACACCTATAATAAAGCACTGCAGTATCTGTATACATTTAAAACTAATAATAAGAGTACAGCATAATCCAGAAAGTACTTACGACTGGCAGTAAGCAAGGCGCAGTATGAAATGAGAGATATGATCTTTTCTTCTTGCCTCATAATCATCCTCAGCCAAAGCCTATAGAACATATTCTTATTATTTTGGAGAAATAATATCTCCCAGATAAAAAATTTACAATCAATTTACCATTGGTCTTCAACAGTGTATTAATACTCATCTTTTAGACAATAAATGCAAACTTATTGAGGAAGGGGGTTACCCTAAAGAAAGAATTATATACCTTCAAAGAAAAACTACACCTCTGACAAAACAACAGAACAACAGTTTTAGAAATAGCATTTCATCACCTCTACTCTTAGTCATCATTCTTGAATGGTGTAAAGAAAATAAAGTGCAAGAGAGTTCCATGTTTTGATCTTTACTTACTCTGTAGGGAAACTTCAGTTTCCGGAGCTCAGCCTCCAGCTTGGTTTTGTATACATCAGTACCTCTCACATAGCTCACACCGAGATATTCAACTACTTTGAGCACTGGGAAAAAAAAACCAAAAGGTCCGTGTTAGAGACAACACGCTGAAATCGATCTAAATGTACCACAGCTCGGGAAAGGCCACAGGAAGCGCTATTAGTGGTATGAGGAGCAAAAAGGTGAGAAATATGGAGGATGAAGTGTGGCCCGTGAGTCCTGAAGAGCTGGCCCAATTCTGGGATCCATACTACCAGCAAGGAAAGGGAGACAGCCAACTCTGATAGATCAGTCTCAGAACATCGATTTCAACTCTAATGGAAACTTGGATCCAGCAGTTTTCATGACTCCAGCCACAACGATCTGATATGCAGGACTGAGACATCAAATATATCACAACATCTACAGAAAGTGAAACGTGCTCATAAAAACCCCCGGTATAAACCAGAACTACACAGTCCCGACAGCTAAAATGAACCCTTGTTGTAAAATCTCTCTCAGCTCTCCGGAACGCCCAAAGCAACGCGTTTTCCCTTAACGGGAGCTCAAGGCAGCAGGAGCAGCCAGCCCGGCTCCCGTTTGTGTCAGGGGAACAGAGCACCCAGGCCCGCCAGAAATACACACAGGCGTGACAGGAAGGGCTCAAAGCACCGAGAGAGAGAAGGGACGGGGGGAAGGGAAAGGGGAGAAGAGGAAGGCAGAAGGAGGGAGGGAGGGAGAGACGCTACTCACGATTCAGGCGGTCGATGGCAAAGCTCTCAAACTCCACCAAGGAGATGCTTTCCGTGGGGGGCTCCAAGTAGAACTGCAGGCTGTGAGGGTACTGCTCCCGCCGGTCTCCGGCCAGCCGCGCATGCTTCTGCCTCCATCGGCTGGAGAACTCCATGTCCTGCGACCCAGGGCTGCCTCTAGCACCCTCCCGACCGCCCGAGCCCCACTCGCCCCGCTCTCGCCCGCCACGACCCGGCCAAACCTCAATCCGAGCCCGCCTTGCCCCGCGCCCCAGCTTCCCGCGCTCCGACGGCCCCGCCCACTTCCGGCTACGGCCGCGCCTCCTGAGCGGCCATTGGCTGCTGCTCAGACGTGGGCGGGGCCATGTTGGCAGTGCCCGCACCCGGCATGGCGGTCCCGGCACGGAGGGGAGGTGCTGGCAGTGCCCACACCCGCCATGGCGGTCCCGGCACGGAGGGGAGATGCTGGCCGTGCCCACACCCGNGGTCAGCAGTTATTTATACATCTGTTGTTTTCTTTTGTTTGTTTTACTTCTAGGTTTTTTTTTTTCCTTTCTTGCTGAATACTAATTCCCAAACTGTCTGTAATTAGCTGAAGATCTACCCTGTTTGTTTTGCTTTTTTTAATTCAGTTTACTGGTGGCACTAACAGCATTGCAAAAAGTGATACATAAAATTACTTCAGCAGAAATTAAGAATCAAAATTAACATCTATATCACTAGACTTAAAAAAAACTTAGAATGCAAGACCTTACCCTTTCACACAAAAATAATTTTCTTGGGAAAAGAAAATAGACAAGTGAAAATGCCAAAATTCAAAACACAAACTTTCTTACTGATGCATCAATTGAAACCTACAGATGGTAATATTTCTCACTATATTTTGGTTACTTTTTTCCAAATATATTTTCACAGCTCCCACAGTAACACTACCACTGGGGGCTGATTTTTGAAGTACTTTTTAAGAGAATTATTGATGTTGTAACAACCCACCTCACAAATGTTTTACAACAACATCCATATGCTCAGCTGTCAAATGCCCCCATCATGCCATGCAAACACAGTCCAATTCAGCGTACCCCAAACTGTTCTGTTACTTCATTAATGCACTTTTGGGAGGAAAGAGTTAAAAGTGCAAGAAGGGCAAGGAGGAGGAGGATGGTAGATTCTCTCAAGTGACTTTGCCTCTGGGAATGTCAGGGCCTGGAGAATAAAAGTGTGGGAAGCCTCTACGGCTGTTTATGCTCTGTTTTGAGAAGCATTTCTGTGAAGAAATAATGGTGTTTTGAGAGACTTGGAGGACCTCTCATGGACATGCTTCTGCTTCCTGGTTTTGGGAGAGAGAGGGTCAAAGCTCAGAGATCACAAAAATACCCCAGAGGAGATCACAGCATGTTGGTAAACTACAAATGCATGGACCTTTGATAAATAGGTGCAAGCAACAGGCCTGCCTTTCCACTGGGATGGACTGAGCGAACAGTGCCTGCCTTCCTGCTTGTGTGTCTCTGCCAGGGTGTTGCTTTGGGATCTTCCAGTTAGTGAGGTAACACAATAAATTCACTTGTTGCATTTTAACTGTGTTTTGTGCTTGTTCCAGCTGCCTGCCTGTGTCAACAAAGACACACAACACACACACACAAAATCCTTATTTGCATTAAATATATATCATTGCACAGTTGCTACTCCCACTTTTGTTATATTAACTAGCAGAGTGCATAATGCTAATCCATCAGAGCCCAGTTGTTCTCTATTTGCTTAACTACATCTGCTAATAAAAGGATAAATATAGTGATGCTGATGTGTAGTCTCTTTCAAATCCCATTCACCCCTCATGTCTGGGATGTTTGGATCTCTATGGATGGCAGTGATTGGCACAAAATGTCCCTTGTCTGCTTCGGGCTCCCTTTTCAGCTCTGTGTTAACTGACAATCTTACTGCATGTATCATCAGCCTGATTGACTTCTCATAGAATTCTGTCTTCCAATATATTGTATTAATATCTTGGAGTTTTGGTGTTTTCACTTGTTAAAATGTTCTTCTTGAATAATTTTTTAACTTTTGTTTGCTCAAAATATTTATTTACATATTTTCCCCCTGTCTATTCCTTTACTGACCTGACTTTTTCAGAAATCTTTTCTTGTAATCTGTTTGTGTGATTCCTAGTCTAATTCCTATTTCTTTTTTTTGTTTCACAGTTTTTTTATTACTTCTTTAAATGTTTGACATCCAGGTTATACCAGAATTTCAGTTCTGACCACAATGCACAGAAACCTCTGTGCTTACTATAAATAGCAGGGTAAATGTTCTGAGCTGGCCTTTAAGTTCCTGCAGCTCTGAAGTGAGTAAAGCCTGCATCATGCAGTGAAGATAGGTTCAGAGGGCTGCTTTAGCTGGAATATGCTCTCAGCATTAATTTATTTAAGTGGAGAGTTATAATGGTCACATCCCTTGTGACATTCTAAATCTCTCTGGCTCCACTTACATATGGCTCACAAATCCTAGATTTATTCCCCAAATGCCCTGTCCAAGACTCTAGTGCAGAGGCAGAGAAAATCTAAATACATCTTCACAATCTTCTTAAATTTATACTGACAGGTAGGTCTGTCATGCACCTCTGCCTCTCTCTGCATGCATCTTCAGTGTTTAGGCTGCTGTAGCAAATACATTCATTGCATCTTTCTTCTGTTACATATCATATTTTTGATTTCTTAGTATAATTTTTCAGGGTACATATAGAGGCAAAATCTGCCCTGTCCCTGCACTAGGCTTTTTCCAAAAGGATGTTATCTTTGTATTTCCTTATAAGATGCTCCATGTACTTGAAATAATTTTGCTTGCCATGCTGGGGCTTGGGGGAGAGGGGGAGTTGACTTTTTTTTTTCTCTTGTTTATCTCCCTCTGGTAACTTTTGAGCATTGAATCAATGTTAAAGAGAGGAGTTGAAATATCAAAGGTAAGATGCACTCACATATCTAAGAAATTAGAGCCTGAGTAAAGAAAAGAGAGGCAGATTCATATTTCTACCATGGAAAAGAAAAACAGAACTCAATCTTTTTTTGTGTGTGGAGCAGCAGCAACAAGACAATTAACAAAAACATGCTGGGTGGTCAGCATAAATACAGATTGAGCTCAGCCACCGCTCCATCATCTCCAAACAGACAGGAAGGTTTGAACTATCCAGATTCAGGACCAAGAAAGTGGAATTCCTTTCTAGACTTAATTTAATCTGCTGCATAAGGATCTCCTTCTTCTTCTTCCTAGTATGTCTATCTTTATCATATTTAAAATGTGAGCTTCTGAAACACACAAAGAAACTTTTCAAAGTCTGTCTATTTGAAGGCATAGTTATGTTTTCTTTTCTTGGATTTTTATTACCACTAAACTAATTTACAAGAAGAAAATGCTTTTGTGACATACAACATTTAAGATTTACTGCATTTCTAATACTCTCCTGAGAATAATCAAATTTCTACCTGTATAGCAGTAAAGAATAGGAGGCTTTCGTATCAAGTAATCTGTAGGTAATTGAAAGATTTCATTAATCCCAAAAGTATTGCTATCCAACATAAGGACTAGACATAGCTATGTAATTAGGATTTTTAATGAGATAAAAATTATTTGTCAGGATTCAGAATAATACAAAAAACCAAAGTTTAAGCTATTTTTACAAGGAAAAGCTCTATTGGCTTAAAATTTTAAAATATTTTTCTGTCTCCATTAAAAGAAACCTGCTGCAGTCGAAGGATTTTTTTAGCCTTTTGGGTGTTTGATATGGGGTACTGTATAATAGAGACTTGGCCAGAAAGACTTCCTGTTTTAAGCCCATGACTTGATGATGAAAAATGTCATGTTCAGTCCTGACACATTGTGAGTGTTTAAATACTCAGCCACTTTGTAAAACAGTCTGCAGAATTCCAACCTAGCTGTAAGTAGCCTGCCACATTCTAATTTCTAAGAAATCTTCATGTTAGACTTACTCAGAGCACTTCCACCATTGCAAGTGAAACCCCCCCAAAATAAACATTGGGGTGGGATTTAGTGTGCCTAATCTAGCCACTAAACCTGCACCTACATTTTAAGCTTTTCTTTTAAAGGGAATAATGTTCCAGAGAATACTTGGAAAGAGGTAGGTATCCTGCAGGCCTCCGAAAGGCCACCTAGACTGGCTAAATTTAGATGCCTACATAGCTGACTTGTTTTCCCTCAAGTTTGCTTGGCTTTTTTACTTGCTTGTTTTGTAGGTTCGGGGTTTGTGGTCCTTTTTCAAATATGTGTGATGTTCAGGAGTGGAAACTTAAATATTTTTGCAAATTAGGGGAAAGAAGTCTCCCTTGCATGTAATACGAGGTCCTCTTCCCCATTAGGAATAGATTGCAGCACAAGGAGTTAGAGATAATTTACATTACCTATGTAAGCAAAATTCCAATTAACTGAAAGTCACCTAAGCAAGACATATGAAACGAAGATGATTAACAAACATACCATCCAATTCTTGAGCCACCTTCCTACTGTGAATTAAACATATTACTTCGTCTTATTTCATATTATTTTGCCTTTGTGTTACTTTTGTCATACTCTGTAATTTCCTTTGGCTGAAACTTTGTGGAACTTGAACTAAAGAAGTAAAACTGACTAGGAAAAGTTCCAAGTAAGGCTCCTCTCCCCATTAGGTATTGTCTAAAACTGCACTGGTTTCACCAGAAGCAGAATATAGCATCAGAATATAAAACCCCAACCCCATCCACCAGCACTGTGGAAATCAGTTCCTAATGTAATGCTCCTTAAAATTCAGGGCTTGCTGGTAAAACTGTTGATTTATTTTCAGACTAAAGAGCTAGAATAACTATTGGCACCAGTATCTTAGCAGTCTTTCTTCAGCTCACCTACACAAATATGCAGAAATCTAGTACACACATTATTATTTTGAAAACTACATGGCACATTTGCATAACAAGTTTCAGAAGCTGAGACTCATCTTAATAACTTTTGAATAACCATTAAAATTGCCTACAGTATAGCCACACTAAGTACAAGGGTTTAATATGTTTATATTTCCAGTTAGAAAACCAAATTTATCAGTTGCACAGCTATTAACAACACATTGCTTTAAAAAACACAATTCTATTAGATATATTGAAGACCTGATATTTTTATAACAAATCTGGTGGATCACAATCTATCTAAATGGATCCAGCTGGGATACTCTATATTTTAGGTGGTACTGATGCATGGAGTAGCAGATAGTATATAGTAGCAGATAGCATGCAGTGTCACAAAGGCTTTCAATAGTGGCTGTGCTATCTTTATACATATTTAATTTTTATGGACCTGTAACTTACATGGGTACCTGGATGGTATTACATACTTAAGTGCCTGCAGTTTTGCCCTCTCAATGAACCGTGTACAGTTAAATATGCATAAAAATTGTGGCAGCTATGTAATTGCATACTGCATGTGGAGCATGTGGGGTGTTGCACCTTCTCATCCAACACTAACTAATCTCATCACCTTGCAGAAGTGAACAGATGATACTCTCAGGGAGCAGACAAGAGTGTTAATTTATCAAAAGGCCTCTGGGTGTTGTGGTTTTTGCTTTGTATACCCATGGCAGCCTATAAACTCTACACAAGGCACAGAGAAATCTCAAGCTGTAGGAGGGGAGTACAGAGCAGGCAGTCTCAAAAAGAGAGAGACAGACACCGGTGTCCACAGAAACATGCTGGTTACACTGCCATCCTTAGCTCCTAGGTCATCTCATCTGCCATTCCAGTTCACTTAGCACAACTCAGTCCACTCTGACAGTTTCTGGGCCCCAGGAACTCATGATGCTCATTTCCAATCTGGTCCCATCCGTGAGTGTGTGTGTGTGTGTGTGTGTGTGTGTGTGTGTCTCCCCATATTTCCTTCTCCTGCTGTCTCCTGCACCGGCAGCACTTGGGTTACTGCCTGCCCAGATCGCCCAGTTCCAAACACGTGCAGGCATCCCTCACTTGCAGGCAGCAGTCATACAGTAGTCAGAGTGAGAGTACTAACCCCAGCAGCCTGGTGTCCTGGATCACGCCACCACAGTTCACTTCTTGCCCTCCCTCATGGCCCCACAGCCAGTCCTATTTCTTCCCTCACTTCTTTTCATCAGCATCACACTTAGTAACTGATTCTGCATCTCCAGGCACTCACCTTCAGCAGTTGCAGATGAAGTGATCTAGACCTTATTCTTCACCATGGCTCCACCTCAGCCTTGCTATCCATGGAGTTTACAGTGTCTGAGGAAGAGGAGCAGACCTTCCATCTCCCAGCCAGAAGCCCTTCCAAATGCAGGCATATGCCAAGTAGGCAACAGTGACACCTTCCCAATGCTGTCTCCTGACAGTACTGAAATTCAAAGGAACGCATCAGACAAAGGGCTTTTCTGAACATTCAATTATGTTATTTGTAAAAAGCAGAGAGAGAGGGTAATGACATTTTAGATAATTAAAAATACATTTTCTCTTACAAATTATTGGTGTTGGAGGCAAAAGACTAGCCTAATTTCTCATTGTATTTATCCTTCTTCATAATGTTTTACTTCAGTGATTTTTATTGAGCATTTTCCGGATTTTGGTGTAAAAATATATGCATTCCTAATAAGGTTTCTGTCTCCCTCAGTAAACTGAAGTTGGACTCACTAACTTCCTTCTTTTTAAGGTTGCTGTGACAAATTCTGCAAAGTTCAGGGGTAATAGTCTGAATATTGACAAGTTTTCACAAGCAGCCAAAGAAAAGATCAGGAACTCATTCTACCTGACATTTTTGATCTTCAAACAAACTGAAAAAAATGCCTGGCTGAGATTTTGCTAGACCAACCAAGTTTGTATATCAATTTGGTTTAGTTGTTGGGACTCTATACTAGCCTGTTTGTCAGCCATGGTTTTACTTTGAGATTTTCTTTAAGACAGTTGGCAATTATGTTTGGATATCTGTAAAAACTACTTCAAAATGAGATAGCTCTGGAAATTCAACAGTATGATTTCTGTGTTGTTTTTGTGATTGACAGATAGTTTTCCATCAGTGACAACTGTCTGTTTGTGCTCTAATGATGACAGATTGACTGTAAGGTGCTTACTTGTGGTCTACAGAAAGAGACTGTCCACACAATTAGAAAAAGTAGAATATGCTCTATGATTTAATTTTTCAGCTTTTTTTTTTTTAATTAGGCTTTGTAGGCAGAAGGAAATATATTTAAATTTCCTATGTACAACAGGTCATGAAATTCATCCACTGTATGGACCCATACAATTAAAATTGTCTAAGATATCTGGTTCAGGAAAGAAGGGATCTTGGGATCTTTCAGGTAAACTCAAATCCAGATTTCCTGGAGAAAAACTTGAAGTAAAAGGAAGATCTGGTTGTGCCAAAACTTAGTAAAGTTCTTGTGCTGTGGTCACAAGAACATGGAACATATATCTGAAATTTGCAGTAAGACATTGCAAACAGCCCTTCAGATCAATAATTATTTATTCACATGTGATAGCAAGACTGGGGTTGATAGAGACCACTATTTATTTTCTTTATATTTACCAAAATGTAAGGGTTTGGGGTTTCTTTCCTGTAGTCTGGCTGTTTATTGTATTGTTGCTTTTAAGTAGTCTTTCTTAAGTATAAATTGCTTTCCTCTCCTGCTTACAAC
Source organism: Lanius collurio (assembly GCA_020086605.1). Taxonomy (NCBI): domain Eukaryota; kingdom Metazoa; phylum Chordata; class Aves; order Passeriformes; family Laniidae; genus Lanius; species Lanius collurio. The sequence continues at coordinate 21,246,089 of JACBWW010000001.1, read as the reverse complement.
AGAAGACTTACAGTGGGCAGGCCTGGTAAACACAGAGGCAGAATATTTCCACTGTGATCTGTACAAAGAAGTTTCAAAGTTGTCTGTATGTTTTCCAGTTGTTCTTTTGTTTTTATTGGTGCTAGTTAGTTCCAAATTTCTTGCCTTATTTTCCTCCTAATGAATGTGAACATAGATTTAGTTTTTCTGTCTACATTGACATGATCTCAGCCTAACAGTACATTATGGGAAGTGGAAGATTTATTGGCAGAAAAGAGCCTGTTGGAAAAAATCTGGGTAGTGGTAATTGGAGAGTGAGTCAGTGTCTGGAGTCCAGCTGTGCTTACTACTCAAGCCTGACTGGAGCTGACTTACTCAGATTTCTTTGACTATCTGAAACTGGCTTTTTTTAAAAAAAGCAAAGAAATAGATTTTATATATGCTGGATATATTTTTGGCTGAGAGCATTTGTATAAAGGCAGAAAATTATCTTTCTTCCCTCTTGTTGTTGTTACTCTTGCAGTGGCGTGCAAGAGCCGTGCTCTTGGAGAAGCAGCTCATTATACACACACAAAGCAGCACATGTGAAAGAAGGTGTGGATCAACAGCTCAAAATGCACCAAAAATAGTTTGAAAGGTGTGGATCAACAGCTCAAAATGCACCAAAAAGAGTTTGATAGGCCATCAGTTCTGTGACTAATTTTTTTAAAAAAAAACTGCATCCTGACCCCAGGAGGGAAAGCTTTGTTACTTCTTATTGCATGCATTTACAGTGGTTGAAGCTTAAGAAGCACAAATCAGTTCCTGGTTGGTGTTATTTTAATTACCAGACTGTATTATGAGGCTTGTTTCACCAACATCCTAAACACTGATATTCTAACCTTTAAACAATACATAATTTTGAGGGAAATAGCATTTAAATGTCCTTAGAGAATACTGTCAAACTAAATACTGAATTTAAAGCAGATTTTAGAAGATTAAGGTCTTAAAAATAATTTTTATCATAATTTTTATCTTTTTTTGCTATACTAATAACAAGTTACTCGTAAGTTCTTCACAGATTAAAGTAAGAACCACAGTGTTACAGGGGATATTTGTCACCTAATTTTGTTGGCAAGACTGAAAGAAGGGACCCAATTGTGAATAATTTGCATATTTTCATTTCTTTACACTTTAATAATTCCTGAAAGTTTTGAAACATAATTAAGCATTTTTCCTTTTTTTTTTTACATAAAATTAATGAAAATGAATATTTAAAACAAAAGAAATAGTACAGACATGCTATTATAATTTTGGACTTCAGACACAGAGGCCAGGATGAAAACAGCAGTGCTACAGGAGCCACAAAAAGAGTCAGGATTTAAATTTCTGAAAAAAAAAATCTATCAAACACTGAGAGTCTCATTTAAAACAGCAAAAGTCAGCTGAAAGAAGATTTTCAGGCAACACTGATGTTCAGGCTGAAATTTTGCCAGTAGTATAATATCTAAAACAGTCTCAACTCATATGAAAATCTGGTGTGGTTGACCAGTTTCTTGTCTCAGTTTTTTGCTTATTCCTTGCAATTATAATTGTAAATAAGTAGTCTGAAATTTCAGGAGAGTAAACCTGACAAGATAGTGCGTCTTGTATTTGTTATAAGCATTTATAACTATTTCTGGGGTTTCAGATTGACTTGGGAATTTAAATAAACTAAAAACAGAGGAGAAAAAATAACAAGCCATGTTACCCTTTCCTCTCATCCCCATTACTCCACATAGATGTTTCAAAAACTATTCATTCCAGCTCTGTGTAGCTATAAAGCTAGCACTGTCTGCTGGGGTGTAAAGAGTTGGATTTCTGAGTAGCTTTGTTCCAGATGGGCATACAGAGTGACCCACTCAGTCTGCAGGAACAGGTCACTGGATAAAGAAGATCTCCCTGAAGTATCTGGGACTTGGAATAGTTCCTAAACTCTTGATATCATTAGAAGTACAGCATTCAGTCTATATTCAGGGGTTTTATGGATCACCATTTTTTCTTTCCCCTAGCTTGCCTACAGTCCTCTGCTCCATTTCACACACAGCCTCACCCTCTTCCCCATTTGTGTTTCCCGGGCCCTCCTTTTCTTCCTCGCTGCCTGAAGATCACAGTACGTGTGAGCATAACCTGCACACTGCTTAGTTAAGTGGTGGCTATCAAAAGTGACAGATAATTTCAGCTGTCTTGCCCCTGGGTGAACATATATCTAGGTCTCTTTCTTCTACTTCAACTGTCAATTTTAAGGCATGTTGAATGTTTACCGTCTCCAAGATGTTTATCTATCTATATTAATTGAAATTTACCATTACCAGCTGCCCATTTGTCATGGTTTGACACTAAACCACTACGCCATTCAAACAGAAAATTCTGCCGCTGCTGTTGTATTTGCAACAGCCTGCAAAAGCAGCCCACAGAGATCAGCCACACGGACAGCTTTTGCTACTCAAATAGAGGGTCCCTGTCTTCACCACAAAATGTCACATGGAATGGGGACAATGCTGGGAAGCTCATATGGTGCCTGTCTGGCAAATCACAGCACATTGTTTCTGATGAAAAATAAGACTTTGTGTCATGGTATTTCTTTCTCAATTCTCTTATATCTTAGAGAAGAAGGTAGTTTATTTTAAGGTCCTTAAGAATTATGACTATCAGAATTCATTTGTGTAGAACTTCTGAACGGTTTATCTTCTTCCTTAATTTGCCTGTCTGCAACTCTTTAGCAGTTTCATCCAAGATATCCATATGTCTCAGCTATCTCAGAATAGAGCAGATGCTGCTGATCTGAAGGCACTGCTCAAGAAAGCAGAAAAGTACATAGGAATTTTTGTCCTTAGCACCACCTCTATATGTTAGCCTAGAATTTTCCAGGTTTCACAGGAAAAGTCTTTCCTGATTTTCATGAAGGCATTTCCTTGGTTACTGTTATATGAATATGAAAATAATAAATAATATCTTCTGATTGTAGTGAGGCAAAGAGGAAAGTGAGAGGCCAAATAAAAATAGAGGATCAAATGGTTCTGAAATTCTCTAAATGAGAAATGAGGGTTCCCTGGATGTGAGCCAAGTTAACTTGATCCAGTCAGTTGGCTTTCATAGGCAACATTTTTGCATCACTGTAATTATTCTATCTTGAAGGCAGCTTTAAGTACTACAAACTCACACATGAGGGAAAGCATTTAATGACTTTTTAATTTCTAAGTAACAAAAACCTGTCCTCTTGACATTTTTCTTTCAAAAAAAGCTTGAGCTGTGTAATGTTTTACAAGAGAAATTGTGGAGGTGCCTCTCCCTGAAGTCCCCTGGGGAGGTATGGGTCTGTCCCTGTCCCTGCTCCCATGTCACTTGTGCCCCATACCTGTTCCTGATTGGGTGGTGTGTGTGCCTGGGCCCAGGAATGAAAGAGGGACCCATGACTGGGGTCTGCCTGGGAACTGCAGCCATGCAGCTGGAGGAATAAATCATCTCTGAACATCTAAAGAAATATCGCTTCATCTTCCTTCCAAGTTCATCGCTGTCTTATACATGTTGTAAGGATTCCCCTCATTACAACAAGAAATCAGTTTTGTCTATTTTTCAAATGCAAGAGAAACAAGCTCCAAAGGCAAAGTGAACATAATAAATATAAAATATAAAAAATAACTCCTACCAATGCTAAGGAAACTGATAACCAGTCATGAGACAAATTTTTGGTACTGAAATAAATCTAAAGCAAGCAAGAGGACCACTATGCACTACCCTGTAACAAGGACATTGGATTAAAGTGCCAATATTCTTTCATTGCCATCATCACCAAGGACATCGGTTATGTAAGAATGTGACATAAATATGGGAACAGATAGATATCCTTCTACAAATGAAGAAAAAGTGTGTTGTTTTCCATCTGTAGTGTTGAAAAATGAAATATTGAACAACTTGACAAAAAAGATTAGTAGCCATTGATCCATCTTCTACAATCACTTTCTACCCCTGTCTGCTCACTAATATCAGGGCAATGCAGAGCACAGGTGGGTTTTCTTTTCACACAGTTATCTGCATCTGCACAAAGTGCAGGAGCTGCAAAAACAGGATCAGCCCAAGCACCTACTTAATGTGATCTTGTTTTGACAGTGATCGGTTCCAGATCATGCAAAGGAAATTTCCACAGAAACCATGAGGTAAGCAGTCCCAGAAGAACTGATGTATAAGGACAGTTTCTTCCCAAATTTACTGTTTAGCTGGTTCATGTCCTGAAAAAATGACATCTGATGCCCTTTCCAAATTCACTCCCATCACCTCAATAATGTATATTCTGTTCAGTAAAGCCTGTCTCTTTTTTTATGTACTCTGCTGCATACTTCACTGCTCTCCAGGGCTTTAGCACCAAGGATCTGTGCACCAAGGATCCTCTCACACCATGGCTGCACAGCCTCTGCTCAGACTGCAGAAAATGAGCTGTGAGTACAGAGAGGAAAAAGGAAAATAAATATTCTAGGTATGGTGTGCCAGGATTATTAGCAGCTCAAGGACTCAAGAGGGAAAACATTGACACGGGAAGGTATATAATACTGAATAAAAACAGAGAGGAAGGCTCCTTGGCCCAGGGACTATTCAGGAGCTTCTTGGTCATGTCATCAGTGCCATGAATGTCAGTGGAGCTGGTGGTAGGTGGCAGCTCAGCAGCCCTGGGAATCCATTGCAGGGAGCCGTGGGACAGCCTGCCCTCCCCATCGTGACTGATTCCTGGCTGGGCAGCAACAACCCTGGGTACCATAGCTGGAGCAGTGAGTATATCCTTAACCTCAGAGGTAATTAAATCCAAGATGATTTGTGAGTCAATAAGCATTCGATTAATACCTGTAGGTTGGGCTTGTTGTGCTTGTGTAGATCATAGGGTATGGACAACATGTCCAAACAATCCAACTCAAAATAGGGACCATAATAACTGATGTGCACTTATTGCTGAAACCTGCTGGACTCTTAAACTCAGTCCTTATTGAACAATCATATTGTTGTGGTTTGACACAACTGAGCGTCAAGCATCTAAAGTATCAATAAGAAAATATTGAGGAAAACTAGATGGCTGCGAGGCAAAAAAACAGGTTCACACTTAAACAGTTGCAATAATAAGAAAGAAAAAAAAGTTTATTACTAACAGAATTAAAAGTTAAAAGATTTAACAAGAAATTAAAACACACACACACCCTCTCTCCTGCTCTCTTCTTTTCAGCACTTTACTCTCTTTTTTTAACTAGCACAAAAGATAACACAACATAGGATTCTAGTCAGTGTTACAGTTCTTAAAAAAAGGTCTCTTTCTTATGCTTAAGGAAAAAAGGGTTTCTTCTTCTTGCTTCACATGGTTTCTCAAACTGCCCCCCAACAACAGATCCGCCCGGAAAAGAAACAATCTGCTGTGGTGTAATATATCTCTTCTATGAAAAAATATCATTTTTTTCACACTGCCACACATGCGCCATCACATGGGGTAATCAACTTTTTAAGGATGGGTCACTTCGGCCTGAACACAAAGGCTTTTTCTGCTACAAATCTTTAGAAGTTTCTCACTGCTTCTATGTATATCTGGGCATAGGCACTCTCCCTTCACAAACTTTAAGGGCCGCACATAAGTCTTCCATCCCCCCATATACTTCAAATAGATTACAGAGACAAACAGTTTGAGATATTACAGTTTCTTACCACCGCATGCAAGAGGTATTTTTAAGCTCCGCGCGAGGAACGCGGCACCGCCCCTTTTCTCCGCCGCCATTTCAGCTTTGTCTCACATGGCTCACTCTTTCTGACTCTGAAATTCCTATGTTCAAAAATGGTCTTATGCAAGCTTTATGAAGAAAACCTCGCTCTTTTTGTGCTGCTGGCTGCATGGTGGTTCAGCTCGAAGTGTGCTGGCTGCAGAAGGGAGGCTCCTGCCGGCTCCCGCCGGCTCCACGTGGAGAGCGGGGGCGGGGAGGTGAAAGAACCCGCCGGTCCGGTGAAGCCGCTCTGGAAAGGTCCCAGCTGCGCAGCAGTCCATGGCCGAGTCCGGCTGTCTGGCAGTCCACGGCTGAGTTTGGCAGTCCATGGCCGGGTTCGGCTGTCTGGCAGTCCACGGCTGAGCTTAGCAGTCCATGGCTCTTTCCCCAGTGGCCCAGGGTCCGTGCTGCGGCATCAGGAAGAGGAGAAGGGGGCCGGGGCTTTGGCCCGGCCCGGCCAGGCCTCGGCCCGGCCAGGCCTCGGCCCGGCCAGGCCTCGGCCCGGCGGGGCTCGGAGGCTCCGAGGCCTCCCCACCTTCCTCCGGCGGGTGGAACAAGAGGAACTCCCGCCTTTCTGTGCGGCTTAAATGCGCAAATTTTCGAGAAGCGCCATTGGTCTAAAAATCTGTCTATCAACTCAGATTCAACCCACTACACATATCCATGGATTATGTGTTGTATAAAACACTGGTAATGATTATGTAAACTGGGAGAAATTGCACATTTGTGAGTCTGTGTTGCAGATACCTGATTGAAGCAAATCTTTTTCAATGTGCTGTTTTAATCTCTGTAAACCCAGCCAATTCCTACCACTCAATTTGCTTATACTGCAGCAATTTGACCCTTGGCATTTTCAGCAGATTCACCATAGGTCACCAGCTGCAACGTGTGTACAGTTTACTGAGTAGATAACCCACAGCCATGTCTATTTTGTTTTAACAAGCATTTTTGTTCAGTTACACTGACAAAGCAGCCAGCAGGATAATATTTCATGAGGTCACCTTTTGCATTAATATTTTTTTTGCATTTGTAATGAGAATTTCCACAAAAGAATGTTGTTGCTAATTACGTTCACTCAGCCAATTTAACCACCTAAAGGCTAAGTCTAATTTAAGCTAATTTACTTGGCTGCCTTATTGTTTACTTCAGAGGGAGAATGGTCTCAGAGAGCAAAAGATCACCAGTGTATTTTTGATACTTATACTATCCCAAGATGAATTACCCTCCAGGAGTCCTCCCTCTTTCTGCTGAGTACAGAGGTAGTCTAAATGAACAAATTTTAAATGAATGCCCACCCCTGCTTTTAAGCAGTGTACTTACGAAGTTCTCTGCAGATGGACTGCAAAGAAATGGCATTACATAGACACAGCTTGAAATCACAGTTAGCTGATGTGAAGGAGTGGTTTAGGTCACTTAAAGAATTACTATCAAAGGTATTAGCAAAATCAATTGTAATAAAAATTTGTAAAAGCATGACTTAAAGCTTGGTGGCAAGTTTCACTCTATTACTTATATTACTACATAAATGAAGTACACAAAGGAAAATTGTATTAGGATCAATTTACATGGAAACCAGGGTCACAAAAGGGCAAGAGGGTAAGGGAGATCCTCCCACTGAGACACAAGGCTCAGAGCTGACCCCTTACTTTCTAAACTCCTGATGGAGCCTAGATGTGGTTGAGTCCGAACTTCACCTCAGACTGGGTCAACAGCTTATATATAAAGGGTTTAATTACCCTTAGTAATTGACTAACTTAATAATGAATGATTCAACAGGATTTACAATAATCACAGCAGTAGCTTAACTACAAATTGGAGATTACAAGATTCACACTAAACTTGCTATAAGGTATTTACATCCAGTCATACACACATACACAACAATTATGTACAAGGGTACCTGTTAAAAATTCTCAAGTTTGGTAAAATACCTCAAATAAGAAAAGAGTTGGGGATGGGTATTACTAGTCCAGGCTCCATCTTCAGATTTCAGCAATGATCCCCCAATCATCTTGAACTCGAGAGCTGGCAAGCTCTGAGAAGCATCCCACTCAGAGGGAGATGCTGCAGCCCAGGGCAACTCAAAGGGCCTCACTGCAGTTTATAGGGTGACAAAAAGCTTTGGCTGTAACTATCTGTCAATCTCCGTCCTGGCTGCAATTACTATCCAAGATGGTAATTGCTGAACTTTCCTCAGTAACAATAATATTGTTCCACTTGGGCTATGATTCAGACAAAATCATGTTCCAAGGCTATCTGTTAGAAAACAGAAGTTTCTAAGGCAACAGAAGTTCCTGGGAACAGACAGTGTTTCTGACAGGCTCAAGGGGAGCTTAACTGCCCAAGAGTCATTAATCAAGACCGAGGCCTAAGGAGCATTCCTAAGGTCACAGAGCAGCCTGGGAAGGAGGAGGGATGCACCACCACAGCTGGGGCATTATTTCAGAGATGTAGGAAGAAAACTTGAGATTTTCTACTCCAAATCAAAGCCCATGTCTCTTTCATTTGTAGTGCTAGTTTTAAAGTTAAATGAAGTTGGTAAGTACAGAGTCTTCCACATGGCTGTTCAGGTTGAGATATTTCAGTTTCCTTTGTGGGTTTGTTTTGGAGGGGAAGGGGGCTAGGGTGTGGAATTTCAGTAGGAGCCATCATCACCAAAAGCCCAGACCACAAGTCAGGCCATAAATATGGTTTTACAGCTGTCTTGGAGTGACTAGATGTTATATTCCCTATTCGCTGCTCTATGCCCAGAAATCCGTTGTCTGCCCTTCTGTGCTTTTGGACTGAGCCTGAGTGGAGAGACAGAGAGAGCACTGAGCAAACTTCTCAAACAGTGGGTCAAGGACAGAAATAAGGAACTCTCTGTTTTCTGCAGCAGCGGGCAGTAGGAGAGGGTTGTTTTTGGTTTCGTTCCAGTAAGTTTCTTTCTGGCTCATTTTCCTCCAGAGGGTTGAATTTCTTCCCTGGAATTTTGGTTTTATTTTCCCCTTTTCTTCTTCCCTGGATTGCTTCACACCAGAACATCAGGACTTCTTTCATCGAGGTGGAGGGCCTGGGGGAGGGCCCATCTCATCCCCGCTCCGAGGAGGAAGGAGGAGGAGAGAGAATACATACAGAAGGACTTCGGATTCTTTTTTTTCCCCCAGGTTTCTTTTCCTCTATAGTGAGGGGGGGTAATTGTTTAACATTATTGTCCTTTACCTGTGTGTTTGTTGAATAAATAGTTTTTATCACTTTCACTTTCTTTCAAGGAAAAAGTTTAATTTTTTCTTGAACCTGGTGGGAAGGGGGGGGGGGTGGTTTATAATCTGCCTTCTCTTGGAGGGTATATTTCTAAATTTGACTAAACCAGCTCAACAGCTGGTCATCACATTTAAGAGGGATACAAAAAAATTGAAGAGTGTAACAACAAGAATAATCAAAAATCCAAAATAAAAAATATGTAATAAAGTGGGGTTGTTTACTTTAGTAAAGGGAAGATTGGTAGGGGAGTGGGGCAACCTGATGATTTTCAAAAACCATCATGAAGGAAAAGCAATGATAACAGCAAAGAAAATTTCAGGGTAAACATCAGGAAAAACCTTCCCTGGGGGAAGTGCCTGGGAGAAATTGCCAAGTTTTTATTACTGGAGCTTATTAAAACCAAAATAAATGTCTATCAGGAATGACTTAGGCACAGGTGCTCTGTTCTAACAAGACAGAAATACAACAAATACATCCTTCGTCTGTAATATTTCACTATCTAAATTGTTTCTTATTTATAAGAAATTTATTTTATTTCAATGTTTCTTATGACAGGAGCCTCATGAAGTTCAAAAAAGAAAATTGCAAAGTCCTGTACCGTGGGAAGAACAGCCCCAGGTACCAGGCCCTTGAGATTAGCTCAGCTGGTGAGAGCATGGTGCTAATAACACCAAGGTTGTGGGCTCACTGCCTGTATGGGTCATTCACTTAAGAGCTGGGTTCAATGATCCTTGTGGGTCCCCTCCAACTCAAACCATTCTGTGATTCTGTAACAAGAAACATCTGTACCTGCTGGGGCCGCCCAGCTGGGAAGCACCTTTGTTTAAAAGGACCTCAGTGGCCTGGTGGATATGAGGTTTATCATGAGCCAGTGATGTGTTCATGTCATAGGGGTGAGTACTGTTGTCCTGAGCTAGGGCAGAGGAATGCTGCCAGGAGGTAGGGGCACTGATCTTTCCCCTGCACTCAGCACTGGTGAGGTGGCACTTGGAGGAATACATGTCAGTTCTAGGTCCTTGTTTAGCTTCCACTAACGTCTCTAGGAATTGAGGAGTTTCATTAGCTTTTCTATGAGGAGGAAAGCTTGAAAAGTAATCCTTAAGGAAATCAAGTTTCAGGACATTCTGGGAGTGAAAGTGTATGGAATGGGGGGGGAACAAGTACAAGGCTTTTACTCTATTGCTGGGCACCTATAGGACACCCTATAGGTACTGTGTCAGAAGAAGGGGTTTAGTATAGGATTGGAGGGTCTCAGAGTACAACTTGAGCTCAAAGACCAGGTTCTTTTCACTTTCTGACAGCAGAATTTGTGTTCCTGTGGACTTAGAAACAGGAAGCACAGTGTATCCCCAAATGAACAGGAGGAATGAACTTGGAATTTGGGTCTGTTAATATCCTCATGTACAAACCTTCACATTTTCAAAATAAGGATACCTTATCTCTAATCTACCAAAATAACCATATGCTTGGCTAATTACAGTTTATATCCTGAATGATATCAGAGTGGGATTACCTTTTTCAGCCCAAATTACTTTTACAAGTCAGTCAGTGGTGGGTTTCCCCATATTAGTTACTGCCACCTCTGAACCCATGGTCTGCTTATTTAGCAGGAGTTCAGAGATTCACAGCACAGCTTGGAGGTGAAGTGTGAGCTGTATCAATTTCAACAGAGCCACTGGCAGGGAAAGTCAATCCCTCTGCTGACAGCAGCTATCAACAACCTCCTTGTGCAAGGCAAGCTGCAGTGCTCTGCCTGGAGACTGTGCCTTGCAAGGTACAGCTATGCAGTAATTTCCCCCAGTTTTCAGGGATATTTTATTTGACATCAATTTTATCAATGTCTATTTTCCTTCTGAAGTTTAAGTTATGCAGCTGACTCCACCAGGCATTTTGGAAAATACCTGGTGAGCTCTTCTGGGATTTGTAGTAATGGGGTGTCCTGGTTTTGGCTGGCATAGAGTTAAATTTTTTCACAGTAGTTAATATGGGTTTGTGTTTTGGATTTCTGCTGAACACAGGGTTGATAGCACAGGGATGTTTTGCTATTGCTGAGCAGCACTTTTACAGCGAGGCCTTTTCTGCTTCTTGTACTGCCCTGCCAGCAAGAGGAGCTGGGATGGAACACAGCCAGGACAGCTGGCCCCAACTGACCAAAGGGATATTCCATACCATATGGTATCATACTCAGCATATAAAGCTGGGGGAGGAAGGGGGGGACATTCAGGGTCATGGCTTCTGTCTTCACAAGTCACACATGCTTTCCTAGAGATAGCTAAACACCTGCCTGAACATGAGAGTGATCAATGAATTCCTTGTTTTGCTTTGCTTATGTGTGTGAGTTTTGCCTTCCCTGTTAAACTGTCTTTAACCCATGAGTTTTTTCATTTTTACTCTTCTGATTCTTTCCCCCATCTCACTGGTAGGGAGTGACTAAGCAGCTGCATGGGGCTGAGTGTGCACACAGAGCCCTGCTGCAAAGTTTCTCTTGAGCTTTCATCTTTTTCTGTCCAAACTTTTCTAAGATCAAGGTCACAAACAAACTTTAGTGTTTGCCTAATCTTATATATTAAATGATCCAGAGCTACACTGAGAGCAACATACCCCAGTCCAGATGGGAGCAGCCATCACAGTGAGATGGTTGAACCAGGCAAGTACAAATGGCAAGGAAAGAGGTGTACATAAAATATTTTCTCTTGTATGGGTCTATTTTAATGGCTTTAGGCACAAAAACTAATTCTTATTTTAAAGTGTCATGATTTATGCAGGATTACAAAAATCAACTGCCTTCAGAGGTCTTTCATATAAAGGTCAAATTTTTGAGCACTCAATCCAGGACCAGAGAAACCTTGGATTTCAGTCATATGGCAGCTGGACAGGGTCTGAACTCACATCTAACTCTCTTCACATGTTTATGAGGGTTTTTTTGAATATGCACTACCAAGAAGGGAGTAGACAAAAAAAGATAATGGCATGTAATAGCATAGACCTCGCATTCTAATTACCTATCTATGTATACATTTTCTTTCATTTCTGAGGTGGTATGTGTCCTTGGAGGATTCTAAGATTATCTCAAAGATGAGGTCTGTGATGCCAAACTCTAGCCATCTGCCCTACTCTATTGGATGTTGATGGTCCTCAACCAGCCCTGCACAGCTAAAACTCTGCCAGCTTCATGGGCAGCACAACAAGAGCAAATTAGAAGCCAAAGGGCAGTGATGAGCACGGCTCCTTATACAGAATATGGTGATACATTCAGAAGGCAAAAGCCAATCAGGTGATAAAGAAACAGAAAATGTGCTAAAAACTTATACAGTACAAGGGTGAAGAGTTCAGTTCTCCCACCACAGCCCACTCTTGTCATCATGTTATATGAGCTGTCCGCCCTCAAGGACAGTAAGACAAGAAGACAGCACCATGTGCCCCAGCAGTCATCATCTGGTAACCTTCCAACTTCACACAAAGCATGAGGCAGTGTCTTGGCAGTTCTTTATGCTTACTTGCCCATTAGAGCTATAATTTGGAAAACTCAAACCTAGTTCACATTCCTCTTCTGATTGATTCAATTTGTATCTTTTATCCCTCCTATATGTCCTCCCAGTATATTGGTAAAAACATGATTCAGATTACTTGGGCAGGGAGACAAAGCTTGACCAAATTATATCTTAATTAACACATTCCCACAGCAAATTATTTCCTTATGAAAATTTATTTATTATGAAACATATAGACCAACTTCAATACACACAAATTCCCCTACAAGCTCATCACGTTGTGTAAACACAAACAAAAAACTCCAAAAAAATCTACAGTTACTAGAAGGCAAATGTAAAAAATCACAGCATTATGGAGTAGGCAGCTACTGTGATGTATAAATCAACTTCTTTAATCAAATAGCTCATAACTGCCACTCTTTTCAGCAGTTATTTAAAACAAACCCATAGAATTTTAAGACATAGAACATAATATATTGAAAACAACAGAAATAACTGTGTAGGCATGGAAAGACTCATCACTACTCTCAGGACTCAGTATATTTATTAATCTATTACTAAGTTACTACTTTTCTATTAACATCTGGCTCCTTCACAGGGGATATGAAAATTTTAGCCATTCTTGATTAAAATGCTAAGTAAAATCTCAGAAAGCAAGTTGTTATGCTATTTTTATAGTACAATTAACACCTTTGCATACTTTTGCATTTTGTCTGTTCAGTTGTTACAATCTGCCCTTTTAGTCCCAAATAACTTCCCCTTATTAATTGGAGGCTTACTAAATACATACCCCAACCATCTGGTAAAGCATTTGACCTAACTACATGCAGCCAAGATATGTTTTCTAGTTCTCTTCCCTCTGCTCTGCTTCCCAAAAATATCCATGCTTCAGTTTTCCAAGCAAAGCATCAACAAGTTCTCCCTGTGGCTTTTGAGTCCCTGCTGCAGTAGCTCCAACAAGAGAACATAATCCAGGGAGGCCACTTCATCCTCACCCCACGTGAGGCTCAGAAGTAAGACTGTATGGGGTGTGCTTTGGTCAGGCCATACAGCGTGGGGGAAAAACTGTTTAATTGTGATTTAAAGTTGTTGTCCTCACATGAATTAACACACTCCAGCTCCAGATTCCAGTGTTCCAATAAGCAGTGTTTAAAGGAATTTCAGAGAATATCAGATCTTCACTAGAAAGTTGAGGCAGAGCCCAGAAAGGACTTTTATATGTCAGCCACAAGTAAGGGAGGAAAGGAAGAAGTAAAGAAAGGAGGAAGGAAGGAGTGAAGGAACTGTAGCCTTATATAAAAATATCAAGAGTTTATTTTAACAGTTTTTTACTCAGTAAGGTAACAAAATTGGCACTTATTTGCCAGTATTTAAATCAAAGTTTTGTTTGCAGCAGATTTATTCAGTTTAATTCCACGTGAATTAAAGGAAAATTCTATAGATTTCAAAGCAAATTCACCTATTATCCTTGTTATGGTTTTCTTGACAATTCTGCCTGAGAGTTTTCTGATTGCTCTAATGCAAAATATTCAGCTTCACTCTTGGAAAGCTTCTTTTTCTGCCATCTTCATTTAGACTTAAACAGTTTTATTGATGCTTATACAAAGAGGACAATAAGCAAGGTTCCATTTCCATAGAACAGATTCTGTTACTTTTTGTACATATACTTACAAAGGTGTCTGGGATAAATGCCCCTAATGTAGTGTTCCACATTTAAACTGCTTTCCAGCAGCAAGTGCTTGCAAAGACACCCACCAGAATGCAAGACTTATAATGTGGAGAACTAATGCTTCCAAAAATAAGGATACAGAGATATTGATTGACCACTTAATACAGTAAATTTACACCTTCTATCTAATAGAGTATATTTAAAATAAGGTTATATCAATCTTACATAAGACATTAACTTCAACAATAGTTTGGACAGATGACTCATTGTACACAAAACTGATTTTAGGACTTTTACTAACATGACAATTATGAATTATTCTAGTCCCTGAAAAAATTCTCAAGTAATACAAACATGGCAACCAGGCAAATATATTACATGCCTAGCTACAGGGATCCACATGCATAAGTTTTTTTTTTCTTTGATTCCTGCTACTGCAAGTTTCAACTGCTATTACACTGGAAAGTGCATCTTACTGACTGTCAAGATTGGACCATAAAATAGATAAGGTCACACAAGGTATTTCTCAAATAATTTATTTCCTATAGAGCCTACAATGACTCTAAAGAGAACTTGAAAAATGTGGGGGAAACTAAATGTTGATGGATGACAGTGTATCTATGAACAATAGAAGGAAATTACTATCTTTGCAAACCCCGTAATTGCCTCTGAGAACAATCTCAACTATAGCTTACTGCATTCTGGTGATTCCACTTCCTGAATGGCACTGGTTTAATATTAAGAGGGTTTTGCACTTAACAAGAACATTGTCCTCTAATTCCACATAAGGATTAAAACCCAGTTCTGCACAAAGTCTGAACAGACCTTACAGATGACACTGGATAGCAAGGAAAACTCTTCACAGCCTAGGTCTCTGGGTACCTTTGTTTTAATTAATTGTATGTGTTTTTACAATAAGTTCTCAAGACTCAAAGCACTGAAAGTGTTTGTTTTCTTTCCTCTGACATTCTTAAACCTCCTGTTGAACAGCAGGCTAACAACACCACAGTAATGATTGCTGCTGCTGCTGTTATTTTCTTTTTCTCTGTTTCACAGTTCTAAGGAAAAAGTTAATTGGAATTTTTCATTTCACGGGATTGTCACCTTCCTTATTTCTATTTTATCTATTTAAGTCTTCCCAGAAATGCTGTCAAAATTTTTACTCACAAGATACACAGAAGTAAAAACCCACACTTTTATAAAATTTTTAAGTCAACGTGTGAACACTGTGGGAATGGTGCCAAACACTTGCCATCCCAACCAAGATTAGTTAATAATAAAAAATATTACTGTCTAAGCCTTCTTATCATCATTAAGACATTTCTCATCAACTACCTTCAGCACCAATGGGAACTCCCAAAGACTTGCTGAGAGATTATTTAACATTTCTATTGATTAATCAGACATGTATGATACTCATGTAAAGTTTGCTGTTAACAGATGG
This sequence comes from Lanius collurio, assembly GCA_020086605.1. Lineage (NCBI taxonomy): Eukaryota > Metazoa > Chordata > Aves > Passeriformes > Laniidae > Lanius > Lanius collurio. The sequence goes on along the minus strand of JACBWW010000001.1, from coordinate 21,230,513 downwards.
CTTTATTAAAAATTGGCAGTACTCTCTTGTTACTGATCCATTGATTTGCCTTGCAGTCAAACAAAATAATTCCACTGTAGCTAACTGCACTGTGCTGCATCTAAAAAAAAACAAAAACAAAAACAAACAAAAAAAAAACCCCCAAGAAAACCAGGCTACATCCTCACGTTAAAAAATACCTTAGAACTAATCACTGGAGAATGTACAGAAAACTGTCTGAATAGGAAACCATGATAAAATAGTATGGCAAGAGGAATTAGCATGATCTTTTGGGGGTCTCTAAGGGGAAGACAAACCAGAAGGGAGGAAGTTGTCTCACCTCTGTGTATCTAATACTGTAACACTAAGATTTGCTTGCTAATTTTGTGTCTCTGTTTACAACATCAAAATACTTCAATGTTCATAGGTGTGTCACAGAAAGTGATCTAGATGCTGGGAAGTTAGCATTGTGGTAGGTGTTTTAGGGGGTTTGGCATATCTAGTTTGCTGAAGAGAAATTTCACACTTGATGTGCATACTGGTACCTGCAAATGGAAAAGATATCCAAGAATAGGTGCTAGTCAGTCTCTGAAAAGATGTAGTAAGATCTAATGACTAGAATGTTAATTTAGACAAATTTAAAAGATATAAAGAAGTTTGAGTTGCAAAACAAATCCCACTGCTAGTTGATCTCATCACAAGTCATCAAATAATGTATAAAGCTAAAGCCTTGAAATTCATTAATGTATCAATTCCTTCATTCTTCTCTTTCCTTTGTGGGACAAGGTAAAAATAGTTTCCTGGATTGCTCTCAATATACCCAGTGAAACATGCTGGAATGGTTCAGCCTCGCTGCATTACTGGGGTTTTACAAAGAAGTACCTGAGCATTGCCAACATGACAGGCAGGTCATAGTACATGTTCTAGCGTTACACTTCACAAAAGCATTACCCTATATATAGAATTGGAAGAACAAAAAATTAAAAACTAAAATTACTTAGAGCCATCACTGAGTAACCGACTAATTTAATTACGGAACTTAAGACAGGCTAAGTGTTCTCTAACCTTATACAGCTGGGGCCACAGGCTCCCTTTTCCAGTCAACAAAGAGAATGGAGGGATTCTTGACACCCACCTGAAGGTGAAACACACCATACAAGTGTTTACAATATAGGTATCAGGTGAGATGAATCCCAGCCACACCCCTAACGTCTCCCATGATGAAAACAGGGAAGTATGATAAGGCACATGTCCAACATATTACTTTGGTATTAGGCAGGTAACAAATTTCTCTTAATGTGAGGTCTCTCCAATTCAAGGCCTTTTGGCACAGAGAAGCCATGGCATCAGGCAGGCTCTGAGACTATGAGCCAGTCTCAGCATTAACAAAATGAACAAATATATTTCAAAACAAAAAACATTCATAAAGTCTTACTGTTCTTTTGGGATGTAACTGCAAAATGTTCTAGTCCAAAAATTATTTATTTAGGCACAGGCAACACTAATTGACTTAGAACAAAACTGTCACCTTGGGAAGCACAGGATAGGCATAGAGAGCTCTCCGTTGTGGAAGGCAGGTTTCATCAACCCACATTTGGCAATATCTGACTCGGCCATCCTTGAGTAGCAGGAGGGCTGGGGGCTCTAGGAGCAGCCACCCCAAACCACGGATGTGCTCTGAAGTGTGGAAAGGGCAAATAAAGGTTCAATCTCCAGATTTTAAGACTACCACGGCTACAGTTATGCCCAAATGTATCCTGTTTAATGTATAGTCTGGGTTGCTGGCAGACCACGTACCACGGTGATGGGCACATCTTGGTCAAAAAAAAAATAAAAAGGTGCTATCCACAGGAAGGCAGCTCCCCTCCGTCATAGCCTAAGGAAAGCCCGTGGCTGATCACACGGTTTTGTTTTCCATGGAGGATGAGGCGAGGAATGTCGACGTATAGGGAGTGGAACAGGGCTGACGGCACCCGTGGGCCAGGAAAGATCAGCCTTGTCCGGATCTGTCCTCAGGAACCCAGACGAAAACCCCCGAAAAGCTTCGCCCTCCCCTCAAGCCCGAACAACTACCTGAGCCCAGTCCCCGAGGGCGGCTGCCGGGCAGCCCCTCACAGCAGGGTGGGCCGCGGGGGCGGGGGCAGCGGGCAGGCGCCTCCCCGAGCGGCGCCCCCGGTCCTGACGGCGCTTCCGGGCGGGCGAGCCGGGATGTGCGTCCGGGTTGGGCCGGCCCCAGCGAGCGGTTTCCTCTCGTCTTCCCTCCGTCTCCTCTTCCCTGCCTCCCTCCACCGCCGTGCCCTCGGAGGGAGCGCCGCCCGCCCGCTCCGTGAGGGGTTGGTGAGAGGGGCCGCGGGTGGGCGGGGATCGGGGCCGGGGCGCCCCGGGCTAGTGGGAGCAGGACGGGGCCGTGGGTGGGGCCGGGGCGGTGGAGCCACCGCCCTCGGCGTGGCCCTTCGAGCAGGGCCGGGAGGTGTCGATGGGTTGGATGCGTGCGCGGAGACCCCCGGGCGGCTGCCGCTTTTCTCGCCCAAAATGGCCATCTGGCTGCCCAGTGCTAACGGGGCTTGCCGAACTCCGAGTAGCGGGGCGGAGGATAATGGTTAATGCGGTCCAGAAACATCGTCTGTCCGGGCGAGCCGAGCGAAGGCATCGGGAGCCCCGCTCTGCCAGCACGCGTGTGAGTGTGGTGATGGGCAGAGCCTTTAAAAGGGGTATATTTTCCCTTCCTTCGAATGGATTCGAATGGATCTGATTCCTGGGAAGAAATTTGCCACTCTGCAGCTGTAAAATGTTACTGTGATGATATCCCGGCACAGCAAAACGTGGGGGAAACTTAGCTTTTATCGGGTGTGCAGTGATAAAGTTGCAGCAAGTCAGAGGGCGGTCAAGGGATATTTCAGAGCTTTGGGACAGCTGGTTAAGGGAGCAGGAACGCAAGCAGTGTTCTCTTCTGGCTTTCCAGTCACAGGGAACGAAATAGGAAGAAAGAGGAAGAGCCTGGTTTTACAGGCAGAGTTTTGGTTTTTTGGTGGTGCATCAGTCTGCACAACAACCACGCCTGCTGGCAATAGATGGGGTACACCTGTTTTGAAGGGGAAAACTCCTTTTGAAAGAGTTAGTAGGACTCAGTGAAGGAGTTTAGACTAGATGTGAAGGGGAAAAGGGATAAAACCAGGCTCCCTAGAGAAAAGTTTGGGGGAGGCACACATTTGAGGGTTGGAGATCCAGAGAGTGGTGGTGAATAGATTTAAATCCATCTGGCAGCTGGTTGCTAGTGATGTTCCCTAGGGCTTATTGTTTCTGCCAGGGCTTATTGTTTCTGCCAGTGCTGTTTAATATCTTTACCTATGATCTCAACTGAGGGATCGAGTGCACCCTCAGTTAATTTGCAGGTGACACCAAGTTGGGTGGGGGCATTGGTCCGCTGGAGGGTGGGAAGGCTCCATAGAGGCATCTGTACAGGTTGGATTGATGGTCCAAGGCCAATTGTGTGAGGTTCAACAAGGCCAAGTGCTGCACTTGGGTCACAACAACCCCATGCAGAGCTACAGGCTGGGGGCAGAGTTGCTGGAAAGCTGCCAGATGGGAAAATACCTGGGTTTTCTGGTCAACAGCAGCTGAACATGACCCAGTGTGTGCCCAGGAAGGCCAGTGGCATCCTGGCCTGTGTCAGCAATAGTGTGGCCAGCAGGACCAGGGCTGTGACTGTCACCCTGTACCTGAGTGAGGCCACACCTTGAGTCCTGTGTGAAGTTCTGGGCCCCTCACTACAAGAAAGACATTGAGGGGCTTCTGTGTGTCCAGAGAAGGGCAGTGAAGGGTCTAGAACACAAGTCCTATGAGAAATGTCTGAGGAGCTGGGGTCATTTAACCTGGAGGAGGCTCAGGGAAACCTTATTGCTCTCTATAACTGTCTGAAAAGAGGTTATAGCAAGGTGGGAGTTGGTGTCATCTCCCATGTAACAAGCGATAGAACAAGAGAAAATTGCCTCAAATTGTACCAGGGGAGTTTTAGTTTGGATTTTAGAAAAAATTCTTTATTGAAAGGGTTATCAAACATTGGAACAGGCTGCCCAGGATAGTGGTTGCATCACCATCCCTGGAGGTATTTAAAAGATGTGTACATGTGGCTCTTAGGGACATGGTTTAACACTTGGCAGTGTTGGATTAATGACTGGACTTGCTGATCCGTGAAGTTTTTTCCAACATTAATGATTCTGTGATTTTGTAGTTCATTGCCTTCATTTCTTCCTCATTAAAAAAAAAAAAAAAAACACCAAAACATCAGTGAAATATCTTTGCAATAAGCCAGATAAATTATTCTCTACTTACAATTTTTGTTACTTTTCAATTAATCAATGTCAAGCCAAAGCTAGTTAAATAACTTGCCTGAGGTCACTTTAAGCAATCTGCAACAGAAACAGAAATAAATTGTACTATCTATATGCACCCTAATCTGTGTGATCATCTTGCCTCTTTCTTTCTATTCACAGTATTTTTATGAACATAATAGCTATTTACTTTGTTGACAGAATCAGTAGTTTCCTGAATAAACCAGAGAGTCACCTGAGACGCAAAGATGTTGGAAGAAGATATGGAGGTGGCCATCAAGGTGGTAGTAGTAGGAAATGGAGCTGTTGGGAAGTCCAGTATGATTCAGCGATATTGCAAGGGGATTTTTACAAAAGACTACAAGAAAACTATTGGTGTAGATTTCCTGGAAAGACAGATCCAGTATGTATTAAACAGATGACATACTATTGATTTTTACCTCTCTCTCTATTTCTTTTTTCTGCTGTAATCCTGAAATTTACAGAGGCTTGGAAAACAAGGCCTGCTGTTTCCGAAGCACACTAAAGGGAGTTGTTTTCTCTTTTGTGCTGTGGACTGAAATGATATCCTTTATTCTCCATCCAAAATTTAAAATGATAAATAAAATCTGGCATCTCTGCCATACCAAGCTCTTTGACAATTTTGCTTTGTGTTCTACCACATGTTGATTATTTTTTTTTTTGTGATTTCTTGTGAAGAAGTGAAACTGCTTATGATAAAACAATTGCACAAATTTATTAGCCAATATAGAAAAAAATTACTGTGAAAAAAATAGTTAGAGTCTTTATGCAGTATAAGCAGGTAATACCCAATTATGTTTGACAAAGTGGAAAAATCTTATGGTAATGAGAAGTAAGAAAATTCTATAAATTCTGCAAGCTGATTTAAAAGACAAAAGCACCATTCTTCAGGCACCTAAGTTTTGTTTTGAAGTCCATCTTATTTTTCATTGTAGAGGGAACAGTAGAGGAAGAAGTGGAAAGGAAGTGGAAAATGTAATATAGATTGTCGTAAAGACTATTTAATTTAGTTGAGGGACTATTGCCATAGTATGGTATGAAGGTGAATGATTATTAATAGTAAATTACATTATGTTTAAATCCAGTTAAATTTGATTTGGATTACTCTTATAGTGTAGAAACAGAAGTATTTCCATGTCAATTGTGTGGATTTGTTCCTGTTACTGTATTGATCACAAAACTGTTTTGTTTATTTCAGAGTTAATGGTGAAGATGTCAGGCTGATGTTATGGGACACTGCAGGTCAAGAGGAATTTGATGCAATAACTAAGGCCTACTATAGAGGTTTGTTGTTTGGTAGTTGTTGGGTTTTTTTGGTCTGCACATCTCTATAATATTTTCCTGTCTTTGCATTAAGAATTTTAGTTATTCTGTGTGTGTGAAAAGCATGTTATTTCAGCTTTTTCAAGTCTTAAATATTATTTCTGTCTGTGCAAGTTCCTTGTCTTAATTATGTCTGCTTTATGCAGTAGTGCCCTTTAGAAAATATTCAATGAAATGAGACAGATTTCTGCACGGAAACTGGACAGAATGTAGACATTCAAAGAATCAGATGCAAATGTATATTTTCCTTCTGAAAATGTTTCATTACTTCTGTGAGACACATATTTGTAAATAGTCCAAAAACTGTGGATGAGGCACATAGTAATTAATCCAAGGGGGGAAAAATCCGCCAGTCATCCTAGAAAGACAGTTCACAGAGCACAGCAGTTCTTTTGCTAGTATAATCTGCCTTGAATATGTTAAATCAAGAGTAGTAAGAAAAGTCTATTTACTTCATAAAATAAACTGTATTATTTGTATAAAGGCAACTTATCTATTTAACCAGTTACAAATTGCATACTTAAGCTTGCTTTGCTTATAATTTAACAATGGTTCTGAAAATACTTTTTGGCTTTTTTTTTAATGGAAGAGATATAAATTACTTGGCAAAGATTCCACTGTTCAGTTCTTGCAAACTACCTGGTGATGGGGGAAAAACATACTGCTATGGTATTATTTCATTTAGAAATAAAATAATAATTATGCCAAGCTGTTTCAGGGCATTACAGTCTTGCGATCTTTTTTATGTTTCATAATCAATTTGTCAGCTAATGGGTGGTTATTTTTGTAATACTTCTTGTTGTTGCCTGTAATTGATAATTGCTATTTCCTCTATTGATTGCTATTCTTTTGTCATGTGGATATAGATAATTCTTATATAGAATTCTTATATAGAAGTCTTTTATTTTACAGCTGACAAGTTGAGCGTATGGATTTTAGATGGTACTACTTGATTCTCTTGGAGTTTCCTTTTTACTGTCCTGGCCTTTGGTCCTCTTGTGTGCTTTGCTCTCCCCAGTCTTGTTTCAAGCCAAAGACTTTTTCTCCTGATTGCTGTGACTGATAGGCTAGAATATGGAGTGTTGAGAAGAGCTCAGAGTACACCTACTGGCCTCACTTACCACAAGCATGAATATTGTGAAATCTTGGTCATGACTGCTGCCCAGCATGGTGCTGTTAGTTCTCTGCCTCGGAGTTCTTTGTACAGAAGTTCTTAGCTGTGAAGTCAAGCACAATCATCCTGTACACATTGTAGCAGCATGATAGGTATATAATAAATAGTTCAAGGTGTCAGATGCAGTGCCTCCTCTACACTAGACTTTGACTCATGAAGAACAAGGGAAATTGGAAGAGCCTGGAATGCAATTTTGGTCAAGCTTCAGCAATCAAAAGCCTATAATTTTTGTTATTATAAAAAGAAAAAGTCAAGCTTACTTTGGAAATGCAAGGATTTTATTGCTAATTATTGCTGATAGGGAGAGGACACCTGTAAGATAGGTAAGATAGATACTGGGTGTCAATTTGAGGTTTGCTTCTCCCACAGGTCACTGTCCTGCTCTCATTGCACCAGGGCTTATGTACACCCCTGGGGATATTGTGTACCTGTCAGTTCTTCAGTGATCAGCTGCTCATCCATGCTCAGACATGAATGCTTCGGAGCCTCTCTCTGAGTGGTTCTTGTCCAGGGACCAAATCCGTTCAGCCTTGCAGAGAAACAGAATTGGAGCTGACAGTGGATTTGCTGTGTGGTTTTCTATGTGCAGGCAGATGGGTGTGGCCAGCGTCGTTGCATGCCCGTGATCACACAGTGCAAGGAGTCTAGCAGCCTAAATTCAGAGTTGAAGGAAGCACTGTATGTACTTAATAATTTCTTTTTCATATTGTATCATGCATCTTCTCACCAGTTTCTATGTGATTGAAGTCAAATGTTTCTTAAGGCAGTATTTGATCACTTCTTTATGCATGTATCCTCTTCCTTCTGCTACCACTAGGAGAAGATCCTTTTTAGGTTTTTGATGGAAAACAGACATCTTGCTCATTAGTGTGTTACTCAGTTGCTGATTAGTCATATCCTTAGGATCCTCATTTTGTTGCATTCTTCATAATCAAGCCTTCCTAGCATTGCTTTAGTTTGTGTTTATTAATCCGTTTTGTCTGTAGCAACTATGATAATGGAAGGCTTGCAATACTTGTCCTGGTCCAGTTCTTTTAGATACTGTTAAGGAGGCATCAACTCTTGCTGAGCCTGTTAAAGACAGCCAGAATCCACAGAAGTTAGAACATCAGCAGTAAACAAGAATTTCTGGATGATGATACTGGATTTTGATCTCAGTGTGAGGTTTAACAAGTCACCATCAGCTTTATAGGGAATATGTGTTTTCTATCACAGCCTGGAAAAGCTGAGATTAAGCACTGAGTGAAATGAGTTGGGTCAGGTATAAAAAGCCCTGTGAGAGTCCCCTCATGGCAAGGAATTTCGTTACACTTTTTCTACTACAGAGGCTTTGTATCATTATGAAAGGAAAAAAATGTGTTTATGGAGTCTATGGGGATAGGATAGTCTGCTGAGGATCTTTGAGACCAATTCAGCTGACAAGCTTTACTTGAATCAAGTAGCACTAGTCTCTGATTTTTTTTTGTGAATTGCTCTAGGTGTAAATATTTTGTCAGTGGTTCTGCAGGCAGTTGGAACATTTTAAAATATAGAGGGATTTTCAATGCAGTAATTGCACACAATGTCATTTTCTTCGGTACTTTGAAGCAGCTTTATGCTTCTTACAAAAGAACTTTAATTTATTCATTGAGAACATCCTGAGCTGTTATGCTCCTGTTTGACACTATCCTGAGCCTTTGCTGCTGGTATGTTGTACGTAATCCGTTATATGAGAGGTGGTGTATGTCTCCATTAGCAGTGGGTGACTGAGATAGTATTGTTCCTGACTCTTGAATACTGTCAATGCCTGCATAAAAATAGGTGTTTACATGCCTAAATTCTAGGGTTTGTCTTTTTTTTCCTCCTTAGAGCTCTTATATGGACACTATAATTTCTTAAATTGTTTATGTTTTCAATAAAATACTGAGTATTTAGCAGATTTCTTGAAGATTAAAAGAATTTGCCTATTGAAATCTCTGTTGAACTCTGTTACCATACTAACTTCTACACCATACTGAAGCATACTTTGGAAAGATCACCCTTGATACTGTTTTGCATTGAACATGAGGAGACAATGACTTTTGTTCTTCTCTTCTTAAATAAGCATCTTATAGAGTTACTGGGTTAGTTAGGTCTGATACATATAATCCAGTGATCAAAAACTTTGGCAGATGTTTGGCAATACCCAATGACATAAGTGTATAGAATTTGTCATTGTTAATGACACTTTTTTTTACTGTTGTTTGTTATAAAAATCTTGAAGGTGTTAAAAAATAATTCAGTTTCATTCTTTATTAAAGCCTGTCTTATAATTCCCTTTCAAAGCAAATATGGTCAAGCTGAGATGTTTTTACTGTCCTTGGCCACTGCATGCTACCTATACTATATGTAAATTGAATAAGGTCTGATGTAGTATGCTACCTTCTCTTTACCTACCACATGCTAGGGCTTTTCCGTCTAAACTTACTATTACCAGTGGCAGCAATCAGAAGGAATGGGTAGAAGGAGGAAGATGAAGTGAAAGTGTCTTTGGGAACTTCACAAAGGATTCTTGGTCTTAAAACTGAACAAAGTGATGCTTACAGATGGTGGGAGTATTTTAATAAATGCTCTCATCTCCATTAAGCTACTTTGTGAGACAATAGGCACATGCAAACTAACCTGCTTTGGAAAGAATGATGAATTTTACACCTATGTCTCAGGCATTGCATCAGAATAATTGCATACTTTCGAGTATGGTGTGGACAGTACAGAATGCAAACGGAGTTTTACAATGCAATTAATAGGGAAAATGACAGAAGGCTGCATTGCTACTTTTTTACTGGTAGAGCTTCAGTTGAAGTTCTTAGGGCAGTTCTTACTGTTCTGTATAAAACCATAGCAGAGTCTTAATATGCATGTGGAAGAATGTTAAAGAGCATAGGAAATCTTTCTCAAAATAGACTGTGAACTTGGCTTTTAAAAAGCGAAGTAAATGCAAACCTATAAGAGAACTTCTGTGCTTTGTGTCAAAGAAATAGAAAGATAAACAGAATACAGGAATTGGGGGCACTTGGTGAAACTCAGAGATAAAATTCATACTGATCAAAAATTTTTGACGCTATATGATATTAATTTGAGATGTTCACCACAAGATTATGCTAGTCCCAAAAACACTAGCTATCTATTTGTTTTACACTCTGTTACTAAATAACAAGTGTATTGAAGACATATAAATAATGAAGCATTTCTGTATGTGTCTATGTGCAAAGAAAAGTAGTTTCTGGAGAATAACAAAACACCACAGATTAATATTTAGCTGTGGAAGTACCTTCTCAGTATCCATGGAGTTTATTGTCTATTTAGAAAACCATAACAAAAGGTTTTATATAATTTATCATAGTGCTCTGATGGAATGAGTATTAGTTAGAAATACACTTATTTTCCCCAAAAAGCTACTAACAGTTTACTTGAAATAATCACAATTTAATCTGAAAACGTCTTGAAGTTTTCTGGTTTTCAAAATCCAGATTACTGTACCACAAAGAATAATGTGAAATGTGCCTTACAGATGCTGCATAATGAAAAAAATTTGCCTTCTGGCCTCCATTAGTCTGTCTGGAAAACAGCAATAAATGAACCTCCCCTTCCCTTCTTCCAGCCTTCCCAGATCTCCTCCTGTTCCTTTCCTCTGCATACATTCAGTATACTGGAATTAGCTTTAAAGGTGACAGACCCATAGTAATCATAGAAGATGGCTGTAATGATCAAAATAATATGGCAATGTATTTTCATTTAGGGAATCTATGACCAGTGGTTTGACACAAGCTGGTGGTAAAAGTGCATGTGTATAGGAAAAACTTGAAAAATCCCTCATCTTTTAAATACGTTACAATTTATTTTTTCTATTGTTTATTGGCTAATTTGCAGGTATTTGTAATTTATTTGTATATTTCTAGGAGCCCAGGCTTGTGTTCTTGTGTTTTCTACGACTGACAGAGAGTCCTTCAAAGCAATCCCTACGTGGAAAGAAAAAGTTGTGACTGAAGTTGGAGACATTCCCACAGTTCTTGTGCAGAATAAGATTGATCTTCTTGATGACTCTTGCATAAAGAAGTAGGATTTTTATTATACTATTTTAAAGATCAATATATGCCCCCTGTGTACACAAGTTTTAAAAAGAGAAGTCTGTGGGAGTTTCTGGTGAGGACTTTAAGTATCTGGGTTGTCCCACCTGTGCCCTGCATCCAAACGTGCCTAGAAGCACACGGGGCCAGTGTTGCTGCATTACTGTAGATACTTGGGCAGATGAGCTTGCAAGGCTAGGAGCTTTCTGTCTGTTTCATGCTGCAGCTTGAAGCCAAAAGAAATAGAGGAATGACATGAAAAGTTTGGTTCTGGCATAATATGATTCATGTAGGGTTTTTTTTAATCAGAAAATCTAAAACCATAAATTTTCTCTACTCTTAAAATTCAATTACTTTTAAACTATGCTGTGCTCCACTGAAGGCACGTTGTCTGTTTGGCCAATGAATGCTTGCTAATATTCTTTGCTTTATTTGTTTTTTATTATTCATTTTTATCAAAACATTATAATTCTATAGAAACATGTATGTGATAATATTCTCAAACTGCATGGTGCTGAATCTTCCTTGCTGTATTTTTCTTTACAGATTTTATTGTCAGTTCATTCTACCCTTGTGTATGTGACCAATTTCATTCTTGTCATAAAATCAGCTTAACAAATGCTAACTTTTATTTACCACAGCATATCATGTAGAAAATATTGCATGATCAATTGATCATTCTCCACTTCTTTAATTTCTGTCATCTTCCTGAGAGATTTAAATTGTTTCTTCTTTTTTGTTGTTTCCTGCACTGGCTTTCTTTGTTGTCTGTTTGCTATCATTGATGGCATAAATCAGCTTCTACTTCTTCTGCAAAGAATTCTGAGGATTTTTCAAAGGAAAAGCAAAATTGCATTTGAACTCCTCCTTTATTAATGGTATGTCACTTAGGTTTGGCTCTCAGAATATGGTGTCTGCCTCAGTAACATAATCTTTCTGATGATGTGATTTTCCTTAGGGAAGTATTCATAAGTTTCTTAAACTTTGACATAAGTTCTTTTTCACTTCACAGAAAAAAAGTAATTCTTGATTTCATCTGTGCACTCATCTGATTGCATAGCATACTGCTTCATTAAGATATACTTAAAGATTACTTTTTTGTTATTGTTTAGACTTTGCAATAATAGTGCCGTTAATTACAACCTCCTTCCTATTGGTTTCACCAACACTGTTCTTCAACACTTAAGTAGTTTTATTTAATGAAGTCAGTAAATACTGAAAAGAATTCCCTTGAGGCGTTAAGAAACTGCATGTAAAATACCTTCTTTTTATAGTGGAGATAATGTTAAGAAATTTAGGATGTTTTTACAGTCTTGAATTTCTCAACCCACTTTGCCACGTTTAACTTACCGCGAAGCATTTTGTTTATAAAAATAAATGGTGACAAACGAACCAAATATGGACTGACAAAGTTGTCTTGTGTTGTGCAGCGAGGAGGCGGAAGCACTGGCCAAAAAGCTGAAAGTGAGGTTCTACCGAGCGTCTGTGAAGGAAGACCTGAACGTGAGCGAAGGTAGGAGGTGCCGTGGTGGGGGCGTGTCCTGCCGCTGCTCCGGAGCACCCCCGGGCTGGCGCCGGCTGGTGCTTAACGTTGTTGCACGCTGGTGGCGTTCCCTTTTGTGTTCCTTAGCAGCACGCCTTAAACATACCTAAAATTACCTGGTATCAGTGGGTTAGGCCCATTTCTTTGTGTGCATCTTTTCCTTCCACAAACGCACACAGCTGTGGTGTTTACGAGTGCCAAAGTGTTAAGGCTTCTTAGTCCTAATGACTTATAGTAAGCACAAGCTTTTAAATAAATGTATGTAGAAGTTCAATTATTGCAACGCACAGGTTGTTGAACAGATTATTTTGTAATTGTTAATAGTTAATAAATAATTGATAGAAGCAATTATTTTATATTTTAATCATAGTTAAATACAGTTCATTAAAATATTGCATCTCTTGCAGTGTTTTGTCTACTGGTGATATTTGATTAGTTCCTAAGTCCCGCTTTTTAATCTACATACTTACTTTCATAAGAGTAGTGTTAAAGTTTTGAGTCTCTGTCTTTTGTGGGCCGGGTTTGAATAATATGTACTCTCTAATGATATACTCTTTTTTAATTAGCCAAGAAGATTAATAGCCAAGAAACTCATTGTTCCTTCTCTATTAACATCATTCACCATAGGAAAAATCTGCAAGGGAACATGTAAAACTCTTCTGAATCATCTCTAAATGAATTGAATTACAAATGTAAATAATCATAACACATCTAGGTTCTGAAAATTCTGCTTTAGTTGTATATTTTTTCAGATTCCTAGGTCAACTTTTTATATGCCAATAGAAATGAGAATAGCATTAGTTAATTAGAGAAAAGTCACCAAGTGTTATTAGTAGACTTGCTTTTCATGACTACTGTTATTCTAAGGCTTCTTGCAAAAAAAAGAAATATATTAAATTCTACATAATTGCAAAAAGTTCCAAGTTGCATGAATTGAAACACTTGGCAATATATGTCTGCCAGTTTTTTTATAAGACTGTTGAGATGTTTCTGTGCAAGGCTTCAGTGCTGCACACTGTAAGAGCTGGGCAGACACTGGAGTGACCTGGATTCTGCCCAGGCACACAGGCCTGCCCAGAATGACTCACCACGTTGTGCTAAACCTGGGGTGTGAAATGCTCTTCTGTTACCACGAAGAATTTTGATACAATGGCATGATGATTTTTAAGCATTCTGTGATGTACCTTTTTTCTTTTTAACTCTCCAGTTTTTAAGTATTTGGCTGATAAATATCTTCAAAAGCTCAAGCAGCAAACAGCTGAAGACTCGGAACTAGTACATACAAGCAGTAACAAGATTGGTATGTATACTATAACAAAAAAAACCAAACCCAGAAACAGTATTTTGTGCCATCAGAGCTTATGGTCTCATCTGTTCACTTATGGAATTAATACAAGGTGAATCAGGGTCTAATTATGACTTTCCTATCTTAGGATATAATCTCCTTCTGCAAAATAACTTTTGACTCTTTAAAGTTACAAGATGGTCAAACTGATCTACAGAAGAAGTTTCTAACTGATGTTTGGCAAGTGGCCTTTTACTAAATTAATTTAAACAAGATTGCGCAAGGATTTGAGAAGGATACTTATTGGGTTTTTTTAATGTAATTAGCATTGGCATTGCTCATCTTGGTGGGAACTTACAAGACTCATGGAGAAAGAATCTGGCATGTAATCGGAAGGTGTTTGTAAGTTGTCTTCTGTGAGGAAACACTGAACTTCTGTAGTCCTTCTTTAAAGCATTTCTGAGTCAGTTTATTTTCCTTAAAGCACTCCCTTTTTACTCAGGCCTTTTACTTACCTTTATATCAGCAAAGTTTCTGAATTTAAAATCATCATGCTTTTCTTCTGTTGTGTTACTCAACTAACCACAGCTTTGTGCAGTTAGTAACATACACAGATGAGTGCATATGCTGCCCTTCAATTACAGAGATGCATAGAAGCTTTAAATACTGCCTGGTTAGTAATTGCAACTACCTCTGCTTCCAAATTAGCTGCAAAATTGACCCAAAAATAGATAAAGCTTTTAAAAACGTGTATTCATTTGATGTGCTTTACTATATGCCTTAGCAAGTGTTGCATCTAAAGTGTTAATGTATTATGCTGCAAGCAGTAAGCAAATACAAATACTTCTCTTTTCTAAATTCTGTAGGTGTTTTTAATACAGCTGGTGGAAGTCACTCCAACCAAAATTCTAGCACACTTAACGGTGGAGATGTCATCAACCTTAAACCCAACAAACAGAGGACCAAGAAAAGCAGAAGTCCTTTTAGCAACTGCAGTATACCTTAGAGCACTTTTGGAGGAAATTAAGCAACTCAGAGAATTGGATGAAGTTGTGCGATTGAATACAGAATAAAGCCAGCTGTAGAGGTATTTTTACCGGTGCTTTAGCAAATCTTGTGCCTCCTTGACAGAAGGTGGATTTAGATGAACTTGCTGATGCCATGGGTTTTTTGTGTGGCGTGAGACACCTGGTGGTGACACACAGAACCGTGGCTGCCTCCTGCACCTTGTACAAATTAGGCAAGCTTTTCCTTTTCCAAGGAATTACTTGCAGAGCTATGGACTAGGTATTGCAAAGCACATTTAATGTAAGGATAATACTAACATGTATAGGTACGGACTGTAACTCTATGGCCCAAGGTAATGTAGCAACCTTGCAACTAAATTTCAAAGAAAATAATAGAATTGGTTAGTCAGGACACTACCAAGAAAAACGAAGAGCAAAAAGACACTACTTCATTTTATGCCTGACCATATTAATATGGATTCTGGCAGTCCTGTGGGTGCAAGATCCTTGCATTATATATATGTGTGCTAAGGTATATATGTAAACATTTGGGATGAATATCTAGGTTTGGCTCCAGTGTGTATGTTACTTGGAGATCAGCTAATGACCATCGAATAGCATCTTCCAGTTGTCCTTTAAAAATGTTGCATTTGAGATGAGGCTTTCCAAGCTGCCACTGTGTATGTTTCACTTGCTGTACTTTGGGCCTAAAAGCTTAGATTTAAAAATGTATGGTGCCAAAAATGCTCCTTTTTACCTAATGCTATGCTACAGATGTTTTGTAAGTTCGTTTTTCTCAGTCTTAGCAGTTGAACAAATAACACTAATAGCTATTCAGAAGGAACATATAGTCATATTCCTGTTCAAATTTGATTGTTGTATCCTGTGTTGTTTATGAAAAAGAAACTTTCAGATTGGTGTTACAAAGTATTTATCTTATTTGAAAATTTTCATAGATACCATAAACGAAGTTCAGGGGTCCAAAAAATTGCAGCTGATATATTAGGGAGACATTCTTGAATGTTGTCTCAGATTCAAAATTAGCTGCTGGTTAAGGAAATCTAATTCTGCAAGATCAGAGACATGGCAAAAAATTTTCAAAGTACTTCAGTAATTTTACAGAATTGATTTAGATGTTTAGGAGCCCAAATCTAACATCAAAGTTATTTGGGCTAAGGCTCCTAAATCACTAAGGTGCTTTTAAAAATGCTAAGCAAGATGTGTTCTATTTAGCAAAAATAAACACTTTCTAATCCTCTTCAAGAGCATGCATGCCTTTTAAAAACTATCCATTTTGTTTACATGTTTTTGTATGGTATAATTTTAACTTTCTAAGATTTCTACAAGTCTGCCAGTGACAAATGCAAAATATGCTGCTTAAAAAAGTATTCAGAGTTTTAATAGTTTTTTAAATGGTGTATGAGAGTGAAAATTGGTTGAGTGATTCTGTATATTTTTGAAAGAAGGACTTTTCACTATGTGAATTCGTGTAGGAAGCTTGACTGACTTTGTTTCTAAGTCAATGAGTATGAAAACTGAAGTATATTCTTATTCCTACTGTCTGCAGGGAGAGAAGTGGGTGGCAAGTTATGCACAAACACTAAAGGTCTCTGAGCTCTGTATTTTATGTTTACGAAATCAGACTTTCTCCCAAGTACCATTGTTTCTTTGATGAGCTGTTAGACATCTCCTGTTGCTGACAAGAAGGTGGCCTCACAGCACTCCATCCCTTTTGCTATTGCAGCAAAAACATATGTTCTTAATGTTTCCTGTGTTTTCTCTTGGGTAAAGGCCTCTGTTTTTTAAAGTGTATTTAATCACTTTATGTATAAATGGAGTCAAGTCCTATCGGTATTAGCGGTTTAAGAAGTAAGGTACTTGGGAAAAGATGACTGAACATCATGGGGCCACCTCACAACTTCGGGTAGAATGTATGCGTGAAGAATTTTGACAATTGTTTTTAATATAGAAACTTTTACATTTCATTGTTTGTCTGCAAGTTTCATGGGGTTTTATTCATTTTTCTTGAAAAAGAAACAAAACCACAAAGTGTCTGAAACATCTTTTTTTGCCTTGACTTTGTACAGCGTACTGAAAAGTAGGTCTTTATTACGTATAATGACAATTTGTATTATTATGTGTTATACTGTAACACTGTACAATCAACATAGGCTGTTTGTATTTAAGGTGTGTCACTATAAACCACTGTTTTTAAGGACTCAGCAGAAATTTTCATAGGTGGAGACTTGACAGACTTGATAAATTTAAGGTATGTTGAAATGTAGTGCATATATTTTAATGTAGGAATAGTTATTTGCAGCATTTGGTAACAGTGAGTTTTCATTTTACTCCCATCCTAAATCTAAAGTGTCTCTTTCTTTGTTGTGACCTTACAGTGCTTGTTCTCCAGTATGACTGAGATGGAAACTATGCCCAAATTAGTATTTTTCTGGAAAGTGCCCTGCATGTATGCTGCTTGAAAATGTTGATTCTTTATTCTACTGGGGTTAGTGTGTTGATGTAAACCAGATGACTTGCATATTGCAGGAACCCTTAGGTAGGTTCCATAACTCTTCAGTGGCGCTAACTTTTGCCTTTTGGAAGAAGAGACATGCTTAAATGTTTTAGCACTTGTATTGTCCCTCATGAATAATTTTATTACAAACATTACTTCATTCTCCACTCAAAGTGTTCTCATTAAAACATCATATGTTTTAGTTAGCAAAGCCTACAGGTGCAGAGCTGGTAATGCTCTTCTCTTTGCATCCCTGTGACCACATGGTGACTGAGGCTGTAGCTCTGTTATACCCATGGTACCCTGGAATAAGAGCAAGAAATAGTCATGCCACAAGACACAAAATTCATTGCCCTCCTGTACATTTTTTTTATATCTTTTGAATACCTCATTGGCTGTATTATCTGAACTTTGTCACAATTCTTTGCCCTTGGCTGATAAAGCTGCCACTAGCAGGAAGCTTCAGTAATTGTTAATGCCTTGGTGAAATAAGGATTCACTAAAGACTATGACACTACAGCTTTGTCACTTGTGTGTTGTATCCATTCAGTGAATGGGTGTTCTCCCAGTACGTGGGGCATCATTAGATGCAAAGCAGTAATGCAAGGGATGTATTTCCAGCTGGAAATAGCAAATCTCAAAGTTGTATGACTGATCACACTAATTTTTGTGCTTGTGGTGTGTGTGTGGTTAATTAAAAAAAGAAATATTCCACCTAAGACAATTTTGAAGCTTTCTTATTTTCAGTGTTTCTTAAGGCAATGCTTTTGTAGTCAAAATGCCTGAATTACCACACTGTCAGTCTGATTTCCTGTTTAATTTTTTTATGCTTCAGTAAAATATTTTATTTTTTCATTATTGGGCTGCAGCACATCTGACACAAAGTTTTCCTTCGCGACACTTGTGTAGAGGTGGGTTAATCTGAGGAGCATTGAGCAGCTGAACACACAGCATTCTGGGGGGGTTATGCATGGTACATGCACAAGACTCAGCAAGCCTGCACTTGAACCTGTTTGTGCACCCTGCAGGCTGAGAGCTGCCAGGGGTTAACAGGGTGGGTGCTCTGCCCTTCTCTGAGGGAGCCCATCGAGCCCATCGTGCAGCAAGCCAACACACATGCTGCTCCCATCCCAGTGACAGTACCTGAGCCCCTGCTGCTTTTCTAAGTGTAGTCATAGACCTTTGGTTGGCATTGCAGTACCTGAACATTAATTGTACCAAATTTAGAGAGCAAGACTGGTCCACCAGGCTTGAATTCATCAAAACAACCTTGCCATCTTCTTGTAGGAAGCAAAAGATCTTTCTAATGCACAAATAGTATTGAGAGAAGAAAATAATTCTCTATTAAATATGGCATCCAAGAAGGTAATCAAAATTATAGAATGAAAAACACAGCAATGATTAAAGATGAAAAGTGCTATAATGGAATAATAGAAACTTGTTAATGTTCCATATTGAAGTGTTCTATATAAGTCATCTCAAGCCTGGTGAGTCCTAGTACTGAACTAGGCTCATTCTCAGATTTCTTGTAGGAGAGGAATACAATAAATAGTTTTATCAGTTCTGCCAAACTCACTAAAGTTGATAAAAAAAATTAAAATTACTCTGGACCAGGAGAAACACCGCTCTCATTACAAGGATTAAGATGCATTGTTACTAATGGCTTAAATTGTTACTAATGGCTAAAAGAGGAAATGTACATAACTGGTTTTATCACCATCATGATCTAAAGTAAATGTAACAGATTTGTAGAAAAAAAAGTCAACATACTATAAATCCTCAAGGAGAAAAATCAGTGTTTAAAACTGAGTATCTTGTGTACGCTATTGTGTAAAATCCCTACTTAATTCTGCTGTTCTCTTGTAAGTGACACTAGTTGCATCATTTAACTTAAAACACGTTTGTTTGCTTACTGTTGGGTCTGATATGAGTCACTACTTTTGTGGTTATATTAAATTGTCCATATATTAAATCTCAAAAATTGCTATAACTACAAGCTGTGCAACCTCAATCTGATTGAGAAACGTGTGCTTGATTCTTGTGTGTGTGTTGCCAACAGCTGGGATCCAAGGCAGCACATGAGAGATCCTCAAAGGAACAAGTGTGGGCCCCCTAGTCTAATATAAATTGTATTTCTGAGCTCTGGCCTCTGATTTCTTTACCATGTGGTTGAAATACAAAATAGGGATTCTTTTCTGCTCTTTCTGGTAATTTTGCTTTTCATAATTGGTCTGGCCAACACAGGGACGAAGTTTAAGTCTGAGGTTGTAAATTTTGGAAGTGGCATTAAGGCATTATTGATGATAGCAAAGATGCCTGGTGCGTGTTTTGAAAAGAAACAGGTAAATAGTCACTAGTGATTGTTGGTTAGGGGGGTTGCAGTGTTTTGGTATTTTTTCTGTTTTTAGTAAAACACAAGCATCTGTGTGGCATCTGTGTGTGCCTCGTTACCCAGGTATCTGAAGACTGTTGGAAGTAACATACTCCTGCTTCCTCTTGCATGCAGTTTTGAACACAGAAAATCAATGTGCTTGCTTAACACCCTGATAAGGATTAATTGGCAATGTTTTAGGCTCGTTACTGAGGCATTGGACTAGATGACCTTCATAAGTCCTGTCTAAGCCACCTATTCTGCAATTCTGTGATATTACAAGTGCTATAAAAAATAAAATTGCCCTTACGTATCAGTACAATGAAGAAGATCTAAGAAAGAAAACAAAAAAACGTAAACTTTTTGCCTGAATAACCTTATAATGGCCTTAAAATCCCAAATACTGAAGGAATATTCTAAGCCACAATAAGCTGTGTTAAATTTAAGTGCTGCACAGCATGAGTTCTGAAAACAACCCAGGCCACGTATTACTGTAAAGGGTTTTGATACTGTTGAATAGCTGGAAGACTTTTTTGAAGTGGAATTATAGAATTAATGTCACCAACTTGTAGAAACTTTTCACAATCTCAAAGCTGAAACTTGGACTGCTTTTGAAGCACCCACCTGAAATGCTGTTTCTGCAAGTTAAATGCAGTGACAGTGACCTCTCAGCAGCTTAGGTTTCCAAGAAGTGCAGCTCTGAGTTTCCCTGTGGAGCACCTGAGCCCATCCACAGCATTTAAAAGCATGGGGCTCCCGAGTACTGGTTGTGCAGGAGCCTGAGGTGCAGTGCTTTCACCGTGGGCTGGTGCCCTCAGAGCATCCAAGTGTGACACTCCAGCTGTAACACCCCAGGCACTGCCACCATGGCAGCTGTGGTTGGTGGCATCACTCAGACCCTTCTGGCTCCCTTCAGCTGAGCTTTAACCTGAGCTAAGTTCAGCAGGATCATGGCTGAGCCACAGAGCCCCTGCTCCTCTCAGGGCACTGCCACCCTTGAGTGAAGTACTGCAAGACTGGCTGCAGGGGGTTACAAAATTCCAGGCGTACCCTAAAATCTGCAACTCTTGACCCACAGCCACAGAGCCCAGTGATGATGAGCAGCAGTTACTGTGAGTGAGAGGGCAGAAGATAAAAAACCAAAAACCACTCACACAAAGAGGTGAGTAATGCTGTGTCCAAAGTACCATCCTACACAAGACAAAATACGGTGTTTGCCAGGTGAGAAGTCAAATGTTTTGCTCTGTGGCTTCATAGATGATACAAAAGTGGAGTAGTAGCTGACAAGATACAATTCCCTTTTCTATTGTCTTTTAAAAGAAACACACAGCTACCTCAAACTTGTGGGAGCAGGATGGTTCACCAGCCATGAAAGGGGCACTGAAAGAGTTGGCTCATTTCTAGCATGGCTTGCAATCCCTGGATGCACATGCTGCTTTTTACTTCCTCAGTTACAAACTGGAGGTAGCTGGCTCTTGAAAAGTATTGTGATCAGTTTATTAAAAATATTCAAAATGTGCAAAATTATAAATGGTAATGAGTAGGACACTGTGTTGTTTATGAAAATACCATAAACAGTTTATTAATTGTTTTGATTTATTGCCATGATTTGTCTTTTGTCCCCAAAAGTCTGGTTCACACACAATGTATACAGCAGAGAAAAGCTGAAATCTCATGATAGGACAAAACAACTTTAGTTTAAAATAAACCCAGGAGAATGGAGGAAAGGCTAGATTTTCAGTTTCTGTCAGTTCAGCAGAAGCGCAATTACAATTTGCAATAGAGCAGTATCGACTCTACAAAAGAACTGATAGCATTCCTTATTGCCAAAAGAAAATGCCAATGCTACCAAAACCCATTAAATGTTTGCACCTTGCAATCAAAGATACCTTGGTTTGTGTGTATGTGTATATACGTGTGTGCTCATACAGAGATTTTTTTTCTTGGCTTCTGTGTGCTTTCTATGGGCACTTGCTCATCCTGCGGTTTGCCAGAAGTAGCCAGGAGGATACGTTAATCCTGTTTGCTGTTGCAAGACTGCCGAACAGATGATTTCTGATGCTCCAACAATGTGATGGACTTTTCGGAATTTTCCAAGTTTCTGAGCAGAGTCTCTAGGCGCCTTTTGATTTTCTTCTGATCCTCAATGGCACATCCGATGACCACAGACTGAAATTTCTGATCGATGGGTCCTGCTGGCACGTCAGATGTGCACGCACCGTAAAGGGACATTAAGCGCATTTTGGCGTCTTCCAAATCATCGAGGAGTTTATTGACGATCTCATCAATCATTTTGGTGGCATGCAGTAGGGACTCCTGCTGCTGCGCGTTGCGGATGGTTTCTACAGAAACCTCCACAGTGAGGGTTCGGCCCATCAGGCGATTAGCAGTCAAATTCAGTTCTTCTCTCTCACCTCAATCAAAAACGAGAAAATATCCTTGGTTACAGGCAAATACTTTCCTGTGCAAATAGCATCATCAAGACGCTCAAACTTAGCAACTAACAACTTTTTTAAAGTAAGTGACAATCAACAAGATTTCCAGAAGCCAGAAATGAGCTTTTTGCTTTTGCCCAAGTCAAAGTCATTTCATAGAAGCCAGTGTCTAATTTGAAATGAGGCATTAAACTCTAGTAAAATTGTAAGCAGTTCTAGTGCTGACAGTGCTTGCTGTGTCACTTTAAAGCAAAACATACAATATTATCAGGAAACATTCAGTAACAGAACCGGCTCATTCAGGACTTCTGTGCCATTCTGAGGGAGAGATTTAGGCAATACTCCAGAAGGCTATAAAGAGAAAACTAGATATAAGAGACCATGAAAAACTGGTTTTCTATTTTCTGAAAGTACAGCAGCTTTTCAAAAATAGAGACACAACATACTTGATATGCAGGCTCTTTAAGAACCAGTAAGCCAGCAATTTAAAGCACCTAATAATCAGGTTTAGGGAATATATTTAAAGCCATGAATCACACAACTATGACATTGATCTTAATCATCAGGTTCTTACAGGCTGTACACTTCGTACCACTCATGCCTATCCAGTAGTCAAAATAATTTTCAACTATGTTAAATCATCATCAATGTCTCTCCCTCAGCAGAGCTACGTTAATCTTGATTTTGAAAATATATCAGTGAACTGAGTATGGGCTTTCACATACACAGTAGCTACACTCATGGTAGTCCATCCACCTGAACAGCATGAATTTACAGTCAAGAAGAGGACATCTCAGGATAATGGGTGACACTTCAACAACCTCAGCTGGCTCCAATGCTGCACCTTTACCAGCAGCAAAGAGAGCTGCTCACACAGCGCTGATGGGCTGATTTGACTTTGGGTCAGTTGGAGGGTGCAGCAAAGCAGCATGTTCTCACCTTCGCTGATGTGCCTCATATCCTGGCTGTTCTGTATATTGTGGATCATTTCAAGCAGAATTTCTTTCTCTTGTTCCATAGCAGATGCTGCATCACGGAAAGCCTCTACCCTGTACATAGTTGAACCAAACAAAATGTGTAAATAATAAAATAGCTGTTCACCTATATAGCTGCCAAGAACTGTTGTTTTACACTTTGGCTTAGGGTAAGTACAGTCAGTTCTTAGTTATCCATGAGACAGACTTTCTGATTTCATGACCTTCTCCTTTGTCTTAACTTCATTTTTCAAGACTCGATATAATTTTAAAAACAAAAAAATGGAGGGGCAAACCAAAACAACAGTAATTCAATCAGACTTAAATCTTTTGTTTTACTGACAGTGCTGTTGTGTCCTACTCCATGGTTAATCAGGGTATGCAGAGCTTGACAGTACTACAGCCCTGTAGCAGTGAAGGTGGCAGCTGCAGAGATGGAGGCAGCAGGGGGTCCTGGCTCCCTTGTGCCACCGCCAGACCAGCAGAACCCATATAATCCACCTGCAAAGCAACAAACACTCTGGAAAACAAACATGCCAAACAACCTCCTTTTACAAAGGAGAAAACTCTGTGAGTGGGACAACGCTCACACAATTTTATTACCATTAGAAGGGTTTCCTGGACACAAGGGGTGTCCCTTGGTCACTGGGAGAAGATGGACTGCCTGCCCCCCTATCACTAGTGCTTTTCATGGAACAATGCTCACTGTGATTCACACAGGGAGAAAGCTGCTGTGGGAGCAGTTCCTATTTCTGGGCTTGCAAGGAAGCACAAAACGTCATCCCTCCTGAAACCAAATCCCTACCCCAGTCCTGTTATTATGCTGAAACTCACATGTAATGCAGTGAGGACAAGGGGAAAGCCCATCAAAAACTGCCGTCCCTGTAACTATTGGGTCTTGGTGAGGTGTGTGGTTCTGTGCTCACAGCTCGCCCTCCTCGTGCATAAGGTACAGACCCAGCTCGCCATGGCAATGTGAAAATGCTGCATGAGAAATCTGAGTCCAGTTTCTTAATTCATGTCTTATTCCCCACCATAATTTTAAAGAGGGGGCTTTTGCATTCAGCTGAGTAATATGGAAAAGAACATTGGAGAACTCTAATGCAACACTTTAAAGACCTGGTACCAAAGAGGGAAATAATCCCACTCCATTGGCTTTTCTCTCAGACTTGAGGGCAAGGGTTTGCAGAGAACTTTCTAAGCTGGAACTGGCTGCAAGAGTTGCACCAAAACCATCAACTCTTTGTTCACAGGCCTCACAGAAAAGCAAGAATATCATGTGAACCTGGCTAATGTTTTGAGATGCTTGCAATGCACAGCTCAGGAGGTCTAGCTCCATCATGAGAATCCATCCATCTATCCTGAAATGTTTATGAAACCTGGCCAGAAAAGGAGAAACAAACCAAAACATTGTTAAGTCTCTTAGGTGCTCTGCATTCTTCAACATTACTGGGCGCTGCCCTGCCAGCAGTGGCTCGTTGCTGTCTCTGCAGGTGAGGGCGCATCTCCTGAGACAGGAATGGAGCTGCTGCTCCCTCCTCACAGGCTGGCTGAAGGCAGATAACTTCAGGAAAACAGCAGTAAGAGAAAAGAGGGTGAGAGAAAGCAGAAGAACAGGAGCATTTGAGGATATAATCCCTCTTCACATGCAGCCTGCTCATGAAATGGTTCTGTTTTACAAAATATTTAGCCTAATTTCGTCAGTGAAAGCACAGGCTTCAGGCCTTGCCTTTAATGTTCGTTCTGAGGAGGAGTGGGAAAAGTTAATGCAATGCAAATTCATGCCAAGAGCAAATACTTTTAATTATTATTTTGGACTGGTTAGTAAGAGCAGTGAGGCAGGTGGAGTCATTTCATACTTCAGATGTCTGCACTTTACAATTTAGGAAGTCTACCAATATTTCCAAAATGCCTTGCCATGCCTTTTTAAAAAACTGGTATTTTCACAATTTAAAAAAATGCACCGTGGTTGTTGGAAAGTTGTAAATAAAAATTTTGAAGTGCAGAATTTAAATTTTGATAGTGTTTTAAAACCAGATTCTGTATATCATTGTACTGGCTTAAAAACTAAAATTCTGCCTTCAGTAGATAGATGAGTTCATGATTTCCACGGGCTTTGCTGGGTCCTAAGAAGAATGTGGAAAAGCTGCATTGCAGAGATGTATCCTGAACTGGTAAAGTTCTGAAGAGAGTGCCTAAAATATCACTGCTTCCAAAGGCCAGCTTGGTATGTGAGGTAGGACCTAAAATCCAAATTGTCAGAATTAATGTTGCATACTGCAAAAAAAGAAAAAGATAGTTCACCAACTAGAATTTTGATTGACGTGCATTTACCAAACGTAATATAACCAAATCTTAAGAAATATTTTACTTGCAATAATTGCTTCTTCAGAATTATTTTTACCATTTTTTAAACTGCAATATAGATTGCCACACAGCAATGGGACAGGGTCATTTCAGAACAGTGCTCTAGTGGGAAAAAACCCAAAAAACAACAAATGAATTCAAACCAGTCACATCAATCTCAAGAAGATAATGTGTTGGGATCACACTGTGCAGTCAGTTCTCATAACTTCTTTCCTAAATTGCATGGTTTCTTAACTTCACAGTTTTCTGTAAATCTTTTCTTTCCTTGTGTGGGGGATCCAAAAAAAAAGTTGGAAGATTTAAACCTCTATCAGAGGTGACTGATGTGGGAAGGGGTGGAAACACAATCCAAGTCTCAAAAAAAACCCCAACAGAACCAACCAAAGAATAAAAGGCAAAGAAAAAACCCCCACAAAATACTCATATTTATGCCTAGTTATCAATTATTTTGATGCAGCAGTATGGTCTTTTTTCTTATAGATGAAAACCTCAGATCATATTTTTACTTGGAGTGTATTTGTTGCTTTGAATAGCAACTAAATATTCCACCTATTACCTAACACTGAAAAAGGCATTCCTAACTTCTGATTTTCCCTGTTTGTGAGCAATTAGCTGTGCAATGCCTTCCTTTGCTACATACCATTTACATGAGCAGAGCATTCCCCTGAGAAACAGGTGGACCAGCCTGTGCTTTTGTTCCCAGATGAGAAACTTGACACCCGCTTTCTTAGAACAGCTGCAATAACTCTGTCCTTTAAACTACTGACTGACTTAAACAGCCCACTATTACAGCCCACGTGCTGGAGGTTCAGATAAGTTTTCAAAGGAAATAAGAAACATCTGAGGATAAAGCAGCTTTTTTCCTGAAATGGAGCTGAGCACGCTGGAGGGAGACAAAACCGGGGGTTTCACTGTGGCATCGTCAGCTGAAGCAGCTGAGTGTCCACTCCCAGGTGAGCGGTCCTGGGAACACTGAAATGAACGGTGGGGGAATATGGTTGAGCCAAAGAACAAGATAAAAAGTATGAAAAATGAAGATAAAAAGTACCCAGCAAAAATCTGACGTATAATCACACCTAAAACTGTTTTCACGTAACACAACCAACAGAACACAGTGACTCATAAACAGAGCCTCTGGCCTCACTTCCAGCTGCTCCCGAGGTATCTCTGCAGTCACAGCAACAGGAAGGTCCAAGCCCTTACAAGGGACAAACGTGCAACCCGGCCCCCTTGCCACCTCTGCCTCGGGCATTCACTCCCTGGCAGCCAAATTAATTCCCCTTTCCTGCTCACTTTCCATACAGAAGAAAGTCCCTCTGCAAACGCCTGTCAGGGAGGTACAAAAATACTCCATTACTGTTGGAAAATAAGCTCTCACAGTGGAAAGAAAGGGGAAAAAAGGAAAGTTCTTCAAACTGGCGCATTTTACAATGGCTTTAAACTGAAAGAGGGTAGACTCAGATTAGGTATTAGGAAGAAATTCTCCGCTATAAGGATGGTGAGGCCCTGGAGCAGGTTGCCCAGAGAAGTTGTGGACTCTCCATCCTTGGAGGTGTTAAAGGCCAGGTTGGATGGGGCTCTGAGCCACCTGGTCTACTGAAAGGTGCCCCTGCCCACATCAGAGGGCTGGAACTAGATGATCTTCAAGGTTCCTCCTAACCCAAACCATTCTATGATTCTGTGATTTCCACAGGGATGAAGGTTGCTTCAGAGTTCAGTTGACCTTAAGCAACTTGAGAACTGAAGATTGTTGAGGGTTTTAATTAAAGGCAGTAGTTCAGTTTGACAAATTTTCACTTATTATATTTACAAGCAACATCTTGAGGGTCTATAGCAAAACCAAACCAGCTGGAGAAGGAGAAAGTTTGGAAGCTTTTCTTCCTGTCATTCAAATAAATTTGAAATGTAGTGTGTTGATTAGTTATGAATGGAAAAAAACATAAAACTTGAGTGACTTTTATCAATTAGTTGGAATTTTTTTTCCATTATTATCCCACATTTAGAATTATGGCTGTCTGAAAGAATCACAGCAAACTGGGAAGTTTAATTGAGGGTTTAATTGCCGGCTAACCAAACTGTCTGCTTTGTTTCAGAGTCACTCAGCAAATTTAAAACACATTTTTGCATATTCTGATGCTAATTTTTGGATTATATACTCATCATGCGCCTAGACCTGGATGTAAGCAGTAAGACTTGTTTGCAGACAGTGATTTTGTTTAGTCAAATTCTGAGAAGTCTGCAAAGGACTTCAAGGAGATTTAATCAAGCTAAGTGAAAGGCTAATATAACAGCACAGAGTCCACTCCTGAATAATGCAAAGTAATGCAGGCAGAAAGGGGAAATAAAACTCCTGCATCCCACAGAGCTCTTCTAATTACAGGAAAGTCCTGGAAACATTCAGGGTGGTTCTGTGAAAGCTGATGATCAATATGCAGCTGTAAGGAAAGGGTGTGTTGCAACAGTACCAGAGGAGGTGAATCAGTGGCATCCTGCACATCCATCCACCTCAGAAAGGACACTATGTAATTTAGCAGAGCTGAGAGGACAGGGAAGATGATTAAAGGCAAGGTATCATCTCTCATGAGGCTAAACTGGGAAAAAAGTCAAATGGTATTTTTTAGGGAACTTCAAGTAGCTGAAAAAGTCAGGACATGTCTTGGCACAACGATGAAATTCACATAGCATTTACAACTTTGGAAAAACACTCCTCTGCTGAAGAATGCAATGTTGTTCACATTATAGGGACACGATTTTACACACCTCAGAGAGGAGATGGTTCCAACACAAGTAATAAGAACATCCACAGCTGAATCAGTAAGTGCAAAAGGAGGTTTGGGAGACAAGAAGCCTCACATGCCAGCATTCAGCACTGCAGCTTAAAGGCTTGCCAGAGTCTCCGAGAGCCTGAATGACACCAGGTTTTATCCTCGGATTTCCTGCATCTTCTTATAAAGCACCTGCCCGCAGATGCGGGATGGGGGCGACAGGGTGGAAACACAGACACGATGCACCGCGGGCCCGTACGCAGAGCACATCCCCTGTCTCCTAAGGGCTTCCCACGCCCTGACGGGTGACAAATCCGAAGCAGCCCTTCGCGCTTTCTCTGAAAAGCGTCTACTTTCATACATTCATATACATATTCCCATTTTCGTGTATTTCCAGGCCACGCTAGCTCACCTTAGAGCAGCAGCTCCCATTTTTAAACTTTGTCCCCCATGAAAGAGGACCCTTTTTCCCTCGGTCCCCTCAAGAAGCCTCACACCCCCACCTCCTCTGCGCCCCGGCCGGGGGACGGCTCCGCGTCCGCCGCCGGCCCGCCGTGCGGAGCCACCGGCTCGGGGCCAGACCCCGGCCCCCTCCCAGCGCCCGGCCCCGGGCCCCACCTGAGCTCCAGCTGGTCCAGGTTCTCGAGCAGGCGGCTGGAGCGGTCGGCCATGGAGGTGGAGCGGTAGAAGCGGCCCCGGAGCTGCCCGCCCGGCTGCTGCTGCTGAGGCTGCTGCGGCTGCTGCGCCCCCTCGCTGGCCTTGGCGCTGATCCTGGCCTGGGCCATCCCACCCGCCGCAGCCGCCGGCGGAACCTCGCTGCGGCCGCTCCCTCCCCGCGTCCCGCAGGCGGCGGCGGCGGCCGAATGCCGGCACCTCGCTCATGGCCAAAGAAGGAGCCGCCCCGCCGCCGGCCCCCGCGGCCACTCCGCCCCCGCGCCGGGCCCGCGGGCGCCGCCTCACGCAGCGCGGCGGGGCCGCCTCGCCTTGGCCGGGGGGCAGCAGAATCACAGGACGGGCCAGGTTAGGAGGGACCACACTGGGTCATCTGGTCCAACCTCCCCGCTCCCTCTCGCGTGAGGGAGACTCCACAACCTCTCTGGGCAATCTCTTCCAGTTCTCGGTCACCTCCATGGTAAAGAAGTTCTTCATATTCAGATGGAACTTCCTGTGCCTCAGTTTATGCCCCTTGTCTCTTGTCCTATTACTTGGCACCACGGACAAGAGGCTGATTCATCTCCTTGACCCCCATCCTTTAGGCACGTAATCACAGTGATGAGGTCCCCTCTCAGTCACCCCTTCTCGAGGCAGAAGAGGCCCAAGCTCCCTTAGACATTCCTGGTGAGAGAGATTCTCCAGATCCTTGGTTAAGTTAGTAACTCTCCGCTGGACCTCCTCCAGGAGCTCCATGTAGCTCGTCTCTGCCCCCACACACCTCCCTCTCCGCACACAGCGATGGAGCGGCGGGGCTCACCAGCGAGCTGGCGATGGATGGGTTGTGTGTGGGGATGAGACCACAGCAGCCGAGGGGTCCTTGTTGTGACCGACATCGCACCTGCCCCACACCTGCCCGGCCACCGCACACCCCGACACGCGGCGGCTGTGTGGTGCCTCTGCTCCTCTCCGTCATCATCTGCGGCACAGAGAGACCGCGGGCTGCCCTGCTGCTGTCCCCCCTCCCCTTGGTGACAAAAGCAGCAAAACCTGGACCAGTCAAAAGCAGCATTAACTCTGGCTGTAGTTAAACCAGAAGCTATGGGAGGAATTATGATGTTTTCATTATCTATATTAGCTTTGTGTGAGATGGGAGCTGTTGGTATGAGAATCTGCATTCCAAAACTGGTCTGTATGGTTGGTTCATTGGTTTGCTCTTTCATTAAACAAGAAACTCACAACTACCCAATTGCTATTTTTATTTAAAGCTAATTAAAAAATGAATTACAAAACTGAAAACAATGGAAAGTGCAAGAAACAGGAGGAGAAAAAGTAAAGAAGGGCTTAAAAAATTCAGCAGCTTGAGAAGAGTGAAAAGTTAAAACAGAGACAGCCCTTACTGCAAGCAGAACCATAACAGCATCCTTAAAAAAAAAAGGTACTTTAGATACTGCTTCTCATAGTGCATTTTTCTCCTGCCAACTGCAAGAGCCTCCTATGACTTACAGAAAAGAAGCTGTTTCACCAGCTGTTATTGTCCAAGATTATACAAAAAGGCTTACTGGAAAGAAAAGTGTTTTATGTACTTTCTATGCCAGAAAGAAAAGATATATACATTTCATGGTAGCCAAGGTAGTGGATCTACATCTAGTAATGACTTGTCCCAAGAACATATTTAACTTGACTGTAAGAAATGGTACCTTCTTTCTTACAAGCACCAGCAATCAAGTCACACTTAAGGTTTACTTGCCACTACTGTGAATATTTAAAAAGGAATTTGCTTATCCCAGAAGGTGAAGTTTGGGCAAATACTCCATGGCTCTAACAGACCAATTTTTGGCACCCAGCTAAGAGGGATTTTGTTGCACAGGGATACTGTTTTGTATGCTTATCCTGCTGTGATTCAAAATAGCTGTTTTCTCAGGCTTGTCCATTCAGAATGATATCATGTCCCAAGTACTCTTGTTAAATTAATTGCCTGAGTTTTCTTTGTTTTACGTGGTTGGATAAGCAAGGCTTATTGCCTGTGAGATCATGGAAATAACTTCATTTGAACAATTGTTCCATCCATCTCTCTACAGTCTCTACAGAAGATAATTAAAAACCATTTCCCACCCCAAACAGAAACCATTTGTAGCCATGACACACAGTTTGCAACCATTTATTTCCTGGGATGCTTCTATTCTTCCCATTCCAATTTATTAAAGATCACTTAGATTGGGTTTAAAAAGCAGAAATCCAAGTAGCTGAACAGCTCTGAACATTTCTTCCTGGCACAGGTAAACAGGGGTTTAATTCCACACAGGTAGAAGCTACATCAGCTGAATCACAGGCACAGGACAGCTGTAAAGTCCAAATGTATCACACTTGACTTACCCTCTTTAAGAGCAAAAGGACACTTTACACTAGAAGGGAGAGCGGCAAAACTGTGGAAACAAAATGCAAGTTTAAAAGCAAAAATGGTCTTCCAGGTTAAGTCTTGAAATTACTGCCTGTGAAAACTGGGATATTTTCCCTTTCAGAGACTTTGAAGGACCTTGAAAACTGCTTTTCCTGCTCTCTAGAGAAGTAGATTGCCCTCACCTCCTGTATTTTTGCCAAGGTATATAAAGGGACAGTTGGCATCACTTTTCCAATATAATAACTGGTTGGTCTAGAAAGATTGGAGTCCATCCTCACAGAAAGGAAAGCGATTCACAGCTGAATTGGGGGAGTTTTGGGGACACAAAAGGCAGAAATCGGGTCCTTTTGGGCCGCAAGGCAATGGGAGGAGGAAGGGCCCCCACACCTGAAACAAAGCACATATTTCACCCTCCTCTTTGCCATCAGCATGACCAGGACTGCTGGCAATGCCATGCTAATGTCCCTTTTTTCTCCCATGTCCCCATGTCTGTGGTCATGTGAAGGACTGCACAGCCCTGCTCTGACTATGGGCACCAGCCAGAACATGAGGAGAGGGTGTGTATCCCATTGTTCCTGCATTTCCATCACAGCAGTGAAAACACTGGCTGTCTCTTATTTTAACTACAGCGTTGTAAAAAATGGGTGCTGATTGCAAAACAGAACAATGAACAGAAGTCTCATTCACATGCACGAAGTCCCTCGAGACAGCAGAAAGAGCAGCTTTCCCAGGTCTCAGACATCTGATGTATCTGCAGAAGTCCTAGAGCCAGGGAGATGACCCACACCAAAAGCACTGCAAATACCAACGCTGCTAAATAGCACCTTAGTTCTAGCTTTGCCTTATTTCAAACCCTGATATATACCTTGTCACATACCCTAACACTTACACATGAGCTGTCATGGAATAGGATCAAAGAGAAAGTACACACCCAAGAAATGCCATGCAGGATTATTTTCCTGCCTTCACCTACAGGAACTTAGTCTTTCCAAGCTGAAAGAGGGGAAATTTAGGTTAGATACTATGAAGAAATTATTTTCTGTGAGGGTGGTGAAGCACTGGAACAGGTTGTCCAGAGAAGCTGAGGATGCCCCCTCCCTGGAAGCATTCAAGTCCAGGTTGGATGGGGCTCTGAGCAACCTGGTATAGTTGGAGGTGTCCCTCCCCACAGCAGGCGTGTTGGAACTAGACGATTTTTAAGGTCTCTTCCAACCCAAAGCATTCTGTGGTTCTGTTAAGAACCTTCTTTGTGTGCAGGTATTCTGGAAACACAAGTTCCCAGACATGGCTGAAGGATGCATCCATGGCTCAGCCCAGTCAACCAAAACCAGCCTGCAGTCTCCTCAGCACTGAAAGAATAGCAATAGACGGGCCAACCTGACTGTTCAGGGTATGTTTTCAATCAACATACATGTCTGCTATCACAGTAGGCTGCCCCTTCACACCTGCTGAACCTGTGCTGCTGTGTCTTTACTGCTGTTGTTAGCAATGCTAATTAAAACTAGCCCTGGGTTTGCCTCTACACGCCACAGTCGTTTTACTGTGTAGGCAAGCCCCAAGGTCCCAGGCCTGTCAGAAGTCTCAATGAAGCCCTCTGTCCCAGGAGCAATCTGAGACCTGCTATGACCGTTTTGGGGCATGCAGCAGTTCATTCTCACTGCAGCAAAGTCGACGATTAAATGAGCGAGTGCATTCTGTACAGCTGCAGACGCTTGGTCAATTTGACGGTGGAGCTCTGAGCAAAAAACAAAGGGAAGGACTACCAGAAATTAGGATACTGCAGTCAGTGAAAACCAATTTGCACCGATTTTACAAAGGGAACTTTACATTAACTTTCCATACATGCAGAGTGCTGCTGTTCAAGTACACACTTGGCATGCATTTGCCATAAATTTTCTGACTTGTTTACATTCACTTTTATAATATGTCAGGCCATATTATTTGACCCAGATTGTTACTACTGAGCACCAAACCACTTGAATTAAGAATTTCTACACAAAACTTGAAGGGATTTAGAAGCATCAAAGAAAAATGCAGATGCAGACCTTCATAAAGCTGCTTAGCTGGAAAGAATTGCCAGACAGTATCTTTGTGCTAATGTCAGCCAACTTTTCTGAATTAATTTTGAAACAATTCATCATTCATCCTCCTCACCTCCTTCCAATTTACAGCAGTCACTGTAAACATAGCCAGGACACTGCGAGGAGATGATAGAACACTTTCCTTTTAAGAAAGACGATGGCGTAACTTCATACCTCTATAAACCTAACTATATTTGGTAAAGATTTTGTAAAGGTTTGCATTCCATGACCACTACAGGAACAGTGGTAGTCATTTCTGTATTCCTTGAAGAGCTAAGAAAATCAACCCACCACCCAAAAAATACATACAAAGCAAGTATCTTACAGTCAGCTAATATCTCTCTTTTAAAAAAATATTATTAAATAGCAGATGCAATTAGGCAGATGTAACACTTCAGTGCTCCAGTGACTTTAGGAACAGTTGCACTGACTTATTTGATATCTCACCTTGTCTCTGAATATGACCAAACTGGGATTTTGTTTGGTAAGAATGTGGCACACAAAGCACCAAAGAGTTGAGGCTTATACCAATCTCAAGTTGTCATGGTTTCAGTTTTGTAAAATTAAACACATACATCATACAGAAATTAAGAGCATTAAAATGGACAGCTGGGGGTAGTCAGGTAGAGATTAGATTTTTTTCCTCATTGAAGATAAATACAAAAAAAGCACGACTGAATTACTTTAGACTAATGAAGCAGGAACTCAAACATCACCACAAAAGTAAATTCTCTTGAAACGGGCATGACAAATCATTTCTAGTACAAATATAAAGGATACCGGGCAAGCCCCTTTTAACAGGTTGTGCTTGTAAATGCAGGCAGATTTCTCAGCATATGGAGGACAAACCTCAAAAATTTCAGCCAGTTAAACAAGACTCACCAGACAAAACGATTAAATTCTGGAACACATTTACAAGACTACTTTTCCAGCTGAAGGTGTTCAACCACAAGATGTTGGTGAGTAACAAGTCACATGTCTGTACATGCAGCGTTTTAAGAATCCAATTTTCTCTGCTCTTTTGGAAACCAAGTATCACAAGCTGGTGATGGAAGAAAATTTCACACAGAAAAATTTGAGTTGAGAGAACCTGAAAGAGACCAAAATTTTTTTCAAAATGAGGCCACATTTCAAGAGGTTGCTAGTACTGAAGACTACTTTTATCATAAAAGTAATAGAGAAACCAGAACTCTATGTAGTTGTTTTATAAAAGCCAAAGCAGCACGGGTTGGGATTTGCTACTTGTTTAGGTAAGCAGATGACAAGGCTGATACAATGTGTTTAATAAGTGGAGCTTCAAGTATACAAAATATGCGTGCACACAGGACATTTTTTTTTTAATGAAACCCATTAAGTCATGGCCCATCAGGAACAAGCAGACTTTACCTTTAGGACAGAATAAAATGTTTTGAGAAATAAAGCACATAATTAAATTCTAACATAGACTCTGGAGAAGTCTATCTACCCAGGTTTTAAACACTGTTGAGCAAAAGAACTTTCTCAAACTGAAACATCCTTTCCTTTGAAAGGAATTTGAAACCTTAGGATCTACATGAAGAAAAACCTGCCCAAAAGCTTCTATAACTTAGATGGAGATGCTTTTGAGGATGAGTATATTGTTTTCTGTTTCATTCCACCCTTTAACAGAAGTACTGGGTAGGAAAAATTCTGGAACTGATTTAGCTTCAGTCAGTAGCTAAAGGCAACTCAAAATCTACCAGAAGGAGGGCATTCTCAGCAGCAGCATGAACTACACACCTAGATCTGACCAGGAGCACAATTAATCCAAGACTGGCAGGAGGAAAACAAGCAGGAGGAACAAAGGAAAAACACTAAGAGGTTCTGGTCACCCTGTAACACTTGGGAATCACACTCAAATGCACCGTAAGTGTTCAAACTATTTTCTGGCATTTGAACAGTTTCTTCAAGCTGTATGACTGCAAATGAGTGCTGAGATACCTCACTAGCTTCTTCATTAATTATACTTGCTTCAGGGATAGCAATTGTATCAGAGTTGTGATCAGAAATAAACGAGTGCCAGTCTTCCAGCTTTTCTAAGCATGATGACCAACAGCTGTAGTTATGCTGACTCTTTGGAATAGGGAGAAAAATCCAGCCTTCCTCCCATCTTATTGTTCAAAAAAAGTATCTGCTTGCATTATAAGTATTTAAGGGTAGAGCAGGTAGAAGCAAACTTGCAAGGTGAGAGAATCATAAAAAAGAATTAAGCTGGTATTTTATTACTTTGAGATTTCTTACTGATTGACAGCAATCAATAACTGAAGTATAACAGGCTGGTAAAGCTGGACAGTTTGCATAGGTATTTTTAAACAAAACAGAAAAAAAGATGACATAGATAATTTTAAACACAGAAATTATTTCACTTAAAATAAAGACAGTACAAAAATAATCAGCACATTTACATTAATTTATCCAACGCCACCTCTTCATGAACAGAAGAGAGCAAAGACCAAAGTATATAGAAATATTACAGTCTAAATCTTCTCACTGGCATTCCAAACAGAAACTAGGAAGTTTTAGATTCTGTTCCCTTAAAAGGCTGTTCCTGCCTCAGGTAAGAGAGAGGCAATGAACTTGTCAAACTTTAAGCCATCAAATACAAATACTCTACCACTATTGAAAAAACAAACACATTTACAAAAAAAAAGCTGGTAAACTAACTGTAGAGCCTGTGGTCCTGATTCTGACATACATAATAAGCAGGACAGAGACAAAATTATGGCCTACAAAGTGAGACCAGCCACAAGCAAGAGTTGGGCCATATGTTCAACAAACCTGGGATCTAAGCTTCTCTTTATAACAAGATTAGCCAGGCAAATCTTAGATAACCAGACTTTACTATTTTTATCTGTTGCAAAGACCACATGAAAAAGTAAATGAAGACAGTGACATTTTGTGACAAAAAAAAATTAAATACAAGAACCAATTAAAAAAAAACAAAGTGAACAATCACGAACCCCAAAATACCTAGTAAGACCAGCCTACTAATTAGGCAACATCTTAAACAGCTAAATTGGAGACACTTAGTCATCATCCATTAGAAACAAATATGAAAAGGCTTAAAAATTTATTTTTATCAAACATAACACATTACTGTGAATATGAATAAACTCCAGCTCTTCATCAGTATGACAGAGGACATTAGATTATTAATCTATCAATTCCAGATATAGATGCTTTTAAAGTGGCATTTCTGAATCCTTGTAAATATATAAACAAGCTTCCACTTTCGTAAGCAGTTCTGATGGCATGGTGTTAGTGTACTGAAGTATCTTCATTTACATTTCCTCAAGGCTCCTTTTGATAGCTTCTTGCAGTTCTGCATCTTGCAATTCTGCATAAATAAAAAAAGATTATAATCTTAAGCTGCAGTTGATAAGTAGCCATAAACCCAACTATCTTAATATTACCACATAAGCACAAACTTACTTCTGTGGGCAATGTCAGCAGACTGCAAAAAAAACCCTGAGAAACAGATGAAAATACTTTCTCTCCTTCAGTCTTATACTATGTTTTCAACACTACAAAGCATGGAAAACACCTCTACAACTTTCAACTGTATTACTAAGATTAGCCCAATGATTAGTTTAAGACCATAATGTAACTATGTATTTACTGGTCAAAATAATAGCAAGATTAGAACCCATATGTATGCACCAAGAAAAATAAACTAAGTATTGAAAATAAAAAACACATACACATAACAAGCAGGGAGGTTTCAGTATTTTTGTTCCAGTTCCTTAGCCAGAGATGTGTCCATACCTACATACTGACTTGGCACCAGTGTTGTCACTCTTACTAGGTAGGCCAGACAAGTAGATAAAAAGTCATTATCAACAGTAAGAACAGTCTAGATCAGGGCTGTAACACTTTTGATGGTGGGGAGGAAGATTGCATTGCACTCATCTGGGTTGTTAGCAATCTCAAACAACTTTTGTATTATTCAGAAAAGACACTCTGTTTTTGCATTACATTTAGGTTGTTTTGGGCACTAATTTCTTAGTGTTAGAGATCAAATACCATAAATTAGACAAGGTCTGTATGTACAGCAAATATTAATATCAATAGCACAGCTGGAAAAATTAAAGCAGCTTTCAGACACAGTCATTTATGAAATTATTCACCTTCTGCTTTAGAAAGACACAAGCACATCCTATTAAAAAGAAACAGCTGTCAGTTCTTATGAAAAAGGAAATAGAATTTTAAAATTTTAATAATTGTTGGGCTGTTTAATGCAAGGCTGAGATTTGGAACAGAGATCATATCAAAGACTGCTCTCCCATGCACCTGGACTTTCCTGTAATATCCAGAACTACCGATAAAAGAGAGTTTCCTAGAGAAAAATATTACATGGTCACAGAAACAAACAAAAACAAAGTCAGAAAACCATTTGCAGACAACTGCTTGCATCAAAATATGTTGTTAGTTAGCCACTAAGCCTGTGCAAGAATCCAGAGTAAGGTCCAATAATAAGATGTGACTCATCTGAAGCCAGACTGCTTCATAAGGTCAGATGGCTCTGCACTGCAGCACCAGAAGTGGGATCTCCTGTATGCTCCAAATGCCACTGCTATCCCAGTACTAGGGAGGCCTGGGTGAACCAAACTTTCAGGGCTGGAGATGAATGCCAGACATTAAACAACAGTATTTAGTAACAGTTGGTAAACTTATAACTGAACAAATTATGGGAACATAACATTCAGTTATCAGTTTTATCGCTGAG
The DNA here is from genome assembly GCA_020086605.1 of Lanius collurio. Taxonomy (NCBI): domain Eukaryota; kingdom Metazoa; phylum Chordata; class Aves; order Passeriformes; family Laniidae; genus Lanius; species Lanius collurio. The sequence continues at coordinate 21,192,461 of JACBWW010000001.1, read as the reverse complement.
CTTTTACAACTTTTTTGGGTTTTTTTTTAGTTTATTTCCATTGGGTGAAGGGTCAGAATAAAGCCTTTCAACAGTAAATTATTTTCAAAGTACACCATGGTCTGTCACCAAAAATGCATGACTATGCCACCAGTAAGCTCAACAGCAAAAGGATGAAAACAATTTCAAATAATGTAAGATAGGATGTGAACAGAAGGACGTGCTGCTGATTCAACCTTGGGCAAAAATCTACAGCTCTTTCAGGAGACCAGAGTGCTTTATTGTGAAATGATCCTTAATCTTCAACCATTTATTCAGAAGTCCAACTATTTAGTCAATAGCTCTATTCTGAGACAACAGGCACATTAAACTGGTACAAAGTGAACCCAGTCAAGTCTTTAATTGATCAGTACACTGGTGTCCCAATGAAACAGATTTTTACCCTGCTAGCATACTTTTCAGGTTAGGATTTTTTTATTTATAACTCATCACAGCATTCTTCACTACTCAAGACTGTCCAGCATAGTTTAGAGAGTATTTCTAAGAGGTCACTCACTGTAAAACTGATTGTAAGTTTAGTTTCTGTATACTCCATAATTAACAGTGCTCTTGAACACAGAAACGTAAAAATTAACAGACCTTTCTGTTTGTTTATTTCTTCTAAGCTCTTCTTCATTGTTTCTTTCATATCTTCATCCTCTTCACTATCTGAACCTTAAATGCACAAATGAAACAAATTACACATTGGTTCTAATAAAGATATTAACAGCCTCTCTTGCATTTCTCTCACTGTAACACCAACTGAAGAGTTGACTTGTTATGAGCTAAAAAAAATCAAGAAAAAAATACATTCCAGTGGTAGTTTAAGACAGCAACTCAAGAGAGAGTTTTCAGCTACCTTCATCCCCTTCTCCGCATAATCTACAGGCAGATTTCTTCAATTTTTTATTATGTTAAAGCAGTAACAAGAAATAATAGCTGCAGAAGCTACCGTGTCTACTGCATTTGTGGGGTTTTTTTGTAATATTCAGTAATTAAAAAATTACTCACTTTCTATAAATTACTCACTTTCTATAAAATGTATCAAGGATTTAATTATGGGAAGAAGTGCCTTAGCACATCTCTGCCTACACACGACTGCAGCTGTATTTTATTGCCCATTGCTGCATTTGAACAATGGGAGTGCTAAAACTCAACTGAGCAGTGCAATTCAGCAGATGTTGCAGTTCAAGTCTCATATAAGCAGAAAATTGATACTCTTAGTTTAATTTGTTAATTCATCACAACCCAGTCCAGCCAAAACTCTGTAACCTTTCCCTTTCTTAATAATGCTCTTCACAAAGCTGGTTTCCACCTCCAGAAGGACTGCTCTATTTTGAAGTGTCTAGCAGGGATTTGTGTACCTAAGGTAGTGTGGTGTTTGTTTGGTTTGTTTAGTTTTTCCTTGGTTGTTTTTTTCCCCATTAAACAGAGCCTCAGTAAAGTACAGGTTAAAACCCAAGCCAATGAGTCATGCTATGCATTCATTCTCTTCCTGCTACAGGCTATTGCTATTTTGGGAGAAGGTCTCTGTAATGAGGTCTTGCAGTATTAGCAATCAACAAGGTCTCCTACATTCATACCAACAGAAGCATTCCCCTTAAAGTCATCACATTTAAGAATACATTAATGTATTTCTGATTACATTAACAAGCAAAGAACATTCCGATATGACCATCTAATTTACTGACTGTGTGACTTGTGGCATGTTCAATTACCCAACTTAGGTATTTCAAAATGTCAAGTACACTTTCTAAAATTTTTTTTTCAAACCTCTCACACATAACCTGTTAGAACCTTGCTGACTTTCCCAATTCCAGGAATTAAAAAATTCCAACAGCTGGCGTCAAACCAGCGATCACAACCCCCAAAAATGCCAGAAATAGACTGATGTACACTGCAGTTAAAATGGTCTTCCTCCACTCACTTGGCAGACTGACTGTGAACTCTTTTTGGTGCTGCCTATTTCTGAGCAGAAGAAATACTAATTTTTACATCATTTTCCAAAGCAAACAAAAGGAAGGAAAGAAAAATCCACACCCCCTCCTCCCCCAAAAGCAGTCACTACAATTACTAATGAAAGGGAGGAAAAAGTGCACAGGAAAGGCTTTTCACAAGTGGCTTCTCCCTTATTAACTATCCTTTTAATCTTCCAGCCTGAAAGACATCTCAGACTGCTCTAAAAATTTTATACCTGTTAGAGGTGGAACAGTTGAAGCAAAAACTCCCTAACTCAATTCTTGGCATAAGTACACATGACATAAAAACACTTCCAGGGATGGGGCATCCACAGCTTTTCTGGGCAACTGGTCAAAGTGTCTCACTTACTCACTGAATAAGTAATTTCTTCCTACCATCTAATCCAAATCTTCCTTCTTTCAGTACAAAACCATTCCCCTTGTCCTGTTACTATCTGCCCCCATAAAAAGTGCCTCTTTTTCTTAAGCCCCCTTTAAATATTGGAAGTCTTCTTGGAGCCTTCTCTTCTCCAGGTTGAACAACTACAACCCTGTCAGCCTTTCTTTCCAGCTCTCTGATCATCTTTGTGGCCTCCTCTGGACTGACTTGAACAGATCCATGTCTTTCTTGTGCTGAGGACCCCAGAACTGGACAGAGCACTCCAGGTGAAGTCTCATAAGGGCAGAGTAGAGGGGCAGAATCCCCTTCTTTGACCTCCTCTTTTGATGCAGCCCAGGATGCAGTTGGCCTTCTGGGCTGTGACCGCACACTATTGGCTCATGTCCAGCTTTTTGTCCATGAGAACGCCCAACTCCTTCTCCACTGCTCTGTTCTCATGCAGTTCTTCTCCCAAGCTGTACTCATGTCTGGAATTACCCTGACCCAGGTGCAGCACCTTGTGCTTGGCCTTGTTGAACTTAATGAGGTTCTCATGGGCCCACTTCTCAAGTTTGTCCAGGTCTTCTGCATGACATCCTGTCCTTCAGGTGTGTCAATTGCACTGCTCAGCTTCATGGCACCAGCAAACCTGCTGAGGGCACCCTTGATTCCCCTGTGTCACTAATGAAGGTACTGAAGAGCACCAGTCCCAAAACAGAGCCCTGGCAGTCACAACATGTCACTGGCCTCCACTTTGACATGAACTCAATGACCACAGCTCTCTGGCTATCCTTATCCATCAACAAGTCCATCCATCAAATCCACATCTCTTCAATTTGGAGATAAGGATGTCATGTGGGACTGCGTCAAGGCCTTACAGAAGTCTAGGCAGATGACATCACAGCCTTCCCTTGTCAACCATTGCAGTCGCTCCATCATAAAAGGTCACCAGACTGGTCAGGCAATGTCAATGTGGAGATTGGAAGGGGCCTCTGGAAGTTGTATTGTCCAGCCTCCTGGCTCAAACAAAATCATCTACTGCCCAGGACTATGTCCAGATAGCTTTTGTGTATAACTGAAAAGACAGTGTAGGGGGGGAGCTCCAAATTTGTTAGATACAACCTTACTGAGTAAAGTGAAAGGATCACCTTCCTCAACTTGCTGGCAACAATCTCCTTAATGCACCCCAGGGTACTGCTGGACCTCTTGGCCACCAGAGCACATACTAGCTCATGGCCAACTTGGTGTCCACCAGGGCCCCTAGGTCCTTTCCTACAAAGTCGTTTCCCAGCTGTTTGACTCCTGGTCAGCATATACTGGTGCTTGGGGCAGTTCCTCCTCAGATGCAGAACCTCTGCACCTCCCTTTGTTGATTCTTCATGAGGTTCACTGTCAGCCCACTTCTCCCCTGTCAAGGTTCCTCTGGATGGCAGCACAGTTCCTCTGGTGTACAAACTGCCACTCCCAGTTTTGTGTCATCAGCACACTTGCTGTAGGTATACTCTGCCCCATCATCTAGGTCATTAACATACATTAAACAGGGTCAGCCCCAGTACTGGGACACAGCTGGTTACTGACCCCCATTTGAATGTCATGCCATTGATCATCATATTCCAGGTCTGCCTGTTCACACAGTTTTCAATCCACCTCAGTTTTCTCATCCAGCTTACACTTTGTCAGCACATACTCCTGATACTCCTGGCGTCTTCTAATGAAGAATGTTTTACTTTGAGAAATCAGGCATGTCCTGTCTCTCTTGTCAAAATGCTCTACACATGCTATAGCTCCCAACTCCTCTGGTCTCAGAGGAAAAGCAGTTGCCCAGTTTCAGAGGCAAGACATCTTAAGATTTCTTGTACTATTCTCTAGTACATTTTGTCAAATGCACATCAGCTAAGAACCTCTGACTGTACCTATTCTTTCAAAAGAAATCCTACTGCTCACTATTGTCTTCACAGACTGACATATTCCTGCTGGAAGAATGAGAAAACAGGACAGCAAACTCTGGATGAATATAGAGCTCAGAGTGATTTTTTGACCATTTATGTATCTCTCAGAAACCTGTTCTGGGGAGAGACTGGTAACTTTCACAGAATGTAAGCGCCACCCACTGTCCTGCCATCACAGCACCATAGCTTGAATTTGGATGAGTTGCCCACATGACTCAGGGTAAATCCTCCCCCCCACACTATGTCTGATCATCTTCTTCTGCAACTCCCCTGGTTACCACCATCCCTTTCATAATTTCCATTAGGTTTACCAGCAGAGACTCAATTTCCCTTCGCTCCCTTACCACACAACACACCTCTTGTCTCCTATGCAGTCTCACACCCCACACTGCCCCTTCTTTCCTAAAACACTCCTTCTCTTAGTCTTTTCAGTAACTCCCAACCTCACCTGCCTCTTTCCCATTCCAGTGTACAGTGACATTCACATCACACTGTCTCTCCAACCACTGACCCTTTTCCTTTTACAGCTGGCGTCTGGAGTTTTAGTGCTACATCATGGATATCATTTGTTACCTCATTTCGGGATTCTAGTAATTACTTAGCCAAAAACTTAGGATAAGCACCCCACCCTTACCTTTGTTAACAATCACATTTGGTATGTGTGGCCACCCTGCCTTTAAAATACTGTTCCCTTAGCTTCTAGGATCTTTTCTTTTATACCTTCTTTCCTATGTCCCTGAAGGATCCTTCCCACATACTCCTCCCCAACACTCCAACACTTCCTGCTCTAATCTCTCTTCATTAAGGTAACACCATCTGTAAATGCAAGTACAGCTACTCCCTGCCTAGGGTTATATCATACAAGACCTCTCTTCCTCTAAGCAAAGCAAGCTTCACTCTATGGATCTCTGCACATTCATCTGCTCATTCAAGAGTAGGACAAATAAAAATAAAGCTCTCAAGCCATCACTCTCCTCCAACTGCACTTCTTGGGAACTGTGGCCAATATAATAATGGTCACTCAGACTTTCATCTAGCCCTTATCTTAGACACTTCTCTCAAATTCAAAACCAGATTTAAGCTAAACCTCAGGAATTTATTTGGATGATCTCAGTGGTGAGGTCTACCCAATTCATCCAACGGCCTGCAATTACTGTTCAGGCTCATTATCTCAGCTCTCAGTACACTGCTTTCTCCCTAGGGCATATAAATACATTCACAGATGTACACAGGAGATGCCCCTGACATACCAAACCCAGCAGTAACTTCCTGTTGTAGCTAAATACAAGGTTACAACTGGAGGGTGACTTTCTTATCACTCTCTACTGCAATAAGCTGTGGCTGCTATAATAGAGATATATTCTTGCTACAGAAACTATAATTCATTCATGGTGCATCACACTGCAGATTCTCATGCCCTTCACATTCAGGGAAGTGGGGGCTGGAGGCTGTGACCTAACTTTAGTCATTTGCAATCTGTTAACTAAAGGTTTGGAAAAAGCAGAGACGGGACATATGTAGCATTCACACCGGACCTCAAACTGGACCACAGATGGATTTTCACCCATGAAAATCTTGACTATGGAGAGGGAAAGCAACTATTCTCACTGTCTTCTATAAATTTGTTCTTATGTCCTCTTAAATTCTTTTGCTGGCTGTATGTAAAACAAAAGCTTTTGGGCATAGTGGGAGCTAGGAAGCTTAGAAGCATTCATGAAAATGAACTGAAATCCTGCTCTTCCAAACGTAACAGCTCTCACAGAAGCTGCATTTGGTAGTATTTAAACACTTCAGGCAAGAGTAGCAGATTGAAGATGCAGGCTGACAACTCCATTTGAGCACACTGAAATGTACTTTATGGGTCAGTGAAAGAGGTACAGTGGCTATTTGGCAGACAACACTACATTTAGTATACCACTTATTTTGACAGGCTTGAGACAGACTAGCTCTTCAAAAGAAAGGACAAGAAATACTTCAAAAAATGCACACTTATTATTTAAAAGAGTCTGTTTTACATAAGAGCACAGTCACTGAAGCATCTCATTTGAACATAACTAGGAGAGATACAGTTGAGGTAAAGACATCAACTTACACAAAAATAACTTGCAAATCAAAACCTTGTGGCACTCCTGTCAGTGTCCCGATGGATACGATGACCCCAACCTACCATCATCTTTGCCCTCAACATTGTCCAGCACTCATTAAAAGTGTACTTTCTGTACTTTCAACACACAGGATATCACAAGACATAGACAATGGAATAATGATATTTTTCTGCACACTACAATTTTTTTGTTACAAAGGAAGACATTGAAAACTCTTCTCTTCTGCACTTCCCAAACCACTTGATTAGCATGCATGAAGCTCCCATCATGTGTTGTGGCTTCAGAATAAAAACGAAAACCATCATTTATGAACTCAGACTTAGCAGCAGCAGAGAACAAGTAAGAATGCCTACTCTTTTCATACCTCAATGGAAATTCAAGCATCTCCTCCAGCCAAGGGTTTCCTATAAGTAACATACAGTTGATATAGTATTGCAACATATGCAGGAACTTTTATTTTTATTTATTTAAATGAATGCAATACCACAGTTCCCACAGCTGTTGTGCTAGTAAAATGGTGCACAAGATGCACTGGTCAGATTGCCACATCCAAACACAATACAGATGCTCAGAAGCTAATGGCAGCTTCATAAAGGTGATTTAGGGAAAGAGCTTTTTCATTTTGCAGCTCATCCAATACCAACAACAGTCTGATATTTTTCAACAGGATTCTCTGTCGTGTTTCTCACTTACTTCTCTCTCTAGAATAATAGCTATAGGCTTGAGAAAGTCACAAAGCAAGCAATTCTGGTTTGCATTTCCTTATACTCAGTTGCTTTTCTGTAACAGGTCAACAAGTTATACCAGCCTACGATATGCTGTACAACTTTCCATTGCAACCCTTCAATACTGGTTTTGCCACATTAAGACTTGCAAATGATGGCTGATGCTGCTGAGCCACACACTGTGTGTGTGGCTTTCTCGTTTTAAAGAAAAGCTTTATAAACTCTTGGTAACAACAGACCTATCACCAACAGCGAATTTTCTAATACTCTGTTTTAATACAGGAGGGGGAGACAAAGGCAGCTCTTGCTGTCTAGGTCCTCCCTTGCTGAAACTAACTAAAAAAGGGGACAATGCTGCTCTTTACAAGTTTGCTTAGGAACGCCAACTGCCAAAGGAGTCATGTGTCATTCCATCAATTTCCTGCTCAAGGATTTTTTTGCTATAGTGACCACATGTGTAACTTAAGTGGAATGCACAATGAGCAGCCAGCCAGCCAGTTAAGGTTTGCAGCCTCTGGGTACGGCCAATCACCATAATAGTAAATATTAACGTAGTAAAAGGATACCGAAAGAAAGGGTAAATTATGAAACTTCTGAAAGCAAGACCAATACAAAAAAACAGACTGGAGCATAGTTTACACACAGAAAAGGGTTTGATCAAAGTCATCACCTCTGAGCTAGTATATGCCAGCAAATAAAGCTATACTAGAAAAACTACCCAGGCAGGAAGCCTGAAGTACCCCTATATAGCAAAAGAGTCATTCCCCTCTTCTCACAGCCTCGTATCTTTAGGTTACACAACAAACTATACCAGAAGTGAAGTCCATACAGCTAAATCAACTGCTTGCAAGTTACAGCTCTCTTCCAACTTTTCCTCAAAAAAAATATGAAAAAGTTCACGAAGCAAAAACAGCCACCCATATTAATACACAATTATACAACTCTAATTACATTACAAGAGACCTATCATTCTAAGAATTTTAATAAAGTGTAAAAGAAAACTTTGTACTGGGAATGCCATAATGCGCAATATCACAAAATTATTTGGATTAGAAGGAACCTAAAAGATGATCTAATTCCAACTCCTCTGCCATGGGCAGAGACACTTTCCAGAAGACCAGGTTGCTCAAAGCCCCATCCAACCTAGCCTTGAGCACTTCCACAGATGGGGCATCCACAACTTCTCCAGGCAACCTGTTCCAGTGCCTCATCACACTCACAGTAAAGAATTTCTTCTTATTATTGAATCTAAACATATTCCCTTTCAGTTTAAAGGCATCTCCCCTTGTTCTAGCTCCCTATGTCCTTGTACAAAGCCCCTCTCCATCATTCCTGTAGGCTCCCTTCAAGTACTGGAGGGCCGCAATTTGGTCGCTCCAAGGCCTTCTCCTTTTCAGGCTGAAGAACTCCAACCCTCCCAGCCTTTTCTCACGGGAGATGTGATCCAGCCCTCTGATCATCTTTGTGGCTTTCTCTTGGGCTCACTCCAACAAGTCCATGTTCTTCCTGTGCTGAGGACCCCAGAGCCGATGCAGCACTGCAGGTGGGGTCTCACCAGAGTGGAGCACAGGGACAGAATCCCCTCCCTTGTCCTGCAGGCCATCCTGCTTTGGATGCAGCCCAGGACACGTTTGGCTCTCTGGGATGCAAATGCACATCACTGGGTCATGCCCAGCCTCTCGTGCACCAGCATCCCCCAAGACCTTCTCAGCAGGGCTGATGTGCATCAGGATCATCTCCCAGCCTTTACTGATACCAGGGGAGGTGTAGCTTTATGGAAAACCCCTCCCCACTGAGAAAATGAACTCCGCTAATGAAAGAGAAAATGAACTCCACTAATGAAAGTGATAATTCTGTAATTATACCAAGAAATTTTAATGGTATGACTGCGTCTGGCTGGGAGTATCTCCATAAACCACCTGAAAAATCCAGATCAGCAAATGCTTAGGGTAGCCAGAAAATATTAAGTATCTCTTCTATATCAAAAGCACTTAAATCAATTCCAGCTCACCACAATTTTTTTCCAGAAAACTATGTAATTATCCTATTTTTTTTCCCTTTAATCAATCAATGTCAATTTGTCATTCAGAGATAGCACTTCATTTTAATCTTCTTGGTGGAACAGCAGCACCATGTTATAGCTCTCATAAACTTGTATCAAGACTAGCAGTGTAATTTTTCAAAGAACAGTTTAGGGCTAATTCAGAAACAGCTTTCAGTAATATACCATGAATTTGCAACCCCCCAAAACAGCAACAAGAAGCCAGAAAAAGCAAAAATGTCTACAGAGAAATGTCAGGTCTTCTAGAAAAACATCAAAATACTTTAAAATACTGACAAGTATTAACACTCCATCTCAGCTCTGGTACTCTTTGCATGAAAATGAGCTGGCTCAATCCTCTTTGATTATCCTATATAAAACCAATATGATCACTTTAGCATGCCATTAGAATCTGGCAGTTTAGAGAACTTAAAAACTTCCACTGAGATTTTTTTTCTCCAAATGGATGTGTGAGTCATGTGCCAGTGAAGACAATTATCAAATGACAAGAAGTAGCCAGGAGGTCAGAGTTAAAACAGGCAGAAGTATTTTGAGAAATGATGCTTTTAGCAGGGTCACATTTGTTTCAGACACAGTATAAATCAAGCCAAACAGATCTGAGTACAAATTGATAAATATGCATAGGAGTGCTTTAACTTCTTTAACTAGAAAGGAGTTCTCAGACTCAAACATCACTTTTGCCTCCTTCTAGAATAAAGCATATAGGGATGACAGAGTTTGTTACACTGAATGAAAATGTTTAATTAAGCCTTTTTTCAAAACATGCCCAAAGCATGGTTTCCTGATCTCTTATTCATTGAAATACCACTACAATACAAGAAGCACCAAGCAACAGTTTATGTTACCAGTGTAAGCGTTCCATTTTTTTATTGGAAAAATCGGTTTACTTGAAAAATTGTGTTTAAAGTTTATTTTCTACCTTTTGTGGTATCTGAAATGCTGTTTAGCAAGGCACACATCATGTCTCCTTCAATGTGGTGAGGATTCAGGATGCGAGCTGGTCGCTGGGTCATTTTAAATTGGTTTTCCAGTTCCAGGAAGCTTTTGTCTCCAGAAAGTACAGTGAAAGGAATTTGCTTGGGCAGGTGCTCATCCAGACGACCAGCCTATAGGGAAACAAATGACAAGTGTTGAACAGAGATCACGTTTTCATCTCATGGCATGTGGCTGGCTTTGTGCAAGACAGGTCTTCATTGGAAAGTTTTCTACAGCACTTTAGTCCTGCTTTTATGATCCAAGCCACGTTATACCACTGTGAAAGGCACTGTTTCAAAAGCTGGATGCTCATTTCTTCTCTATGTACAGTAGATACAGGTAATGGCTACCAGAACAGCACAGACAGAGTATGGAACAAATTCCTAAAAAGCAGCATTTTAGAACTGTCTCCACATAAAACAAGTAATCTGTGCAGAGCATTTTAAGAGTAACATAAAAAGCATAATGAAACATAAAACCATTGTTGCACAAATGCGTTTATATAATTAGACAGCTAGTAATATTATCCAACTGATAAAGCTCTATATGGCCTCAAGCTGCACCAGGGGAGGTTTACATTTCCACTGAAATGGTTGCCAAGCATTGAACAGGCTGTCCAGAGAAGCAGCGGAGTCACCATCCCTGGAAGTGTTCAAAAATCATGTGGATATGGCACTTGAGGACATGATGGTGGTAGTGCTGGGTTGATGGTTGGACTTGATGATCTCAAAGGTCTTTTCCAACCTGAACAATTTATGATTCTACATTAGGAACACGAGTCCCCACAGCAACCCAGATTCCTACCCCTCACCTGCACATCCCCAACCCTGCCAAAGCCCAAGGTCTACTGAATAAAGGCACTGCTCTTTGGCAGTTCAACAGTCTGTGAAACTGGCACCCATTGAACTCCATTTTAAAGATGGCTCGAGATTTGGGCTACTTGAAGAGAGATGAAGGAGTTACATATCACTCTTGAATAGAAACTGTAAGAAGTACCGGTTTTTAACTCTTCATTCTCTAACCAGTTCCCTCCCCCTCCTCAACAGACTGTTGTACTATTTGGGCTAATTTTTAAATCACTTCTTGACCATCTGTCTCCACTCAATCCAGGTTTATCATTCTTTATAGTGGACACAGAAGTCTCATGGAAAGAATCTACGAATGTCATCTTCAATCAGTACTTAACATCAGTAGCAGATACCGTCTGCCACTCTTCTCTGGGTACAGGACACAACAATAAAGCAAGTTTGCCCTAACTTACATGAACACAGAGAGCAAAGTCTGCTGCTTCTCTTCTGGTACTGCAACGTGGATGAAGAAAGAAACATCCAATCCTCTTAAGATAATTGTAAATTTTGCAATGCACTGGAGGCTTCCAATTGCTGTATCCTCCTACACAGTGAAGAGGAATAATATTAATAATAATAAAAACCAAACATGAAAAACAAACAAACCATGGGTTTGGGCAGAAATGCCTCTATGAATTAAGAATGCAAGAAGGCAAACACAAATACAAAACTGTCTTTAAAGACAGAATTCAAGTTGACCAATGTGAAAGCTAAGAAAAACATATAACCAAAATTCCCCAACCCTGTTGCTCTTTAGAAAGAAGGCAAAACAAAGTAGCTAGCCTGATACTACTCATTCGATTTTGTACGATCTTTTTCTTCCAAATCCTGAAAAACTTATCTTCTAGATATCCTATGCTTTTAGACACAACGATGTGTTTTTCTCCAGTTTGAAGCCCAGTTATGGTTAACTTGCAGAATCAGAAGAGCTCTGGAAACATAGTACAAGTAACAGAAATGTTTCTCTTAGGGAAACATGTACTACAGGAGTAACAGTCAACATGTACTATAACTGCCGGACATATCACATGTCAGAACTCATTAAAAAGATGATCCAAGAAGTGGAGCAACAGCTGAAACAATGATAGAGTCCTGAAAAACCCCTGGATGCAGTCAAGGATAAGCAAAATGAGGCTACAACTGGGAAAAAAGTGCAGGAATTTTCTAAACAGTATGCTAAGCATATAGTTACTGGCTGAGAAAATAGCTGCATAATAAAGATGAGCTGAGTGAAGTGCCTGCTATAGACAAAACCAGTACCAGACTGAAACAAGTTGCAAGGGAAAGGAAAGAAGCAGGAAGTCTCTCAAGAACAGAGGGAAAACCAGAGGAGCTTGTACCATAAAAATACATATGACACCATAAAAAGGCAAGCAAACAGAAGGACAATTTGATCAGAGCGACTAAGAATTTTGTAACATTCCAATGGCTGAGAAATAATGGGTCTGAAACATAGAGGAAAAAACATCTGCTGGATGATAGAGTGGCTGGATGAGAGAAAGGATTTTGAATGGAAAACGAGAGCAGTCATTGATGGCACTTCATATGAGGACATGGGAAACCAATGCTCAAGTAAACAGGCTGGAGAGGATGGTTTATGCCAACATGTCCACCTGCAGTCTGACAAAGAAAAGCATTCCTCAGTAGATTTCTCCTGTTCCCCCCTGATTCCGCTTTTCAGCTTAATGACAAGAAGATGGTATCAAAAATGATCTCAAGGATTTAAGAGTCCGCACAGAAATGATTTAGTGGTAAATCATTTAGTGGTATCTGTCCATGAGAAAAAAATGCTATTTGCAAGTTGTTCCCATCTGCTGTGACAGCCCTCATTCACTGCTATTTGGGAAAGACTTGAAATCACCAGCCCTGGTCTTTGGTTGCATAAATGTACAACATAAGCATTTGAGCAGGGCAGCTGAAAACAACAACAGACCTACATTTATTCAGTTTCTTAGCTCACAAATGGATGAAAGACAACTGAGTAGCTGAAGACTGTCACAGAGTCCAGACAATACAATGGAGGAACTCAAAGCAAAGCTAAGGCTATACTACAAACAGGAATAATATAAATAATGCAGATATATAATATAAAAATTATAATTAAAAAATCAGAAATGTTGTTTGGGAAATGCAGGAAAAAATTGCTGCTGTATTTTCACAGGTTAAACAAACAAGAACAGCATGCCTCAAGTAACTATGCAAACTATTTTGATAAGAGGGTACCTACAACAATAGATCCAGATATGCCTGGGAGCTTTAAGTGTTCCCAGGCTCAAAACCAATATAGTTGACACCAATAAACTGGTAAACGTTTCTCTAAGATGAATATGGCCAATTTTATTCACAAGTAACTCTTTAGCATATTTTAGTTCATTTTTAGTTCACACGCTTCAGGGTCGGTTCCCATGAGGCAGCCTGCACGCAGCCAACCCATTTGGAAGCAAGGAACTGAGTGGTGCTGATATGGGCTGTGCTGTGCTATCAGGCACCTGTGCTTGGAACATCTCTGGGCACAGAGTCTTACCCAGCACAAAGGTACCTTTGGGTAAGAGTATTGTATTAGTAGGTGTCCCTAATGATAGACCAGTAACACTATAGCTATACTATGATTAGCTCTTAAGTCAGAGAACAGAAGTTTTCTGACAATACGGCTCAGACACCCCTAGGTTCAACCAACTTTTTGTTTCAAAACCAAATCAAAACCAGGTTCTAACCTTGGAAAACAGTAACAGCACAGAAGACCTTGTCATAGCAAATAAGCCTAAGTCAACCAATTACAAATTAGTTTTGAGTAAATTAGATAGAATAAAAAGTATGAGCGAAAGCCAGTGTCTGAATTCATGTGGGGAAATTCTTCTTTACTAAACAATTCTTCATAAAACTCAGACAGAATAGCCAGACACTTCTTCCAGTCAGATACCTAATAGTTTCTTTTGAGTAGAAAAAGTTTTTCCAAGGCCAAGTAGATTGAGTGAATAACCGTAGAAATAAACACACCTTCAGCAATTAAGAACTAAAACCAAACCCCAAATCACAACAGAATTCAAAGAGTGCACAGGTAAAGTAAAACCCACCCAGATGTTCAAGCTGAGCAAAGCCTTAAAAAAGATAGTAAGGACAAACAACGGCTTATTCAGGCATATAGAAAAGAGAATGTACATAAATGAAGCAACCAAGCAGCACGGATGAAATAGAAATCTAGGACCAACAGGTACAATATGGAAAGTGTAAGCTATCTTTTAACTTGTTTATCTTGTGAGACCCAACCTGGACAATTGTGACTAGTTCTGGTGTCCCCAGTATAAAAAGGACATGGAAGCGTTGGAGTAAGTCCAGAGGAAGGTCAGGAAGTTGATAAGAGCATCAGCCCTATGAAGACAGGTTGAGAAAGTTGGAGCTGTTCAGCCTGGAGAAAAGGTTGTGTGGAGATCTCACAGCAACCTTCCAGTATTTCAAGGGGCCCCAGGGAAGCCAGAGAGGGACTCTTGGTCAGGAACTGTAAGAGGACTAGACAAGGAGTAACAGGTACAAACTGAAACAGGAGAAATTTAGGTTAGATATTATAATGAAAGTTTTTACTGTGAGGATGGTTAGACACTGTAACAGGTTGTTCAGGGAGGTCTTGGATGCCTCAACCCCAGCCAGTTACAAGCCAGGTTGATAAGGCCTTGAGCAACCTCGTCTAGTGGGAGGTGTCCCTGTCCATGGCAGGGGGGTTGGGATGAGATGATCTCTAAGGTCCATTCCAATCCCTTAACATTCAATGATTCAAAACCCCCGAATCAGTATTTTCTGTGGCTTCCATGTGTACAGGAATGCTGTTACAGAAAAGCCAAAGGTAATGAAAATCCAGGTAGCGATACAGAAGTAATGCTGGAGTAGAACACAAAACTCAGGAGAATAACTTGCTTTAACAGGGAAGATGAGAGGATTTGTCCCTGAAACTCCGAATGAGCAGATACCAGATTACAGGTCCAGGAGCACAGGTGACTGTGTGAATCCCTAACACTTTAGATGAATAGCCATACTTGGTTTGCTTTCAACAGCTAACTGGAAAATTTGTTTCTAAGAAGGAAAAAAAAAAAAGTGACCCAGGCATCAACAGGCCTTTCTGTCCAACCTGAGCAGCATGACAACTGTCATCTTTCAGAATATTCTTGGTTGTCTTCTCTGGGAAAAGATAATCAAAAACACTTAGCAAGGAAGTGCAGTGCCATAGTGTGTATCAAGTGTAAAACATACCAAACCTACAAATCTGGTAAGATGACACCTGTGTTTCAGGCCATAAATATTTTTAAACTATCTCTTATCTACACTTTATTGAAGAAATCAATGTACTACAGACAAAAAATTTATAAAGGCAGATACAGAGAAAACCAGCAGAAAAAGCATGAGGTGGACAAGTAGCTGGTTCAAAAACAGTCAGATAAGCAAAAGTACCAAGTTAAAAGGATGCTAATGGGAGACTTTGCAAAACAGTACGATCTTTAAGGGCCCTTTCAACAGAAACCATTCTATTGTTCTATGAAACTCATGACAATGCGAGTTCCATCAGTAACTGCTATCATTCACTGGTATCTTCAAGATGGGGCATACACCTACTGTTGTACAGGATGACCAGGACTACCCTTTAAAAAACAAGCCAGAGACAGAACAAAATTAAAAATGTAAGAATGCAAAATCACACCTTCTGGAACTAAAAAAACAAATCAAAACAAAAAATCCCAGCCTTATGTGAAGGATTTAGGAGTTAAAATAATCTCGGAGTATTATGGCTGTTCTGATAATTATGAAAATATGATACAGGTTAAGTAAGTTCCTGAGGGATGCCAGAAAAACTCCTAAACAGTTCCACAATTCTGGAACAATATTCTACAAGGAATAATAGGAGCAGTGGAGGTTTAGACTGAGTTACAAAAGTTCAAGAACACTTCTGTTACACGGTGCCTGTGACACTGCAACTTTAGAAACTCTAGTGGCTACTTGCTCCTGTTCTTCATTCTCTCAGATTCAAGGAATCTCTGCTCAAGTGTATGTGTAGAGTTGTTAATCTTATCTTTTAATTTCCTCCAAACATCTTTTACCTTGAAAACCCCAGATAAATGTCCCTTGGTTCAGGTTAGCTGGCAGTTGTGTGAAAAAGCTTCCCCAGTTGTCCAGATCCACCAACACAATATGAGTCATGGTACTCAGGTAGTCAAGATCAGGAAGTTCATCATCTTCAATGAGAAAAAAAGGACAGATTTAAAATTCATGAGACATTCTGGTCAACCAACATGCTTTTGAAAATTCTTGTCTTCACATATGTAAGTGAAAAGTTACCAAAAAAAGTTACAAAATATGATGTTATTTGGTGACTGCATAGATTTAAAAATCAACTGACTGCATAAATTTAAAAATCAACTGAAGTAGCATTTAATAATGCACTAATTAGAGAGAAGTGCAGAGTCTGGCTATATGATAATATAGATCTTGATAGTTTTCTGGTAAGCACAGAAAGCTGCTGTCCTGTTATTTTAATAACTCATTTAATATTCAACTGTGCACCCCCAACTACAGCAAGTCTCTGTGCCATTCAATTGCTTGCATGCATAAAAACACATAAAATGTTTAGGTGCGCACTTTCTGCTGTACTTCTAACATAAATGTCAACCTCTTAATGAAAAGCACTATGACACCACTAGTAATTAAGAAACACTTCCAGTTTCTGAACACAAGGTACACCTTCAGCCTTCTTGATGTCCTTCTTAGGAGTGATAATGAACTTGGAAAAAAAAAAGTTACATGCTTGAGGGGAAAAAAACAATACATACTGGGAATATAAATTCTCAGCTGATACTGTGTTTTGGCAAGCTAAGAAAGCTGTAATGATGGTGATATAACAGGACTGCCCACACAGAAAGCAGTAACAGGTTCATAAATATTTATGTATATAAAGAAGGCAAGTTTCTTTTGAATGTGTATGATAGATCATTTTTACACTTCTAGGCATTAGATCCCTAATTGGGGTTATCCTTGATAGTCCTCTTCCTTTTAACACCAAATTATGCTCCCAACTAATTTGAAAATCAAATGTTTCAGTCTCAGGATCCTTACATCTGCCTGTTTGTTTTTTTTTCCCAAGACTTCATATATATGGCATGTAACAAATTGTGGAGTCTGAGTTTCAGAAATTCAAGTACCAAGAATTCAGTATTTGAGAAATAACAAGAAATAAATTCTGAGTTCATTTATAGACTGGATGTAACTAAATGGTGACATGTACTGACAGTGAAACAGAGTGTGTTAAGGACAGCAATACTTTTCTAATGTTGAAAGAAATTATCCACATACTTTCACTAAATTCTTCAGACTGTTCTGAGTCCTTATTTTTTATTTTCTTTCCCTCTATTGGGCCCCGTGGAGGAGACAACTGTGGTCTGTCCTGAGTTTTCGATGGAGATGCTTGAAATTGTTGCCTGTGAGGTTTTCTGACCACACAAGCCCCACTTGCTGCAAACTTGAATACTGCGTCTTCTGATTCTGATGCAAGACTTGATACATCAGGTTTCTGCGAGAAGCAGTGCTTCCCGTGATAGTGCTGATGCGCGCTATGAAGATCATCGAAGTTTTTGTTGCATGCAGCACATCTAACAACATACATCTCTCCCTTAGGTTTCACGGACGTGTGACTCTTGAGATGACTGTTCAAATCAGCAATATTCTGTGCCGTTGCAGAACACAAGCAGCATCGAAACCATAAGTTTCCTTTTTGCAGCATGGCTTTCTGACAATTGTCATAATCATTCCTCCTGTTTATTTTGGATTCATAAGTTGTCCGGCAACCACAGGTTAGAAGGTCTCCTTGTTCGACTGGGAGGAAGTCCTCATCCATTTTTATTGACAGTTCCATCTGCTCAGGCACAAATGTATAGTCCACACTATGAATCTCCTTGTAATGGATTAGAAATTCTCCTTCTGTGTCGAAAAAGAGATTACCACAAAGGCCACAGAAGTATTTAGTCTGTATCTCCTGATTATGATGCTCTTGAAAGTGTCGCTGTAGCGTTCCTACTTTCCGAAAATGACTTCTGCATAAGCCACATGAGTACCTGTGAAATGCGTGGCTTTCTAAGGACATGCAATGTTGTTTAACGCTCTCTTCAGACTCAAACATCTCCTCACAAATGCGGCACTGCCATTTTCCCGCAACAGGACCACTTTCAGGGGAGAGTTCCACAGGGCTGGAAATGCAGTCTTTACCTTCACCTGCAGAAATGCTCACTGCGTCAGAAGCAGATGGCATAGGTTCATCTTCTACAGCTTCTTGCTCGTAGTAGTAACTATGTCCACCATGACATTCAGTTATGTGTCCCATAATATCCTCTTCTCTAAGATCTACAGAGCATGCTCTGCACCAGAGAAGAAAATTAGTCAAGTGTGCTCCTCCATGGAATCGACTCATATGCAGGCGGATAATGCTTGAATTTTCAGCCAGCTTTCCGCACACAGCACACTTGTGACAGATCCTATTTGCTGATAAAATATGCTTTTCTACTGACTCTTCTGTAAAAAATTTTTGAAGGCATTCACAAAACCAGGCTTTTACTTTGCAAGCACTACCTTGACTTTGGTTTGCTACTTTATCTTCACTTTTATCTTTGAAATAACTCTTCCGTTTTGAAGGAGCAGACCCCATTTCACTGGTGGACTCATTTGGACTCAAATGTCTTTTAAGCAGTAGTCTTGACCGATCCACAATGTGGCACAAATGGGACTGATTTTTATGTTTTCCACTGACATGACAGAACATCAGGATGGACTCTTCCAGTGTAGTAAAAACTCTAATGTTATGTTGAGTGGCTTGTTTATGTTGGGTCATCTGATTCTTATCAGCAAACAGTTCATCACAGTTCTCACAGTGACCTTTCATTTTAAATATCTCTGCAACTTGGGAGATGCTTTTCTTTGACAGTGCCATAGGCCCAGAATTATGACAACGTGTTCTAGAACGGATTAAAAAAATGAAGAGGTTATATCACAATCTGAAACATTTTTAAACTTTTAGAGGTACTTGAAATATTACCTAGTAGCTACAGCAATACAGGGAAACAGCGTCCTCTATGTACTTTAACCCACTTACTAGCTTGCCAACAAAACCATGCAACACATATCTAGTCTCTGAACTTTGAAGAGAATAAGGTGCTAATTTCCAAAGCTAGCACTTCGATTGATGCTTGTGTTGTTGACTACACATTTTCAAAATCAAATCCTGTCAACTTAGAAACAGTGGAGCAGACACCAAGTTTTGTTGTTCCATTACAGAAAATCAAAAAGGATCCTGACATTGATCAGCTTTCTGCAGTGTGGGAAAAAGCTAAGGGGGCAGGCTTTTGATTGTTTACTCAGGAAATCAACACTCAGATGGTCCTAGTTGCTCTGAAATGCACTAGTACCACAAAAAGCATGCCTGCATATCTATCATTGATCTATGGGTGTTCACATTATAAAGACAACTGCCCTTCACAGACCTGAAATGAGCTGTTAATTCCATATGTGAGCGCAGTATCTTGAAGCAGGACATACACTTCACTTGGAAGGAGACCTCTTTGCAAAGAGATATCAAGAGGTTCTTTGCAAAGGATGGAAAAGGTACTGGATTGTCAGACTTCACTGCATCTGTAAAATGGAATGGTAGAAAGCGCAATCACACATTGGAGTTTTTCCATAGAATTTCAGCTTTCTGATTACATGATTACTATTGTTACTTGTTTGTCACAGGGCTCAGAAAGCAAGTTAACAAGTGTCAGCTGAGCCACAGTAACTATGCAATGGAAGCTGTAACTAAACCCTGAATTTTTTAAACTTCTGTAACTTATATCTGAATCTGTTTGCATCTTGCTTTTTCATACGTGGTGACTGACTTTACTTCCCTTTTCCTCCTTCTACAATGCCAGGTCAATATTTCTCTTAGGAAGGTTCTTACCTTCTCCTCCTCCACCTATTACCAACTTACTTAAGTCTACTCTTAAAACATACAATTTTAAGCCACAGAGTATTTTTTTTTTAAAAAGCACACAATTTATTTAACAAGTTCCCCTATACTCTGACCATCTCTTTCTCATCCTTAATGTTAATTCTTAAAGTTTTAGATGCTGGACTTTTCTGTTGTTCTGAGTATATGCTCCACATGTAACTTCCCGTACCAGTAGTATAAGAAAACTCTCTTGAAAAGAGAATGAGAAATGGTTTATGGCCTATACACGGTTCATGTTCTGCACCTTAGCAGGCAAATTCTCTTTGATTTTTCTGTTTAGTAAGATGTGATGATCAGCAGGCAGTAATCTGAAGTTATGACTTTTAGCTAAATTCACTGACCATGCTGATAATTATTAATCATGAAGCCTTACTAATGGAATATAAAAAATGGAGCACTCAAATTTTTGTTCTCAGTTTGGCACTCTCCATCTAAAGAAGAAAACACTAACTTGTGCTTCTAATCTTTTCAAAGCAATCGCCCAACAGTAGTCTTTTTTAAAACCTATGACCTGAATTTAAAAGCCTCTGCAGCCATCACACTCAGAATTAATAACCTATTTGAGAATAAAAGTACATTAGAGTGACAATGCGTAAGGGAAACTATAACCATGCAGCTGATTGTCACTTCACTACATGAAAGCAGCAGTACTGACTAGACCTTCAGGGGATTCCTTCAAAGCCTGCCTTTTCTGTACATTTCCTGCAGCCACTCTAAGGGAGGGCAGGAGTCCAAGATACACTTACAAAGATGAGAAATAACTTTATGAATCCTTTCAGCCATGTAGGCTTGTCCAGAGAGCTACAATGTCTAAATTATGTCTACTTAGCAGTTTAGCTACCACTGAAGTAAATGCTTTAATGCCAATTGCTTATGCCAGAAAAAAAAGTCAGTACAGCTGTGTTGGGCATTAACCCTGTTTGCAAGACCATGACCAGATCTTTCCTCTGGACTCTATTCATGGTTCAGGATGTTGCCAGCTCACAATACAACCAGTATTTCAGCCTTCAGCAGCCATGCAGCCCATGCAAGCCATCAAACTGGCAGCAATGTTCCAGCTAAGCACTCTAATTTGCAATTATATGGAGAAAAAATTTTCACAGGTCTTCGCCATCAGGAATGCAAAGGACACTGACAAGAAAAATAGCTTCCAAGCACACTACAGACAGAGTAAGAAGAAGGGACACAACAGCTGCTCTGACTGGAATTGAAAAAGAAATTGATGTGTTTTAGTCTCAGTCTTTATCAACATGCTAAATGTAAACTTATACAGAAAAGCACGGAGTCACTGGAGGATGAGAAGCTTTTATGAGAGACTTGACAGCACCTCATTATAGTAAGTGTGATAGAGGAATCATTTCTACACAAAAATATTAATTTCAAAGCATCACATTTAAGGTCTTAACAGAAAAGTAAGAATTCGTTAATAACAAACTTCAAAACCTTAAGCTATTTTAGGCAGCAGAAAAATATAAGTCACTTCCTATCTTAAGGATGAATTATCAGAAAAAAATTAGAGGCAGTACACTTAGTACCACTTAGTAGCAACGTACCACTCAGTTCAGAAACCTGGAGGAAGTGGTTCTCTTGTGACATATGCTGCAAACACTCTTCTCTTTTGGTGAAAAGGAGGAAGCAGTTTGGGCATGCAAAACACTGAATATGCTGTGGAGGAATACCTTTTTTATGCCCATCATTTTCATTTAGCTGGAAGAGAAAATTATGTGTTTAGGAAAAAATTACGACAAGAAACCAGTTCCAGTTCTCATGTCCTCCCGTTCCTCTCTAATTTCTGCATTAGTTATTTTCACTTTTAGGGTGTCAGCTACCACATCAGTATTCATCTACAGCCTACCACTGCACTTCAGCTCATAAGACACTAGGAACTCGCCAAAGTACCACTGTCAAAGCCAGCTACTCATCCACACTTACTACAGCACCAACTTCTCCATCCCCTTCTTGCACCACTAGAAACAAGCACCTTCCCAGGTACTCTTGACTCCAGCAATTCTTAGCCATTCCATCTACCCAGGCTCTCAGAAAAAGCTCCCTCTGTCAATAAAGCAGCTGTTTTCTCTCATGTCAGTTCTTCCCTAATCTTGCTAACCTCTAACTCCCCAAAATGCTGCTCCTCAGAGTAGCCTGAAAGGTCTGTGACTTTTGTAGAAGTCAACTCCTTCCACCTGCTTTGCCTTCTACATCAACTTCAGAACTCTGCCTTCAGGGCAAAAATCCTTTAGTTCTGCTTCTGATATTTCTGCTTTCTTCTTTCTACATCACAGCAACAATCTTCATTATATGCTTAGAGCTTTGACTAGGATTATCTCCCTTACACATCAAAGTAATCCCATCTTCTTGCTGTCTGCAAGAGACAGTCACTGCCTTCCCCCTACTTTGGCTGCTTCTCCTGCTAATGTCCGCAGACACATCACAGGCACACAACTTCGAAGCAATGGAGAAAAGGCAGGGACACACTATGATGCAATCTTTCAGCTTGTCAGGTATGACTACGTATCAAGAGTTATTACTATAAGTGAAATTTAGTCTGGTTTTCAGAATGTCTAAAATTTCCCCAAATTTAATGCAGCTTTTGGAGACTAGGCAAGAATATCTGTTATCAAAACACTCAACTCTGAAAACGCTATCCATTATCCAATTCAACACCAGACTGCTTAAATAAAACCCCCATCTCCTTTCTGCTGCTTCTCTTTACTGTCACTTACTTCACCCTAACTTCTTGTCTTTACCTTTCAGAGTTTTGGAAATGCAAAAAAGGGGAATACCTATCAACACCACAACAGATGGACAAGAGGCTCAAGACAGAACTATGGCCTTCCTGAAAGCATACCAAAAGATATAACCTAATGGTCACATCTAAAGGGAACACTGTCAGGCTACACCAGGTAACACAGCAGATAAGAAAAAAATACCTTGAAGTAAAAGAGAGGGAAGACAAAGAAGGTTAAATAAGAAACCCAATAAAAAACCCCACCAAAAATCAATACATAATTTTAAGTCTTAAACCCTCTACTACATTCAATCAGGTGAGTTACTTATCCTTATGATCTTGCCTTAGATAAAAGATGATCACTGTACTGCTGAGAGGTTGAAAATCTTTCGCAGCATATCACACAGGCAACAGCATTATGTGGGGGTCCATGTAATGTGACTGTTGGGTCACAAGGAGAATGATCAAACCTGAAGAAGAAATAATTAGCAAACTAGTCCCCTCTAAGTAGTCAAATAGCTGGTTTTTAATGGGAAAAATTCTGTCCTTTGAAGCTATCGGACAAAACCCCTATCTAACCAACCTCAACTGTAGAAATTACTTCCTTCCCCTATCATGAACTGTATCAGCTGAAGTATCCTGAAGTATAGCTGAAGTATGTACAAAGATGATTCTCCCTGCAGCCTACCTGTTAAAATGGCCACTCTGGAGAGAAATCATACTGCTTTTAAGAGAGCTACATAGACATTGTTATAATTTATTTATTTTTACCTCCCTGTACTAGTTCTCGTTGCAATGGAGTTCATTTTTTGTAGGACCTTGTATGGTTGTTGTATTTTGGATTTATGAACAACAGTGTTGATAGCACAGATAAGTTTTAGTTATTGTTGAGCAGTGCTTGCACAGCGTCAAGATCTTTGTTTTTCAGACTGTCCCACCAGCAAGGAGATGTTGGGAGACACAGCTGGGACAGCTGACCTCAGCAGGCCAAAGGGACATCCCATAGCATAAGACATCATGGTCATCAATAAAAACTGGTGGAGGAAGGGGAGACAGTTGGGAAGACAAATGCCATCACTCCAAATAACTATCATGTGTGATAGAGCTCTGCCTGTCGATTCCTTATTCTGCTTTGCATGTGCGTGTAGCTTTTGCTTTACTTACTAAACTGTTTTTGCTTCAGCCCAGTCGTCTCACTTTTACCCTTCCCTCTTCCACATCCCACTAGGGTGAGTGAGTGAGTGAGTGAGTGAGTCTGAGCTGCCTACAGGGGTTAATCCATGACACTCCCTTCAACTTCTCACCATCTTGCCCATGGACACATTCAGTAGTTAAAAGGCTGTATCTGCTGGGATTGAACACAGGCACACTGAGTACTGACTAGCAAGATGAAGCTATGAACAGATAGCCTACAGCTTTTGCTCCTCTTTTCCTACACCAGGGGCTTTTCTTTTTACCTTACCATCAAATTGTGTAACATAGCCTTTTGCTTTATTTCAAGTTTGGATGAAGATACAACTAAACTGGGTACAGAAATCTTACTTCTCAAAAACCCCCATATATTAAAAAATGCTCAACAAGAGGAAGACATCAATACTGAATTAAAAAAAACAAACTACACACACTAAGTAAAAGACTATACCACCAAAAAATACCCCAGGAAGCTCATCTATATAAATTGTAACATATTTATCAGCTCTCAAAATGAAGCTTTGTCAGTACAGGCACTTCAAAGCAGACTTGATGCTGATGTCCTAAGTTAGAGCATATTCGTTTATTCCTATTGCTTGCACTGAACTCTTGCAGAATATGTCCTTACCTTTGAAGATGACCTAGAAGAAGATGTACATTATCAAACTGTCTGTTGCAATGCATCACAGGACAATATTTGGGACTGCAGTTGACTCGAGTCTGACCTGCCCTTTTATAACCACCCCTTCTTCCACCGTTAACAGAGCCTGGTTTCAGACCTGTGTTACAAAACAATGCACTTAATCAGAAGCTGAATTACAGAGGCTTAAGAAAACAAACAAAGTAACACACAAGCCCTAAAACATCCCAAAATCAAACTGTAGTGATTCTTAAAAGCAAACTTACAATGCACTCACTGTCCCTCAATTCTACTACAGTAAGTCTGCTCTTTCACTGTCTCTTCAATTCCCATCAGTATAACTTTTCAAACACTTTGACACCCTTCCTCCAGGTCCTCCAGGCAGTATTTTAAATTGATTAAACACTGTGAAGTTATACTTAATTACATTTTTCTAAGCATCAGTTCAACAGTAATATTTTTTCTTCCTAGCAACTTTGCTTAAAAAAAAATAACATTGCCTTAGTGGTTTTTAGACTCCACATCTTTAATTTTCTAAGCAGCAAAGTGTTACAAGAATAGCTTTCCTGGAAATAAGTGCTTAAGAACTTCCAAATGAAATGCTATAGCAAAATTAATATTGTAGGATTTGGTTATGCACAAAGCACCTGCAAGCTCAACAGAATTTTCACACGTTCTGCTCTGTAATGCAGGACTTCAAAACCATCACTCAAACTTCATTTTCTATTCTCACCTGGCATTTTTAACCACTGGTCCACACATAACCTTGCAGCTTCTGTATCACTGTGTCCCCGAATAAATTCTAATTCTTGCAACCCATGAGCATATTGGGAATCAACTTTCTCCTGAGGGAAAAAACATACCAGACAACATTGGGTTGAATTTGAAGAAAAGAAAAAAGACTACGTATGTACCCCAAAACTAGCATATAGGTTCCTAAAGAACACACCTACCAAAACCTAAGTGAGAGGAAAAAAAAA
The DNA here is from genome assembly GCA_020086605.1 of Lanius collurio. Lineage (NCBI taxonomy): Eukaryota > Metazoa > Chordata > Aves > Passeriformes > Laniidae > Lanius > Lanius collurio. Next base: position 21,166,887 of record JACBWW010000001.1, on the reverse strand, counting down.
AAAAAAGGAAAAAAAGAAAAAAAGGGCATTTTCACTTTGAAAACTAAATTTTAGTCTGCAGTTTGCATTACCTGATGAGGAAAGAGCCAATCATGAGGAAAGAGCCAATCAGGAGGAAAATATTCATTAACAAAAGGATCTTTCAGCCTGCATTCTCAAACTGCTTTAAAAGTTACACAGTTATCCCTGACTCCACTTGAAAAACTGTAAGTGGAGACATAAACAAATCGCCAAATTAAACGTGGAGGAGACAGAAGGGGGATGCAGGCCTCCAGACATCAAGGCTACCTTGTTCTATATCTAATCTAGCCTTTTACTCTGTTGTACTGCAGTTGCATAGTCTGCCATAGACTACAGCAAGCTGTAACTATACCACAATCATGTGATTTTAAAAGCCGTCAACAGTGTTGGGAAAATTAGGCTGGGAAGTCAGCACATTTCACCAACTCTGGATTTACATTTGTCCCTGTTCAATTCCATGAAGTTCTTCTAATCCCATTCCTTCGAGATGTCCAGCTCCCACTGAAAGCAGCTCTACCATTAAGCCTACTGACTGTCTCTCCCAGTTTGTAATAAAAGTAAAAAGTACATTCTTTTCAAATGGCTGCAAAATACAACTAAGAGGACTCAACTCTAAAACTAGGCCTCAAACATTGAAATTTTTATCCCATTACGAAATACTCTGATACAGAGATTTAACGTGGCAAACAGCTTCCCAAAAATCTCAGACAAAAGTAGGTAAATAGTGAGGCTTGCTGCATGGTGGTTTGTAGTAACTGTTATTTTTCACTTAATTGAAATACCAGAATATCAGAATAATTGATGCTAAGGTTCCTCTGCTATATATATATATATAAAGAAAACAAGTTTTTGCCATTGGTTTTCATCCATTAAATTTTTCCCCCTTTAGTAACTGCAGTAAGACTAGCAAATTGGTCAGTCAAAAGCCACAGAAGAGACAAAGTCCATGTTGCATTTCACACGATGCCCCAGAAGCAGAAGCCTAGTTGCTAGTTCCAGGTATGCCTCACCAATTCTTTATTTACTCAGTAGAGAAAACAAAGACTCTTGTGAGTACAAGGCCTTTATTATGCAATTCTTCCAAAATAAAACATATTCAATACCTTAAAAGCTTTGTTCTTCTCTTCTTTTTGCTGTTTCTCTACTTCAACATGGCGTGCCAGACGATCCAGGGTTGATGCAACTCGTTCCTTCTGATAGTCAATGTGATCCTTACGCTTAGTATTTCTCTACAATTGGAAAGTTAAACTCTTATTTGATGATTAAGTAACAGACACCAATACAGTGACAAGTGATGCCCAAGCATCACAACATAGTTCAGTAATGATAGTGTTATCCTAAGTTCCATGAGCTACCTTGCTAGTTTTCTCTTCCTTTTTACCAGCATTTGTTACTTCTGTTAAGAAAAAAAAACAAACTAACCCTCCCCTCAACATATTCAAGGCAATTCAACATAAACATTAGCCTCACCAAGCAGTAGAGGAACACAGATGCTGAGAATCCTAGAAGTCTCCAAAAAACAAAAAGTTAACTAAGTTCTTCTAAGTAAACAAACTACCTCCTGACTTCAAAGCCAACATGCAGCCCATCTAAAAAACTGAGAACTGCTATCATTCTTGCTCTAACATTGCCTACTATCTTCAGAAAGGCAGGTCATTAGCTTTTCCTAGCCTAAGGAATAGACCATATACTGTAGTTTCCTCTTCTTACACAGTCCGCTCTAGAAATCATCCCTGTAGTGTCAGCCTATGCATGTACAAAAGAGCCACCTTTCCTTAAGAATCAGGTTTATTACAAACATCCTCTACTGCAACACAGGAAAACAGAAGTCAAAAGATAGTCACTGCTGCCAAAACCAGCTCTGGTAGGGTCTATCAATGTCCCTTTCAAAGGCCTTGCAGAGCAGGCAGAAAAAGTTTGGGGGATAGATAAACTGATGAGCCTGCTTCATTTGTACATTCATTTGTACAACAGACTTGTACATTCTTAGAATGGATTATGAAGGATTAGGCTGAGCTAAGACCAGATCGTCACTGGGATAAGGTCATTCAACCCATAAATTGTTCCTAAAAAGTTCTTTTAGAAAGAAAAGGCCTGGTAGTAGACCAGATATGCTTCCAGGCTAGAAATTGGACACCCCGACTTCTGAGGCCAAATGTAAAGTGACATTTTATTTTCACATAATTGTTAAGATGACTGAAAGACAAATAAAAGTACCAAGGCCATTTCAAGGCAGAACAAATGGCTCTGGAAAAAATGAAGAGTTGGTATTCTTGCTTTTCACTCAACAGCAGGTAGAAAAATCAAAAAACTTCAATACTGGTTATTTAGTACTTGTTAAAATACATCTAACGAGGCTTTTGTGAAGAGTAACTGATATGAAAAAAACACAGAAGACCAATTATTTTATTCAACCAAGATGTCATAAAATACATCACAACATACATGAAAATAAGAACTGCTGTTAGGTTCTTCATCCTCACTGCTGACAAGATCAATGCATTCAAGGACTGGCCTTAAAGGTCCCTCCTGGAAAAGAAGTGTTAAAAACACACAAACAAAAGCATTAAAATGTCTTCCTCAGAGAGAAATTGTACCATCTCTGTCATATATTGACAGTTTCTTCAAGATATTAACAATCAACTCTGTAGGGCAGGCTAGGAAGACCTACTGCCTGATGATGAGTAGCAGAAAGAAAAGTAACATGGAATCCTTTCTGCTGCTCTTAATGCATCTCATTCTTTACATTCTTCCACCTTTCAAGGCAGTAAAGCTGCTCAGCTGGCCAGGCATAAACAGTCCTCTGTCTCACTGGGGAGAAGAGGGATGAAATCTTGGACAGATCACAAAAGCCTCTATGAATCAAGCTGCCAGCCTCCAATTACCCCCAAAGAATGCTTAACTTTTTATGATTAAATTAAATAAAGATAACATGGTTTTCTAAATGAAATCTATTTTTTAAAAAATCCACTTCAGATTTGCTTCTGTAGAGTCTGACAGCTTCTGCAATACTTTTAAGAAATTAAACCTTTATTAAACAGGTGTTTACAAGTAAGAGTTCAAAGATACACTCAGATCACCTGACTGTCCAATCAGTTCAATAATGTGTTTTGAAATGTTCAGCTCTGATCCCAACAGCTGTACCTTCTTCAAGGGCAAAGATTTTTTTTTTTATTTTCTTACTCCCAGGGTTAAGCAACTAATCAAAACTTACAAAATTGACAGCTGAAACGCAGAGTAACTTGCTTTCAAGCCTAGAAGTTCAAGTGATCAAAACAACAAATTCAACACAACTATTTTTACACTTGTTTAAATGTCTTTTGCACACATTAAATGTTCTTTTTCCTACCAAATTCTGTGCCTTTTCTATGCAATTTTTGTGCACCGCTCACCTCCACACAAGAAAATTATGAGAATTTTAATTACTTTATTTCCAGCTGGTTCAACTAAATGGTAATGCAAAGATGGTGCCAACCCTGAGGATTCCATCACTATAGGGCAGTTAAGAAGCTGAGGATCAGAGAGCTTCATCTTACTTGTAACTCCCCTCAGGATGAGTAGGGGAGTAAACTTTGGCACACAAGAGTCTGTGATTACACAAAAACAACATGGACAAGCTCTCCACGAACAGCTGAAAGTTCTGGCCTCTCTTTCTGACTATACTGGCATACCTGGCACCCAGAAAGACAAAGTATTCAGATGTACCAGCACTAAGATATGCTCACTCTTCACATCTTACCGGCAGATCCTTCACATTCAAAAAAACTAAAAACCCCCAAACACGAAACAACCAACCAAAAAAACCACAAACATGCTTCATTTCTAAATTACTTCTCTAAACAATCTTCATAAGCCATTCTTCTCACAAACCAATAGCCTGAGCAATGAACAAAAGTCACAGCTACTTCCATGAGTAGAAGAATTCCCAGGTTTTAGTTCTCCAGGCAGCTGTGGCATCTCTGCAGTTATTCACAGCTTTGCCTGGAAGCATGAGCATTCAGTCAACAAAACTGCAATTTCACTATGCTATACAAAGTACCCAATTTAACTGTAAATACAATCAAATTTGTTGAACTGGTGACTGGTAAAGATGAAGCCTCATAATTATCTCCAAAGACAGTTTCTTCTCAAGCAGTTCTGTGAAGCTCATTTTTATTGATTCCCAAAGTTTTCTCCAAAAGCCCTAAACTGTTGTATCTCTTTCCTGCCCTTCCTCATTTCACTCAATCTTTGGATAATCAAGCCTAGTTAACAGACACCATGCAAGGTGCTTTGTTTGTTGTTTTCAGCTTTATGTGCATTCAGATCAAATACCCAGGCTACTTAAACAGCACAATTAAACTTCTGCATAATTATACACACACCAGCATACAGAAAACATGAATCTAGCTTTCATGTATGTGACAACAAACTTCTCTTTGACAAACAATTATGCAAGCATAACTGTGTACACACACGTAAACATACTTATTATTATAGATCAAATTTACATTAAAATAAATTTTTAAAAAAATGACATAAATTGTACTGTTTGTGTTCTAAATCTTTGTCCCAGCAGACTTCCAACTTTTAGGAATACTGGGAACTGACCAACATTGTGAGCCAACATGCATGTAACAAGTTTTGATTTTTGTAACCTAGCAAACGTAACCTGGCTGACTTGGGATGGGTGCAAAAATAAAAGAGTTGCTTCGTAACACCACTACCATTTTATTCAGTTCCTGGTGTCATGCAACTAAAATCCAGAGAGACAAATACTTAAATTCAGAATATCTACTAATTAACATCTTAGAGGGAAAGGAAGCAAAACCTTTAAATGGTAACTACTATGCTTTAGTGAATCACTTGATTTGGTATATTAAGTCCAGTGCTTTTGGTGCCAACTGGAATTATCTATTTGTTCACAGGGCATTAGACCTGTGAATTTCTTCACTCTTGCCTTACCCTTCCCAAGTAAACAAAATGGGGGCAAGACCATCCTACCTTAAGAAAGTAGGAGTAACAGCTTGCACTGTAGATTAAATTATATTTCTCTCATGGTATGCAAAACTTAAAATGTAATGATTTTATATGGACAAAATATGTTGCAATGAAGAATTAAAAGCTGGGAAATTATGGAAAAATAGTTTTAAGTTTCCTGAATGAGGGTGAATCAGATTAAAAAAGCTGAAAATATCTGGCAGCAGCAGATTGACAAGAAGTCCTTTTTGATGGAGAAAAAGCATAGTGCTACAGTATGAATTCAAACACGATAGTACAAGTGAATGAAATAGAAAAACAAACAACCCAAAACCACAAAGAAAAAACAGATCAAAGAAACAAAAACCCACACCAAAGCCACATCCGACTGTCAAGAAGAATAAAAAAAAAAGAGGAAAAAGGAAGAAAAACACAGATCACATAGCCTACAACTACTTGTTTTCTATCGAAATGAGCACAGGTTGGGATACTCCAATTTATATAGTACTATCTTGTGCACTGGGTCTTTAGGACATGCAGGTAACCAGGAGGCATCAATCCATAACATTTATGAGGAGTACAAGTTTCCAGTCATATACATTTATTATATGGAAATGGGATGATCTAAAGCTAGCCAAGTAGTCTAAAAATCCTTTAGTGAAGTGCAAAGTCACCTTCACTCAGAAGAGCAAATGAGACATCTGAAGACATATTGCTGATATGAGGTGATGGCCAGGGTCACACACCTTTCCCCTATTATTCATCAACTACAATAGTAAGCTACACACCCCAGGATATAAATCCTGCACAAAATTTGAGCAGAGTCATTGTCCTATATATAGCAGCCTCTCTTGGAAGCAATAGTTACTGGGACCACAAAGGATCCATATTATGCACAGGCAAAGCAAAGGCAAAAAAAAGTTAGCCAGAAATGCTGATTTTAGTTCTTTTGTTTCAGTTCTCTTTCGGTTACTGCTCTTGGTACTCCAGCAGCCCTTCAATCATTACACATTCCAAGCTACACTAGCTTCCTTGTTCATTGCCCAGTCTGAAGAAAATAAAGCTTATTCAGTCATGATCGCAGACTCACAGAATGGTTTGGGTTGGAAAAAATCATCTCATCACAACCCCCCTGCCACAGGTAGGGACACCTTCCACTAGACCAGGCTGCTCAGAGCTCCATCCAGCCTGGCCACTCTCAGGCATGGGGCATCCACAGCTTCTCTGGACAACCTGTTCCAGCGCCTCACCACCCTCACAGAAATATCTAATGTAAACCTACTCTCAATTCCCCTTTGTCCTCTCGCTATATGCTCTTGTTAAAAGCTTCTCTCCATCTTTTCTTGTAGGCATCCTTCAGGTGCTGGAAGGCTGCAATTAGGTCACTCTGAAGCCTTCTCTTTTCCAAGCTGAACAATCCCAATTCTCTTAGTCTTTCCTCACAGAAGAGGTGCTCTGTCCCTCTGATCATCTTGGTGGCGTTCTTTGGGCTCACTCCAACAAGTCCACATCCTTCCTGCACTGGGGACCCCACAGCTGATGCAGCTCTGCAGGTAGGGTCTCACCAGAGCAGTGGGGCAGGATCCCCTCCCTTGCCCTGCTGACCATGCTGCTTTGGATGCAGCCCAGACACGCTGGAATTTCTGGGCTGCATTGCCAGCTCATCCACCAACAACTGCAAGTCTTTGTCTGCAGATGCACATGAATACTTTTGTGTATATAATGATCTTTGAACTCATTAATTAATTTTGCCCAAATCAACCAAAAGATTAAGACATCTCAGAGATACTCAACTACTTAAAATCCTGGCAAAAAACCCCACCTATCCTTCATACTTGAGCACCTAAACAACCCTGTAGAAAGTCTGTATGTTGAACTTTGGCTTTAATCAAACACCACACAAAATGGGGGGGGGAAGATCTAGTTATTATTCAGTATACTGTTTAAAATGAGACAATTCTACAAAAAAAACAGCTGCTAAAAATACTGGCATCATTTAATCACTTGACTTTGGTAACATGACTTGCTCCTTCAAGAAGAACATCTTTAGATGCGTAGATGTGGTTCCTAGGGACATGGTTTAGTGCTGGGTTAACAGCTGGACTCAATGATCTCAATGGTCTTTTCCAACCTAAACAACTCTATGATTCTACGGGACTCTGCCATCCAGCACCACTTCACTGATAACAGACTGAGACCAGAACGCAGGCAGCATGAAAAACATGCTGCTTCTCTTGGATATCCAACAGATAAAAGTGTCTTAAAGTTACATTCACATAAACCATGTCAGCATTAGACTAGGTCTTGTACAGTAGAGAGTGCCTCACAATTTGAGAGGATTGTTTCAGGCCTCTAACCCATTATTTCCTTCTTTTTCTAAACTGAGTACAGTGATTTCAACATGGATTTGCAGAATGAGCAGTGATTTATTCCATTAACTTCACTGGGACAATACATAAAGCAAAATGCCATGCAATATGACTACCAGTAAAGTTATTTACAAACCCTCATATATCTCACTGATCACTGCAATTCCCCCATCACCTGCTGATACTCAAGACCGTATTTTCACTACAGGACCAACTGACATCATCTTATACCCTTCCAAGAAAGGGTACTTAAACCTTTAAGATCAAGTTGTTATCTGCCACAAACATTCACAAATGAAATTATCTTCATATTCAAGAGTAATGCTTTACATCGAAATATAATCCTCAACAGAGTCAATGAAGACCCCCTTCTGTTTACTGGACTACTGAAACTGTATTTTTTCCAACAAGCAGTGTGTTTCCACTACAAGATCTACTTACTCCAATGAACTCAATCTCATCTTCACTTTCAGAAGCTGGTGATTGACTCCTGGGAAGGCTGTCAGAGCTACAAGACTCCATTATCTAAACGGAAACAAAACATACTATATAATTTCACTTTGTAAGTTTTGTTTAAAAGTACAGCATTTTCCATTTTATGCCTTCTTCGGCTTTGCAATCTACCTGTATTCAACAAGTCTCTATCATTCACCCTCAATTATCAGTGACACCAGAAAAAGTGATAAACGACTCTGACTCGAATCACGCTACTATATTTTTCCAAATATGTAAAAAGCGTCTTTATCTACAAAGCACGCCAATACCTACACTCCTCTAGCAGCCATAGCTGCAGTGTAGCAGCCCAAGGACATCCCTGAGCCTGAAAGCCCAGCAAGACCCGAGACCCGAACTCCAGCCTAGCAGCGCTCAGACACCGCCGAGCAGCCCGTAACAGCTGCGGGCGACCTCGGGCGTTTTCAGCAGCTGCGGCTGCTTCGGGCCGCTCCCGGACCGCGCCGGAAGGCTGAGCGTCCTACTCCAGAACAACGGCGGGGGCTGCGGTGCTGACTCACGTTCCCGCCCGGCCCCGCGGCACTCGGCTCTGCGGGCTCCGCACACCGGGCCCGCCGTGCCTGCCGGGCCCGCCCGCTGCGCTGCAACCGCCGGCCCCG